>OU342741.1:230109091-230709091 GCA_910589775.1 Avena eriantha
TTTATGCACAACAAATTCAAAAAGATCAAAACATAGTGGCATCGACCCAGGGAGTCTTATTATGTGACCTGCCACCATAAGAAATGTATGTAAATCAAGTTTTAACCTAAATCACCACTTCTGAAATCACCTAATATCTATCTGAATATGTAAAAATAGCTAGGTTTGCATGCAGTGACATTGGACTAGTACCAAAAGAAGGCTATTAGGGCATTTCTAGTCACTTCAAATTTATTAAATAGTAATCTTAAACTTTATAAAATGTGATCAACCATTTAAATCGCATTCCCATGTATTAGAATATGTGGTGATGACATGATCCCATATTCTATTTGGAGAATATTAAATCTTAATTAATTTCAATGAGTAAAATTAATTTTCTCAGATAAACTAAATAAAACTAGTTCTTTATTTCATGTGAGGATTGTGATGATAATAGATCATCAAGTGTGAGCCTTAGTGTGCTAAATAGCAATAGTTAAGTATTGTTTAGTGATTGTGTATCCCATATTCATTTATAGACGATAGTACCGACCAAGTCTACGAGGAGGAGGAGTTCTACCTCGAAGAAGACGAGGAGAATTTCAATCACTGCACAAACCAAGGCAAGCTAGATCTATGCAAGTTTTAACCTAAGCAAGATGCACTAGGCATGCTTTGGTTCTACCATTTTGATTATACCACTCCCAAGTTTTACTTGCAATCTTTATTCGTTTACTTTACACAAGTTATTTTTACTTTTAAGATAGATAGCATAAAGAGTATAAAACTAGGCCTATCTAGTTGTACTTAGATGTCATTCTATGGCATGAGATTGAAGATTAACACCCCTCATTAGTGAACACTCTTAACCTTAGTGGCTAGTGCTAAGCATAAAACTTGATCACTGTAGATGGGAATACTTGGTGAAAATGCTTATGAAAACCTTGGAATGATGAGTCATTCTATTGAGATGTTGTGACATGTGTTGAGAAACACAAATGGATTTGAGGATAAAAATGTTGAGGCACGAGCCTTAGCCCTTTATAAAAACTGATGGTTGGGTTCGGATGCAATACCATTCCAAGTTTACCGTACAACCACAATACCTGAATTTAGTAGGGCTTAGCCGCAAGTTTAAATGCTTTAGTATGGGTTCCCTTGCGAGAGAGGTTTGAGATGAGGCTACCTCTTGATGATGTCCACCTATGAAGTGCCCAAGATGGCAGATGGCCATCGCTGGGAGGCCAAGCTCATAGGGGAAGTGCCTATACTAGAGTGTGTAATTGAAAGGTTATGATTGATTATCCGCATACTAAGTATGATGATTCAGGGTTATCCCTGACGGATGTATCGAATTTTGTGGTGAAAGTGTACCACCTCTGCAGAGTGTCAAACTATTCGAATAGCCGCGTCCGTGGTCATGGACAGTTGGAGTGGCCATATTATTCTGTTGTTAGATGTTTTCAAAATGACTTGTGAAATGATTTGTGACCTTGACTTGACCACAACAGGGTTGTGACTATGAAAACTGTAACATCCCATTTTCTACATTCATGTTTGTTGAGGGTTAGGAAGCTAGAAAATTAGGGGAAAATAAAACTTTTACTAATTGTTTACATATAAGCCTATCTCTATTAGATTTCTTGACCATTTGTGTTGTTTTGGTAGTGTTGTTTGTTAGTCTGCATGATTGCATGACCACCAAGAGTCATCTTACTTAGTCACCCCACACGCCTATATTGGCTAAGTCATAGAAACTTAGATTTGTTCCAACTTTGGAGCCTTGGTTTGAATCAATCCTTCACCCTTCTTACCATGCAAGAGTACCATGTGGTACTAGGCTATGAGTACTTGAGACCTACCCCTTAATCCTGGTTAAACCACCAGCCCAAGCCTCTTGCATGTGAGTGTTTACCTCACTAGTTGCCAATTAGGGAATGACCACCTTAATTTTTCCAAAGTTCGGATGATCCTTGTGAGCTCCTGGCAGTGATCTAGGAGGCACCCAAGACCTAGGCATGATCACCTAGTATCCCTCTACCACCCCATTCCTTCCCCACAGTAATTAGTGGCCCTAGCTCGAAATGGCAAGTGTCCAAAGTGGCCACCTCATCAATGTGGCACAAGATCACCCCAAAACCCTCCCCTCTCTCCCACCCGTGCTACACCCCCTCTCTGGCCCTAGCATGATGCCTCTCCACCCCAGCCACCACCTTGCACTCACCCAGGTCACATGCAAGCGCCGACACGCTTCAAAGGGGAGAGACAAATGAGATCCTTGCAAATCTTGCCCAACCTCGAAAACCAGCAGTCTCTCCCTCCCTTCAGTCACATCTGGCCCCACCCCCGGACAACTCCAACTCCCCAGGCACCCTCTCCACCCTACCCCTATCTCCCGCGCGCCCAGCAACCCCCAACCCCCGGCGCCCACCTCAGCAGAAAACCCTCTGCCTCGCACGCCCTCTTCCTCTCTCGGTGCAAAATAACGCGGTGGATAGAGGAGAGCCCCGCCTCCCTACTGCACCCCTACCCCTCCTACTCTCCCACTACCTAGCCATGCAGACAGCACGCTGTCGCTCGTGCTGTTCCGTCGAACAGCCTGCCGGTAGCACGCAACGGCCACCTCTCTCTCACTCTCTTGTAGGCCCGGCCATCCCTCGAGGTATGACCGTCCCAAGGTCACCCCACGGCGTCGCCACCGCCCCTCCTGGCCAACCCGAGCTTCCCTTGCGACCCCACCGTCTCGTCGTGCAGCCGGTGCACCGTGGTCTAGCCCTGCCCATTAAATAGCTCCCCCACCCCTCGTACGCTCCTGCCACTCCTCATTCCACTCCCAGAGCTCCCCATCACCACCCTAGAGCGGAGGCAGAGCCTCTCTCTCTCCTCTTCCTCTGCCGTTTCTCTCCGTCTTGGTGCCGATGACGAACGAGAAGGTTCCCTCGTCCCTGCCCTACCTCTCCTCCATGCTCCCCTTCCACTGCACTCCCTTCCCAAACCTGGCCCTAATCCCCCCCTCCTCTGGCTGTTCTTGTCGACAGGCACGCCGAAGCTGCGAGGAGGCCGAGGGTCCCGAGCCGCGCCGCTGCTGACACGACGCATCCAGATGACCGGAGCCACCGTGCCGTACCTCGTTCGACGCCCTGTCCTCGACCGCTTTGACCCATCTCTGCCCTAGGGTAAGCCTCCCCGTCCCCCGCTAGCCCGCTAGGGTTTCCCCTCGTCGGTGTTGAGCCGAGCGAGGACGACATAGCCTTGGCCGTCAGATCCACTTAAGATCCAACGGCCAACATCGCCGGATACCGTTTCGCCCCTTTGAGCCTATGACACGCGGGCCCCCATAGCGGTATTTGATTCCCTGCCCTCCCGCGCAGGCCACCGTGTATGCGGGCCGGCCCAGCTTCTTTGCGGGACGCAACCCAGCCTCTACATTGCGTTTTCTTTTTATTTTTAGGCCATTTTAATTACCTGAAATCTGTCCTGTAGATTTAATTCCACAAATTATTATCTGTATAGTATTTTGGCCTGGTTCAAATTTTGTGAGGTAGCCTAACAAATTATCTATTGCATGGCACTGGTAGCTAGTCAATAGCATGTCTGTGTTTTTACTGAGATTTTCTATGGTAAATAGTATCTGATTAGAGTATTAATTCCTTAGCTTTACTTCTAGAGCTCAGAAAATTGTGAAACCAAGTTCTAGGCATTGCTTGTCCAAATGCCTACTGAGCAAAACTTGAGGGTTGTGAAGCCTCTATTCTTAATTTTACAAGTTATGAACAGAGGGTTTTTAGTTATTTTTCCAGAGGTTGCTGTGAAGCTAATTTTGGGATGAAACCAACTCCCAGAGTTAGGCCTCTGATAGTACTACTTATTCCTGGAAGGGCTTAACTTTTGGCTCTGTAATTCTGCCCTGGGGATTTTAGTACTAGTTTCTGCAATATTTTTAGTATTTTATTTATTAAAAATCAACCCTTTTTGATAAAAATGTGAAACCAGTGGGGTTAGCTTGGTAGTCTCTATAACCACTCAGATATATATTTTGTGGTCACTTTTCACCCACTGATCTTGGTCGAAATATCTGCTTGAGTGCTAATATAGTCTTGACCACTAAAATCACCAAATAAGTTTGGTTAAATCTTTTTGATTGCTTTCAATGGCTTTGTACTACAAGGATCAGTAGCTACTTGTGCTTGGCTAGTTTGGTTTAGTTGCGCATCTGCTTCGTACTGATTGGATTGTTTGTGCATTGGGTGATGGTTGGTATGGTGGTTTGATTATAATTCCCTTTTTCGACGATAGATACAAATGAGGACGAGTTTGAGGAAGGTACTTGGGAAGATTTTGAGGAAGAAGACCAGGAACAAGCTTCCAACCAAGGCAAGCCACCTACAAGTTCATGAGACTTGTCCCATCTTTATTTTCATGCACTCTGTTTTACTTACTCTAGTACTACATTGTCTTACTCGCTATATTATTATTATGGTATTAGTTTGGCTCCACCAAACTTATGCCTATGGTACTGTCTAGTATTACCTACTCCTAACCTAGTAGTTAAGGTGGTCTAATATACCACAACCCCTTGGAAACCCCGGTTTAGCCTAACAAAAACTCTAGGTTGGGAACCCAAAGGCAAAGATGGTTTTATAAAAGTTTTGACAAAAAACCTTGGCAAGTGGGACTTGCCGAGGAGCTTTTAAAATGATTTTGGATATGTTCTACATGTGGAGGCACCAAAGATGAAGTTGGAGGAAAAACTGTTTTTGAAAACGCACCTGGTTCTATGTAGTTTTTCCCGAACAACTACCCCGTACAACCACACTACCCCTATATGGGAAGGGGCTTGACCCGAAAGTGGTTCTCTCTGATACAAGTGCCTCATAACTACTACGGGGGATTGGGATCCCTGGAGGGTGGGCCTTCTCTGATAAAGGTCCATGTGGGACATCAACCAGGAGGAGGAATGAAGGGTCGGTTGGCCTCCATGCGTTACTATGGGCCCCCCATTGAAAGCGCACACTCGAGAAGTGGAAAAAGCGCTCCGGTTGGTCCTCGGTACCCGACGTCCCGGTTTTGAGGGGAATAACACCCATAGGGTAGGTGCTGGTGTTAAGAGTGGATTTTCCCGAAGGTCTTGTCCGGTTATCCGAAACTCGCATACTAGTGTATGACGATCCGTGGCTGTTCGTGGCGGATGTATCGGATCTTGTGGGGAAAGTGTACAACCTCTACAGAGTATAATCTATTCGAATAGCCGTGTCCGCGGTCATGGACGGTTGGAAAGGTTGCTGTGTAGCGGTGCTGGTTTTGGTTTATAAAAAGGTTTTCTAAAAGAGATTCGGCCATGGGATGGTTGAAGGGGCAAGGAGGATGGGCCATGGGATGGTCGGACCTAGTTGAAGTATTGGTCATGGGATGACCACAGTGGAAGTGAATAACAAGGTTGACCCCAGCCTAGTATTTCAAGTTTTTACTAACTATTTTCACCCTAAAAAGGTTTTGCAAACAACAAGTGGTAGAGTTGAGAGTATATCTCTAAGGGATTTCGCAAATAGCTTCCTTGGAGCCATCCTCTCCAGAGCCATATTGCATACTCTTTGTTCTTCTTTGTATGGTGGTTTGCGAGTACATTCAAAGTACTCACTGGAAATGTTCCCTGGCTATCAACTTGGTCAGACTATGAGCAGGATGAAGAAGACAATGGAGGGTATGATGACGACTTCGCGAACTAGGGCGTTTCTCCGAGTCAGGCACCTATTGGGCTATGGCTCGACTCGGGTCTTCCGCATTAATTAGTACCGCTGCTATTATCTATTTGTGCCCAAGGAGGCAAAGTTGTAAGACTATTATTGTAAGACTTCTTGTACCATACTGTAATGGACGTGTGTACTTTGATATCATGTCGGTTATGCTCCACGATGCACGGATCATGGGATCGTGGTGGTGTGCATAATTTGGTAATCTCGGGTGAAAATCCGGAGTCGTCACAGACTTGGTATCAGAGCCATCATGACCTTAGGAGCTCCTAGTTAGCTTGGACGTTAGACCCGGACCTCAAAAACTATTTTCTCTATAAAGGAAGGAGTTTGATATTTGCAAAAATATTGCTTACGACTCCTCCCCTCTATTTTGAAAACAACTTGCATTAAATTAACTTTTGCATATCTAAAATTTTGCACACTGTTCACTAACTTAAACTTACCTAAAATTTTGTAGATGGCTATGGTGTTCAACATTTACCGTCAGGTCGGACTGGACTTGCCACTCCAGTTGTTTGAGGCTGAGCTGAGGGACTTGGCCAAGCATGTGGGCCGTCCCACACCGGAGATCTAGGGCGCCTTCATTCCCAGGATGGTTGAAGGAGAGAAGAATTGGTTGGTTGTCTACACCATGAGAGGTGGTGTAGTGCCCCCATTCTCTGAGGAGCTGAATGTGGAGCTACTAGAGAAGGACCGGGGCGATGGTGTGCTCTGTGTGGCTCAAGAGGCCCTAGCACGCCTCGCCTATCACCATCGCGAGCAACTAGAGGGTACCAAGTTCTACCACTTTGGGAGACGCCATCCCTGGGGTTATGCGACCGTGACCCGGCCGCACTACAACTTTGGTGAGCATATCCAGAACATGGATTATCTCCTGAGGAAGACCAAGGAATCTATGGATGATGTTCGCACACGCCTGGACAATATGACCTTGGAGTATCTCACCCTTGTGGAGGACTTGCGGATTGAGAAGTTAGAACACGCTCAAACCAAGCTGAACAAGCAGACAGTAGTGGCAAGAAACAAGCGTCTCCTGAAGACCACCAAGGAGCAGAAGGAACTCTTGGTGACCATGGAGGCCCGGATAGAAGCATTGGAGGAGGAATGCGCTTAGCTCGACAAGGACAACGATGACCTGCTGAATGAGACCGATAATGATGCCACCTACAAGGAGGATTTCGACATGGAGCCGCAGAGTGAACCCGAAGATGATGATCAGATGGGTGAGGAAGAAGAGGATCCCGAGGAGCGCGTTCTCGAGTCTGAGGATGATACCGAGGTCATCATTGAGGAAGACACCACCGCACGCCACAACGCGGAGTAGGTTTCACGTTAGTCTATGAGTGCAAGTGAGAATATCGCCGTTTCCCCCCTTTTGTGTGGCAATTTGTCTGTCTTCTGCTTGCTTGTATGGTCGAACTCATAGTATTATCTAGCGTCGAGATGTGACACATGAACTTGGTTATTTTGTGGTTAATTCTATGGTTGCTTAACTCCAAAGCACCCATCTCTCTTATGCATGCCTATTTGATTAGTTATTTCCTTCCCGCACCTTAATGATTCCGGTTGCGAACCGCCCCCTTGGTAACCCCTCCTAACCGTATACCTTCAGGATGGTGCGCCCCCGTGGACCCCCTCCCCCAAACCCGACCATGGTGCAGCTCCTGCACATATTCATGCAAGACCGCCAAGCCGCCAATGAGGAACGCCAAGCCAACATCGCCGCTCTCCAGCAGCTTGTGCAAGCCGCAGCTGGAAACACCCCCGACCCCGAGGGCGAAGAGCAAACATCCCGACTTAGAGACTTTCAAAATACCAACCCACCTGTGGTCACCAAATGCACCAACCCATTTGACGCCGATGACTAGCTCCGCACTATTGAGAACAATCTGGAAGTTGCCCGTGTTGGGGAGAATGAGAAAGTCACCTTGGCCACCCATTTCCTCGCGGGTCAAGCAAGGACTTGGTGGATCAGCGTCAAGGAAATGCTGCCCGCGGGACAAGCCATCACTTGGGAGGACTTTAAGGAAAGGTTCCGCAAGCGTCATATCCCACCCTGTCTGATCAAGATGATGAGAGACCAATTCCATGATCTGAAGCAGGGAGGAATGTATGTGCTACAATATCTGGAGAAGTACACTAATCTGGCCAGATACGCCCCGGATGGCACCAACACTGAAGAGAAGAAGGTGGATACCTTCATGAATGGACTCTAGGATGAACTACAGTGCCACCTAGTAGCCTAGGGATTCCAGGAGCAGGATGCCCTTGGTGATGTCACCATTCTAGTGGAAAACAAGTGCAAGGGAGTAATTGAGAATTGCAAGCGCCAGATGATACAGCAGGGAGGACCCAGTGGACAGAGGTCGTGAAACATGCCATACTCAAGGCCTGCGCCCCCACCGTAGAGGACTCTGTCCTATGCTCCGCGCCCCAACAACTCCAATCGTAACTACAACAACCCTTGCCCTGGAGGCGGGAACCCAAGACCTGCCCCTAGAGGCCCTGTCAACACCAATATCCGCCCCAATACAGCTGGTTGCTTCAACTATGTACAAGTGGGGCACTTCTCCCGTGAATGCCCCGAGAGGAAGAAGGACAATGCACCCCGCCCTAATGCACCCTGCCTGAATCAAGGTCACGCCAGGGGAGCCCCCGCTAAGGGCGCCGCCCCCAAGAAGCCTGCCAATGCTACCAGAGGACATATGAACCATATCACTTCTGAGGAAGCCCAGGAGTCTCCTGACATTGTTCTGGGTACGTTCCTTGTCAACTACATCCCTACTACAGTACTATTTGACTCCGGGGCCTCGCATTCGTTTGTTACGGAGCCGTTTGTTGAAAGAAGTGGGATGGAACCTAGCCATCTGAGCAGGCTCATGCTAGTACAAATACTCGGTTCGACGGCCAAAACCAAATCCGTCTGCCGAGATATCCCCATAGTCATCCATGGCATAACCTTCATGGCCGGCCTAATAGTTTTGGGAGCCCAAGGTCTAGACGTGATCCTAGGAATGGATTGGATGACCAAGTACCATGGAATCATAGATTGTGCCAGAAAGTCCATATCCTTGACAAGTAGTGAAGGAGTACAAGGAAATTGTTCCCTCATCTCGGATCTATTGCCAGAAGAGTATAGCCAGACCTACCCTAGAACAAGTTCCAGTAGTCTGTTAGTATCCAGATGTGTTCCCGGAGGAGTTGCCCGGTATGCCCCCTGCTAGGGATATCGAGTTCATCATAGAGTTAGTCCCCGGAACCCCCCCTATAGCTCAGAGGCCGTACTGTATGAACCCCGAAGAATTGGTCGAGTTGAAGAAGCAACTGGATGACATGGAACACAAGGGTCACATTCAGCCGAGTGCCTCCCCTTGGGGATCACCCATTCTTTTTGTGGATAAAAGAGATGGAACCACCCAGCTAGTGACTGACTACCGGAAGCTTAACGACGTCACAATAAAAAACAAGTATCCCTTACCTAAGGTCGAAGATCTGTTTGACCAGTTAAATGGAGCCCGAATCTTCTCCAAGATAGATCTCCGCACCGGATACCACCAACTCAAGATCCGAGAGTCAGATATTCCCAAGACTGCCTTTACCACCCGATACGGTCTATATGAATACACCGTCATGTCCTTCGGCTTAACCAATGCCCTTGCCTATTTCATGAATCTCATGAATAAGGTATTCATACCCTATTTGGACAAGTTCGTGGTAGTGTTCATCGACAACATCCTCATATATTCCAAGACTGAAGCCGAGCATGAACAACACCTGAGAGTCGTATTGGGAACACTCAGGGAGAATCAACTATATGCTAAGTTCAGCAAGTGCGAGTTTTGGTTAAAGGAAGTTGGATTCCTTGGCCACATACTATCTGTAGGAGGAATCTCAGTCGACCCCTCCAAGATCAAGACAGTTCTGGAATGGAAAGCCCCCACCAACCCCTCGGAAATCTGAAGTTTTCTGGGTTTAGCCGGATACTACCGTAAATATTTTGAAGGCTTCCCGAGCATCGCAAAACCACTGACACAACTTCTGAAGAAGGACAAGAAATTCGAGTGGACCGAGAAATGTGCAGAGAGCTTTCAGGAACTCAAGAAGAGACTAGTGTCTACCCCCGTCCTGACCATGCCAGATATCACCAAGAGCTTTGAAGTTTACTGCGACGCCTCCAAGTTGGGACTTGGAAGTGTACTGATGAAGGAAGGCAAGGTCATCGCCTATCTATCCATACAACTGAAGCCCCATGAAATGAACTACCCCCACCCATGACCTAAAGCTCATAGCAGTGGTTCATGCACTTAAGACCTGGCGCCACTATCTGATGGGGAATCGCTGCAAGATCTACAAAGATCACAAGAGTCTGAAATACGTTTTCACACAAAAAGAGTTGAACATGAGGCAACGAAGATGGATTGAACTAATCAAAGACTATGACCTTGGCATTCATTATCACCCGGGCAAGGCTAATGTTGTGGCCGACGCCCTCAGTCTGGAACCCTATTCCCTGAATGCGGTGACCATGAAAGAACAACCAGAACTAAATCACAAACTAGAAAGGTTCAGACTCGAAATAGTCAACCATGGATTCTTAGCCCATATGGAACTAAAGCTGACCCTCTTAGACTAGATCAAGGAGGCTCAGAAAGACCACCAAAGTATTGAAGGCATTAAAAGAAGAATGGAGAGAGAAACTGTCCCCGGATTTAAAGTTGACGACATGGGTGTACTATGGTATAAAGGGCGCATCTGCGTACCCAGCGAGCATGACTTGAAGCAGATGGTTATGAAGGAAGCCCACGAGACACTCTACTCCATCCACCCTGGTAGCACCAAGATGTATCAGGACCTGAAGGAACAGTTCTGGTGGCATGGGATGAAGTGTGAAATAGCTTTGTTCGTGGCCAAGTGCGATATCTCCCAGAGGGTCAAGGCCGAGCAATAGCGATCCACGGGATTGCTGCAATCCATGAAGATTCCTGAGTGGAAATGGGAAAAAGTTGGAATGGACTTTATCACTGGACTACCCAAGTTCATCAGGGGTCATGATTCCATCTGGGTCATCGTAGACTACCTATCCAAGGTGGGTCATTTCCTCCCCGTGAAGACTAGCTACAACGGCCAACAGCTGGCGGAATTGTATATCTCATGCATCGTCAGTCTCCATGGAGTCCCCAAAGAGATCTTGTCGGATAGAGGACCGCAATTCACCTCCCGCTTCTGGAATAAGGTACATAAGGCCTTAGGTACCACTCTATCCTTTAGCACCGCCTATCACCCACATACTAGAGGGCATACTGAGAGAGTCAATCAAGTCCTAGAGGATATGCTCCGTTCCTGCGTTCTAGCTTATGGATCTAAGTGGGAGGACTGCCTGCCCTTAGTAGAATTCTCCTACAATAACAACTATCAATCCAGCCTGAAGATGGCACACTTTCAGTTCCTCTATGGAAGGAAGTGTAGAACCCCTCTAAACTAGATTGAGATCGGAGAGAGCCAAATCTTTGGCCCTCATGTGATCAAGGCAGCAGAAGAGCAAGTACAGCTAGCCTGTGATCGCTTGAGAGCTGCCCAATCTCGCCAAAAGAGTTATGCCGACACTAAGCGCCGAAATGTGATTTTCAACAAGGGAGACTTCGCGTATCTTCGCGTCTCCCCTCTCAAGGGAATGCAATGGTTCCACGAAAAAGGAAAGCTCGCCCCCAGGTACATTGGGCCCTTCAAAATCCTCGCTCAACGAGGAAAGGTGTCATATCAACTAGAGCTACCCAAGGAATTGGCAGAGTTCCATAACGTCTTCCATGTGTCCCAACTCCGGAAGTGCCTTCAAACAACCAACAAGCCCGAAGCCTTCAAAGAGATTGATTATCAAGCCATTGATCTCAACCATGATCTAACCTATCGAGAGGTGCCCGTCGAAATCCTAGAGAAAGCCAATAGGCTCACCCGGCGTCGGAACATAAACTTCTACAAGGTTCAGTGGAGCAACCATTCGGAAGACGAAGCCACCTGGGAACGAGAGGATTTTCTCTAGAAGGAATTCCCCCATCTCCTGTCAGCAAAACCGGCGAGTCTCGGGACGAGATTCTTTTAAGGGGGGAAGGTCTGTAACATCCCATTTTCTACATCCATGTTTGTTGAGGGTTAGGAAGCTAGAAAATTAGAGGGAAATAAAACTTTTACTAATTGTTTACATATAAGCCTAGCTCTATTAGATTGCTTGATCATTTGTGTTGTTTTGGTAGTGTTGTTTGTTAGTCTACATGATTGCATGAGCACCAAGAGTCATCTTAGTTAGTCACCCCACAAGCCTATATTGGCTAAGTCATAGAAACTTAGATTTGTTCCAACTTTGGAGCCTTGATTTGAATCAATCCTTCACCCTTCTTACCATGCAAGAGTACCATGTGGTACTAGGCTATGAGTACTTGAGACCCACCCCTTAATCCTGGTTAAACCACCAGCCCAAGCCTCTTGCATGTCAGTGTTCACCTCACTAGTTGCCACTTAGGGAATGACCACCTTAATTTGTCCAAAGTTTGGATGATCCTTGTGAGCTCCTGGCTGTGATCTAGGAGGCAACCAAGACCTAGGCATGATCACCTAGTATCCCTCTACCACCCCATTCCTTCCCCACTGCAATTAGTGGCCCTAGCTCGAAATGGCAAGTGTCCAAAGTGGCCACCTCATCAATGTGGCACAAGATCACCCCAAAACCCTCCCTTCTCTCCCACCCGTGCTACACCCCCTCTTTTGCCCTGGCACGATGCCCGTCCACCCCAGCCACCACCTTGCACTCACCCAGGTCACATGCACACGCCAGCACGCTTCAAAGGGGAGAGACAAATGAGATCCTTGCAAATCTTGACCATCCTCGAAAACCAGCAGTCTCTCCCTCCCTTCAGTCACCTCTGGCCCCACCCCCGGACAACTCCAACTCCCCAGGCACCCTCTCCACCCTACCCCTCTCTCTCCCGCGTGCCCAGCAACCCCCAACCCTCGGCACCCACCTCAGCAGAAAACCCTCTGCCTCGCATACCCTCTTCCTCTCTCGGTGCAAAATCACGCGGTGGACAGAGGAGAGTCCCGCCATCCTACTGCGCCCCTACCCTTCCTACTCCCCCAGGACCTAGCCATGCAGACAGCACGCCGCCGCTCGTGTTGTTCCGCGAACAGCCTGCCGGCAGCATGCGACGACCACCTCTCTCTCACTCTCCTGTAAGCTCGGCCAGCCCCCGAGGTAAGACTGTCCCCAGGTCACCCCATGGTGTCGCCATCGCCCCTCCTGGCCAACCCCGAGCTCCCCTTCTGACCCCACCGTTTCACCGTGCACCCGGTGCACCGTGGTCTAGCCCTGCCCATTAAATAGATCCCCCACCTCTTGCACGCTCCTCCCACTCCTCATTCCACTCCCAGAGCTCCCCAGCACCACTCCAGAGCAGAGGCAGAGCCTCTCGCTCTCTCCTCTTCCTTTGTCATTTCTCTTCGTCTCAGTGCCGACGACGAACGAGAAGGTTCCCTCGTCCCTGCCCTACCTCTCCTCCATGCTCCCCTTCCACTACACCCCCTTCCCAAAACCGGCCCTAATCCCCTTTTCCTCTAGCTGTTCTTGTCGATAGGCACGCCAGAGCTACGAGGAGGCCGAGGTTCCCGAGCCACTCGCTACTGACGTGACGCATCCAGATGACCGTAGCCGTCGTGCCGTACCTCGTTCGACGCCCCATCCTCGATCGCTTCGACCCACACTACCGCTGACCCATCTCCGCCCCAAGGTAAGCCTCCCCGTGGCCCACCAGCCCGCTAGGGTTTCCCCTCGTCGGCGTTGAGCCCAGGGAGGACGACAAAGCCTTGGCCGTCAGATCCGCTTAAGATCCCACGGCCAGCATCGCCCGATACAGTTTGGCCCCTCTGAGCCTATGACACGAGGGCCCCCACGGCAGGATTTGAATCCCAGCCCTCCCGTGTAGGCCACCGTGTACGCGGGCCAGCCCAGCTTCTTAGCAAGCCGCAACCCAGCCTCTGCACTGCCTTTTATTTTTATTTTTATTTTTAGGCCATTTTAATTACCTGAAATCTGTCCCGTAGATTTAATTCCGCAAGTTATTATCTGTATAGTATTTTGGCCTAGTTCAAATTTTTTGAGGTAGCCTAAGAAATTATCTATTGCATGGCACTGGTAGCTAGTCAATAGCATGCCTGTGTTTTTACTGAGATTTTGTGTGGTAAATAGTATCTTATTAGAGTATTAATTCCTTAGCTTTACTTCTAAAGTTCAGAAAATTGTGAAACCAACTTCCAGGCATTGCCTATGGAAATGCCTACCGAAAAAAACTTGAATCACCCATTTTGGATGTGTGAAGCCTCTGTTCTTAATTTTACAAGTTATGAACAGAGGGTTCTTAGTTATTTTCTAGAGGTTACTCTGAAGCTAATTTTGGGATGAAACCAACTCCCAGAGTTAGGACTCTGATAGTACTACCTTTTCCTGGAAGGGCTTAATTTTTTGCTTTGTAATTCTGCCCTAGGGATTTTAATACTAGTTTCTGCACTATTTTCAGTATTTTATTTATTAAAAATCAACCCTTTTTGATAAAAATGTGAAACCAGTGGGGTTAGCTTGGTATTCTCTGTAGCTACTCAGATATGTATTGTGTGGTCACACCCACTGGTCTTGGTCGAAATATCTGCTTGAGTGCTAATCTAGTCTTGACCACTAAAATCACCAAATAAGTTTGGTTAAATCTTTTTGATTGCTTTCAATGGCTTTGTACTACTAGGATCAGTAGCTACTTGTTCTTGGCTGGTTTGGTTCAGTTGTGCATCTGCTTCGTACTGATTGGATTTTTTGCGCATCGGGTGATGGTTGGTATGGTGGTTTGAGGAAGGTACTTGGGAAGATTTTGAGGAAGAGGACCAGGAACAAGCTGCCAACCAAGGCAAGCCACCAACAAGTTCATGAGACTTGTCCCATCTTTATTTTCATGCACTGTGTTTTACTTACTCTACTACTGCATTGTCTTACTCGCTATATTATTATTATGGTATTAGTTTGTCTCCACCAAACTTATGCCTATGGTACTGTCTAAGTACTCTCCTTGGGTATTACCTACTCCTACCCTAGTAGTTAAGGTGGTCTAATATACCACAACCCCTTGGAAACCCCGGTTTAGCCTAACAAAAACTCTAGGTTGGGAACCCGAAGGCAAAGATGGTTTTATAAAAGTTTTGACAGAAAACCTTGGCAAGTGGGACTTGCCGAGGAGCTTTTAAAATGGTTTTGGATCTGTTCTACAGGTGGAGGCACCAAAGATGAAGTTGGAGGAAAAACTGTTTTCGAAAACGCACCTGGTTCTATGTAGTTTTGCCGGAACAACTACCCCGTGCAACCACACTACCCTATATGGGAAGGGGCTTGACCCGAAAGTGGTTCTCTCTGATACAAGTGCCTCATAACTACTATAGGGGATCGGGGATCCCTGGAGGGTGGGCCTTCTCCGATAAAGGTCCATGTGGGACATCGACCTGGAGAAGGAACGAAGGGTCGGCTGGCCTCCACGCGTTACTATGGGCCCCTCATTGAAAGCGCACACTCGAGAAGTGGAAAAAGCGCTCCGGTTGGTCCTCGGTACCCAACGTCCTGGTTTTGAGAGGAATAACACCAATAGGGTAGGCGCTTATGTTAAGAGTGGATTTTCCTGAAGGTCTTGTCCGGTTATCCAAAACTCGCATACTAGTGTATGACGATCCGCGGTGGACGTATCGGATCTTGCGGGGAAAGTGTACAACCTCTGCAGAGTATAATCTATTCAAATAGCTGTGTCCGCGGTCATGGACGATTGGAAAGGTTGCTATGTAGCGGTGCTGGTTTTGGTTTATAAAAAGGTTTTCTAAAAGAGATTTGGCCATGGGATGGTCGAAGGGCAAGGAGGATGGGCCATGGGATGGTCGGACCTAGTTGAAGTATTGGTCATGGGATGACCACAGTGGAAGTGAATAACAGGGTTGACCCCAGCCTAGTATTTCAAGTTTTACTAACTATTTTCACCCTAAAAAGGTTTTGCAAAAAACAAGTGGTAGAGTTGAGAGTATATCTCTAAGGGATTTCGGAAATAGCTTCCTTGGAGCCATCCTGTCCAGAGCCATATTGCATACTCTTTGTTCTTCTTTGTATGGTGGTTTGCGAGTACATTCAAAGTACTCACTGGCAATGTTCGCTGGCTATCAACTTGGTCAGACTATGAGCAGGATGAAGAAGACAATGGAGGGTACGATGATGACTTTGCGACCTAGGGCGTTTCTCCGAGTCGGGCACATGTTGGGCTATGGCTTGACTCGGGTCCTCCGCGTTAATTAGTACCGCTGCTATTATCTATTTGTGCCAAGGAGGCAAAGTTGTAAGACTTATTGTACCGTACTGTAATGGATGTGTGTACTTTGATATCATGTCGGTTATGCTCCACGATGCACTGATCATGGGATCATGGTGGTGTGCATAATTTGGTAATCTGGGGTGAAAATCCGGGGTCGCCACAAAAACTAAGTTCCCACTTAGGTGATTTAAAACATTAAATTAGCTTTCTTTACTTCTGAACTCAGCTTAAGATAAATCTAGCTTTTGCAAATAAACTTAGAGCTTAGTATCCCTACTAGAACTACCTTACTTGTTTGTGAAAGTTTGCGAGTACTTAAAGAGTACTCATGGCTTTGTCCCTGGCTATTCCCGTGGCCAGACTATGAGGAGGACTATTAGGAAGATGGACAGCAAGACGGCTACGACAACTAGGATCATCTCCCATCGTCAGCATTGCCAGTGACACTGAAGATGGAACCCACTACTACGCTTTACTTTTCCGCTGCTTGTTTGTATTAAGACTAGATCATGAGATCCTTTATTCGTGTAAAACCTTATTATGGTTTGTAATGGATGATGTACTGTGATATCCAATCTATTATGTCTCGCAAAAATGGTAATCCTAGGATTGCGATGTATGGCATAACAGGCATCTGGGATTAAAAATCCGGGTGTTGACAGGTTTGGAGATCTACTTCCCGAACGGTCTCTTCTTGGACTTCTCCCTATCATCACACAATATGAGTGTGGTGGTACGAGCTGGGTTGGCCAGGTCACATGGGTAAAGTGTACAAACCCCTGCAGGGTGTAAAAACTAAGTGCTTAGTCGTGTCCCTAGTTACAGATGATTGAGTTGGTTGATATCGAGGCTATGACATATTCTCACTCATCCTTATTTCTTGATTACTAAAATTTGATGGGTGAACTTAATGGGTTGTTGTGATTAAACTTGGTTTAAAAGTAGGGTAAAAATGTTTAAGAAAAAGCAAGCTAGCCAAAGCTCCACTCAACCATAAGCATGTAGTTGTTAGGTTTGTTGTTAACCACTTTAGCCTACTTGCCATACATTTAATGTATTGACCATTCATGGCTGCAACGTTTGATGTTGCAGGTTATATCGTTTCCGAGTGATCGTTATAGGTCACGAGACTCCACTCAACAATTGTTCGCCTGTGACACATTTGAAGGATGGAGATCTACCTTGTAATGCTTTCTGCTATAATATAATGTAACTTATGGATCATATTCGTTATATTTATGATGCACAGTTATATTTGGTATCATTTTGTATTGTGTGTGCTAGTGAACCGATCCAGGGATTAGCACTATACACAAGAACTCAGCCTTATCAGGTGAGGGTGTTACAAAATGGTATCATAGCCAGGTTGACTATAGGATCGTGACCTAGGAATGGTATAGGAAAGTCATATGAATTATAGAATCTATTCTACCTTCTTCTCTTCATACACTTCTTTCTAGTATCCTCTTACCACTCCAGTTCTCATACTTCTACTATTAGAATTCGTCTAACACAAATATCCCTATTCCTAAATGATACTTGGCCTATGAGTAAAATAACAAATAAGATAATACAATAAATATCTCACCAAGTTTGAGTAGATATAGACCACCATGTTCATCTCTTTAAGAGACCATTGCTATCGTGTTAGAATATTGATCCTACCAACTTATGTGGTATGACAATACTAGTTTGCTTGTTTTTTTGATTGTTTTGATACGTTGTTTTGGATCTGGTATTTTTGAAAGTCCAAAGTTTAAGGACTTTCGAGAGGTTCTATAACACGTTAATGGAAGTAAAAGCTTAAAATTCGTTAGTTGTTTAGTTGCAGTTTTCTGCCTGACATGTTTCACCACGCGATTTTTAGTTCCTTACTAGTAAGTTGGATTGATCTCATATTTTAGGATCTGGAGCATAATTACCTGTACCATATGCGCAAGAATTGTCTAAAATTCCTAACAAGTTTAAGTCGATCAGAAAAATTCATGAAACATGCTGTTCTATTTTGACAAAATCTGTCTTTTATCTTAGTTGATGTTCTACTTAATCCTAATGTTGTTTCCAAAGTTTATAAACTATTTTGTGGATGATAATCACTAAATTACAAGCCTGTAACTAAACATTGTGATTCATGTATGCTTGTGTTCTAATTGTGTGTGCTTGTTGTTTGGCTTGATTGTGTGTTATATGAATATGCTTGTATGGGTGACTATAGTTCCTTTTTTCTAGGATCTATTCTTTCCTATCTTAAACCCTTAGAGTTAGAATGATGTGTTGAAGACATGTAGAAGGATTAAGTGGAAGGTTATAAGACATAATGCATCTCTAAAGGAGGATAAACGTCCATCTAATGCAACAAAGAGGATATGGAAGTATGAAGTATTGCAAAGGATGTTATGTAGTAGATTGCGCAACCTCAATGTTTTTAAGAATCCATAGCTTACTTTTTGTAGTAGCTTTGTGGATACAATACATGGGAGTATACATCGAGCATTGGTTCGTGCCCATGGAAACATCTGCAAAGAGAGTGAGGATGCCCGAGTGACAAGTTATGTGATTCACCTATCCACGGGCAGGGTAATAATTTGCGTGCATGATGGATTGATCACCATTCCTACTACTCTTATTATTCGCTCTTGTACTGTTGGCTTTGTGAATCTTGAGTGCCTTTTAAACCTTAGCAAAGATCCGACGTTGAGCCTAGACCTTAGAATGGTATGACTTTGAACCTTTACAAAATCATTCACTTCTAAGCGTAGGAATGTACGGTAAGGATGAATCTCAACCGTGTATAATGGGTACCGTGAAGCAAACGTTCCCTAATTGCTTACCATGAGAACTTCGCTAGTTCAAGTAGTGTTAGCCTAGAATCTAAAAATCATGGAGTTTAGAAAGTGTAGGGACATTGTACCAATAAATCTCCAAGGGAGAATCAATAGAAGACAAGTTAATTATTGAGAAACAATCTAGCCAGGTAGCGCCGTAGTGGACCCTTAACCCATCATTCTTTCTAGACTTCTCGAATTTCGGGATGAGATTCTTTTTAAGGGTGATAGTATGTCACATCCCAAAATTTTCCAAATTTTGGAATGTGGAATAGATAAAATAAGTTTGGTTGATTGTTTGACTTTGTTGAAAATTCTCAAGAAAAAGAAACCTTTTGAATTAGAAAGAACTCACTATGTTATGACCTAAGTAGGCATATAGGAAAAAAGGCGTGGATTGAGTTTTGGTTTTAGTATTTGTGTGAATGCTTGCAAAAATGAAAATCATGAAGTATTCATAAGTATTGCATTGTATCAATGCAAAGTTCCCAAAAATTGAATCTGAATCCTAGTATCTAAATCCGATAGTTGATTTGCCCAAATGTTCCTATAAGGAATATATAGAGATTTATGAAGCAACCATCTTCAAACTAGTAAAAATATTACAAATATGATACTATAATGATCTACTGACTTAGAAACAAGAATCATGTCGTTTGAAACAAGAATGTAAAAGATATAAGAGATACCAAAATAGAAAAAGAAAAAATAGAAAAAAAAGAAAATGAAATGGGCCACCCACTGGCCTACTCAGCCGATGGGAGGAGCTCCCGCACGGGAGAAGGATCGATGCCCAGGTTGCATCAAAAAGCATGCAGACTCGATTTTTTCAAACCAATCTCTATTCAAACTATTATATCTTTTTATCTACAACTCTGAATTGACTTCCGTTTGTTTCTACTTGTTCTCTACTCCAATCTTGATCTCTCCACCATTACAAACCTGTACACAATATCCCGGAGCCATAGCTATATCACTTTTACTTCACAAAATCCCGAATCTATACCTTTCCGAATCATATTCTGCTTCTAAACCTATTTAAACCTTGTTGGATGCCTTCGGCTCCAACATGAAAGTTGTAGATCTCGTCGAAAACTTTCAATCTCGACAAAACTTATCTATTTTCATCCACCACAGCCAGAGAATTTCACAACACAATATTTCAGATCTGATGGCGTAATTCTAAGTATTTCTCGCGCTCGTTTCTTCAAATCCAAATTCCTTTGGTGAAAAGGTAGATCCAATGATCCTTCACAACTTTCATGTTGGATGTTTTTCGATTTGTTCTACGGATTTGTCTCTCTAACACATATCTGTTTCCAACCTTTTCTGAGAAAAAATCGAGCCGATTTGGAGCCAGCTTCTTTTCCTAGCCACTAGATCTTATCCCGACAGTCCTGATTCAATCGTCCTGGTCAGATGCCTTGTAACCGCCACATCGTCACCAGGTCAGCGTCTAGTCCCAGTCAGCATGCACGGTCAACCTGTCCAGGCAGCGGAATATTCCCTAGATTATTCCGTACGAATTTAAAATTGCAGATTATAGATTTAACTTGTAAAATCCATCAGAAATTCACACTATGTCCAAAAATTACATATAATATATCAAATTGAACATAATTTCATGTAGTTTATTAATATCAGATTATATATAAATTTTGCGCCACATTTAACTGGTAACTAATTAAATAGTTTTAATGTCCTTTTGGCGTAATAAATTCATAGTAAATTATTCATAGCTCCAAAAAATATAAATAATATGTCCCTGGATTCAAAATTCTGTGTGGATGCTAGATATGGTCTTAGATTTATATTTGGTCGTGGTAAACTGTTTAAATAAGTTAAACTCTTTTAAGTAGTAATTAAATCATAAAACAAGATCTACAACTCCGATTAGGGTGAATCCAATTGCTACTGGTTTGTATTAATGTCCTCTATTCAGTACGCTTCAGATATAAATTTAATACGGCAATTAGTAGAGAAGTTCTAACATAACTATTAAAACTCCTCTATTGATGATTAAGAATTAATAATAAATACCCCAATGCATTAAATGATTCTCTACATTCGTAATGAGATCTAGTATTATTTAGAGAACTAATTAGAACCATTGTAACATATTAAATCATCATACATGCATTTGATCATCATTGTTTTATTGTACTGTGTATAATTGCAATGTTTGAATGGTGTGTTGTTGTGCCTTTGCTTTTGAACGATAGATTGCGAGGAGTGAAACTACTATGATCACAATTGCTATGTTGCGAGAATTGTGATTAAAATTGTCGACGATTGAGACCTTTATAATTGTGAGGATTATCTAATCGACTACATCTACAACAAAGTCAAGTGGTGCTATCTTGGTCATAAATGTCCTACTGTTTTCTCTATGCATTTAGATGTTTTCATAGAATTTCATGTGTAGGGATTACTATTGCTATGCTATGTCCTATATATATTGTGGTAGGAATCCCTTATAGTTGAGCCTCCGTATGGTAGACGTTCTTAGACCTGCTGTATAAACGGGGAAGGATCACATTATGGTGAAGTATATGTTTGTCCAAACTAAAACAACATAATCTTAATGAACTACCTGGGTGGAGTGGTCGGATTGTCAACGTTGTGTGAATAATGGTGGGGAATGCCGCCCAGGGTACTGAGAAGGATTGGTTCTCTTTGTTATAGTAGCTTACTTGTGCAACCAAGTGCCAGTAAGAATGGGTGGTTGGTTGGACTTAGTAGGTCGTGGTGATCCGAACCCAGCGTAGCTAGAGATGTAGTGAATGGTAGGTTGGGACCGGTGCACAGTGGGGTTTGGAGATCTACTTCCCAAACGGTCTCTTCATGGACTTCTCCCTATCATCACACAATATAAGTGTGGTGGTACGGTCTGGGTTGGCCAGGTCACATGGGTAAAGTGTACAAACCCCTACAGGGTGTAAAAACTAAGTGCTTAGCTGTGTCCCCGGTTACGGACGATTGAGTTTCTTGATATCGAGGCTATGACATGTTCTCACTCATCCTTATTTCTTGATTACTAAAATTTGATGGGTGAACTTAATGGGTTGTTGTGATTAAACTTGGTTTAAAAGTAGGGTAAAACTGTTTATGAAAAGGCAAGCTAGCCAAAGCTCCACTCAACCATAAGCATGTAGTTTCTAGGTTTGTTATTAACCACTTTAGCCTACTTGCCATACATTCAATGTATTGACCATTCGTGGCTGCAACGTTTCATGTTGCAGGTTATATCGTTTCTGAGTGATCATTATAGGTTGTGATACTCCACTCAACAATTGTTCGCCTGTGGCAGATTTGAAGGATGGAGATCTACCTTGTAATGCTTTCCGCTGTAATATAATGTAAATTCTGGATCATATTCTTTATATTTATGATGCATAGTTATATTTGGTATCATTTTGTATTGTGTGTGCTAGTGAACCGATCCATGTATTTGCACTATACACAAGAACTCAACCTTATCAGGCGAGGGCGTTACAATGGCACCACCTGCTTTTAATTTCAATGTGTTCGTGGAGAAAGAAACTTGCAACGAATGGTAGCAACTTTACCAACTGGGCCCAGGTTTCTCCTCACTACTGCATAGACGCAATATGTGTTAGAACCGGTGCTAGGCCCCCCACCTCCTAATAATGCCCCGAACAAGGTAAATGATGTTTACTTAACTCGTCAAGAGGACCACAATATGGTTCATTGCGCCATACTGTATGGGTTAGAGTCGGAACTCCGAAAGCGTTTCGATAATGGCAATGTCTTTGATACCATGGGTGAATTGAAAATGATTTGTGATACCCATGCTGCCGTAGAGAGTTATGGTGCTTCAGAAAAATTCTTTAGCTGCATGATGGAGGAGAATATCTCTGTTAGTGAGCATGTACTCAAAATATCTAGGTATGCTTATAATCTTGTGTCCTTAGGAATAATGATTCCAATTGACTTAGGAATACATTGTGTTCTCCAATCTCTTCATACAAGAGCTTCATGATGAACTATAACATGCAGGGCATGAAGAAGACTCTCCTTGAGCTTCTCTTAATGCTTAAGACTACTGAAGTGGAGATTAGGAAAGAACATCGAGTGTTGATGATCAATAGGACCACCAGTTTGAAGAAAGACTAGAAGGGTAAACAAAAGGAAAACTTCAAGAAGGGCGGCAAATCTATTGCTGCGCCTAAGAAGAAGTCCTGGGCTGGCCCTAAGTCTGATACTGAGTGCTATTATTGTAAGGGGACTGGCCGCCAGAAGAGCAACTGCCCCAAATATCTGGAAGATAAGATGGCTGACAAGATGAATAAAGGTATATTTGATATACATGTTATTGATGTGTACTTGACTAGTACTCACAATAGAACCTAGGTATTTGATACTGGATCGATTGCTAATATACGTAACTCGAATCAGTTGATGCGGAACTAGCAACGACTAGCAAGGGATGAAGTCATGATGCGTGTCGACAATGGATCAAAAGTTGATGTGATCACCGTTGGAACGCTGCCTCTCCGTCTACCATCTGTACTAGTTTTAAACCTAAATAATTATTATTTGGTGCTTGCGCTGAGCATGAACATTGTATCTAGATCGTTTTTATTACAAAGTGGTTATTCGTTTAAATCCAAAAACAATGGTTGTTCGATTTATATGGATAATATCTTTTATTGTAATGCATCTGTGATGAATGGTTTATTTCCTTTGAATCACGATAGTAGTGATACACATATCCATAATGTTGATGCCAAAAAGATTGAACTTGAGAATGATATATCTGCATATATATGGAACTGCCGTCTAGATCATATTGGCATAAAACGCATGAAGAAGCTCCATTCTGATGGACTCTTAGAATCACTTGATTTTGAATCATTTGATACATGTGAGCCATACCTTATGGGCAAGATGACTAGAACCCCGTTTTCTGGTACAATGGAGCGGGCAACAGATTTGTTGGAAATCATATACACTGATGTATGTGGTCCAATGAGTGTGTCGGCATGAGGTGGATATCATTATTTTGTTACTTTCACGGATGATTTGAGTAGATATGGATATATCTATTTGATGAAACACAAGTCTGAAACCTTTGAAAAGTTGAAAGAATTTTAGAGTGAAGTGGAAAATCATTGTAATAGAAAGTGTCTGCAGTCTGACTATGGAGGTGAGTACCTAAGTTACGAGTTTGGCACACACATGAGAGAGTGTGGAATAGTTTCACAACTCACGCCTGCTGGAACACCACAATGTAATGGTGTATCGAAGCGTCGTAATCATACCTTACTGGATATGGTTCGATCAATGATTTCTGTGATTGACTTGCCACTTTCATTTTGGGGTTATGCACTGAAATTGCCGCATTCACTTTAAATAGGGCACTGTCTAAATCCTTTGAAAAGACACCGTATGAATTAAAGTTTGGAAACAAACCTAAGCTATCATTTCTAAAAGTTTTGGGATGCGATGTCTACGTGAAGAAACTTTAGCCTGATAAACTCAAACCTAAAGCAAAAAAATGCGTCTTCATAGGATACCCTAAAGAAACAATTGGTTATTCCTTCTATCATAGGTCTGAGGGCAAGGTTTTCATTGCCAAGAATGGATCCTTTCTAGAGAAAGAGTTTCTCGTGAAAGGTGTGAGTAGTCGAAAGGTAGAACTAAAAGAGGTTATTGAACCTTATTTTCATAAAACAGCGAGTAGCGCAACACTAGAAACTGTTACAGAGTTGATTTCACCAAATGAAGAAGGAACTAATGATAAAGATCATGAAACTCCGAAAGAGGACACTAGCGAACCTTGTAGGTCAAGCAAGACACGTGCATCTCCTGAACTGTACGAAAATCCTGTCATGAATTTCATGATAGATGGAATTGATGACCCTGCGACATATGAAGAAGAAATGATGAGAACGGATTACAACAAATGGCTAGAAGCCATACAATCCAAGATGGGATCCATGTACGAAAACCAGGTTTGGACCTTGGTGGACTTACCTCACGACCGAAAGGTCGCTGAGAATAAATGGATCTTCAAAAGGAAAACTGATGCTGATGGTAATGTAACCATCTATAAAGCTCGACTTGTCACAAAGGGGTTTTTAAAAATTCAAGTAGTTGACTACAATAAGACTTTTTCTCCTATAGCGATGCTAAAGTCGGTTGGGATTATGTTAGCAATTGCTGCATATTTTGATTATGAAATTTGGTAGATGGATGTCAAAACCGTGTCCCTCAATGGTAATATTGAAAAGAGTTGTATATGATACAACCAAAGGGTTTTGTCAATCCTAAGGATGCTAAAAAGGTATGCAAACTTCAGCGATCCATCTATGGACTGAAGCAAGCATCTCGGAGTTGGAATCTCCGCTTTGATGAGGTGATCAAAGAGTTTGGATTTGTCCAAACTTACGGAGAAGCTTGTATTTATAAGAAAGTGAGTGGGAGCTTTGTGGCATTTCTGATACAATATGTCGATGACATACTATTGATAGGACATGATATAGATCTTTAAAATAGTGTTAAAAGTTATCTAAACATCAAATTTTTTATGAAGGACCTTGGTGAAGCATCATACATACTAGGCATCAAGATCTATAAAGATAGATCAAGATGCCTAATTAGGCTATTATGGTGCCCCACAAAAACCACTACTAGAAAATCGTGGTGTTTTTGTGCATTGCATCATCATGACCGCATGCTCATGTCATCACGCCACCTTGCATTTGAGCATCGTCATGTCATCTTGCATTTGTTTGCATAAAACTATTTTCGAAAAGTCTGTTTTTGTTTTCTAAACGCCCCGTTATTATTTCAAATCAAACCCGGATCTCCGGAATATTTTATTTTGTCTACCAACGGTTTGCAAAAACCTCGTTTTTAATAAATAAAATATTTAAATTATTTTTGGGAGGCAGCCAACCAGGCCCGAAAGCCCAGCCGGCCACCTCCCGATAAAAAGTCTACCTACCCCAGAACCACCCAAACCCTTTTCCTACCTAAACCTAGCCTACCCACCCTTCCTCCACCACCCAGCCACATCACCTCCTCCACTCGCAGCGCGACACGTCGCCGCGCTGGCCCGCTCCCCACGACACCTGCGCAGCCAGCCGCCACACGCTTGCAGCCGCGCAGCGTGCGCCTTCCCCTGGCCCACCCACCGACCCAACTACCTCAACACGCTCGCTCCCATCTCCCCGCATCGATGCGACGCAACGCGTTGGCACACAACGCACGCACTCACGCGACGCACGCTGACCCGTCCACCCCTACGCCCGGGCCAACTCCCCACCCCACCACCTCGTCTGCGCCTGGCCCACCACCCCCCGTCTCCACCTCGCTGTCCCGCGCCGCTGCCTGGCTTCCTCACCGAGCCACCACCGCCGCTGCCTGCTTCCTCCGCTCTGCCTCCAGCCGCCGTCGACCGCACCGCCCTTCTCCCGCAGGTGTCCTCGAGCCTCATCGCTGGAGCCGCCTTCTCCCCCGCCTCTGCTCCTCCCGGCCGCCGCCAGACCCCACCTCCGGCGCCCTAGACCTCGCCGCCTCGGTGCTGCTCTGCCCCGCCCTTGCGCCCCTCCTCGTCGCCCATCGCCCTCCCCCGCGAGCCCCACGACGGCCTCCTACTCTCGCTCGCCAGTGAGCTCCTCCGCCGCTGCCAGGAGCTCAAGGTCCTGCCAGCCGCCGGCCTCGTCGTGATCTTCCCCATCGACCCTTCTCCGGCCGCCTCCACCCCGTCCTCCGTATCGCCGTCGCCGGCCTCCACCTTCCGCCTCACCGGGTCCCCGCTCTGCTCCGGCCAAAGGCGCGCCTCGCCGCCGTCAGGAGCCACTCAGCCGCCAAGATCTGAAGGCCCACCGCCCAGGTCACCTCCTCCGCCGTCGCCTGGCCACAGCCCTTCCTGGCCGCTATCTTGCCTACGCCGGCCCCACGCGCCCACGCCCGAGCGTCCTTGCCCAAGACCGGCCTCTGCCTCTGCTTGCCCGTGCAGGCCCCCGTCGGCTGCCTCTGCCTGTTTTGTTACTGCAGGTGTAGGTCTAGTAGAAGATGCCAGCGAGGTCTCTCAAGTGTTCCCCCCACGCAAGCCAAGAACAGTGTTTGGCAAGCCCCCCCCCGCCCCCCGTTGACAAGATCTTCGACAAGTTTTCGGTACCCACGAGTAGCCGAGAAAGCCATGCCGAGAACCCACGGTACCCGAAGACCAAACCCGGCGCCGCTCCAAGATCTCCTTCCTGGACTTGATGACCCGATGACGCCAAGATTGACAGTGAAGAACCATCGGAGCCGAACCCGAGACCCTGAGCGCGTCGACGACAAGATCTCCGCTATGAAACGACAAGACCGACGACATGAACCGACGACCGCGGATGCGACAAGATCGTCGCTCGGACGCCAAGATCGCCACACGGAACAACAAGCGCTTCATCTCGGATATGCCAAGTACTTCATCCCCGATGCCAAGATCGACTCGATGGCGCAGACCCGACAAGATCTTCGCAACGACAAGATCGACACCGACCCGGGCGAATCCGATGCGCCCCCGACGCCAAACCAAGTCCTTCTTCCCGGATGTGACAAGATCTACTTCCGTTGTCCAAGACCAATCCCGTCGAGACATTTCCGCCCCGTCGAACCCTGTCGAACCCCGAACCCTCGGAGCCCAAGTTCGCCGAACCCTAAATGTGATTCCCTATCCGAGATCCCCATTAATTTTATAATATAACATTATCGACAATCGCATATTAAATTGATCATCTCTGCATCATATCATAATCATGCCGGATCTTTTTTCGTAGTATTAAATAGTGCATCCGGTGTTTGTGCTAGTGTTCGCTTCTTCGTGGATTAGGCCGATGAGTTGATGCGAGTATCGACAAGTTCTCCGGATATGATCCTTCGACAGTGTTTTTTCCCAGGTGAGCATTCTCCCTCTTTCTACCTATTTTGCATTTATAGTCTTTACTTCCTCATGTTGATCTATTGCTGTCCGTGTCACGATGCTTTAGTGTTCCGCACCAGATATATTCCTTGCAGCCCTTATATTGCCTTGGACACCTCCTATTGCCTGTTGCTGGCTAGATAGCTGGCCATGCGAGTCGTAGTTGCTTGCTCAGGTGATGCCTCGCGTCGTCGATGTTCCATAGTTGTTGGGCGGTTGGCAAATGCTTAATGGTGGTGTTGATCAAGATTCTAATTACGGTTTATTAATTATTGTTGATGGTAGATATAATGCAGAGGCACCAGTGGGTAATAGTCAATATTTGGTTCTGAACCACTCACTAGTGTCCCCTAGGACCCGAGTTCTTGACACCTATTCCGAGATCGAGCGCGCTAACCACAGGTGGGGTGTGTGGGCACCCCCATCGGCTTACTACCTGATTTCAAAGTATTGTACCGGGGGCCACAAGTAGTTTGGGGCTTTATTACTATTCTATACTTATGCCATGCTTTACTGCTTTATTTAAGATTGTGCGTGGAGCACCTATACTGTTTAGGATGTGGAATGTTTTCGCGGTATCGACAAGCCCAGTCACACTTTTCGGGTTCCTAGTCGTTGACAGCCATTGACACAAACCCTGGGTCCGTTCCGGAGCCGGTCGACTTCGTTGTGGGTAGCTTAGTGGGGTGGGCCCCATGTACTTACTCTAGGTCTGGGAAACGTCATGACTTAGGCCCCACCGACATACCGATGGGTGTATGTTAATTGATCTGGAAAAAAGGGACGAAGTGCGTGTGGATACTTTGGTGCACCCCTGCAGGGTTAAATCTTTTCGAAAAGCCGTGTCCGCGGTTATGGACGACTTGGAGCACAGTTTCTCGGTCATAGATAACTATAACTAAAGTTTACTATTATAACTTAACCTGTATCCGAGATGAATAACGAGTTGGATAACTGCCATGGAAAGATTACATGAAACTGCCAATCGTGTGAGTTTTTCCTCGGCTTGACTTCCTCGTTTGGTCTCGAGGGGGAATACCAGGATGGGTATGTTTGGTGTTAGTATCAGGTTGGGTCCGAATAGGTCTCTCTTATCTCTCTCTGATAGTCGCCAGTATTACAGAGTCTCTATAGGTTGTTTAGTGCCGATGCGCTGCTGCTTCAGTCCACCATACCTATGTAGGCGAGGACCGCCGAATTCTAGCCTCGCCGTGTACTGGCCTCAGTACTGACGCTCCTCTTTTTCCTTTGCCCTTTGTCGGCACCCCTTTTGTTTTAGAAGGTTTGAGATCGACGTCGTTAGCAGGGTTACCCTTCCGGCTTGGCCTGGGCAGGGTTATGGACGCCATTGGTTATTCTTCAGGGCTCTAATGGTATTACTTCATTTTCCACCCGCACGAAAGTGCCTGGTGGGCGTCCTTGAATCGTTACTATGCGGGTTTGGCGGAAAGGGCTAAAACTTGCATAGGGCCGATTGGAGGGTGTTACAGCTATCACAAAGTATGTACCGTGATAAGATTTTAAAGAAGTTTAAAATGGACGGAAGTAAGAAAGGGTTCTTACCTATGTTTCAAGGAAAGACATTGAGTAAGACTCAAAGTTCGGCCGCTGGTAGAAATAGAGAAAATGGATAAGATCCCCTATGCGTCAGCCATAGACTCTATAATGTATGCCATGCTATGTACAAGACCGAATGTGGCACATGCTATTAGTTTGAATTACAGGTACCAATGTGATCCATGTTCAAAACACTAGATAGCGGTCAAGAATATCCTCAAGTACTTAAGAAGGACTAAGGATATGTTTCTGGTGTATGGACGTGAAGAAGAGCTAGTCGCTAAGTGTTATGTTGGTGCTAGCTTTGACACCGATCCGGATGACTCTAAGTCTCAATCCGGATACATATTTCTCATGAATTGAGCAATAGTTGGTTGGAGGATCTCCAAATAACCTATGGTAGCGGGATCAACAACGGAGGCAGAATATGTTACTGCTTCAGAAGCGGCAAAGGAAGCGGTTTGGATGAAGGAGTTCATAACTGAACTAGGTGCGGTTACTAGTGTGTTGGACCCAATGGTGATATTTTGTGACAACAATGGAGCCATAGCCAATGCCAGGAACCAAGATCTCACAAAAATTCCAAGAAAAGCGTCGGTTTCACTCCATTCACGAGCATGTCAAGGATGAAGACATAAAGATTTGTAAAGTACATACGGATCTGAATGTAGCTGATCCATTGACTAAAGCTTTACCTAGGGCAAAACAAGATCAACACCAGAACTCCATGGGTGTTAGATTTATCACTATGTAAACTAAATTATTGTTCTAGTGCAAGTGGGAGACTGAAGGGAATATGCCCGAGAGGCAATAATAAAGTTTTTATTATCATATTTCAAGTATATGATGGATGTTTATTTTGCATGCTATAATTGTACTAATTGGCAACATTAATAAATGTGTGTTTAATAAACAAATAAAGAGTACCTAGTTATGCCTCTCATATAAACTAGCTCATTGATTAACAAGATGATCAAGGTTTCCTGATCATGGACATTGGATGTTGTTAATAATGAGGTCACACCATTGGTGGAATGGTGTGATGAACCTTCACCCTATGTATCGCAATACGATCAAATTCATTGTGTTTAAATTGCTATAACATCATACGAAGTAACTTTATTCCTTAGACCATGAGATCATGTCAATCACTAACACCAAAAGAGTAACTTGATAACGTCAATCATCACACCATAACAGCGTGACAATAAAGGTGAGTTTAGATACTCCGAAAGTGTTATGTAGAGTCTCATAGATCAATAGTGGGATTTTTCCATCCCAGTGATAGAGAGATTTATTCTGGGCCCTCTCGGTGATATCACATTGATGTATCTTGGAAGAAAGTGATAAGATCACAAGAATGTTATATCTCGGGAATGAGAAAATAGTGCTTGTCGATAACGAGATCAAACTAGGTATGGGGATCCAATCTGGACATGTAATATATCGCGAGAAAAAAGGATTTAGGTACAAACATTAAAGGTTCACACGATCACTGAAGTCATCATTGAATGTGTGGAAGTCGGTATGGATCTCCAGGCCTCGCTATTGATTATTGATCGGAGAGCGGTCTCGACCATGTCTACATTATCCGCGAACTGTAGGGTGACACACTTAAGCTATACCAACACCATTTAGGAGCAAATATGTTTTAGAGAAAGATTATGAAAGCGTTGGAATCATTTTGATGGACACCGAAATTGTTTTAGGTGAAATTGCTAAAACTATTTATGCATGTGATATTAAAATGTTGCAGGGGGGTTTATGTGAATGTTTGTTAATTAAAGTAATTAAAAAAATATTAATAAAATTAATAAAATAGTTTTATTAAATGAGAGTTGCATTAAATTTGGTGGAAATTTAATGCATGTGAGTTGACATGTGAGTGGAGGTGCGTTTATGTGAGTGGGAGGTCCACCCACATGAATGAGGGAGAGGTGGGGGAACCCACCTTGTCCGCCGACCATGGAAGGGGGATGCCCCTCCCCGATAAAAGGAGCACCACCTCGTCCTCCACTCTCACACCTCCTCGTGGAGGATGTCTCTCTCCCTCTAGTTTATTCTCTCATGGCCTCGGATTAGCGAGGTACATGTTCCCGGTGGCTTTGTCTGAAAGGAGTTGCTGCTTCCGCTACATTGCTGGAGCGAGGACATAGAGGATGTCGAAGGACCAGATGTGTGTGCAATCATGGATGCGACGCTGAGTTGTGGTGCTGGTATTCTTCACGATCTTGAGATCGGCAAGCGAACGACTACATCATCCACGAGACTAACCTCGTCACGCTTTGTCGCTCTTAAAGGGTATGTTCTCTATGGAAGTATATCCTTTCATTGATTGTATCTAGGTAGATAGATCTTGGTGCTTAGTCATTCACACCGTTGCATTTTTTTGTTCTCAATGCTGCGAACCCAACATCCAGTGACTTCTTGGTGAAATCACGCTGAATCTTTACCCTCTCATCTCTATCCAAAACACATCCAACGGTTCCGATGAAACACATGCAAAAGCTCTAGTGCAAGCAGCCCAGTAGCAACGACATAAATTTTGATAAATACAGTAGCATTTGAAAGATTAAGCAATGCAGAATAAGACATAAAAAGATCAAAAGATTTTATTTCATATTCAGCAGCACTTGACCAATTCAGTACCATTTCAAAGTGACTAATTCATCAATATAAACACTGAAATTCAATAACAATACATAGAGAGCTAGTTCTTTTTTATCTCTAAAAACCATGTCACACGATCAGTTTACCCTTTTCACAAAAAACACACGTTCATTGGAACACAATCATTGTCATAATATTTGGTCATATAGGGAACCGTCATATAGATATAGATATACCATACTAGTACGTACTAGTCATAGCTCCAATCCAGCAAAAGGTGATCACTGTTTTACCACCCATATATGATTAGTGGAGATAAGACAACCACATAATTAATTACAATAGCATGTGACCAAAGAGCTAGACAACTAGGAAACCCATATATGATCAGTGGAGATAAGATAACCACATAATTAATTATAATAGCATGCGACCAAAGAGCTAGATAGCTAGGAACTTCATGAACAACATGCGACATTCAGGGCAGCGGGATACATCGACCTTGATCGTTCTTCCAATGGTAAGTTTGGCTGCTTTCTAGAACTTGATCCACCTAGATGTAGCTGCCAAGCGCCCATCCGTCCAGTTAATGGTGTAGCATCCCTCAATTTGCACTCCTTCGCTCTGCATCTTGAAGACTATTGTGCCCTTTCATCTGGCCTGTAGTTGCTCTGCATCTTGAAGACTATTAGGCAATTTCAGAGTCAATGCAAGAGATAGACGCATAATTAATAAGATTAATGCACTGAATCATGTGAAACATGAGAATACATTCAGAGCAGTTTATCTACCGCCATATACTCACAAACATAATCTGGTGTGACCTTGTGATGAGACGTGTGTAGGATACAGTCTAACAAGTCACTACCCTGGGTGATGAAGGAGCTTGTATCGGTGCCTGTGTTGGGGCTGGTGCAGTAGCTGTGATGGTTTATGAGATGGTGCCACTACATGTGCTGAGGCTGGTGTTGCTACAGGAGATAGTGCTGATGTAGTTAATAATAGAGGGGCTAGTGCAGGATCCAGAACTAGTGTCGGCACTAGTAGCTTGATGCTAGATTTCTTCTGAGGGGTAGCTAAGCTGACTGCAGGGACAATAGAGGCATATGAGATGTGTACAAGCAAAATGGTCTCTTATACAATAGTTACTCACAAGATATGATATGATGAGTATACAAGCAAATTAAGTTACTACCTCAATTCTTTCTCCTTACGTAAATAGGTGCCAGAGCAAGAACTAGGGTCGATGCTAGTGTGGGTGCCAGCAGCTTGCTACCTTTTGTGGGGGTAGGTAAGGGGACTGCAAGAGTGGCCATAGAGGCCTATGAGATGTGTACAAGCAAAATAGTTTCTTATACAATAGTTATTCCTAGACGGATATGAGAGTATACAAGCGAATTAAGTTACTACCTCTATTATTTCTCCAACTTAGGTCAACAGGTGTTGTTGCAGGATTTGGGGACAGTGCCAGTGCCAGCAGCTTGATGCTAACACCCTTCTGTGGGGTACATAAGGGGAAGCGGACTGCAAAAGTGGTCATAGTCATATGATGAGCAAATACAATGGTGAAGAACAGTCAGTCGCAAGAAACTAATGAGAGGTTGTGATGAGTACAGTAGAAAATTAATTAGTACTACCTCTATTCTTGTTCTTTAGGTCACCATGTGTACGATGGTGTGCAAGTATCTGCCTAGGCTTGCTAAAATCGAATGCTACCTCGTCCCCTTGCTTCAGACCATTCTCATGGACATACTTGGACCAACCTCGGCCACCAAAGGTGGTGGTCATTGTCTGGGAGATATCCACATCATATAGTTGCTGATGGGGATATGCCGAATGGGGTATGCCCAGTAGGACGTTCCCATTGGGCCAAAGGCCTTGCGAGTGGGCCTGCAGGACGGCGCCTGGAATGCGATTGAGCTAAAGGCCTGGCGGTTGTAGATCGAAGGCCCAGAAGGATAGCTGAAGCCCAGTCGGATTAGGTCAAAGCCTCCGAATCCATATATTGTTCGATTGTAAACTGTAAACCCTAGCGAGGTGCCCCCTATATAAGCCTCCCTAGGGTAGTTTGAGGATTTACATTCCATCATACACCCCTTCAAGCGACTTGCTACTTAGACGCCAAGCTCGCCACCCTGTAACTCGGTCTCCATCAATCAAATCTAGCAGGAGTAGGTCTTTACCCTTCGAGGGGCCGAATCTAAGTAAATCCATGTGCACCCGCCCCCATCTCGCACCGCAAATGGCCGCCAGCTCTTGCCCCCGATTCAATCAATTGCTGCCTATGGCAGCAACTGTCGTTACTATTTCCACGATAGTGGCGCCCACCGTGGGGCCTGACCGGTCTGGCCTGATTTCTGTGGCGAGACCCTACACACCAATCGATCGGCCTATCACCACCGGCCGCATGATCGCCACTGGCGGGATCCTACAGATCCTGCCCAGTAGCTACATACCGCGTCGCGCCCGATCACGCACGGCGCAGTGATGCCGATCGGCACCATCAACCTGTTTGTCGGCTTCACCGACGCGGTCGACCCAGCGGGAATGATGATCATCGGTGGATCCCCACCGTGCCGCGATCTGCTCTATCAGCCACCTCGCCACGAAGTACGACTCAGTCGCTAGCAACGAGGTCGGGGCTGATGCCGCCATGGACGACGCGACCCTCCATGACGATGCCGACTGCGCGACCCCTGCTTCGGTCGACGGATCTATCACCACCGCGTCACGGGAGGACTCCATCACGCGGGTATCCAACCCTGAAGACTTCAAGGATCCTTCCATCCTCTGGACCTTCGACTCCGACTCTAGCTCTGAGTCCCCTGAGGACTTCCGCGCCAGATCCAATCGCTTCAACGCGATCTGCATGGTGGGCAGCACGGCCGCCCCGCTAGATCCATTCTCCACACTGATCCCAGCAACCGCTATGGCCACGGAGGTGGAGGAAGCCCGCCTGCGACTGGAGGAGGCGCAGCGCAAGGAGCTAGCTTAGCGCGAGAAATTCTGCCTCGAGCGGTCAACGGCGGAGGAGCTGTCGCTCTACCACCAACGCCGCATCAGGACCTGCCTAAACTCCAACGTTCAGGGCCGCGTCCTGAACTTCAACGACGAAAGCGACCCCGCACGCGTGGCCGAGCGCGAATACTGCGAGAACGTGCCACCAGGTGGCAACAGCCGACCACCACCCGGCGCACCGGCGAATGGGTCCCCACCGCCACCCGTACTCCATTTTGATGGACAACGTCATCGCGGCCAACGCTGCAGTCGCCCGCCTCGACATCCAAGGGGAGGGCGCGCTGCAGATCCAATATGCTAAGTCCCTACTCGCCAGGGCCGTCGAGCAGCAAGCTGCGAGAGTTGACCCGTGGGGGCGGATGTATTCCCGCTCATCGGCAAGCACGGCAGCTCCAAGTGGCCCTCCAACCATCGCCAACACAGTGACCTGCCCACCACCCCAGCCCCTAGCGCATCAGCCGCGGGCTGCCAACCCTACGCTCTCCACCAACGAGCAGCGGCCGGTGAACAACATGGTCGCCGCCAATGGGCAACCCATCGACACCCGAACACACATTGTCAACAACCAGTCTTGGCGGGCGCGCCAGCCCAATGATTTGAGGCACACCCTCACGAACCACGGCGACTCCGAACCCAGGGGCTCGCTCAGCCGAGTCGGCCCCCAGTGCTTCGGGCCCATGATCAAAGGTTAAAAGTACCCAGCCAACAAGGCGCCCAAAGAGATGGAGAAGTATGACCCCACGTATGACCCAACAGTGTGGCTATAAGCGTACCTCATGGCGATGGGAATCGCCGGCGACATCGACCTGCTAGCCGCTCGCTACCTCCCCCTGATGATGGAGGGGGCGACCCATCAATGGATCAACACCCTCCCCAGTGACAGCATCGACTCGTGGAAAGAGATGCGGGACGCCTTCGTCAGGCACTTCGAGGGCTCCTACACCCACGCCACCACCATTGAAGACGTGGAGAGATGCATCCAGGGGCATCACGAGTCGACCCGCCACTAGATCCAGAGGTGGCAGGAACTATGGATCAACGCCTCCGGCATTCACCCAGACACGGTGATTCACTGCTTCAAGAATATATGCCGGTATGAACCCCTGGTTGCTAAGATCAAGAGGGTCTACCGGATGCTCGACAACATCCCCGACCTCCTCGAGATCGCCAAGCGATAAGCAGAGGAGGACCCCAACCAGGACTCTGATGACGAGTCGGGACGCCGTGTTAGCGGCCACGACAACGGAAGACAGCGAGACATGCGCTACACAACACCCACCTCACCGGCAAGCGCCGCAATGACGGGCGAGTCGACTTCGTCGCTAATGCTAGTTACGGCCAACACGACCCGAAGAACTTCCGTCGCGATGGGGGAAACTACCGCGCCAACAACGCGGCGAGGCCGAAATTCTACCCCGCCGCCCTGCTCAACCAGCCCTGTGTGTACCACAGCAGGGCGGGAAAACCTGCCACCCACACCACCGCGAACTGCCATTCTCTAAAAGAGATCGAAAAGGCAAGGAGAGCATGGGAGGACCCCAACAACAACCCACGAAGGGACAACGGCAATGCCGGCGGGTTCGGAAACGCCATCGGCTCGCTACACACCTTCACCGGGCTCGGCACCAAACGCGAAAAGAAGGTGCTCGCCCGCATGGTCACCTTCGGCACACCAGCGAACTTCCGCACCGGGTGGATCGTCTTCAAGCTGGTGAACTTCAGCAGCCCTTACCACTGCGTCCTAGGGCGCCAAGCGTTCACCAAGTTCATGGCGACCCCACATTATGCCTACAACATGATGAAGCTCCCAGGGCCAAGCTGCATTATCAATGTCCATGGCGACCCCAGCATGGCCGTGGAGTGTGAAGACAAAGGCACCGAGCTCGCTGACGCCGTCATCACCACGGAAACAAACCACGTAGACGAGCTCAGAAATACGCGAGCAACATACATAAGGATGACCCCACCATTATGAAAAATCCAACCGCGACAAGCTCCACGTTCGAGGCGACCACGCACACCCGCACCGTCCAGCTCGTCCCGGGCGACTCCAGCCAGACGGTCACCATTGGGGCGCACATGAGCCCTGCATAGGAAAGCGCGCTAATCGAGTTCCTCCGTGAGAATCGCGACATCTTCGCATGGAAACCATCTGACATGCCCGGTGTCCCGAGGGAACTCGCTAAGCACAAACTCAACGCCTACCGCAAAGTGTGACCAGTCAAGCAGTCGTTGTGGCCCTTTAATGAAGAGCACCGCCGAGCAATCACCGAAGAAGTACAACGCCCGCTAGTCGCAGGCTTTATTCAGCCAATCAAGTACTCCAAGTGGCTGGAAAACACAGTCCTGGTCCTAAAAAAGAACAACACCTGGAGAATGTCTATCGACTACACCAACCTCAACAGCGCCTGCCCAAAGGGGGAGATCATCCTACCGCGCATTGACCAGATCATCGATTCGACCGTGGGATCGGAGTCGCTAAGCTTCCTTGACGCGTATTCTGGCTACATCCAGATCAAAATGGCGGTCTAGAATGAGGAGAAGATGGCGGTAATCACGCCATTCGGTGCCTTCTACTACACGGCCATGACGATCGGCCTCAAGAACACCGGTGCCACGTACCAAAGGTGCATGCAGGAGTGCCTTGCGAGCCAAATTGGCCGCAACATACACGTCTACATCGATGACGTGGTGGTAAAATCCACCCGCCAGGACGACCTGCTCGCTGACCTAGCCGAAACCTTCGCAAATCTATGGAGGTACAACATCAACCTCAACCAAGGGAAATGCACCTTCGTCGTCCCCACCGGACAGCCCCTAGGGTACGTGGTCTCCAAGCGAGCCATCGAGGCTAACCCCACCAAGATCAACACCATCACGCGACTCGGGAAACCCGAGTGCCTACGCGACGTCCAGAAGCTAGACGAATGATTCATGACTCTCAGTCGCTTCATCCCTCGGCTCGGCGAGAAGGCGATGCCCCTCTACCGCCTAATGCACAAGAACCCCATGTTCCAATAGGACGAAGAAGCAGACAACGCGCTCAAGGCACTCAATGAATTACTGCTTGTGGCACCACTGCTCGCCACTCCAATCGACAAAGAGCCAATGCTCGTCTACGTTGCGGCCTCCACTCGATTTGTCAGCGTCGTAATGGTCGTCGAATGGCCAGAAGAGGGCAAGGAGCTCCCCATCCAGCGACCCGTCTACTACATCAAGGTCCTAACAAACTCAAGCCAGCGCTACCCGCAGTACCACAAATTGGTGTATGTGGTCTTCCAGGCCCAGCGGTGACTCCCGCACTACTTCCAAGAGCACCCCATCACGGTCGTCTCTTCTGCGCCGCTGCAGGACATCATCCGCAACCGTGAGGTGACCGGTCGAGTCGCTAAGTTGGCCATCATGATCGGCGTTCACAACATCAAGTACGACCCATACAAAGCGATCAAATCATAGGCCCTGGCCGATTTTCTCGCCGACTTGGAAGAGGCACAGCAGCCGAAGAAGCTCCCCTACCTCCATTAATGGTCGCTCCACTTCGACGGCTCTAAGAACGCTGACGGCGAAGGGGCCGGGGTCATACTGACCTCCCCCAAGGGAGACAAGCTCCGCTACATGCTCCTCCTCCTCAATTTCAAGCCTTGCACCAACAACATAGTCGAATACGAGGCCCTCCTTCACGGCATGCGGGCCGCCAAGGAGATCAACGTCCATCGGCTACGATGGTACGGTGACTCCGACCTAGTCATCGGCCAAGTCGCAGGGACCTGCGACGCTGTCTTCCCAACAATGATAGCATACCGCCAAGCGGTAGACCAGCTGGGAGGGCACTTCACCGGCTACTCAGTCGAGTGGATCAACAGGCAGAAAAACGAGGAGGCAGACACCCTCTTCCGCACCGGGTCAGCCCGGCAGACGCTACCCATAGGAGTCTTCCTCGACATCATTCACAAGCCTTCGGTCTCCCCTCCGAAGGAGATCAACATCGGGATACCATTGCAGCTAGATCCCGCCTTAGTCGCCATGGTCATGGAGCCCAGCGACTGGACTGCACCATACATCGCCTTCCTCGAGCACAAGATCCTCCCAAGCAACGAGACGGAAGCACGAATGATCATACGCCATTGCAAATCCTTCGTCATCATCAATGGCGAGCTCCACAAACGCAGCGTGACCGGCGTGTTCTAGTGTTGCGTACAGCTAGAAGAAGGACGCAAGATCCTCCAGGACATCCACGCCGGCGACTGCGGCCATCACGCTGGTGCCAGGTCTTTGGTTGCCAAAGCCACGCGACATGACTTCTACTAGCTCACCGCGCATGCCGATGCCACCGACATTGTCCAACGGTGCGTCGGGTGCCAGAAGTACGCCAACCAGACGCATCTCCCTGGTTCGGCACTCAAGACCATCCCCATCACCCAGCCATTCGCCGTATTGGGCATGGACATGGTTGGCCCGTTCAAGAAGGCCCCATCCGGCTTCACCCACCTCCTGGTCGCGGTCGACAAGTTCACCAAGTGGGTCGAAGCCAAGCCGATCAAAAAGTGCGACGGCAAGATGGCCAGCAAGTTCCTCCGCAAGCTCATCTACCGGTACAGTTACCCACACAATATTATAACCGACAATGGCACCAACTTCGCCAAGGGCGCCATGGAAGAATTCTATGAAGAACACAGCATACGACTCGACCTCGCCTCAGTCGCCCACCCGGAGTCGAACGACCAAGCAGAACGCACTAATCAAAGTGTCCTCCATGGGCTCAAGCCACGACTTCAAGTGCCCCTCGAGCGAACCCCGGGATGCTGGGTCAAAGAGCTCCCCTCCATAATATGGGGGATCCGCACCTCCGTTAACTGCTCCATGGGGTTCACGCCCTTCATGGTATACGGCATCAAGGTTGTAATGCCAACGTACCTGGAGCACGACTCACCTTGAGTCGCCAACTACGTCGAGGCGATAAACGAGATCGCCCACCAAGACAGCATTGACCAGCTAGACGAGGCACACGACCTAGCTCGCTCCCGCACCGCCATCTAACAGCAGGGACTCCGCCGCTACCATAGCCGCCGAGTCCGGACCCGCACCTTCCAGGAAGGTGACTTGGTCCTAGGATTGGTCTAGGACAAGAACGACATGCACAAGATTTCCCCCCATGGGAGGGGCCATTCGCCATAGGGCGCATGCTCGGCAACGACCCCTACTACCTCATCGACATACGAGGCAATGGCCATCTTGAGGTCGGGAGGCCATGGAATGTAAACCTCCTACGAAAGTTCTATACATAGAACTCAAACTTGTACCCAGATGATATATAATGAAATACATTTGGATCACACAAATTGTGTCTACTCGCCATCTTCTTGTGCCACTCGCACTCGTACATTTAGCAATATGCTACCTACGGAAGTCAACACTTGGTCGAGTGACCGACATGGAAAGTAGTGCGACCCAAGGGCACCGAAGATATTCGAGCTTTGTGTTGTCCACGAACACGCTAACCTGGAGCCACCATCGGAGTCACCCCGCTCGACTGGCCTACCGGGCCAAGACGACTGATAAACGCTTCCCACAGCGACCTGTCCTCCCCATCCTCGTGCAAGGCGACTCGAACGGTTAAGTACCACGCACGGGGACTTGGCAACAAGAAAACCTCATACGGCTCGGGAACACACCAAGTAAGAGAGTTGCCTTGGACTCGCCACGCGACTGGCATTCTGAGCCAGGGGAAGATATGCGTTACAAACAACACATCAGACCTTACAATAGGCACACGCCCAAGACAGCTAAGTACCACACTCGGGGACTCGCCTAAACCGACCTCACTCACGTTCGGGGACATGCCCCTTCGGAGTCGCAAGGCGACTGGCCCCATGTAGCATCCCATCTGTCTAACATCTGTAATGCTACATGGTCTAATAATAAAATGCTACTTCCTACATATAATTGTTGCATCATATTTATATCATGCTCATGTCATCATGCCACATTGCATTCGAGCATCATATAAAACCCTTTTTCTTTTGGATCTTATCTCATATGCATTATTAATTGTATTTGCCTTTTGATATATTGTATTTGGTTCTTGACAAATGCGTGATGCCCAAGTTGAGTTGGGGGCATCTCTTTTATTAACTCCACCATCGTTCTTGTCACCACCCCATAATTCCACCACCCTACTACATGTGAGCTTTGCATTTTAATTGGTTTTACCTCTAGCTCATGTGAGTTGGGATGGATCCACTTCTAATTACACATGCTCCCATATATGCATCATGATGGTTTCACATTATAAATATGTGGAGCCACATGGCCACCTTTGCATGCTATGTGAGTGGAACCATTTTCTAGCCTCCATATGGATTGTTTTGAATGTATGCTTATGTTGGAATATTTTTGAGGCTATTATTCATCTAGTGGGGCATACACACTAGCAAGTCCAAATTATATTCAAATATGAGCATCTTCCATCTACTCCACATGGAATATCCACCCTATTCTTTTGGCTTGGCCTTAGATCCATATTTTTTGGGAATGCATGTGAATAAATGCCATGGGACTTTACTTTTGCTTTCACAAGAATAAATATGGCATTTATCACTCATGCATGGCCCATGCAAGCTTGCCATACCTCCTCTTTTGGTTTTAGTTTGAATTTTGGGGTAAAGCTTGTTGGTTTGGGTGTCCATCTTTTAGCCCTTTCAAAAGGAGCCTAATATTGCAACAAGACTCCTTTAACCCTTCTTACATGCCCATCCTTGCTTAAGCTTTAACCTTGGGGTTTTTTTCTCTCCCTTTCTTTCATGTGATCTTTAAAACCCTAGTCTTTCCTCTTACTCAAAACCCTACCCCTAATCTCCCTTCCACCATAATCTTGATACATCATGCATGTAAGGATGTGGTCTTGCTTGTTCCATACAAGGAAGCCCTACCCCTAGCTCTCCTTATCCATCACCCCCCTTGCTTGATCTTGCACTTGATCATGTGCAAAACCCTAGCCCTAACCACCACCCCCACCCTGTCTAACCTAACCACCACCCCTACCCTAACCCTTGCCGAGCCACCCCCTTCCTCAACCCCTTGCCAAGCCTCCCATGCCACCCCCATGCCGATCTACCCCCTCCCCTCTCGGTTCCTCACTCCCTCTCGCTGCCAAGGGGTCCCCCACGAGCCTCCTGCCCTCTGCCCTTTCCTGTCCCACCGAACCGTGCCCAACACGTGAGGAGAGGAGGAGGAGAGAAAGGTGGCCATCGCCACCTTTTCCACCCGAGCCACCCATGGCACCTCCCTCTCCCCCCTCGGTCTTATCCACCCCTCCCCTCTGCCTGCACTTTCCCAAGGGCTCTGCGTCGTAGCCCTTCCTCCCATCTACCCCGCCACCCTCTCTTCCATCTCCGACCATCCAAGCTCGGCATCAGCGTCCCCCACCAGATCAAGGAGGCGGGTGAGGTGTTTTGGTTGTCGAGGAAGCCAGGAAGGACCCCGGCGTTGCCCCTGTGCACGGAGACAAGGAGGAGACGGTCCAGCCCGCCGCACGTCGTCAAGCCCGAGCGAAAACCCTAATCCGCCGGCCGCCAGCAACGTCGCTGATCCTCTTCGCTTCCGGCCGAGCCATCACCACCAACGTCACCGTGGTGAGCCGCCGGTTCTCCCTGACACCCTCTTGGCCATTTTTGCTTCCTGGACGGGCCGCTCGTTTTGACGAACGCCCTCTGTGCGCCGGCGTTCGCGGTCAGTTTTCCTCGTCGTGGCATCGCAGAGGACATCTAGCTGTGGAGCCTTCCCTTAACACCAATCCCCATCCACCCCAGCGGTCGTCGCCGCCTGCGCGCGCGCGAGAGGTCGCGAGTTCGAGCCCCCGCTGCGCCGCGCCGCGCCGCGCGATCTCTGCCAGTTTCATTAGTAATCCGTGAGAAGAAAAACAGTAGCTGGTGCACTTTCCCAGATAACTTCCCACCTTTTTGCCGGCTCAACCCGCGCTCCCCAGGCCCCAGCTGTCATCGGCTGAGGCTGTTTTACGAAAAGGCACCTCGGCTTTTGTTGTTTCACGCCCGCGCTTCCCCGGATCCCCCATGTGGCAGGCCCCCGCTGGCGCACCCACCTGTGGGTCCGCACGAACGCCAGTCCCGCTTGTCAGTTGCTGTGGCTGGCTGAGCGCGCGGTAAGAAAACTTTCTGTCGCGCGCAGTGTCGCCAACTCAGCGCGGCCCCACCTGTCCGTGACTATGGCTAGATCCCTCTGAGTATAAAAAGTGTTTGTTCTTTTCTGTTTTAAATAAAAACAATTTCAGAAAATGTTTAATATGATTTTAAATCCAGAGATTATTAAATTTTAATTGGTAATTCCAAATTTGACAAATAATATATGTTTTTGAATCAGAAAAATATGAGGAATTCAAATATGCTATTCAAAATAATGTTTGACCACTTTATTTTTTCGAAATTGTTTAAATGTAATAAAAATGCATTTTCTTAATTAATTAATAACTTTAAATCCACAATTCCAAATTTGACAATTAATATGTCTAAATCAATCAGCGCGACGAGCCCATTCTAACTATGCATTCCATGTTCTGAATTGAAGCATGCATCATGTCATTATTAAAAATCAGAACTGTTTATGGCAATATAACTTGACCAAATAATTAATAAAATGATTTATTCTTGTCCCCACACCTCACCCTTGCCATGCTACTTTATTGCCATGTAAATTCTGCACCATTCATCATGGCATGCTTGTTTGCTTGTCGCATTTTATTCATATGCTTGTCCACTTTATTTATGTTGGCCCTTGTTTGGTTGGTTCTTCTTTCGAATAGACGCCGAACAGGGGAAATATCAGGAATCCCAGGAGTACTACCCAGATCCGTCTCTCGCTTCAACTGAGCTGTCAGGCAAGCACTACCACATGCTTGCATACATATAGTACCTATTGCCTCTATCTTATTCTTGCATCATTGAGTCGCGATTGCATTAAATTGAATCCCAAGTACTGCATAGCCTTTACTTTTAAACCTCACCGAAGCTTGTTCCTCCATCCCATGAGCCATTACTACAGGAGTTGTTTGAGCCATACGAGTCGTAGAACAGCATGTGTAGGGTATGTGAGGGTCTAATGGATAACGAGGTACCTAAACAACTTACCCTGAGTAGTAATGGGATAACTAATGAAAGAGGCACCGGTGGGCAATATCTGCTATTTGGTTTTTCATGCTCACTTGTGTCCCGTAGGACCCCGAGTACTTGATTCCTGTTCCTTGACTATTCGCACTATCCACATCCGGGAGGCCTTATGGACCCCCCTGAGCCAGAGCTTGATTCATTCCTATTTCTTGGGGCCACAAAGTAGTTTGGGGCTTTATTACTATCATGTACTTATGCCATGTTTTACTGTTTTATTTAAGATTGTGCGAGGAGCACCTGTACTGTTTAGGGATCGCGGCACGATTTCGCGGTATCGACAAGCCCAGTCACATTTTCAGGTTCCCAATCATTTACAACCGTTCTCGCAAACCCTGGGTCCGTCTCGGAGCCGGCCAACTTCGTTGCGGGTAGCTTATTGGGGTGGCCCCCTGAAATATTTCTGAATCCTGTGATCGCTTTGTCGTGAATACCTCGTTGGGTTTTGATTTGGTTTTTCCGAGGTTGATCGAATGTGTGTTGCTATTTGTGAACCCCTGCAGGGTAAATCTTTCTGAAAGTCGTGCCCGCGGTTATGGATGACTTGGAGCATAGTTTCTCGATCATAGACAAGTATAACTTATGTACCGCTTTTAACCTGACTAAATACCTGACAAGTAAATAGTGCAATACTCATGGAATGGTTAATAAAACTGCCAACGGAGGGGTTGTTCGTCCGCTTTCTCGTTGGTAAGCGAGAAGGAGGATGGATCTGTTACTTATACTGTTATAACTGTTGTTTCTAATTAATGGACATCCGTCTATCATTGGTTCGGCGGATGATTAGCGAGTATCTATAGACTTGTTAGTTATTATCTTTTGCTGCAATTGCGTCACCCCAGGTTATGTCCCCTTTAGAGGCATAAAGACTTGCTGAGTACCCCTAGGGTCTCACACGATAAATTGTTTGATTCCTATGAATAGGTGTATTCGCAAGATGGATACTGGGTGGAGGAGACAGATGATGTTGGCAACGATCACGCAGTGTAGAGATTCCGGGGATGGGGATCCGCGAGATCTGTGGGTGGGATGTGCTTATTTCTGTGGCATCTTATGCCGATTTTCTTCTTGTCCGTACTTGGATCTTGTTTCTCGCTTCCGCTTGATGCTCTAATGTTTGATGTATGAGGAGCTATCCTAAACTATTATCTCTATCTAGGATATTTGGATCTTGCCGTATGGCGTTGCAATATTTCTATTTCTTTTAGATGGAATGGCTCTGAGAACTGTTGTAAGGTAGCTTGCATACATACTCACTTGTGTATGTATTTGATCTCTTCGCCTGTTTCCTACGCCGCTCGCTCTTGTCACGATGTCTTGGAAGTGGTTAGGACGGCCGACAGGTCTACACGTGGGCGGTCCCCTGGGCCCCCGCTGTACTATTTTAACCACTTCCGTTTCATCCAGGCTTGAACTTAGAGCGTAGGGTCCTAGGTAGTTACAATTGGTATCAGAGCCATCCCGCCCTTCAGGGTCTCTGCCAAATGGTCGTTGTCAGTATAGCAAATATTTTTGGTACCTATGTATACTAGGGAAAAACAAAACGTGAGAGTAGGACCGCTTCCATTTTTCTTCTTACCCTCCCGCCCACCCTTTTTCTGGTAAGGAAGTGAAACGTTTTCAATTCTCTTCAAAAATTCAAACTAGGATTCACGTGTTTTGGGTTCCTTAGTACCATAGGTCGTGTGTGTGTGTAAGTCCTTGTCTATCTGTTGAATCCAAACTCGTTATCGCTATCTGCCTTTTGGTTATCAACTGTTGGTACATTCCATACCGACAGGCCTTTGTAAACCGACGTGATCTAGCTGATTCGTTGTATACCGACACGATATGTCTTACTCTTTGTTATCCGATGCTATCTTATTTGGGGTGTTCCTTTCCGTAGTTGCTAATCTTTAGGTTCATCTTAAGAAGGAAGGTGTTGGGATATGTGTTTTACTTATTCATGTGCGGAGTAATGATTTGAGTGCGGGATGGAGTCGCGACCATACCACTACTTTTATCATTCGCTCTTGTATATTGAATTGGTAGAATTACTAATCTTGATTCGTTAAGTGGGTTTGCGCATATAGTGGTATTTTAATGCCGAAATTTGCGGAAATTTTTTCTTTGTTTGCTTGTGTACCACACTCCTTGTTCGGTCGTGTGCGATATGCTTAATACCTTCTAGGTGCTTTGAACTTCGTTGATATTTTAATATCATCTTAGTAAATTGTATCCTTTAAATCTTGGTTAATTCCATTTTGGTACTATTTTGGATTATTATTATTCTCCGTTATGATACTGACTTGAGTTTTATATCAATCACAGGATGGCACCACCATGCCGTTCTGAGGAGGACATACCACCTGAACTGGGGGCTGCGTTGGCAAGTATTGCTAATGCCTTGGGAGCAATGCAGCAGAACCAGCAGCGATGTGAGGAAAGTGTCAGGAGGAATGAGTTTGTTGCGCTACCTCCACCTCCCAAGCGAGGAGACATCAAGAGTTTTCTTAAGTTCAACCCGCGCCACTTTGAGGTGTCTGATCAGCCACTTGATGCTGATGATTGGTTGCGTGAGATGTCAAGGTTGCTGATGACTGCTGATGTGCCTGAGCAAGAATGGGTAAAATGTGCCACGCACCTTCTGAAGGGAGATGCAGCTCTATGGTGGGAAAATTACCTGAAGGCAAACCACTCTGGTTTTCAGCCTACTTGGGAGCAGTTCACTGGAGCTTTCAAGGAGCAATACCTGTCAGAAATTGTCATGGAAAGGATGAAGGAAGTGTTTCTCAACCTCAAGCAGGGCAATGACAATGTCAATACCTATATCAGAAACTTCATGAACCTTTCTCGGTATGGTGGCGATGAGATCTCTGATGACAAGAAGAATCAAAAGAGGTTCAGGCTAGGGCTCAATGCATCTATCAAATATGCAATCACTCATGCAAGGTCGGGGTCTTTTCTAGAACTCCAACATACAGCTCTACAGGAAGAAGCAAGTAGGCAAGTGTTTGAGGAGTCCAAGAAACACAACCGTGACGCAGCAAGCTCTTCAGCTATGACAGCTCCTTCTAAGCGCCGCGTGTGGGTTCCTAACACCCCACCGTCGCTCCCGGCTCCACCAAGACCGTCAAGCTACATGGCAAGGCCACCAAACTCCTTCACCACGGCTCCTAGGGGCTACAACCACAACTACCCTAGAGCGCCTGGCGGAGTCCCTGGCTACGCTGCTCCACGTCCACCTGGTACCTATTACACCTGTGGGAACACTGGGCATCAACACTAGAGTTGTCCCATGAACAACAAAGCTCTTCCTCCACCGCCTCCAAGACCTGCGTCAAGTTCTTCTATGGTTCGTGCACCTCCACCGTGGGCTCCCAACATCAACACCAAGCCCAGGTCTACTATTGCTCGTGCCAACTGTGTCAACCTCGCTCAAGCTGAGCATCCACCTGGAGTTGTGCTGGGTACGCTTTCTGTTAGCTCAGTTTCTACACGAGTGTTATTCGATACCGGTGCATCGCATTCTTTTGTGTCTCAAAGGTTCTCTCAGCAACAAGGTCTTCCGCTTCAATCATTGTCCAAGGTTCTTAGGGTGCATTCACCGGGGATAACTATGAAGGCTTCTCAAATAAGCCATGGGAACCAAATTGAAATTGGAAACAAAAAATTTCCGGCATCCCTCATTGAATTGGGCAATTCTGACATTGATGTTATCTTGGGCATGGATTGGTTAATAGCAGATGCAGCTGTGATTGATTGTGCTAAACGCTCGGTTTCTCTGAAAATTCCTGAAGGCCATATGGTCTATTCCCCAAGTCTGACTCCTGCAATTCAGCTTTTCTCTTTGGCGGCTCTGAATGATGATGCTATGGAGGCTATTCAGAGTGTTCTGGTGGTCCGTGAGTTCCCAGATGTTTTTCCTGAAGAGTTGCCAAGTATGCCTCCTGATCGAGAGGTCGAGTTTGTGATTAAGCTTGAACCTGGAACCGCTCCTATCTCCAAGCGCCCTTATAAAATGGGTCTTGCTGAATTGGCTGAACTCAAACGTTAGCTTGATGAACAAGAGAAGTTGGGTTTCATTCAGCACAGTACTTCTTCTTGGGTTAGCCCAACCATCTTTGTGAAGAAGCGAGACAAGACTGATAGACTTTGTGTTGACTATCAGGCTCTTAATGCTAAAACCATCAAGAATAAATATCCCCTTCCGCGGATTAATGATCTCTTCGATCAGCTAGCTGGAGCTGTAGTATTCTCTAAGCTTGATTTCAGAAGTGGATATCATCAAATCAAGATTCGCAAGGAAGATGTTCCCAAAACAACTTTCACCACCCGCTATGGCCTGTATGAGTACACGGTCATGTCTTTCGGTCTCACCAACGCACCTACCACCTTCTCGAGGCTTATGAACTCAGTTTTCATGGAGTATCTTGATAAGTTTGTTGTGGTCTATCTGGATGACATCCTAGTCTATTCTAAGTCAAAGGAAGAACATGAAGAACACCTTCGGTGTGTCCTAAACAAGCTTCGTGAGAACCGCCTGTATGCAAAGTTCTCCAAGTGTGAGTTCTGGCTGCCTGAAGTCACCTATCTGGGTCACGTCATCTCTGCTAAGGGCATTGCCGTCAACCCAGAAACTGTTCGGACAATTGTTGATTGGCTTCCACCCAAAAATGTCAAAGAAGTCCGGAGTTTCCTTGGTTTGGCTAGTTACTGTCGTCGCTTCGTTTAGAACTTCTCGAAGATTGCGAAGCCTCTTACCGATCTCCTCAAGAAAGGAAAGAAATACCTTTGGTCTCCTGCATGTCAAGCAAGCTTTGAAACACTCAAAGAGAAGCTAACTTCCACACCAGTCTTGATTCCTCCAGATACATGAAAGCCTTTCTAGATATTCTGTGACGCCTCCTTGCAAGGATTGGGTGCGGTCCTTATGCAAGAAAAACAAGTTGTTTCTTATGCCTCTCGACAGTTGAAGACGCATGAGATCAACTACCCTACACATGACCTCGAACTCGCAGCAGTTATCTTTGCTTTGAAAGTATGGAGGCACTAGTTGCTTGGCAACCGTTGTGAGATCTTTTCTGATCACAAGAGTCTGAAGTATATCTTCACACAACTAGATCTCAACCTTCACCAGAGGATGTGGATTGAAGCAATTAATGATTTCGATCTAACAATCAAGTACACTCCGGGCAAAGCTAATGTCATGGCCGATGCTCTCAGCCGAAAAGCTTATGTCAACAACCTCATGGTGGAAGAACAACAGCCTCTCTTGTGTGAGAATTCCGCAAGCTCAACCTTGAAATTATGGATCAAGGGTATCTTCTGAACCTTCTGGCAACCCCTCTCTTGGAAGAAAAAGTTCGCTCCATTCAACTTGGTGATCCTTACACTAAAAAGATCATCTCCAACATTCAGCTTCCGAAGTATGGGTCCTTCCACATCGACGACCAAGGCGCTCTATTCTTTGAACACCGGATGTTTGTTCCGAACTACCCAGGTTTAAGAGAGCAAGTTCTTAAGGAGGCGCATGATTCTGTTCTTTCTATCCACCCTGGCAGCACTAAGATGTACATGGACTTGAAAACACAATATTGGTGGCCTGGGTTGAAACAATGTTGTGCCAAGTATGTCTCGGAATGTGATGTCTGCCGCAGAGTTAAAGCTATCCATCAGAAACCTTCCGGTCTTCTACAGCCATTGAAGCCTCCGGAATGGAAATGGGAGAAAGTAGAGATGGATTTCATAACTGGTTTTCCAAGGTCGCAGAAGGGCAACAATGCAATCTTTGTTGTCATCGACAGGCTTTCTAAAGTGGCTCACTTCTTTCCCGTCAAGTAAACAATTTCTGCAATTCAATTGGCTGAGCTCTATATCAACAGAATAGTCTCTCGGTATGGGGTTCCCCTTGAGATCTGTTCAGACCGTGGAAGCATCTTCACTTCTAAGTTCTGGGGAAGTTTCCAAAATGCTTTGGGAACAAAGTTGAACTTCAGCACAGCTTACCACCCTCAGTCGCAAGGACAAGTTGAAAGGATCAATCAGATTCTGGAAGATATGCTCCGTGCTTGCGTTATCTCTTTCGGCATGAAGTGGGAAGAATGCCTTCCTTATGCTGAATTCTCGTACAACAACAGCTTCCAGAAAAGTCTAAAGATGGCACCATTTGAGGTTCTCTATGGCCGCAAATGCAGAACTCCGATTGGTTGGTCGGGCGCAGGTGAAAGAACATTGTTTGGCCCCGACATTGTAACTCAAGCGGAGGAGAAGGTTCACATCATTCTTGAAAACCTGAAGGTTGCTCAAAGTCGCCAGAAGAGCAACTATGACAGAAAGCACACGGACATGGAGTATGTCCCTGGTGATCTCGTTTACCTTCGTGTCACTCCCATGAGAGGCACGCACCGGTTTGGTATCAAAGGAAAGCTGGCTCCTAGATACATCGGTCCTTTCAAAGTTCATGGAAGAAGAGGAGAAGTCGCTTATGCTCTTGAGCTCCTAGAAAAACTCAAGGTCCATGATGTGTCCCATATCTCTCAACTCAAGAAGTGCTTCAAGGATCCCGGCAGGAACGTGGACCATGAACTGATCAATCTCCAAGAAGATCTGTCTTATCAAGAACACCCCATAACAATCCTAGAAGTCGCAGAAAGAAGGACTCGCAACAAGTCCATCAAGTTCTGCAAGGTGCAGTGGTCGCACCATTCCGTTGATGAAGCCACTTGGGAATGCGAGGACGAGCTCCGTGCCAAGTATCTTACCCTCTTCGTGTCTTCTTCTTCTTCCTAGAATCTCGGGGCGAGATTCCTGTTTAGTGGGGGAGAGTTGTAGCATCCTATCTGTCTAACATCTGTAATGCTACATGGTCTAATAATAAAATGCTACTTCCTACATATAATTGTTGCATCATATTTATATCATGCTCATGCCATCATGCCACATTGCATTTGAGCATCATATAAAACCCTTTTTCTTTTGGATCTTATCTCATATGCATTATTAATTGTATTTGCCTTTTGATATATTGTATTTGGTTCTTGATAAATGCTTGATGCCCAAGCTGAGTTGGAGGCATCTCTTTTATTAACTCCACCACCCTTCTTGTCACCACCCCATAATTCCACCACCCTACTACATGTGAGCTTTGCATTTTAATTGGTTTTACCTCTAGCTCATGTGAGTTGGGATGGATCCACTTCTAATTACACATGCTCCCATATATGCATCATGATGTTTTCACATTATTAATATGTGGAGCCACATGGCCACCTTTGCATGCTATGTGAGTGGAACCATTTTCTAGCCTCCATATGGATTGTTTTGAATGTATGCTTATGTTGGAATATTTTTGAGGCTATTATTCATCTAGTGGGGCATACACACTAGCAAGTCCAAATTATATTCAAATATGAGCATCTTCCATCTACTCCACATGGAATATCCAACCTATTCTTTTGGCTTGGCCTTAGATCCATATTTTTTGGGAATGCATGTGAATAAATGCCATGGGACTTTACTTTTGCTTTCACAAGAATAAATATGGCATTTATCACTCATGCATGGCCCATGCAAGCTTGCCATACCTACTCTTTTGGTTTTAGTTTGAATTTTGGGGTAAAGCTTGTTGGTTTGGGTGTCCATCTTTTAGCCCTTTCAAAAGGAGCCTAATATTGCAACATGACTCCTTTAACCCTTCTTACATGCCCATCCTTGCTTAAGCTTTAACCTTGGGGTTTTTTTTCTCTCCCTTTCTTTCATGTGATCTTTAAAACCCTAGTCTTTCCTCTTACTCAAAACCCTACCCCTAATCTCCCTTCCACCATCATCTTGATACATCATGCATGTAATGGATGTGGTCTTGCTTGTTCCATACAAGGAAGCCCTACCCCTACCTCTCATTATCCATCACCCCCTCTTGCTTGATCTTGCACTTGATCATGTGCAAAACCCTAACCCTAACCACCACCCCCACCCTGTCTAACCTAACCACCACCCCTACCCTAACCCTTGCTGAGCCACCCCCTTGCTCAACCCCTTGCCGAGCCTCCCATGCCACCCCCATGTCGATCTACCCCCTCCCCTCTCGGTTCCTCTCTCCCTCTCGCTGCCAAGGGGTCCCCCCCGAGCCTCCTGCCCTCTCCCCCTTCCTGTCCCACTGAACCGTGCCCAGCACGTGAGGAGAGGAGGAGGAGAGAAAGGTGGTCATCGCCACCTTTTCCACACGAGCCACCCACGGCACCTCCCTCTCCCCCTCGGTCTTATCCACCCCTCCCCTCTGCCTGCACTTTCCCCAGGGCTCTGCGCCGTAGCCCTTCCTCCCATCTACCCCACCACCCTCTCTTCCATCTCCGGCCATCCAAGCTCGGCATCGGCGTCCCCTACTAGATCAAGAGGCGGGCGAGGTGTTTTGGTTGTCGAGGAAGCCAGGAAGGTCCCCGGCGTCGCCCCTGCGCACGGAGCCAAGGAGGAGACGGTCCAGCCCGCCGCACGCCGTCGAGCCCGAGCGAAAACCCTAATCCGTCGGCCGCCAGCAACGTCGCCGATCCTCTGCGCTTCTAGCCGAGCCATCACCAACAACGTCACCGCGGTGAGCCGCCGCATCTCCCTCGCTTCCTGGACGCGCCGCTCGTTTTGACGAACGCCCTCTGTGTGCCGGCATTCGCGGTCAGTTTTCCTCGCCGTGGCGTCGCAGAAGGACATCTAGCCACGCAGCCTTCCCCTAACACCAATCCCCATCCACCGCAGCGGTCGCCGCCGCCTGCGCGCGCGCGAGAGGGCACGAGTTCAAGCCCTCGCTGCACTGCGCCGCGCGATCTCTGTCAGTTTCGTCAGTAATCTTTGAGAAGAAAAACAGTAGCCGATGCACTTTCCCAGATAACCCCCCACCTTTTTGCCGGCTCAACCCGCGCTCCCTAGGCCCCACCTGTCATCGGCTGAGGCCGTTTTATGAAAAGGCACCTCGGCTTTTGTTGTTTCACGCCCGCGCTTCCCCGGATCCCCCACGTGGCAGGCCCCCACTAGCGCACCCGCGTGTGGGTCCGCACGAACGCTTGTCAGTTGCTGTGGCTGGCAAGCGCGCGGTAAGAAAACTCTCTGTCGCGCGCAGTGTCGCCAACTCAGCGCGGCCCCACCTGTCCGTGACTGTTGCTAGATCCCTCTGAGTATAAAAAGTGTCTGTTCTTTTCTGTTCTAAATAAAAACAATTTCAGAAAATGTTTAATATGATTTTAAATCCAGAGATTATTAACTTTTAATTGGTAATTCCAAATTTGACAAATAATATATATTTTTGAATCAGAAAACTGTGAGGAATTCAAATATGCTATTCAAAATAATGTTTGACCACTTTAAATTTTTCGAAATTGTTTAAATGTAATAAAAATACCTTTTCTTAATTAATAACTTTAAATCCACAACTCCAAATTTGACAAATAATATGTCTAAATCGATCAGCGCAACGAGCTCGTTCTAACTATGCATTCCATGTTCTGAATTGAAGCATGCATCATGTCATTATTAAAAATCAGAACTGTTTATGGCAATATAACTTGACCAAATAATTAATAAAATGATTTATTCTTGTCCCCACACCTCACCCATGCCATGCTACTTTATTACCATGTAAAATGTGCACCATTCATCATGGCATGATTGTTTGCTTGTCGCATTTTATTCATATGCTTGTGCACTTTATTTATGTTGGCCCTTGTTTGTTTGGTTCTTCTTTGAATAGACGCCGAGCAGGGGAAATATCAGGAATCCCAGGAGTACTACCTAGATCCGTCTCTCGCTTCAACTGAGCTGCCAGGTAAGCACTACCACATGCTGGCATACATATAGTACCTACTGCCTCTATCTTATTCTTGCATCATTGAGTCGCGATTGCATTAAATTGAATCCCAAGTACTGCATAGCCTTTACTTTTAAACCCCACCGAAGCTTGTTCCTCCATCCCATGAGCCATTACTACAGGAGTTGTTTGAGCCATGCGAGTCGTAGAACAGCATGTGTAGGGTATGTGAGGGTCTGATGGATAACGAGGTACCTAAACAACTTAACCTGAGTAGTAATGGGATAACTAATGAAAGAGGCACCGGTGGGCAATATCTGCTATTTGGTTTTTCATGCTCACTTGTGTCCCGTAGGACCCCGAGTACTTGATTCCTGTTCCTTGACTATTCGCACTATCCACATCCGGGAGGCCTTATGGACCCCCCTGAGCCAGAGCTTGATTCATTCCTATTTCTTGGGGCCACAAAGTAGTTTGGGGCTTTATTACTATCCTGTACTTATGCCATGTTTTACTGTTTTATTTAAGATTGTGCGAGGAGCACCTATGCTGTTTAGGGATCGCGGCACGATTTCGCGGTATCGACAAGCCCAGTCACATTTTCGGATTCCTAGTCGTTTATAGCTGTTCTCGCAAACCCTGTGTCCATCTCGGAGCCGGCCAACTTCATTGCGGGTAGCTTATTAGGGTGGCCCCCTGAAATATTTCTGAATCCTGTGATCGCTTTGTCGTGAATGCCTCGTTGGGTTTTGATTTGGTTTTTTCGAGGTTGATCGAGTGTGTGTTGCTATTTGTGCACCCCTATAGGGTAAATCTTTCTGAAAGCCGTGTCCGCGGTTATGGACGACTTGGAGCACAGTTTCTCGATCATAGACAAGTATAACTTAAGTACCGCTTTTAACCTGACTAAATACCTGACTAGTAAATAGTGCAATACTCATAGAATGGTTAATAAAACTACCAACAGAGGGGTTGTTTGTCCGCTTTCTCATTGGTAAGCGAGAAGGAGGATGGATCTGTTACTTATACTGTTATAACTGTTGTTTCTAATTAACTGACATCCGTCTATCATTGGTTCGGCGGATGTCTAGCGAGTATCTATAGACTTGTTAGTTATTATCTTTTGCTGCAATTGCGTCACCCCAGGTTATGTCCCCTTTAGAGGCATAAAGACTTGCTGAGTACCCCTAGGGTCTCACACGATAAATTGTTTGATTCAGATGAACAGGTGTATTCGCAAGATGGATACTGGGTGGAGGAGACAGATGATGTTGGCAACGATCACGCGGTGTAGAGATTCCGGGGATGGGGATCCGCGAGATCTGTGGGCGGGATGTCCTTACTTCTGTGGCATCTTATGCCGATTTGCTTCTTGTCCGTACTCGGATCTTGTTTCCCGCTTCCGCTTGATGCTCTGATGTTTGATGTATGAGGAGCAATCCTAAACTATTATCTCTATCTAGGATATTTGGATCTTGCCGTATGGCGTTGCAATATTTCTATTTCTTTTAGATGGAATGGCTCTGAGAACTGTTGTAAGGTAGCTTGCATACATACTCACTTGTGTATGTATTTGATCTCTTCGCCTGTTGCCTACGCCACTCGCTCTTGTCCTGATGTCTTGGAAGTGGTCAGGACGGCCGACGGGTCTACACGTGGGCGGTCCCCTGGGCCCCCGCTATACTATTTTAACCACTTCCGTTTCATACAGGCTTGAACTTAGAGCGTAGGGGCCGAGGTAGTTACACCCCACACGCCATGGCAAATCATCCTAAACCAAAACAAAAACCCAAATCAAACACACATGCACATAAACGAGTTATACCCCACTAAAGGGCGGACATGCCTGGGGACTCGCTCAAACAAAAGTCAACATACCACATAACTGACCATGCATTGCGAGTCGATTGACTCCCCTTACTTTCATACATATGTATTGTTCATATCACAAAATGGCCATCAGGCGTAACTTACAAAAGCCCAAGGGCAGCTATCTACTTTGCAGGTTCCAACAAAGAAGCGTCATCACCGCCCTTGACCCGGACAAATGGCTCCCACGGATTCGCCGGGTACATCGTCAGCAATTTCGATAGCACCAATCGAAAGGGCTGCTCCGACTTCAGGTCGCAATGCTCCGACTAGGGGTCGCTATGTGCCACCACCATCTCCTGGTACGGCAGCAAGTCCCCCATCGCCAGCACCCGATACGCGAAGGGAGCAACCTTGGTGGTCAGCCTTAACAGCTCTGACATCTCCACTGAGCCAGTCACCGAAGGGTAGTCGCTGGTGATATCGTCAAGGTCGAAGTCGTCAGGGAAATGCGTGAGCCCCAGGCTGAACCCCGTGGTGGCCCCGCGCCTAAAGGCCGAACACGCCATCCATTCCACAACAGCAGGCGCCTCTTCCAGGTAGCGTCATACTTCAGTCAGTCCCCCAGGTATAACCTCGGTGGGCGACATCCCTTGAAGAATGGCTTGGACGAACAACGCCTAGGCGGTGGCCGCATTCACCATCGCGGTCATGCATTGTGAGGCGTCGAAGGTCTGCACAACCGGATCGCCTTGCCCTATCAGAGCTACAATGTCAGACACCCAATGTCACTATGGACTCACCCACTCGGGGACTCACCGCACATATCAAAGGAAAGAGCAGCCACTCACCAAGGAGTTTCTGGCAGCTCTCCGTTACATGCTTCTCAAGGGCAGCAAGATTATCCTGCAGCCCAAGGATGATCGAATCGGTAGCCTTCCGCTCCTCCTCCGCCGCGGCAACCGCGGCCTTGGCCCTCTCCTCGGAAGAGATCATCGACGACTTCGCCTCCTCTAACTCCTTCACCAACGAGACGATACGCCCATTCGCCATGTACAACTCTGCAGTTGGGACAAACCCCTCTCAGGCGTTGGAATAGCAGCCAGAAGACCATCTACAAACAAATAGAAACAAAAGTCAGTCTACTAAAAACACCAGTAGCTCGCGATCGCCAAGTAAAACAATAACTCACCAACAGTCTCCTGGAGTCGTCGGTTGGCCTCCTACGCCATGCGCAGGTCACACTCCAAGCGCTCCTTCGCGGCCTACCGATCCGACGATTCCCTCTGCAAGCCCGGCAAACATAATGACACTTAGCAACTGCAAAAACCACAATTTTTAGTGCCTAGCCGCTGAAATTCAGCGACTAGACACTCGGGGACTGGTGACTAGAAGAATTTTAGTACCTAGCCACTGCACTTCAGCAACTAGACACTCGGGGACTGGCGACTAGAAGAGTTCTAGTGCCCAACCACTGTAATTCAGCAATCAGGCACTCGGGGAATGGACATACCTGAATGGAGGCACCAAGCATGCCATGACGTTGGTTGGCGCCCGATGAAGGAACCACAAAGGACGTACGCTCGCGAGGAGGCCCAACGTATTCATCAAGGATCTCTAGAAGCTACGGAGACTGGCTCTCCGCCGTGAATGGAAATCCCTTTGCCATGAAGCACGGAAACGATGTTGTCGCCCTCGTCGGAGCGCTAGTCGTCGGTGCCGGTGGTTTCGTCGATGAAGCCCCCTTGACTGGCTCCGATTAAGCGGCCGCGACTTCCTCCGCACGGGCGGCAGGGTCATTCCCCCTTGCAGCGCCCTCCGTCACCACACCGGCAACATCTTCTTTCTTCTTCTTCACGCCTTTAGTAGGCGCGACCTCTGCAGTAGGCTTCCTTTTCCTAGGAGGATCAATCTCCTCTGCGGTGATGACTGGTGGAATTTTAGCCACTGAAGGGCGACCTATCTTCTTGGCGTCGGACCTGCAAAATGAACAAGGTTAGCAAAGAAATCATATAAGAAAACACCCAAGACTAGAAAGTAAGATTCGTGACTCACTTGGCGACCGGAAGAACGCGTAGTCCCGTGCTGATGTGGGTAGGTTTATCTAGCTCCATGCCCAGATTGCACAAGAGGACCTTCTCAAAAACATCCGAGGCCCATGACACCGCGGGCTTCTTCGATGATGAAGCCGCGGTCGCAAGAATTTCCGGCCCGGATGACACGGTCGTCCTCGCTGGTTGTGGCGACCTTGGCATGGTGGCTTCAGCAGCTCCAGGCTCCGACGTAGCTGAAGTCATTGGCGCGACCGTCGCGAGCGGAACTTCCATCCCCACTGTTGCGTCCATAACTTTTGTCCCCATCATCAGAGTCGTATCCTCTGGGATCTCGGGCGAGGTCCTGGCCACATCATCGTCGGACTCGTCGTCTGACCCAAACGCCACCATCGGTCTGGGTGGCGACGCCAGCTTCAGAGTCGGCTTCTTTGCGGGCGACTTTGTTTTGCGCGTGGGCTTCGCCGGCGTGGCCATTCATTGTGAACTATGCTCTTGCAAAATTTCGTCGTCTTCATCACGCTCTTCGGGGCTGCGACTTGCCTCGATCTCGCCCTTCTTTTGCATGCGAGTCTTGCGAGCCATGGGCGCCAGGGGAGGGACCTCCCTCTCCTCTTCATCTTCGCTCTTGGAGGATTCTCCGTCGGTCCCCTCCTCGAGCTCCTTGGGGACCTCTTCATCAAGTGGGGGAATCCAGCCCTCGAGAATTTGAAACAACCGAGAATGGCCATGAATAAACGTCAAAGGATGCGGTTGCAAATTGCCCCGCGAGAGTCACGACTGAAGATAAATATGGTGAGAGTGGCTTACCGTAGGATCTTCATTCTTCCTAGGCATGTACGGGGCGAGCCCGGCCGATGTGGTGGTAAATTCCGCGTCGGTGGTCTTCTTCAGGGCAGTCTTGTAGTCCGTGGCGTCCAACGACTCCTTGCTAGTCTAGGAATGATCGTATTTCCTGGTGTATTCATACATCCAATGGGGCTGGGTCGCCAACGGGACCAAGCGCCGCCCAAGCCAGCAATTGTACAGATTGATTGTGGACAATCCCTGGTCCTTCAGCTTCTAGATCTGGTCCATCATCTCCGCGACGGCCATCCTCTGATCGTCAGGGAGCTTGTCCGCTGTCTGCCGGTGGGGCTTGCTTCTCTCCGCGACGAACTCGGGAAGCTCCACTTCACTGGAGGGGCTGGTTTCTATCACATAGAACCAGCTTTTCTTCCACTCGCTCGCGGCCTTCTTCGGCAGCAGGAGCTTGGAGAAGTTCGCCTTCGGCTTCAATTGGAACGAAACGCCACCTGCCGCCAAGACCGGGCCGCCAGACCCCTCGCGCCCGATACGACCATGGAACAGCTCCAACCATAGTGGGAAGTACGGCCTGCAGTCGAGGTAGCATTCGGAGAAGGCGACAAAGATCGCCAGTTGCTCGATGTTGTGCGGGCCAAGGTCCGATGGCTTGATCGCTTAAATCATGCAGAACCGCCTAAAGAAAACCGAGGTGGGGAACCCCAAGCCCCTCTCCATGTGGCGTGGGAAGCATATCAACTCGCCGGCGCATGGCCTCGGCTTGACCTCGGAGGGCGCGGGAATCCGCCAATTCCCCTTATAGAGGACCCTCGCGTCCTCGAATGATTTGAGTTGTGTCGAGGTGCACTTGGACTTCCCCACAGATCTTTCGGAGGCTCCATGAGGAAAGGAGCAAGATTGCTCGGTCTGGGAAATCTAGATCAAGGAGAGGCAGAGAGAATGGATGCGTGAAGGTGAGGAATGCGGGGAAGGGTCTACAGGACTGTTCCGTCGCTCCCCTTATAAAGAAACGTTGCCCGCCAGTTTCGGGATAGCCGTTACCCGCGGTAATTATGCCGAAGTTATAGTTGGATTGACCAATGGCTAGTTTGACCAAGCCGACGGTCCAACTCCTTCCACTCGACTCGCTCTGCAGCTATACCTTATTCAGTCGATAGGTGTAGCGATTTGATAGTGAATGCATTTGCCAAGGCAATGACTGGAAACCCGGTGGGAAATTTCCTCAGTTCTCGACAGAGTCCATTGTCAATTCGACTGGGCATCCAAATTGGACTCGCCTACTCCGACTGCCAAATGAACACCTGCATTTGAATCAACGATGGCCTTGGGGACTACTGATGGTGATATGCCGAATGGGGTATGCCCAGCAGGACGTTTCGATTGGGCCAAAGGCCATGCGAGTGGGCCTATAGGATGGCGACTGGAATGCCATTGAGATGAAGGCCTGGCGATTGGAGATTGGAGGCCGAGAAGCATAGCTGAAGCCCTGTCAGATTAGGTCAAAGCCTCCGAATCCATATCTTGTTTGGTTGTAATCTATAAACCCTAGCGAGGTTCCCCTATGTAAGCCTCCCTAGGGTAGTTTGAGGATTTACGTTCCATCATACACCCCTTCAAGCGACTCCCTGCTTAGACGCCGAGCTCGCACCCCTGTAACTCGCTCTCTATCAATCTAATCTGGCAGGAGTAGGTCTTTACCCTCTGGAGGGCCGAACCTGGGTAAATCCATGTGCATCCACCCCCATCTCGCACCACAGATGGCCGCCAGCTCACGCCCCCGATTCTATCAATCGCTGCTTATGGCAGCGACTACTGTGGCCATTTCCATGACAGTTGTCGCATGCCTTTAGGTCCCTCGCTATACAGAGTTAGAAACTTGTAATTTCCAAACATCTTGTTTATAATGGGGAAAGCGACACAAGGGAAAACCTTCATGAGAAAATTCATAGGTAAGTAAGGCGATAGCAAGAAAACTGAGATACACGATCTTACATCAAGTAGGTCTAAACCACTTGGAATCCATACCTGATACCATGGTTACCCTTCACGAAGGGTGGCCATGCAACATTTTCTTTCCCAATGCCTTTGGTAGGGCATACACGGCGTCCCTTTCAGTCCACAAGCTTGACAAGAGGATGGTAGAAGAAAGGGATGAGCAGCTTGTGTGTGGTACTAATTGAAATTAAGTGGAAAGGTTAAATTATGTAAAGATCATGTAAATCTAATAATATTAGACAAAACCATTGCATGTAAAGAAAACATAGTTGATGTTTGTGAACTCCTGATGAGCGTAAAGATATAGTACTAGCTTATAACAATAACACGGAAAATCATAACATGTGAAATTGTGGATTTCCAAATTATACCCACTTCTTAAAGAGGTCACTTCCCACCTAGGTACTGTGTTGGTGCTTCCTCCTCGTGTAGATGATGTCATCTTTTGGTGCAGACATCAACAATCTACTAGCCTCTACGGCAGCCCCAGCTTCTGTAGTAGCACCTTCAATCTGTATAAATAGCAATAGAGCTAAATAGTTCAATATAGTACATAGTAGTCATATATGACTGTATGAGACTGTTAGACAGATCCAGATATGGATTCACATAAACATAGTGCCATAATTAAGAAAATCACACATATGTTTCTGAATATCTGATAAGCATGCATGACACTAAGTGGATAATAATTAAATCAGACTGCACAATGGTAAAAAGCGGATTAAGAAAAAATACCTTTATCTTTAAGCTAGGCCCTCCGAGCTGGTCAGTGGCCTTGCCCTTGTTTGGTGAGTAGTGGCACTGGCTAAATCCTATGGCATGTGGGGGCACCATCCTGTTTTCCGCACCTAGAGCACTGCACGTTCGCATGTATGCTACGGTGGATAAAGAAGAGATGGTGTCATAGAGGCTTCCAAAAAACATGATGCAGATAGAGACAACTTTTAACACAGTTATACATCTAGGTTCCATCCAACCACTTTCATCATGGGAAAGAATGGAAGAACACAACAAATATACTGCTACATTACCTTTTTAGGCAACTTTTAAGGGAACTAACGGGACCATCCCTGTCCATAGTGGCCGTGCGCACCATTGACCCATAGTTCTCCATATATAATCTGAAGCAAAATGCATTACACACTAAAAGTAGAAACAAAAGGTTACAGAAGTGAAGAACACCAAAATCGAACACGACCAAATGTTGGGGTTTAGCGCCTGCAAACAATAATTTTTCCTATGCAAACAACCCTAATGCTAGGATCTATCTATTAGTAATGCAGTAAACGGAGGGGCTTTTCACAAACTTATCACTGAATACCAAAAATGTTTTTCAATGTTCCGGAGAACATGGTTGATGTTGTCGTACCGATGCCGACCTCAAGGTCATTCTTAACTCGAACGACTGCACTAGCTCTAGCTACACCAGCTTCAATGACTCCAATGGCTCGAACAACTCGAGCGCCACTAGTGCAGCGCCTCGTAGGGGGTCACACACATGGTGTTTGACAAGGACTCCTAGACCCTAATCCAGCAGAGGTTGCGGAAGCAGATTTCCTAGATCTAGAATCCCCACAATGTGACGATGCTTTGTGGTGAAGAACACTCTCATTCACGCCAAACTTACAGTGGGGCCGCACTCATAAGAGAGAGATCCAGGAGGGCACTTGGAGGGGGAAGCCTCAAAGCTTGGGATTAATTGGTGTGTTTAAATCCCTCCATATGCCCTCCTTTAGATTGGGGGAGGGGAGCCCCCAAGTCGATTGCCTTAGCAATATGGGACTAAAGGAGAAGAGGGGTGGGGGCCACCTTAGACCACTAGCCAAGGCCTCCTTGGGCCCCACGTGCGGCACCAAGGGCCCATGCGGCCACACCCTGCCTATCCTCTTTGGGTTACCCTCCCACTTGGGCCTTTTTCCCTTAGGGAATTGGCCCATTAGGCATGGGATGCCCATTAAATCATATTTAATTCATTAAATAAATATAAATAAATGTATAATTCAGTAATTAATATATATTTACATATTATTTAATTCCCGTTCCACCGGAACTCCTTCCAGATAACTCCGGACACCCGCTGGACTTTCCTAAATTCCTTTCAATTTCCCTTCTCTTTGTTTTGGTGATTCCTATGATACCAAAACGATCTCCGAGAATTGTCAAACCCCTAAGCATGATACCCTAGCGGTTCGGGAACACTCCAGACATGGTCGAGATCCCTCCCGAACCAATTATCATCAGCGGGACCTGGATGCTTATAATGACCCATGTGCATTCCACGAGAATATTTGTCATCCAACCATTAAACACATAGTCCTATTCCCTTTGTTACTTTGATACTTTACTTGTCCGAGACCTGATCAACGACATTGCCATGTCGTGTTCAATCTTGTTACCGAAAAGTACAACTTTACTCGTTCCGAGCTATGCCATCCCCTTGACCTAGTCACACACTACAACTTTATGGATGTCATGTATCCATGTGGGCCTAGAGTATCTCTCCGTCACGAGGAAGAACAAATCCCTCGCCTCTACATGCCCCTATGAATACATGAAGACACGTTTATGATCACCATTTTGCCGAGTGATGTTTGATGTAAACAAGGCACTCTTGGGTGATAGTGATTAAATATGGTCTCACGGTCTAAGGAATTGGTTACTACATTTCCCAGTCATTATAACGGTGAACTTCGTGACTTGATTGTGTCACAATTCCTGTATCGGGTATGGCCATCACTTTCATTCACCTTATGAAGTGACCCCATTGTCAATTGACATAAATGTCCATTATCGGGAAACATCGATCATCGATTGATCAATGAAGTAGTTTCTAGAGGATCACTAGGGACTCTAGTGGTTTACATATAACACGTGCATTGCCGTTCCTATCAATATAGTTATAGCATGAAATAAAACCTATTATAAACTTAATGAAATATGTAAATAATCTATATTATTATTTGCCTCTAGGGTATATTTCCAACAGTCTCCCACTTGCACTAGAGTAGAAATAAACTAGCCGCGTTTGATATGAATCATTACACCATAACACTTTTGGTGTTTTGATCATGCTTGGTCGTTAAAGAATTTTTTCTATGGACTGTACTATACAAGGCCTTATTTCTTTTTAGATTGTTAATGTCACCTAATTTGACATTTTCCTTTATCATCACATGATAACCTTGTGGTATAAAAATTGATGCTTTTGGTGGCAGAGTGTTGTTTTATTCCTTCTGTCATGACATCTGATTATACAATCAAAAGATGATGTTTTCATTGTCATGAGCATTAGGAACACACTCTATGGGAATATGGACTTCCCCATCTGTAACATTACATATTTTACCTTTGAAGTAATCATATACTTCTTGTTTTAATGTAAATCTTATCTATAGTGCAATAAATGCCACTTCGATGTCTAACCATGCTTCTCTTATTCTAAGGCACTCAATGTTGTGAGAATTCCGATCGTCTAGGTTGGTGGAACTTCCTAGTGTAACCCTTTTACTATCAAGTTCATCATCCTTTACAGATTTTTTTTAGATATTAGTAGTTACTCTCCTTATAACTTATACTTTGTAGTTACCAGCAAAATATATGATGAAAAAATTGCAGTGGGGTACTTCCCTTACTGTTTCACCCTCAAAAATATCCTTTACAAATTAGATGTATACCTTCATTTCTCTCTACACATTGAAGTTAAGTGATTCATTCAAATATCACTTTGGAACCTGTTCTTCTGATTAAGAACTTGGGTCACACTATGTCGAGTATACAACATGGTTTTATAATATGGAACCTATGACTAAGGCATAGTAGATGTTACACATCTTTTCCTTATTTTAACCATTATTTTACCGAGACAATCTCAATGCTTCACCTAGTTATACAAGTGAGAACTACCTTCTTAACTTGTTCCATTCTGAACTTCTTCAGAGTCCAATATAGGAAAACATTCCAACTTAATGCTATTAAACACATCAATCTATCTTGATAGATTTCAATGTTCAATATTTGTTCAACTTCATCTACTTAATATTCTTTAATAATTGCTCATACCAACAATACCATTCACAATATGTCAATCACATATGATAATGTTTCATCAAGCTCCCACTCAAATATGTCAGTTACATATAAGAGTATGGAACTCTCTTAGCTCCCACTCTGTTTAGTGTAAATGCAGGCCTGCTCAATATTTTGGGCACAATCCCAAAATCCTTCGATCATTCATCAAATTGAGAATCCTAGCTATGAGATTCCATTTTTCCGACTTAACAATTGCTACACATTGTAGTCAACCATTTTAATTTGTTGAACACATTTCTTGACACAAATCAAGCTTTATGTCTTAATTTAAGTTTCATTTATTCTTCGTGACTCATATAGAGAGACTATGAACTTGGGCATGGAGGCACGAATACTTTCGAAATTGCCCCATGATCATTTAGTCTTGTAGTCCCTTTGGGAAGATCAAGTAACATCTTTACTTTGATAAGATTAAGTAACATTTTAGTTTACCATCTTAAATGTAACTTAATGTACATCATTTCATGACTCCAAGTCATTCCTTGTACTTGGGTTCATGATCGCTTCTTTGTAGTTTGTAGGAATGTCATTGTTCCATTAACATGACAAGTGAATCATGAATTCAGTTCTGCAATGAGGCAGAACTCATTCATGATTCCTACTTTCTTTTAGTAAAATCTCCAACTAACTTTTTATCATTATTATTAGTTTCTCCTCTATTTGTAGAGTTTTTTCTAGAATAAATTCAGTGCTACTCTAACATTTGGAGTCAAGGTTCTCAACCTTATTTGAGCTTTCATCTTTGTCCATCAACTCTTTTATTTAGAAACTCTTTCTTGATAAATCACCAATTTGAGCAATACTAATTTTCCCCTTTGGTTATAGTTTTGGAATATGTATTCTTAGTTTCCTAGGAATACACTACAAAGATTTATTTGTTCTAATTCTGAATTGTCACATAACTCTAGAATTTCTAGAAACCACATTGTGCCATACACTTATGTTGTTGTTTCCATGAATCCTTGATGATTCTTTATACAATAAGTAAGTGTTTGCTATTATAATTTATCTTCTCTAAATACTAACGCTAACACGATAAGAGATTACCTTAGACCATATAGTATCTAATACAATATTATCATAATTCTTCATATATGTCAACATATTGACGTATTCTTGATATTGTAATTAGTGAAAACACTTTTCACAAGTCTTGTATGCCTAAATAATAAATCAAATACTTTTCATTTTGATCAAATCACAAAGGCTTGTATTCTTGTTAATTCAATATTCTTCTTCATTATAGAATTCTTTGATCATATCAAATAGTTTCAGACTTGTGTCCCATTCAGCGAATACATTTATTTGCTTAGATTCACAATGAAGTTTCACAAAATAATGATGTCTGCCATTTGTTGAACAATACAACATATCATCATGTATGATATCCAATTATTCAAACACACTACGTTTTACCAGAACATGGAGTTTTAGTAATTTTCCTAACAGGGGCATGGTTTGTATGTGTCAAAAAATCAAGTATCTTCAAGACCTTAGTTTCATCACTTATGAAACCTTTCATACGTACCATTATGACTTAACACACTAGTGTCATTCAAAATGATGTCAATATTATGTTTGAATATGTTTTGAAATTTTCACAATATTATAAACATTTAAATTTCTATCATCAATATAAAAATATAAATAACCCATCCATAATAAAAACCGTGAACACAAAATATATTACTCATAGAAATCAAACAACTGATTTGTCTCAAATTCATATGAATAACTGTCTTACAAATGCAAGACACACAGTAATGTAGTTCGGTCTCATGGATTACAAAATTTATTCAAATATTCTAACCCAAATGATAACTTCGGAAGGGGAGCATTGTTGGCATCTAGTTTGCCATCAACACGCATTGTCGCGCCTACTCCTTCAATCACTTCTCAAGCAGCAAGTCCTGTTTTCACAAAATAGTACAAGTATCAAATACTTTGTAAACTGCTTTAAGTGTTTGAGAAATTAAACATTTATAACTTTGTATATCAAATATATGCCTTCCCTATTGATGACAGCTCCTGGAGCAGGCACTACATTCTAGGTTCTCATATGAGCCATGAACTCAAGGAAGGTAAACTCTTTCCCATCCAAAAGGTAGTTCAAGACGACATCTTTGTAGCTATGGGGTAGCGACAACAACACCACACCTATCGCAAATTTCTCGGTCACCCAATAGTCTATGATGTCCACAAGGCCCTCATGAATCCTTTCCATGGCATCCAAGTGGTCTTCCAGGTTGGTGTCTTCCCTCATCTTGTGTCACGTATGGCCTACGCTGACATCAGGGATGTTGGACACCCCCTATTTATTCGGTAGTGGCCGGGAAGGCATTCTGGCCTCAACATCGACAAAGGAACTTACTGATACGAGCACATAACACACACAGAGAACACGCGGACATTTTTACCCAGGTTTGGGAAGGCCTTTGGCTAACAATCCTATGTCCTGTTTTGGTGGATTATCTGGGGTGGATCAAGGTACACGAAGATGATCTCTATGGTGCCGGGGAGCCGCTTTCTCTCTAGCTTCTACACTCCCTAGGCTTCCTCTTTCTTCATTCTTTCGCTTTGCTACCCCTCTCCCAACTATCGAACCCTTTGATCTCTCAAAACTCCCCTCGAAAGCCCTCCTCCAAAAACCATCCAAAAGATCCTTCTCTAGAAACCCTCTCCAAAAACCGCCCTCTAGAAAAACCCGCCTCAACCTTTGGCCAAGTGCCTCCTTTTATACTCCAAGGGGTCACAACAAGGGCCATCGTGGAGCACCGTTCGGGGAATTCCCGGGGTCAATCGTGGCGTGCCACACGGTCTTCAGGTAGATGGGGAGCGCCTGTGGCCAAAGGATGGCCAGGGGCGGTGCACGGGTGCACTCAATGGCTGAGTGACAGCTCAGGTTCCAAGTTGTCACTCCTATTGGTAGCGCGCTGTAGTGGACTGCAGCGCCATGATGATGTCCAGCAGTGCTGGTGCGTTGCCAGTTCCCAAGGCTAGGCCTGACACGCCTTGTCAGGCTTAGTTGACTCCAGTTCTTAGGCCACCCCTAGCCTAGGAGGAGTGTTACATGGTCCTTTCGAGGCTCAGTCGAGGCTGCTTCTCAGCCTTGCTTCACCCAACCGCGTCCTTACCCTCCTTCCGGGTAAGCCCTCGGAAGGAGGGATCGGACCGCCTTGGGTGCGTCATTGTCTTTTCCTTCTTGTCCACGTGTGGCTGGCGGATCGAGGCTTGCGTAGAGTTTGTCTCATCCATATGCACCTACATCACAGCCGACAATCGGTCTCCATAGGATCATCATGTGAAGGCCATACCTGCTTGGAGCACACGGTGCTCGCATCATTGCGACGCCCTTGCCGGCCAGGCCACGCATCCGCTAAGTCTGCCCGGTGGGTCCTAGCCCACGGGCTATGGCACAATGCGAGGGACCCCTGATACCATTACGCCGACAGAAGCCCCTGGGCGAGGGCCGACAACTTGCAATGTTGGTCATGGTTCGACGAAGAGGCCATTGCTGGGCTTCACCCTTCAATACCTTGTGGGCCTAGTCCACGTCGCGGGAAGCGCGACATGACTGGATGGCACAATTTCCATCCCGTAGAGCTGATGTGCACATGCATGCGCACTCAACAGGCTGTGGGACTGCCGAGCCATGCCTTGGCTTCCGCGGCAGCCCGCATTGACGACGACGGCTTTGATTCCTACAAAATAACTTTGGTGGCGTGCGATTGTTGCCCTCCTGCGAGTCGGTGAGGTGGGTAGCAACCGTCCCTCCTCCTCATTTGTTATAAAAGGGAGGGAAGGTGTGGGGCTATGTCTTACTCTCCACTTCCCCCGTAGCCTTTCCCTTCTAATTCCCTACTTGGTGGCGAAGACGATGGTGTCGGGCAGCTCCGGTGACGATGATCCTCCTTCACTAGTGAGGGAGATGGCTCCGGCATCATCGGAGAAGCCGCGGCGCAGGCGTGGGCGCCAGGGCCACCGTGTCTCCTCCACCTCTAGTGTGGATCTCTCGCAACCGCATGCTGAGGCCCCGCCCCGCCGTGGCCGCTAGGAAGGCTGCACCGGACGGGGAGGCACTCCCAGTCATAGTTCTCCTTCTCCAAGGCGCGGATGCAACCCTCCTCGCTAGGTCGCTACGGATGGCAGGAGCCTGACGGGTACTCCCTTCCCCCACCGCTCCGTGGCAAGGAAAGTGATGATGAAAAGGTGGGCCTCATTGGCTTTGAGTTCCTCTTCTTCCTCCCAGTGAACTTCAAGTGGTGGCTGCGCCTGCCAAACTTGTTCACCGAGGAGCTCAGAGAGAACTCTTTGTGCGAGCTATGGGTGTGCAAGGCTAGCAGAGACCAGCCTATCTAGGACTTGCAGAGGTGGGTGCATGGTGTCGTCAGCATGTACCTAAGTGACGGGTGGCCGGACTTCATGGACCACTACGAGGTGAAGGTTGGCGATGCCCTAAAGTTTCGCTACCGCGGCGAGGCCACCTGTCGGTGAAAATCATCGATGACACCCTTTGCTGCAAAAGCTATTACCTTCCGCTTGTCTTTGACCCGGACCTCAGTGACGCCTGAGGCAGTGTGCCATGCTGAGCGACTGACGTAGTCGTGCGCGAGGTAGAGGAGGGTGTGTGGGCTCCTCCCTTGCACCGTCGACTTTCGGCTTTCTCCTTTATGCCTGGGTCCTCCCCGAGCCAGTTGCTGCATTGTACATTTCCCAAATGTAATGCCAATTGGCCATTATCAACGAATTTGCCTTTACCTTTGCTATTGCATTCTTTGCTCTTTGTCCTACCGTATCGTGCTTAAGGTTGCCCTTGATCTATCCATCCCTTGTTGCCTTTACGCCTTCACGGGGCCCGTAGGGGCGTTGTTCACCTTCTCTGGTGCCTTGCTCCCTTTCCTTAGTTCGAGCATTGCGGTCGACTCATGCCTTGCTTGCGGGGCCAGCCGCCCCCGGAAACCGTGTGGCTGCTACTATCCGGCGACGAGCCTTACACTCTTGCCGCGACCTTTCCACGGCCTCTTCTTGCTCATCCATCCGCTGCTCATCCTGAAACACAATGAACACACCTTACAACATCTTACCCATGCCTCAGGTTTAAATCAAGGTGTTGTGCGCTTAATGAGGGCGCACGACATTGCCAACTTGGGGGCCTAGAGCACAATGCTCATATCTCAGAGCGGATCATGAGAGTACGACGTTTCCTATCTAGACAGTTTGTTACCCACATCCGTCCCCGAGAAAATCCAAAGGAATTTACAATCCTGAAAAGGCTTGGCAAATGAAAACAGTTGGAAGAATGAGAGCAACATGATTTTCATTCCAAAACGGGGGCAGCCGCCGGGTTACAAGCGGTTTACACGTAGGCGGTCCAAGCCAGATATGCTAGTATTCATCACATTTGTCGGGAGTACTACACTCACTCCTGGGATTTCAAGGTTGCCAGGAGCACCACACATACTCTTGGGCTTTCATTTGCTAGGGGAACCTCCACTCACACCCGGGCTTTCAAGGTTGGCTGGAGCATCACACACACTCTTGGGCATTTATTTGTCGGGGGAACCTCCACTCACACCCGGGATTTTTTAAGGTTGCCAGGAGCACCACGCATACTCCCGGGATTTTTAGTTGGTAGGGTGGATGCGAGAAGTTTTTAGCTTACTCGGAGAGCCACCAATACCAGAATTGTCATGCGAACTAGGTTCTAGAAAGGGTCGCAGCCTCTTCCTGGGTGAGCTGGGAATCGGGGGCATAGGTTGGTCCGAGTCAGAAAAAGAGTTAGTGTGAGTCACAGGGAAAGCGGTGGCTGCTAGTTCGAATAGTTGTTCAGAGCAAAACATGGCGTCCCTGATATCATCTTTGATGGTCAAGGTCCCCTACAAGGAGGGAAGCTGTAACATCCCAAATCTTTAATAAAGGTTAATCAAAGTCGAAATCACTCAATTTAGGGTTAACAAAACCTTTTTCCATTTAAAATATTTAAGCATGCATATGAGTGTTGCATTTAAATAGGAGTTGTTTTGAAATTGCCATGATTGTTTTTTCTAATGGTTGTAAAATGGTTCTATGATGAATGTCACATCATCTAGATCATTCCCAAACAAAAACCAAAGAAAAAGAAATAAAAAATAATTAAATAAAGGAAATGGTCACTTTTGCCATTTTAATCACCTAGCCCACTTTGGGTATTCCTAGCACTCATTTTGCAATAGTGAAAATTGTGGATATTTGCACCCCTTGCTAGTACAAATAGTGATGTACCAATGCCCACTTTGTGATCTCCCAAAAACATTCAAACTCTAATTTTAAATGACATTTGAAATTGGAATCTACTTCATATGTATAGATCACCCTATTTCAAAAACCATCCAAATGAATTCCATTTGACAAATCCTAGCAACCACAGATGCTTAAGCATGTGACAAACCACTCCACAAAATTTCATTTCTAAATTCCAAATTTGAATTCTTTTGGCCATTTGGCCGAACACCTGGCAGGCACAGAACCAACACACTAGTCACTTCACTATTTCTATGGGGAATTGCCACCCATTTGCACCCCATTTATTCCCTGTGTCCCTCCTAGCTCTAACCAGGCCGAAGCCAACCCATCCCCTAGTCCCTAGCGCCAGTGCAACGCCGCCCCAAGGACATGAATGCCGGCCAACCTTGCCAACGCCATTGCAGACTGCCAGCCCCTCTCCACCGCTCTAGGGAGCTAGGCGTGACCTCACCGCCGTCCACGATCCACCCCACGACCACTGACACGCCCTGGACCACCGAGGACAAGCCCCGCACTATCCTCTCTGCGCCCGCCAGAGCACGCCAGCGCGCCATCACCGCCAGCACGCCACAGACCGCACCTCGACACCAGACCGCACGCGCTGCTCTGCCTTGACCACCTCACCCCCGCCAGACACGGCCGTACCCCGCCGCGCGACCCAGACTCACCGGGAACCGCGTCGAGCATCGCCCCTGTCTCCCAGAGCGCGCGATGCTCCCGACCGGTAGCCACTACCCCTAGCATCGCCATAAAGCAGTAGAAGACCGCCAGGAGGCAATCCACCGTCCACCTACGCCGCCCATGCCGATAGCACCCTGTATCGTCATCACCGACGAGCTCGCCATCGCCCCCTCGGTCCAGGAGGCCTTCCCCAGCCTCAATAGCCACACCATTAAACTCCTCTCTCACCACCAGTCCTTCCCCACCCCTCGCCGGAGCAGCTCGAGCAGCCAGTCGCCGGAATTGAGCCGGAGACAGCTACAACAGAGGAGGAGACGCTGCCGTCGATTTCGTCCACACCAGCCTATGCCGTGACTTCGCCTGAGCCCGCCGATGTCGACTCGTTCGTTTGCCTGTCTCGCCGCACTCGCTGGAGCCCTGGTACGCCCCCACTGCACCCCCGCCGCGTAGCTAGGTTTCCGTCTCGCCGGCGACGTGTTCGTCGTCGATGACGACCATGAGCCGTTGATCTAGTTCTAATCCTATGGTCCACAATGCCCCGTACCGCTCCGCATTTTAATGAGCCACTAACAGGCGGGACCCCCCTGGCAGCAGTCCTCAGCGCCGCGGAGTGAATCTGGGCCGGCCCAATTAGTTTCCCACGCTGGCCCTGTAATTCAAATTAGGATTTTTCTTTTTAGACTTAAACTAGAATCGGTCCCTTAGTTTGAAAATCAATTCAGAGAGTTATACAAATCCAAATTGAGTGATTCCAATTTTGTTGGAAAGCTAATGAAAATATCTATCAAAGACCGTTGGATTTAAATCATTTAGAGTTAGAGATCTCTACTAGCTAAAATAACAAGACATAAGATTTTGCACATTCAAACATTTTTATAAAATCAACCATAATAGATTTTGAGTTGATTCCAACTCTCAAAAATCACATTTAACCATACCTATCTGAATATGTAATAATATTTAGGTTTACATGCAGTGACTTTGGACTAGTACCAAAATAATGCTATATAGGCATTTCTAGTCACTTTAAATCATTAAATATTAAATTTAAACTTATTAAAATGTGATCCAACATTTAAATCATAGTCCCCTAGGTTAGAATATGTGGTGATGACATGTGTCCCCATGATCCCATATTTTAATTGGAGAATATTAAATCTTAGTTAATTTCAATGAGTAGAAATTACTTTTCTCCAATAAAAAGAATGAAGCTAGTTCATTAAATCTTGTGATGTTTGTGATGATACTAGATCATCAAAGGTGTGCCTTAGTGTGCTAAGTAGACTAGTTAAGTGTTTTTTGGTGATTGTGTATTCCATATGTATTTATAGACGATAATACCGACCAAGCTTACGAGGAGGAGTTCTACCAAGAGGAGCAAGAGAATTTCAACCACTGCACTACACAAGGCAAGCCTAGCACTTCAACTAAACTGAGCAAGATTTCATTAGCAAGCCATCAATATATGCAAGTTAACTTAAGAAAGATGCCTAAAGCATGCTTGGTTATACATGTTGACTTATACCTACCCCAAGTTTTACAAGCTTTACTTTCTTTACTTTATCGAAGTTCTTTACTTTTTTTATAGATAGTATAAAGAGTATAAAACATGACTTATCTAGTTATACTTAGATGTCATTCTATGGCATGAGATTGATCTTAGCATCCCATATTAGTGAACACTCTTAACTTAGTAGTTTGGAGCCAAACGAAAAACTTGATCACTTTAGATGGGACTACTTGGTGAAAATGACTTGTGAAAACCTTGGAATGATGAGTCATTCTATTGAGATGTTTTGACATGTGTTGAGAAACACACATGGTTTATGATGATGATGAAAATGTTGAGGCATGAGCCTTAGCCCTTTTATAAAAACTGATGGTTGGGTTCGGATGCGATACCATTACAATTTTACCGTACAACCACAATATATGAATTGGGTAAGGCTTAACCGGAAGTTTATATGCATTAGTATTAGTTCCCTCGCAGGGGAGGTTTGAGATGAGGCTACGTCTCAATGTTTTCCACCTATGCAGTGCCTAGGATGGCAGATGGTCATAGCTGGGAGGCCATACTCACAGGAAAGGTGCTTATACTAGAGTGTGTAAAGGAAAGGTTATGTCTGATTATCTGCATACTAAGTATGATGATTTAGGGTTATCCCTGACAGATGTATCGAATCTTGTGGTGAAAGTGTACCACCTCTGCATAATTTCAAACTATTCAAATTTTGTGGTGAAAATGTACCACCTCTACGGTTCTGGACAGTTGGAATGGCCATACTGTTCCGTTGTCAGATGTTTTCAAAATGACTTATGAAATGAATTGTGACATGACATGACCACAACATGGTTGTGACTATGACAACTAAGTTCCCACTTAGGTGATTTCTGAACTTAGCTTACGTTTCAAACTTAACTTTGTAAATAAACTTAGAACTTAGCATTCCTACGAGAACTACCTTACTTATTAGTGATAGTTTGCGAGTACTTAAAGAGTACTCATGGATTTTTTCCTGGCTATTCCTATGGCCAGACTATGAGGAGGACTACCATGAAGGAGGACAGCAGGACGGCTACGACAACTAGGATCATCTCCCATCGTCAGCATTGCTAGTGACACTAAAGATGGACCCCACCGCTACGCTATTTATTCCGCTACTTGATTGTACTAAGACTATATCATGAGATCCTTTATTTGCGTAAGACCTTATATGGTTTGTAATTGATGATGTACTGTGATATCCAATCTGTTATGTCTCGCAAAAATGGTAATCCTAGGATTGCGATGTATGGCATAACAGACATCTAGGATTAAAAATCCGGGTGTTAACAAGGTGGTATCAGAGCCATCCTAACCATAGGAGACCCTACTTAGAATGGACGTCCGAACAAAAACTTAGTTTCAAAAACCAAAGTGAGTATTTATGAAAACTATTTCCTCTCTTACCCTTGGAAATTCTTTCTCCCAAAAAATTCATGTTCCTCCAAACTCTTACATTAGTACAAAAAAATTTGACACACTTGATCACTTCACTAACTTTCTCATCCTAAATTCTTATAGATGGAAGCTCAGTACAACAAGTTCTACCAGTTGGGCAACAGAGGCCAACTGATCTTCGAGAGGGAACTTGATGCACTGTCTGAGTACTTGGAGCGTCCTCATCCGGAATTTCTTGGAGCTCAACTCCCTGGTCCCCCAGGAGGAGATTTACAATGGCTAGTAACTTCTGATCTTCGAGGCAAGATAGAGGCACCAATATCCGGGAGGATTCAGTTCTCTGTGAGAGAGAACAACTGGCTAGATGGATTAGCCAGGGCAATGCATGAAGCTCTCGCTCGTCTTTGCGCACAAAATGTCAACTTGATCCAAGGAACCCGCTTTGCTCACTATGCAAGGCGTGATTCTATGGGAATGCCGCTAGAGATGCCAAGTCACCCGGAGTTGAAGCGCCAAGTGGAGAACCTCGAGTTCCTGCTGTACGATAGACAGAAGGAATTGGACAATGCTAGAGAGTTCGCCAACCACAACCTTGCCATTGCTGCCCAGAAGGCCCTGACTTTCTCATTGCTCGTCAAGGATCACCAGTCTCTTCGTCGTCAACGTGCAAATAAGGATCACACCATCGACCGTCTTCGCAAGAAGTTGGCCGACCTCGAGAAGATCATCAAGGAGCAAGAAGCTCAGCTTGCAGCAAAAGAAGAAGAAGAGGAAGGTGAACATATCCAAGGGGATATTGACTCCTACCTCAGTAATGATGATGACTATCTGGAGGTTAATGCCATGGACTTCTACACTGATGATGATGACTCTGACTTCATCAATGATGAGTAGATGCACTAGAGCACAATCATAGGAGTGAGAGTATCGGTCCTATTGTATCGTAGCTTGCAGAATGGTTCTTAAAACCATATGTTTTCCTTTGATGTTGTGGTGTGTTTGAGTTTGTATCGTGTGCCTTGCTTGAATGAATGAAAAGAAGTTATTTGCAAAACCTGAGTCAAACTTAAAGTTTTAGCTTTGAAACCAAAACCATAAACCTTAGAACTTTCCCTCTTACCCCTTTATCTATCTCAATCTTTAGATGACTCGTGGAAACCAAGGAGGGAGAAGCTCATCGCAAGACCCAATGCTGCAGATTCTGAAGACTCTCATTGCAGATTGTGAAGCTAGTAGGGCAGAGTGCCAAGCCAATCTAGCCACCTTGCAGCAGATCGCCCAGATGGCTCACAACAATCAGAACCATGGAAATCAGGATCATCATGGATCCAAACTCAAAAACTTCCAGAACACCAATCCCCCAATCTTTAGCTAGTCTGAAAACCCACTGGATGCTGATGATTGGTTGCAGACAATGGAGAACAACTTACAAGTAGCCCGAGTGGATGCCAACGAGAAGGTTCTTTTTGACACCCACTATTTGGCAGGAGATGCAAGAGCATGGTGGAACAGCACCCGCACAATGAACCATTGTCAAGTGATGACATGGGAAGCCTTCAAGGTCAAGTTCAGCCGCACCCACGTGTTGCAGGGTCTAGTCACTAGAATGAGGGATGAATTCAGAGAGTTAAAAGAAGGCAGAATGACTATAGTAGAGTACCGTGATAGATTCTTGTCCCTCGCCAGGTATGCACCTGATGAGATCAACACGGAAGCCAAGAAGAAGGATAGATTCTTGAACAGACTGCATGATGAGATGCAGACTGTCCTCGTCAACATCCGTTTCAAGGATCTCGAAGATCTAGTCGACTCTGCCATTCAGATGGAAGGGAAGATTAATCAAGCAAACGACAACCGCAAACGTCGGATGATGCACCAAGCTGGATCTAACAGTCACCAGAAGTACCGTCCCAATCCATCTGTCGGATATGCACCGCGGAACAATCGACCCCCAATGTCTCGCCCAAGCTACCCCAACCGTAGCGGAGGAAATGTGAAGTCTAGAGGAAATAAGAATCACCCCAGCAACTCCAGCAATTTCAACCGTGCACCTCCCAAGCACAACAACAACAACACTGCACCCAGAACTTGAAGCAATGATGTGCCCGTGGCAGCAAAGGACAAGTCTAAAATTACTTGTTTCGAGTGTGGAGTGAATGGTCACTACTCTAATGAGTGTCCCAAGAAGATTGCCGCCACTGCCAATGTGAATGCCCCAGCTCAACAGCAGCCTCGTGTTCAACCAGGAAGAAGATTCGCCCCAGGGAACCCTCACACCGCAATGGCCGTCTCTTTCACATGAACGCCGAAGAAGCCCAAGAAGTGCCAGATGTAGTGCTGGGTATGTTTTCTGTCAACTTAGTTTTAACAAGAGTGTTGTTTGATTCTAGAGCATCGCACTAATTTGTCACCGAAGAATTTGCATGCACTACTAAGATTCACCCAACCAACTTGAAGCATGGCATGATAGTTCAAATACCTGGTTCAACTACAAAAGCTAGAAAAATTTGTAAAGTTGTACCTATCAGAATACATGGGATATATTTTTATGCCAATCTAATAGTACTTGGAACCAAAGGTTTGGAAGTAGTACTAGGAATTGATTGGATGTCAAAGCATAAAGGATTGATTAACTGTGCCAAGAAAGAAATCACCATGACCAGTAGCTTAGGAGTATGAGTAGAGCATATATCTGAAACCTTGCCCCGTCAATTCAAGTGCAATAAGAGTCTAGCCCTACTCACCATAGACCAAGTCAGAGTAGTCTGTGAATACCCCGACGTATTACCAGATGAATTGCCTGGTATGCCCTCGGATAGGGAAAATTGAGTTCATCATTGAAGTAATCCCCAGAACCGGACCCATAGCCTAGAGACCCTATGGCATGAACCCCTCAAAGTTAGTGGAATTGAAGAAGCAGTTGGATGCTATGTTGGCAACAGGCTTGATTCAACCAAGCGCATCGCCATGGATATCGCCCGTGTTATTCATCGACAAGAAGGATGGAGGCAACCGTTTGTCAACAGATTAAAAGAAGCTGAATGATGTCACCATCAAAAACAAGTACCCATTTCCAAAGATAGAGGATCTATTTGATCAGTTGATTGGTGCCAGAGCGTTCTCTAAGACCGATCTTAGGACTGGTTATCACCAACTTAAGATTCATGCAACGAATATTCCAAAGACCGCCTTTACCACCAGATATGCATTATACGAGTATACGGTCATGTCTTTGGATTAACCAATGCCCCTGCTTATTTCATGAATCTCGTGAATAAGATCTTTATGAATTTTCTAGATAAGTTTGTCGTTGTGTTTATCGATGATATCCTTATCTACTCCAAGTCAGAAGAATAGCATGAGCAACATCTGAGAATCATCCTTGAAATCCTTAGAGAGCATCGGTTGTATGCCAAGTTTAGGAAATGTGAGTTTTGGCTGAAATAAGTAGGATTCCTAGGACATATTGTGTCTGCCGGAGGAGTCGTTGTTGATCCCGCCAAGATCAAAGATATCAAAGAATGGGAAGCCCCAACCACTCAAACCCAAGTCCATGCATTTCTCGGATTAGCGGGATATTACCGCAAGTTCGTAGAAGGAATTTCGAGTATCGCAAGACCCATGACCCAAATGTTGAAAAAGGACAAGAAGTTTGAATGGACTGACAAATGTGAAGCAAGTTTCCAAGAGCTCAAAAAGGGATTGATTTTAGCCCCAATATTGATCATGCCAGATATCAAGAAGCCATTTGATGTGTATTGTGATGCATCCAAGATTGGTCTCGGATGTGTATTGATGCAAGAAGGCAAAGTCATAGAATATTTGTCTCGACAACTGAAGCAACATGAGCAAAATTACCCCACCCATGATCTTGATTTAGCAGCCGTAGTTTTAGCATTGAAGAAATGGCGTCATTACCTGATGGGTAATCGCTGTGAGATTTACTCAGATCACAAGAGCTTGAAGTATATTTTCACTCAGAAGGAGCTGAATATGAGGCAAAGGAGATGGATAGAGTTAATCAAGGATTATGACCTTGACATTCACTATCACCCCGACAAAGCCAATGTGGTAGTGGATGCTCTTAGCAGATTGCCGTGTAGGTTAAACACCATGATCAAGGAGAAGCAACCAAGTTTGTATGAGGACTTGGAGTAGTTTAGAACTGAGCTATTTAGCAAAGGATTTTTAGCTAGCATTAAACTTCAACCCACTTTGTTTAGCCAAATCAAGGAATCCTAGAAGGGAAATGCAAGTATCGATGGAATCAAGCGTCGTATTGGTACAGGAAAGGTACCTGGATTCACCGAAGATGAAGGAGTTTTGTGGTACAAAGGACGTATCTATGTGCCAGCAGATTTGGAGCTGAAGCAAGTTATCATGCAAGACGCTCATGATACTCTTGATTCTATCCACCCCGAAGGAACGAAGATGTATCAGGATCTTAAGGAGCAATTTTGGTGGCACAAGATGAAGAGAGAAATCGGAAGCTACATTGCCAAGTGTGATATCTGTCAGAGAGTCAAAGCGGAACATCAGAGACACACAGGACTATTGCAACCATTGCAGATTCCGGAATGGAAATGGGATTCCGTGGGAATGGACTTTATCACCGGTTTTCCTACTTATAGTAGGGGAAATGACTCAATATGGGTCATCATTGATAGACTATCCAAGGTAGCTCATTTTATACCTGTCAAGATACCCTACCAAAGTTCGAAGCTAGCAGAGTTGTACATTGCTAGAATTGTCAGTTTGCATGGAACCCCCAAGACCATATTAATGGACCGAGGAACCCAATTTACCTCGATATTTTGGCAGAAAGTCCAAGAAGGATTAGGAACCACGTTGAATTGCAGCACATCTTATCACCCGCAAACGGATGGACAAACTAAAAGAGTCAACCAAATCCTAGAGGATATGTTGAGAGCTTGTGTGTTAGAGTATGGATCAAAATGGGAAGATTGTATGCCTTTCACTGAAGAGAAAGTTAACAAAGTCCATGAGCACCACAAGACCGCCCAATCCAGACAGAAGAGTTATGCTGACAAGAGAAGGAGAGACCTGACTTTCAATGTTCGAGATTTTGTGTATCTCAAGGTTTTGCCATTGAAGGGAACGCAACGTTTTAGTTTGAAAGGAAAATTAGCCCCCAGATATATTAGACCCTTCAAGATTCTGAATCACCGAGGAGAAGTATCGTATCAACTGGAACTACCTAAAGAGATGTCTGCCATCCACAATGTGTTCCATATCTTGTTACTTCGCAAATGCCTAGAAGTGCTAGAGAAGACCGAAGTTTTCAAGAACATCGATCACCGAGCTATTGATATCAACAAGGATTTGACGTATCGTGAAGTGCCCATCCGTATGTTGGAGGAATATTATTCAACCACCAGGACCCAGAGTATCAAATTTCTCAAGGTTTAGTGGAGCAACCAAACTGAAGAAGGAGCCACTTGGGAGCCAGAAGATTACATTAGGACTGAGTTCCTAGATCTCTTTAGTTCCTAGTTTTCTTTCTTAAATCTCGAGACGATATTTTGATTAAGGGGGGAAGCTTTGTAACATTCCAAATCTTTAATCAAGGTTAATCAAAGTCCAAATCACCCAATTTAGGGTTAACAAAAACTTTTTCCATTTAAAATATTTAAGCATGCATATGAGTGTTGCATTTAAATAGGAGTTGTTTTGAAATGCCATGATTCTTTGTTCTAATGGTTGTAAAATGGTTCTGTGATGAATGTCACATCATTTAGATCATTCCCAAACAAAAACCAAAGAAAAAGAAATCAAAAAGAATTAAATAAAGGAAATGGTCACTTTTGCCATTTTAATCACCTAGCCCACTTTGGGTATTCCTAGCACTCATTTTCTAACTGAGACAGTTGTGGATCTTTTCACCCCTTGCTAGAACAAGTAGTGATGTACCAAGGCCCACTTTGTGATCTCCCAAAATCATTCAAACTCTAATTTTAAATGACTTTTGAAATTGGAATCTAGTTCATATGTATAGATCACCCTATTTCAAAAATGATCCAAATGAATTCCATTTGACAAATCCTAGCAACCACAGATACTTAGGCATGCGACAAACCACTCCACAAAATTTCATTTCAAAATTCCAAATTTGAATTCTTTCAGCCATTTGGTCGAACACCTGGCAGGCACAGAACCAACACACTAGTCACTTCACTGTTTCTACAGGGAATTGCCACCCATTTGCACCCCATTTACTCCCTGTGTCCCTCCTAGGTCTAACCAGGCCGAAGCCAACCCATCCACTAGTCCCTAGCGCCAGTGCCATGCTGCCCTAAAGACTTGAACGCCGGCCAACCTTGCCAACACCACAACAGACCGCCAGCCCCTCTCCGCCGCTCCAGGGAGCAAGGCGTGACCTCACCGCTGTCCACGATCCACCCCACGACCACTGCCACACCCTGGACCACCGAGGACAAGCCCTGCACTATCCTCGCTGCACTGCGCCAGAGCACGCCAGCGCGCCATCACCGCCAGCTTGTCACAGACCGTGCCTCGACACCAGACCACGCGCGCTGCTCCGCCTTGATCACCTCACCCCGCCAGACACGGCCATACCCCGCCGCGCGACCCACACTCGCCGGGAACCGCGTCGAGCACCGCCTCTGTCTCCCAAAGCGTCTGACGCTCCCAACCATTAGCCACCACCCCTAGCATATCCATAAAGCCGTAGAGGACCGCCAGGAGACAAGCCACCGCCGCCTATGCCACCCATGCCGATAGCACCATGTATCATCGTCACCGACGACCTCGCCGTTGCCCCCTCGGTCCCCTCCTCGAGCCTATATAAGGAGGCCTTCCCCATCCTCAATTGACACACCATTCAACTCCCCTCTCACCACCAGTCCTTCCCTACCCCTCGCCGGAGCAGCTCGAGCAACCAGTCGCCGGAATTGAGCCGGAGACAGCCACAACAGAGGAGGAGACGCTGTCATCGATTTCGTCCACCCCAGTCTCTGCCGCAACTTCGCATGAGCCCGCCATCATCGACTCGTTCGTTTGCCCGCCTCTCCGCACTCGTTGGAGCCCTAGTACGCCCCCACTGCACCCCCGCCATGTAGCTAGGTTTCCATCTCGCTAGCAACGTGTTCGTCGTTGATGACGACCGTGAGTCGGTGATCTAGTTCTAATCCTACGGTCCACAATGCCTCGTACCGCTTCACGTTTTAATGAGCCACTGACAGGTAGGACCCCCCCGTCACCAGTCCTCAACGCCGCAGAGTGAATCTGGGCCGGCCCAATTAGTTTCCTCTGCTGGCCCTGTAATTCAAATTAGGATTTTTCTTTTTAGACCTAAACTAGAATCTGTCCCTTAGTTTGAAAATCAATTCAGAGAGTTATACAAATCCAAATGAGTGATTCCAATTTTGTTGGAAATCTAATGAAAATATCTATCCAAGCAAGTTGGATTTAAATCATTTACTGTTAGACATATCTCCTAGCTAAAATAACAAGGCAGAAGCTTTTGCACATTCAAACATTTTTATAAAATCAACCATAATAGCTTTTGAGTTGATTCCAACTCTCAAAAATCACATTTAACCATACCTATCTGAATATGTAATAATATTAAGGTTTACATGAAGTGACTTTGGACTAGTACCAAAATAATGCTATATAGGCATTTCTAGTCACTTTAAATCCTTAAATATTAAACTTAAACTTATTAAAATGTGATCCAACATTTAAATCATAGTCCCCTAGGTTAGAATATGTGGTGATGACATGTGTCCACATGATCCCATATTTTAATTGGAGAATATTAAATCTTAGTTAATTTCAATGAGTAGAAATTACTTTTCTCCAATAAAAGAATGAAGCTAGTTCATTATACCTTGTGATGTTTGTGATGATACTAGACAATCAAATGTGTGCCTTAGTGTGCTAAGTAGACTAGTTAAGTGTTTTTTGGTGATTGTGTATTCCGTATGTATTTATAGACGATAGTACCAACCAAGCTTACGAGGAGGAGTTGTACAAAGAGGAGGAAGAGAATTTCAACCACTGCACTACACAAGGCAAGCCTATCACTTCAAGTAAACTAAGCAAGCTTTCATTAGCAAGCCATCAATAGATGCAAGTTAACTTAAGCAAGATGCCTTAAGCATGCTTGGTTATACATGTTGACTTATACCTACCCCTCGTTTTACAAGCTTTACTTTCTTTACTTTATCAAAGTGCTTTACTTTGTTTATAGATAGTATAAAGAGTATAAAACTTGACCTATCTAGTTAGACTTAGATGTCATTCTATGGCATGAGATTGATCTTAGCATCCCACATTAGGGAACACTCTTAACTTAGTAGTTTGGAGCCAAACCAAAAACTTGATCACTTTAGATGGGAGTACTTGGTGAAAATGACTTGTGAAAACCTTGGAATGATGAGTCATTCTATTGAGATGTTTTGACATGTGTTGAGAACACAAATGGTTTATGGTGATGATGAAAATGTTGAGGCATGAGCCTTAGCCCTTTTATAAAAACTGATTGTTGGGTTCGGATGCAATACCATTACAATTTTACCATACAACCACAATACCTGAATTGGGTAAGGCTTAGTCGGAAGTTTATATGCATTAGTATTAGTTTCCTCGCGGGAGAGGTTTGAGCTGAGGCTACGTCTCAATGTTTTCCACCTATTTTATCTTTCTTTATTTCTGAACTCAACTTAGGTTTCAAACTTAACTTTGCAAATAAACATAGAACTTAGCATTCCTACTAGAACTACCTTACTTGTTAGTGATAGTTTGCGAGTAGTTAAAGAGTACTCACGGCTTTGTCCCTGGATATTCCTATGGCCATACTATGAGGAGGACTACCCTGAAGGAGGACAGCAGGATGGCTACGACAACTAGGATCATCTCCCATCGTCAGCATTGCCTGTGACACTGAAGATGGACCCCACCGCTATGCTATTTATTCTGCTACTTGATTGTACTAAGACTGGATCATGAGATCCTTTATTTGTGTAAGACCTTATATGGTTTATAATGGATGATGTGTTGTGATATCCAATCTGTTATGTCTCGCAAAAATGGTAATCCTGGGATTCCGATGTATGGCATAACAAGCATCTCGGATTAAAAATCCGGGTGTTGACAAGTTGGTATCAGAGCCATCCAGACCATAGGAGACTCTAGTTAGAATGGACGTCTGAACAAAAACTAAGTTTTAAAAACCAAAGTGAGCATTTATGAAAACTATTTCCTCCCTTACCCTTGGAAATTCTTTCTCTCAAAAAATTCATGTTCCTCCAAACTCTTACATTAATACATAAAATTTTGACACACTTGATCACTTCACTAACTTTCTAATCCTCAATTCTTATAGATGGAAGCTCAGTACAGCAAGTTCTACCAGTTGGGCAAAGGAGGCCAACTGATCTTCGAGAGGGATCTTGATGCACTGTTTGAGTACTTGGAGCGTCCTCATCCGGAATTTCTTGGAGCTCAACTCCTTTGTCGCCTAGGAGGAGATTTACAATGGCTAGTAAATGCTGATCTTCGAGGCAAGATAGAGGCACCAATATCTAGGAGGATTCAGTTCTTCGTGAGAGAGAACAACTGGCTAGATGGATTAGCCAGGACAATGCATGAAGCTCTCACTCGTCTTTGCACACAGAATGTCAACTTGATCCAAGGAACCCGCTTTGCTCACTATGCAAGGCGTGATTCTATGGGAATGCCGCTAGAGATGCCAAGTCACCCGGAGTTGAAGCGCCAAGTGGAGAACCTCGACTTCCTGCTGTACGACAGAAAGAAGGAATTGGACAATGCTAGAGAGTTCGCCAACCACAACCATGCCATTGCTGCCCAGAAGGCCCAGACTTTCTCATTGCTCGTCAAGGATCACCAGTCTCTTCGTCGTCAACGTGCAAATAAGGATCACACCATCGACCGTCTTCGCAAGAAGTTGGCCGACCTCGAGAAGATCATCAAGGAGCAAGAAGCTCAGCTTGCAGCAAAAGAGGAAGAAGAGGAAGGTGAACATATCCAAGGGGATATTTACTCCTACCCTAGTAATGATGATGACTATCTGGAGGATGATGCCATGGACTTCTACACCGACGATGATGACTCTGACTTCATCAGTGATGAGTAGATGCACTAGAGAACTATTTTAGGAGTGAGAGTATCGATCCCATTGTATCGTAGCTTGCAGAATGGTTCTTAAAACCATATGTTTTCCTTTGATGTTGTGGTGTGTGTGAGTTTGTATCATGTGCCTTGCTTGAATGAATGAAAAGAAGTTAGTTGCAAAACCTAAGTCAAACTCAAAATTTTAGCTTTGAAACCAAAACCATGAACCTTAGAACTTTCCCTCTTACCCCTTTATCTAGCTCAATCTTCAAATGACTCGTGGAAACCAAGGAGGGAGAAGCTCATCGCAAGACCCAATGCTGTAGATTCTGCAGACTCTCATTGCGGACCATGAAGCTAGTAGGGTAGAGCGCCAAGCCAATCTAGCCACCTTGTAGCAGATCGCCCAGATGGCTCACAACAATCAAAACCACGGAAATTAGGATCATCATGGATCCAAACTCAAAAACTTGTCCCTCGCCAGGTATGCACCTGATGAGATCAACACGGAGGCCAAGAAGAAGGATAGATTCCTGAACAGACTGCATGATGAGATGCAGACTGTCCTCGTCAACATCCGTTTCAAGGATCTCGAAGAGCTAGTCGACTCTGCCATTCAGATGGAAGGGAAGATTAATCAAGCAAACGACAACCACAAATGTCAGATGATGCACCAAGCTGGATCCAACAGTCACGAGAAGTGCCGTCCCAATCCGTCTATCGGATATGCATCATGGAACAATCGACCCCCAATGTCTCGCCCAAGCTACCCCAACAATAGTGGAGGAAATGTGAAGTCCAAAGGAAACAATAATCACACAGCAACTCCAGCAATTTCAACCGTGCACCTCCCAAGCACAACAACAACAACAACACTGCACCTAGATCTTGAAGCAATGTTGTGCCCGTGGCAGCAAAGGACAAGTCTCAGATTACTTGTTCTGAGTGTGGAGTGAAGGGTCACTACTCTAATGAGTGTCCCAAGAAGATTGCCGCCACTGCCAATGTGAATGCTCCAGCTCAACAACAGCGTCGTGTTCAACCAGGAAGAAGATTCGCCCCAGGGAACCCTCACAGCCGCAACGGCCGTCTCTTTCACAAGAACGCCGAAGAAGCCCAAGAAGTTCTAGATGTAGTATTGGGTATGTTGTCTGTCAACTCAGTTTTAGCAATAGTGTTGTTTGATTCTGGAGCATCGAACTCATTTTTCACAGAATAATTTGCATGCACTGGTAAGATTCACCCAACCAACTTGAAGCATGTCATCATAGTTCAAATACTTGGTTCAACTACAGAAGCCAGAAAAATTTGCAAAGCTGTACCTATCAGAATACATGGGATAGATTTTTATGCCAGTCTAATAGTACTTGGAACCAAAGGTTTGGAAGTAGTACTAGGAATGGATTGGATGTCAAAGCATAAAGGATTGATGGACTGTGCCAAGAAAGCCATCACCATGACCAGTAGCTCTGGAGTATCAGTAGAGCATATATCTGAAACCTTGCTCCGTCAATTCAAGTGCAACAAGAGTCTAGCCCTACCCACCATAGACCAAGTCAGAGTAGTCTGTGAATACCCTGACGTATTCCCAGATGAATTGCTCGGTATGCCCCCGAATAGGGAAATTGAGTTCATCATTGAACTAATCCCAGGAACCAGACCCATATCCTAGAGACCCTATAGCATGAACCCCTCAGAGTTAGTCGAATTGAAGAAGAAGTTGGATGCTATGTTGGCAACATGCTTGATTCAACCAAGCGCATCACCCTGGAGATCGGCCGTGTTATTCATCGACAAGAAGGATGGAGGCAACTGTTTGTGCACAGGTTACAAGAAGCTGAATGACGTCACCATCAAAAACAAGTACCCATTGCCAAAGATAGAGGATCTATTTGATCAGTTGACTCGTGCCAGAGTGTTCTCTAAGATCGATCTTAGGACTGGTTATCACCAACTTAAGATTCGTGCAACGAATATTCCAAAGACCGCCTTTACCACCAGATATGGATTATACGAGTATACGGTCATGTCTTTTGGATTAACCAATGCCCCTGCTTATTTCATGAATCTCATGCATAAGATCTTTATGAATTTTCTACATAAGTTTGTCGTAAGATAGTCAAGTGATCAAGTGTGTCAAATTTTTATGTAGTAAGGTAAGATATTTTGAGGAATATGAATTTTGTTGAAAGAATCCCAAGGGTAAGAGTGGAAATAGGTTTTCATAAATACTAACTTCTTTGTTTTTGAAACTAAGTTTTTGTTCGGACGTCCATTCTAACTAGGGTCTCCTATGGTCAGGATGGCTCTGATACCAACTTGTCAACACCTGGATTTTTAATCCTCTATGCCTGTTATGCCATACATCGCAATCCCAGGATTACCATTTTTGCAAGACAAAACAGATTGGATATCACAATACATCATCCATTAAAAAACATAATAAGGTCTTACATAAATAAAGGATCTCATGATCCAGTCTTAGTACAAACAAGCAGCGGAATAAATAGCGTAGCGGTGGGCTCCATCTTTAGTGTCACGGGCAATGCTGACGATGGGAGCTAGTCCTAGTTGTCGTAGCCGCCCTGTTGTCCTTCTTCGGGATAGTCCTCTTCATAGTCTGGCCACGGGAATAGCCAGGGACAAAGCCATGAGTACTCTTTTAAGTACTCTCAAACTATCACTAACACTAGTAGGAATGCTAAGTTCTAAATTTATTTGCAAAGTTAAGTTTGAAACCTAAGCTGAGTTTAGAAACAAAGAAAGGTAAAATAAAGTTCTAAATCACCTAAGTGGGAACTTAGTTTTGATAGTCACAACCCTGTTGTGGTCAAGTCATGTCACAATTCATTTCATAAGTCAATTTGAAAACATCTGACAACGGAACAATATGGCCACTCCAACTGTCCATGACCACGGAAGAGGCTATTCGAATAGTTTGAAACCTGCAGAGGTGGTACACTTTCACCACCAAAATTCGATACATCTGTCAGGGATAACCCTGAATCATCATACTTAGTATGCGGATAATAAATCATAACCTTTCCTTTACACACTCTAGTATAAGCACCTCTCCTATGAGCTTCGCCTCCCAGCCATGGCCATCAGCCATCCTGGGCACTGCATAGGTGGACAACATCAAGAGGTAGCCTCAGCTCAAACCTCCTCCGCTAGGGAACCCATACTAATGCATATAAACTTCCAGCTAAGCCTTATCCAATTCAGGTATTGTGGTTGTACGATAAAATTGGAATGGTATCGCATCCGAACCCAACCATCAGTTTTTATAAAGGGCTAAGGCTCATGCCTCAACATTTTCATCATCCAATTCATTTGTGTTTCTCAACACATGTCAAAACATCTCAATAGAATCACTCATCATTCCAAGGTTTTCATAAGCATTTTCACCAAGTATTCCAATCTAAAGTGATCAAGTTTTAGGTTCAGTACGTAACTAAGGTTAAGAGTGTTCACTAATGTGGTATGCTAATCTCAATCTCATGCCATAGAATGACATCTAAGTCTAACTAGATAGGCCAAGTTTTATACTCTTTATGCTATCTATAAATAAAGTAAAGAACTTTGGTAAAGTAAAAGAAAGTAAAGCTTGCAAGTAAAACTTGGGATGTGTATAAATCAAAAGGTATAACCAAGCATGCCTAAAGCATCTTGCTTAGGATATCTTGTATAATTCTAGCTTGCTAACAATAGCTTGCCTTGATTGGTGCAGTGGTTGAAATTCTCCTCGTCTTCTTCGGGGTAGAACTCCTCCTCTTCATAGACTTGGTCGGTACCATCGTCTATAAATAAATATGGGATACACAATCACCAAACAATACTTAACTAGTCTATTTAGTACACTAAGGCACACACTTGATGATCTAGCATCATCACAAAATTTAATGAACTAGTTTGATTTGTTTTATTTGACAAAAGTAATTTCTACTCATTGAAATTAATTAAGATTTAATATTCTCCAATTAAAATATGGGATCATGTGGACACATGTCATCATCACATATTTTAATACATGGGAATGTGATTTAAAGGTTTGGCCACATTTTATAAAGTATAAGATTAATATTTCAATGATTTAAATTGACTAGAAATGCCTATATAGCATCATTTTGGTATTAGTCCAAAGACACTGCATGCAAACCTAAATATTATTACCTATTCAGATAGATATTATCAAATATGAATTTTGAGAGTTGGAATCAACTCAAAAGCTATTATGGTTGATTTTTATAAAATGTTTGAATATAGAAAAGTGTATGTCTTGTTATTTTTTCTATATGTGATCTCTAACTCTAATTGATTTAGATCCAATGGGCTTCGATAGATATTTTAATTATCTTTCTAACAAAATTTGAATCATTCATTTTGGTTAAGTAAATCTTTCTGAATTGATTTTCAAACCAGTGGACATAATTGAGTTTAAGTCTAAATAGAAAAACATCTATTTGAATTTGTGGGCTAGCGCGGGAAACTAAACAGGTCGGCCAAGTGGCGCTCCGTGGCATAGAGGGCATTGTCAATGGGGGTCCCGCATGTCAGCGACTGACTCAAACGCGAAGCGGTACGTGGCTATATGGGTCGTGCGATTAGAATAGAGATCAACGATTAAGGAGCGTCGTCCCCGGCGAACAGGTCGCCAGCGAGAACGAACCCTAGCAGCTCGGTGGGGGTCGATTGGGGGCTTACCAGGGCTACAACTAACATGGCGATGGGGGAAATCGAGCTGGTGAACGACGAGGGGCCTCAGGCATGGTCGCGGTGGCTCCTGGGGTGGTCGCAATCAACGGGCCCTTCTCCTCCAGTGGCGGCCAGCTCCGGTGAAATTCCGGCCAACGGCTGCTCGCCTTGCTCCAGGGGGAAGTGGGGAAGGCTCAGTGGGGAGAGGGGAGGTGAGTGGTGTGCAGAATTGGGGTGGTGGAGGCCTCCTTTTATAGATTCGACGAAGGGGCAGAGCGGCATGGTCCGGCGACGGTGGCAACATGGCTACGGGCGGATAGAGGCGTGGCTACGAGCGGCGATCGATGCGCTGTCTCCTGGCGATCCTCTATAGCGTAATGGCGGGGCTAGGGCGGTGGTATGTGGATGGAATAGGTCGACACTCTGCGCGGCAGAGGCAATGTTTAAACGTGACGTGGGGTGGCTGTAGGTTAGTCAGCGGCGAACGGGGATGTATGGGGGCGTGCTGGTGTTAAGGCAAAGTGGCGCGTGCGAGCTGAGGGCAAGGCGTGGCATGTGCGAGGCTGTCGGGAGCGGCGTACGAGCGCGGTCTGTGCATGGTGCAGAGGCGGACAGCGCGGGCGTTCTATAGTTGTCCAGTGCCTGGCATTGCTCGGGGAAGGGACGATGGGCGGCAGTGTGATCATGCCTACCTCCCAAGCACGGCGAAAGGGGGCTGGGTGGTCTCCTGCGAGTTGACCATGCTCGACCGGGGAGCATGGCCTCGGGGTGGTGCGGCATTGCTGCTAGCGGCTAAGGGGAGTGTTGTTTGGGGCTGGGTTAGATGCTAGGGGGACAGAGGAGAGCTGAGAGGGTCAATGGGGGACAAAGCTTTGATTAATCAACAATATTAGTTAGGCAGTTTGTTTGATGATCACAAGGTGTTCGACACAATGGCCGCAAGAATTTTAGTTTTGAATTTTGAAAAGATTTTTTGTGTGTGACTTGATCTCATGCTTCGTAGTCTGTGGTTGCTTGGGATTGTTAAGTGCAGTTCATTTGTGTGGTTTTTTAAAAAGTGGGATCTATGCATATGTAATGGATTCAAATTTCAAATGTCATTTAAAATTAGTGTTTAAATGTTTTTGTAAGATTCCAAAGTGGGTATTGGTAGATCTTTACTTGTACTAGCAAGGGGTGAAAAGAGTTGAGCATGTTTCTGTTTGAAATTGACTTCTAGGAACACCTAAAGTGGCCTAGTGGATTAAAACGACCAAAGTGACCATTTGGTCTTTTTATTCTTATTTGATTTCTTTTTCTTTGGATTTGGTTTTTAAATGATCTAGATGATGTGGCATTCACCCTTGAATCATTTTACAACCATTAGAACAATCAAACATGGCATTTCCAAACAATTCTATGTTAATGCAAACACACATATGCATTCCTAATTATTTTAATGATAAAAAGTTTTTGGTAACCCTAAATTGGGTGATTTGGATCTTGATAACCTTGATTAAAGATTTGGGATGTTACAACTAGGCACCATGTACGTAATAATATACTTTAATAGTATGTGTTCGATGTTTCCCTATTCAAGCACTCAAGTTGACCAATTTTCTAGGCTATTAATTTTGGCATGACCATTAGTAGTACTATATTGGTGGCTGTTGGATTTGCGATATGGTAGATATTGCAGAGAAACTACCGTGAAATAAAGGCAAGGTTTGCTTTGTCCACATCATACATCTGACCTCGCTGCATTTATTCCCTCACTAGACCCAGGCCCAGCCCCAGGCCCAGCTATTTCTCACATAGCACTCCTTAATCGCCATTGCGCTTCCCTCCATTGACGACCATGACTGCCACAACTTACTCGTCTTAGGCAGGCCGGCTGCGGGTGGCGGGCCCTACAACCTCATCTATAGAGTCGTCGCATCCCTCAAACATCGTGGTGCTAGTGCGGTATCTACATAATTCCCGAAACTCTTGATCTCGATGATGAGATGCGGTCAAGCTTTTATTAACACTTGGTTAACATTGGTTGGTGTTGAGTAGTTCTCATCTAGTGCATTTAACCCGTTTGTATACTATAGTATAGTTTTACACATGCAAGCTACACTACAAGAAAAGTTGGCTTTTACAACAGACAATTTTCGTGGTTGAAGGCCCATTTTTCGTGGCTAAAAAGTCTTCTACGATGGATGCCCTTCATGGTAAAATCCTCATCACAAAAGAATCTATCACGGTTTTTCTGACCGTGGCGGATCGCACCCTTCAGCCACGAAAACTTGTTCCGTCGTAGATCTGTTCGCCAGCCACGTTGACTGCTGACGGCATGCTAAATGCCACGTGGCACCCGCTGTTAATGGCAGGTTATCGATGTTAATGGTCACAGAAACCGTGGAAAAAGCCTGGCCCAGACAAGGCCTGCTAATTGTTAAGTGGACCGGCCCATGAGGAGAGCCCAATAAGATTATGGCCCTGTACCCTCACATCGTGTACTGTTTGACGTGGCCCATTAATGAATCCATCCAGGCCCCGTACGATTTCAGGCCCATTACAGTTTCAGCCTAAAAAGGCCCACTTTGGTAGAATAATATCCGGCCCATTAGGGGCATGCGCCAGTAGGTCAGGCACTATTAATGCCTGCAGGCGGCCCGTTACTGTTCCTACAGCCCGTGGGGTCTGCTCCTATTCTACCCATTTGCTTTTATGGCCTTTTACATTTCTGGATTGCTAGTGTTAGGATCCTTTACTATGCTGGCCTTTCACTGTTCTGATCTTCTACTATTCCAGTCGTTCAAGTTTCAGTCATTTTGCTCTTATGGCCTTCAACTATTCCGACCATTTACTATTTAGGCCTTTTTACTCTTCTGTTTGTTTTGCTCTATGTGCCCTCTACTGTGCGGGCTTTTTACTGTTCAGGCCTTTAACTATTTCATCTCTTTACTATTCAGGTATATTAATATTCGGGCCCATTACTGTTTGGGCATTTTACTCTTCTGGCTTGTTGATGTTCAGCTCTGTATGTTTTTAGGGCCTTGGCCGCTTATGAGGCCCACCAATATTCTGACCTGCCACTTATGGCCTTTTACTGTTTATTGGGCCCATCTGCTGGCCAACTTATTTGCGTATTCTATAACTATGGCGCAATTCTAGTTTTAAATAGTTCGTTAATATTTCGGCCCGCTAATGGTCGCGCTAGCATCAACCTATTACATCAACATATATTTTTTGAAATTTATTACAGACCAGAATTTCAACAAAAACAAGATGAAGCATTATAGAGACATTACCAGACATGGGTTGGAACATGGTTTCTGCTATAGAGCTTACATCCCCATACAAGTAACAACTGGCATACCATGATAGCTGCAGAAGAGATTTTCATGTAGACGATCCATCAAATCTTGTCGATCTTTCAGTTCTTGTATCTGTTCAAGAGTAATCGTGATTAATCCATCTATTTTCTCTGTTTCTTGTTCAATTAAATCAATTGTTTGGAGTGCAGCTGTAACACCTCTTTCTGCTGGAAAAACTAAAACCATGGGCTGATGCAAGCAATAATTATTGTCATTGCTGCTTTGTGAAATGACCTTAATACTTAACGTAGGATTCCTCCATTCTGCCCCCATAGCTTCATGTGCATCCTGAAACAAAGAAAACAAGTCAGCATAGTGTACCAGCTAACTGGCAGCCATCTTATATGTAAAATAATTCTAATTCATCATTGGCCAGGAACAATCAATGATGTGCCTCGTACATCTCTTTCTGGAATAACATGAACTATCGATGTCCTGGACCGATGCATACATGTGCCAGTATCATAGCCACCTTGGAATAAACACTACAAGTTATTTGCATGCTAAAACTAAGACATATTAAGTTAGAGCGGCAAAGCAGGCGAAAAAACACCATGTTTATTGTCAAAGAATTTCAAAATTGGCATTGTCCTAATATAATAAATCAAGTGATGAACATTTGTGTCTCATGCAGACTAACTGAACTAGTGTGACAATGAATGTAGGGTATCAAGCAATTCGACTCTTTCCATCGTAAACTAATCATATCACTACATAACGGAAATATAGAAAATATAACAAAAAGAGGTGCATGAGATTCCTTCAGCTTCTTAGAACTGGTCGGGGCAAACAACATTAACCTAAAATATAAAAATAGCGTTTAAAATGGTCTATAGTACAAACTAGCCAAAAAAAGTGACCTTCAACCACAGGTGGCATTGCTTTAATCATCAGGGAACTATGATAGTACCTTGGAAAAACAAGCAATAGACGAAGTGTCTTAAATATACTACCAGAATCATTTCAGACAGACAACATATCAACCATTCTTTTTCAGTAGCCAGATCATTCAAATATTTTGATCGTTAGGCCAGTAAATAAAAAAAGAAGAGAAACAAAGAGATGGGTCATTTGCTACCGAAATAATAGTTGGATGCATCCAAAAAAGTAGCACAAACCTTCTTTATAATGCCTACAGCTATTGTATTTCCAACTGCTGACAGTATCATTGTACATATAACCAGGCAAGATAATCCAGTAGACAAACAAGCAAATGCTACATTGTGCACCTTGTAAGGTTAATGAAGTATTCAAACAATGTATGTCTAGGAACCATGTCAGAATATAGTACTAATGCAATCACAATTCAACTAAAAATTCATAGGAACCATAACCAATTGAACCATATGGTGGCTAATATTAAACTCGCAAGATCATCTAATCATGTATAGATGAAAATACCTTGTTTATTATTAATCAAACATTGTATTTCTCAAAGATATTGCCATCCTTAGTTTGGGACTGAGGGGGCTCAAACCCATAGCTTCCGCCTGGACAGGGTGGTGCTTTGACCATTTAAGTTAAGAAAATCATTACATTGCTTTAATCATGAGCAAACTAAAGAATAAAATTGGCAATAAACTCTATATGTTCATCATGTAGAGTAGCTATTGAGGTAATGAATTAAGCAATCAAACAACAGGTGCACGATAGACTTCCAGATCATATTAACATGGTTATAGTACATATATATAGTAATTGGGGATCATATTAGATGATAATAGCTATGACAATCTCACTATGAGTAGTCTAGATAGAACTCTCTCTGTTTCAAAATATAAGATGTTATGTCTATTGTGAAATGAATGTATCTAGACACCCTTTAGTGTTGGTAGAGTAACTTGGACTAATATTGTATGCATTTTTACTAGTCCAAGTTACTCTCCACCAAGACCAAGTAATTTATACTAGTCTCATACATATAACACTAGACTATGTTACTACCTCTAGAGTGCATAAAAGCTCAATCATGGTGGCGATCTCAAATATTATAATAGAATATATATTATAATAAAGTGGATATACTTTAATCACCACCACCTAATCATGGTCTAGTTAACGTATATATATAGATAGATAGAAGATCATCAGTCAAATATAGCAAAAGGAGATCTCCACCATGATTGAGTGAGCAAATTGAATTATAAATCAAAGGATTTATGTTTGGTCATTCTGCAGTACTGTTAAAGGTCATCTTGTTCTAATAATTGGCCAACTCATGTGGTGCCGAGACTAGACAATGTGACTACCTCCAGAGTGCATACAAACTCTTAATTATAGCAGAAAAATACAATAATAGACTATAAATTAGCATAAAAGTGGATATACTTAAATTACTACCACATAATCATAGTCTAGTTGAAGCATATTTAGATAGATAGATAGATATGATGATGAGTAAATATAGAAAAGAATAGATCATCACGATGATTGTGTGAGAAAAATGAATTATAAATCGAGAGATTTACAATTGGTCTTTGTTACATAGTAGAAAAATATAGCATAAAAGTGGATATACTTAAATCACCACCACCTAATCATGGTCTAGTTAACATACAGATAGATAGATACATGAACACAACTCAAATATAGAAAGAATATATCATCACCAAAATCAAGTGAGTACATTGAATTATAAATCGAGGGATTTACGTTTGGTTTTTGTCCAGACTTGTTTAAGGTCAACCTTGTTCTAATCATTAGCCGAGTCATGTGGTACCTCGTACAAACAAGCATCTGACACTAAATACATCTCAGTAAAAAAAAGACTTACTATTTCTTTTTGTGTATCCCATTAGAGGATATCTTGTTGTCAGTTTGTTCTTTGAAGACATCCACTGCATCCAGTACTTGGATAGATGATCCATCTACTTTATTGTTGCTCCTCTGAATATAGGTTCAAGCCACTGATACGTCCAAAACGTATCTACTTTTCCGAACACTTTTGCTATTGTTTCTCCTCTAAACTTGTGTGATTTGGATGCAACTAACGCGGACTGACACTGTTTTCAGCAGAATTGCCCTGGTGTCTACTTTTTGTGCAGAAAATCAACTATCAGGAAAAATCCCGGAAAATATGCCGAAAATCCTATTTCACCAGAAGACTCACGGAGCCAGAATACGAGACGGAGGGGGGCTGGGCCCAGGCCACACCACCTGGCCGCGCGGGCAAGCCCAGGCCACGCCAGGGGGAGGTCTGGCCGCCCCAGACTGCCCCTCGGTCTCCCTCTTCGCCTATAAGTTGCCTTCTGACCTAAAAACTCAGGGGGGTTCGATGTTTTTCCAGAAGGAGTTCTGCTCCGCCGCCACCACCAGATTTCACGAAACAGCACTAGAAACTCCGTTCTGGCACCCTGCCGGGATGGGGAATTGGAGGAGATCATCGCCATCATCATCACCATCGCTTCTCCATCGACCATCCATGTTTCCCCCATCTATGGGTGAGTAATCCCCCGTTGTAGGCTATGGGGATGGTAGGGATTGGATGAGATCGTTCATGTAATGGCATCAGATTGTTAGGGCATGGTGCCTAGTATCTTCTATTAGTGCTTTATGACTTTGTTGCGACTTGTTATGATTAATGCTTTTCACTAGGGCCCGAGTGCCATGATTTCAGATCTGAACATGTTATTGATTTATTATGATAGTATTGTTTATGGTCTTATCTGCAAGTTGTATACACACGTTGTTGTCCGAAACCAATGGCCCCGAAGTGACAGAAATCTGGATAACCGGAGGGAATGGCTTTGATGTGAGGATCACATGTGTTCACGGAGTGTTAATGCTTTGCTCCGGTGCTCTATTAAAAGGAGCACCTTAATTTCTAGTAGTTCCCTTGAAGCCCCGCTGCAAACGGGCTTGCAGGACAAAAGATGTTGTGCAATTTCTCATTACGAGCATGTATGACTATATATGGAACACATGCCTAGGATTATCTAGTACTTGGATGCTTTATCTTATTTATCTGCAATTTCCCTGTGTTCTGATTGCTATGTGAATTGTCTTGTCCATGCAACGCCCGTCCATCCATCCCTATGCCTACCGCACTCGAATCCTACTGTTTACTACTACTGTTTACTATTGTCTTTACTTTACTACTACTATTACTTTACTATTCCTACTACAAACCTGTTGCTACTGATAAACTGTTGTGAGCAAGATTGTTTCCAGGTGCAGCTAAATTGACAACTCAGTTGTTAAGGCTTATAACTATTCTTTGGCTCCCCTTGTGTCGAATCAATAAATTGGGTTTCACTTCCCTCGAAAATACTGCGATACCCCCCCCCCCCTATACTTGTGGGTCATCAGCCACTCATTCACATAAAATAGGTTTGCATTCAGGAATACAGAGCAACAGGTACTTACAAGATTGTAGGGGCGATTCACTCTAGCTACAATTATCCATGTTCCCTGTGAGAGGAAATAATATCAGATATTGGTTGTTGATGTTTACAAAGAAGCAGATAGACATTATAGTATAATCACTTGTGAACACGTAGAGCAGGGAATGTCGGAATATAAACAAACATTTAAATGGCATAAAGATTGCCTTGGTGACAAAATAGAATGCAGTTACAGTCACTCCTTAGCACAAATAAGAGAGAAATTACAATGATTTAACTTGTGAAATAGGATTGTAAACAAATAGGAGAAGTGCCATAAAATTTGTCACCATCTACAGGCAGTTACTATACTAACATTTGGATGAACAAGATAGACATTACAATGGTATATCTCGTGAATTATAGAGCAGGGAATGCTAACCCATCTGTGAAGTGAATTACAATGCTATGAACTACAAAATAAAAGGTAGATACTGCTGATATAGAAATTATAATTGAGAAACTTGAATTTATAGAGCAGGGCATGCAGATAACCATGTTAAGTTCCTTAAAACATGCCATTTAATACTACATCCAATCTAAAGTAAATAAGGCGTATAAATTTTTTGCAAGTCAATCAACGCAAAATTGGACCAAGTTTGTAGAACATACTAGGAACATCTACCATGCCAAACCAACGCCATTCGATACATCTGGGCTTATATTTTCATAGACGCAAATGCCACAAATTAACCCTTAATATATTTTTCTATGAGCCTGGTAAAAGTCATCATTGTTTGACTTTAAAAAAGTATAGGCCTTCTTTTACGGAATGGATGTACTCCCTCCATTTCAAAAAGTATAAGTCATCATCTAGACCACTTTTACTGTGTAGGTTCATGTAGGTTTGGAGTAAACCTACACACTAAATGGTGTCTAGATACACTCCTTTCACAAAGCTAAAACATCTTATATTTTGAAATGGAGGGAGTAGTGCACAATAGGCGGCAGTTACTGTTGGAGGTTAATTGAAACAAAAAATAATGGCATAACTTGCAGAGGGAATGGAAAACCAACAAGTTCAATGACATAAAATTTACGATGAATTACATAAGAGAAGACAGTTACACTAGTTGCTTAGAACAACCAAATTGAAATTAAAATAGCATAAATTCTAAACTTGTAGAGAAGGGAATGTTAACCTACATGTTATGTGGCTTAAAACTACTAATGAACTCCAAAATTACATGCAGTCAGTATTGTAGCAATAGACAAAGCAAATGCACATTATGATGACATAACTTGTGAACTTGTAGAACAGGTTGGCGGCTTCAGATGTTCAGTGAATTAACATTTGCCATGAACTGCATAATACCAATGAACTCTAATGATGTATGTTTTCTAATGATGTATGTTTTGTACTACCAAAATTGTTTATGTATATTAAGAGTAATTGTTGGTCAAAGAAAAAACATGCATAACAAGGACACCTTATACCCCGAAATAGAAGGAGTAGTTTAACGCCTAGATTTAACATAGACTACACCGAATTTATCAAGGGAGAGTGGGATATCAATTAAGCCAGTATTGAGTTAGGAATTTACCACCAATACAGAAATGCAGTTCACTGTCTCTGGCTTATACCTGCTATATTGAAACAAACAAACAAGCAGATCTGGTTTACCTAGGCCACGACGTCGTTTACGCATACACGACATCTTTGCGGGTGACGTCAAGGACGCCGAGGCTGTCCAGTAGTTGTGATTCGGGCTGAAGCAGATAGATCTCGGCGGTGTCTATGAAGAAGATCTGTGGAGGTTGTTGATGGGTCTGGCTTGCTTGACAAGATGGCAGGTGAAGGAGATCTGGTGTAGTGCATGGCATCATCGGTGAAGTAGATCTGTTATCACCGATTATGTATTCGATGAGCTGCACAAGAGGGTCGGTGAAGCAGATCTGGTGTAGTGGACTATTGAGTCTGTGAAGCAGATCTAATGCAGCGCACACCGGCGTAAGTGAAGCAGTTCAGGTGTTGTGGACTAGGGTGTTGGCAAAACTAACATGGTTGTATGGAAGATGGTGTCATCGAACTAGGTTTGGTCAGGTGGACGTCGGCTGATCCCATAGACTGGTCAGGAGTATATGGTATCGAGGTATGGCGTGTAGGCCGGCAAAGTGCGGTGGTGTAGAAGCCGGAGGTGGGATAGGGAATTTTGGGTGGCGTGTGGGAGGGCGAAGTGCGGCGGTGATGTTCCTATGCGGTGGTGTAGGAGCTGGAGGTGAGATGGGGGGTTGGGTGGCGTGTAGGTGGGCGGAGATGATTATGGTGCGGTGGTGTAGGTGCTGGAGGTGAGAGGGGGTTGGGTGGCATGTAGGCCGGTGAACCGCTGCGGGGATGCTCCAGTGCGGTGGTGCAGGAGCCCTAGGTGACAAAAGGGTTAGGCTTTTTTGGAGTGCTATGGGGGAAATGGCATCGGTGGAAGGTGGATTACCCAGCTTCAGAGCTGTGGGGACCCCCGCCCCCGGGGGGAGGGGGATTACAAACCATACCCACACCCCGACGTTAGTAGGTTGGCCATTGTCATGGGGTAGAAAAGGAATTTCGTATGGCTACAACTTGGGGTGTGTGACCACTCAAAATATTTCGGTGGAGGTGAGGCAGGAGAATTTTCCGCTCTAGGATTTTGAATTTGGCTATACAGTTCAAAAGATATAGAATACTAATATCCTATGCTATCCTAGGAGTAGCTATAGTCCAATGACTAGAAAAATAGTTTACTGTAATGTCCTAGCCTTTCTAGGTACGGAGTATTTCCGGAGCCATTTCTTCAAAAATAAGGTCTCTACCTGTCGCTCCATTACATACAAACATGATGGTAGTAACATGAACTAGTATGTTTCCCACTAAGACCAGCCTAAGAGCATCTCTAGTGGCTAGTGTATTCGGTATTATAAGACAAATATAGACCAGCATGGACCAAAAAATGCCTCCGCTGGCTTGTGTATCCGGTGGTCTAAACTTTAGACATCCTCCAAATAGGCTACTCATTGTCCATATTTGGACAACCGAGCCACCATGTCTAAAGCAAAGTTGGTCGCTCAAGAGCTTGCTCCCGTGCCAAATCAGAGCATTTGTTGTACTGATTTGCTATGTATATTGACTATTTGTGTGTAGATGGACATATAGACTATCAAATTTAGACTATCCACTAGAAAACTAAAGTCATGTAAAAAGGAATATTTTTACACCATTATCTATAAAGTGAAGATGTAGACTACCAAATTTAGACAAGCCACTAGAGATGCTCTAAGAGACTACCAAATTTAGACAAGCCACTAGAGATCAAGGCAAAAAATACAAGCGTGTTATTTCATTTAGCGTGGCTTTTCCCCAAACGATATGAAAGTCATAGCATGCTGATAACGCGCTATTTTACAAAACATCTTTTTGTAAAAATTTAAAAATATAATAGGTATATCATGAATATAAACGATTTCAGCATCTAATGAATTGTCTAGAGTAATACTTGTACATGCATAATCGATTTTGGCCCTATCCAAGTTGGAGGATAACCGGCGGGGCTGAATCTAGGTACAATGCCATGTGTTGTAGGAAGAGTCGGTGTCTTGACATGATCACTTGAGTTTAACAATCAGATTTTCATTGTATATTTGTTTACTCGACACATTCATCATATGTTATCTTACTCCACACCCGCCAACAAAAAAATGTCATATACTTGAAATAGCGCCAACGCTATGATGTTTTAGCGCGATATAGCAAGCTATTTAAAAAATAGCGCCATAGCGAGCAAAATCTTTAAAAAATATCATGGATTCTCCAAATATGCTATATCACACTAAATAGCGTGAAATAGCACACTATTTTTTTCCATGCTAGAGATGCTCTAAGGCTGGTCTAAGTAGTAAGTAACTTGGAGTAGTAATATGCAAACATTGTTTTAAAGACTATCAAAAGTACTACCTTTGTCCAGAAATAACTGAGTTGGTTTTTTCTAGATTGGAATGTATTTAGACGCATTTTAGTGTATAGATACATTCCAATCTAGACAAACCCAAGTAAGTTATTTATTGATGGAGGGAGTAGTATTTTTTAGATGCTAAAATGGAAAAGAAGATCCAACTGCTGGCAATGTTGGGATTCGAGAGTCTTGATCCAGCACTGGAAATGTGTACGAATAACTTTGAATATTGACCATTGGATCTTCTTTTCCATTCTAGCATCTAGAAGATTTTATTGATAGTCTTCATCACAATGAATTGTATGCACAAAACTCAAAACACACTTCTCCATCATTCTAGAATCTTTTCCCTCATTTCTCTAGACCATGTTACCCAAATTTTCAAGTTTTAGATAGCTAATAATCGTTGACTTCTAAATGATATACAAAGTACAAGTTCCAAATATGCACCCATACTTTATAGATGTTGATCAGATTTATATTTTTTTATGCTTTACCTATTAAAATTTTATATAGTGGTGACATGTCAGACGTCTATTATCTCAGTCTTACGTTGATCAAAATGGACGTGGCACACACGTATATATTGTATGAAATGTGATTTAACAAATATTAAGTTGTTATTAACCAATATTCTTGTTAGAAAAAATGCATACATTAAGTCTATTAGTAATAACTGTCTACCCATATTGACAATACATCCTACTGTTCTATGAAATTTTGGGGGTGGTGACATGATGGTTCTAGAACATGTTGGAGTTTGCTTTAGGTACTATTAAACACGAATCCAACTGCTATGAACCATGTGATCTAACAGCCCAACGGTCTGGATTGGTGCTATGGATCCAATTCAAAACTGCTCCATTGTAGTAGTATAGACAACACAACCTACTATGCTATGAAAATTTGGAGGTGGTGATATGATGGTTCTAGAAAATGGTGGAGGTTTCTCTAGGTACTATTCAACATGAATCCAGGTGCTCTGAACCATTTGATCTAACATCCCAACGGCCAGGATTGGTGCTAAGGACCCAATTCAAAACTGCTCCATTATAATAGTATAGATATAGTGGTAAGATCGGATAAGAAATAACTAGTGAGTTGCAAGTGCCTTGCACGTGAGAATCAGATAATATAAGTATGACATATTATTTTTTATATAAAATTATAGTAGTAGGTGAAACTCAAAAAATATTTAAACTTTTGAGCCACGTTCATAAATTATTCCGTGTGTTTGGATCTTGTACTTTTTGTATAATCTAGAAACCAACCTATAGCCATAAATAATCCGCGTCCATAAAACTGATCCGTAAATAAATTCTATTCTATAGGAGTACGTGGGCGGGGCTGGGGGGAAACTGCAAGCTATTTTGTCTCCAGAACCGCTCATGCATGCATCTCCCAATCTTCCTAGCGGTTCCTTTCTTCTCTATCCCATTCCTTTTCTGTCATCCGGCCGGACCTCTGCAAAACAAAAGAAGGTGCCAATCACCGCCCATGGGTGGCTCTGTTGGACAAGATGTACTACTTCCTAGACCCTGGCAACACCACACTACAGGTGGCATATACCAACAGAGCGCCGGAGGTGAACGATTACATCGAGAAAATCCAAAAGATCCTGGAGGAAACGAGCGACATGATTGTTGGCCTCGACATCGAGTACACCAACGAGCAATCATCGATGCAGAAGGCTGCTATCGTCCAGCTATGTGTGGGCATGGATTGTCTGGTCTACCAGATCTGCAAGGCCGACCAGCCATGCTCCAAGCTAGCAGAGTTCCTCGCCAACCCTAACATTTCCTTTGCAGGCGTCGACATCAACAATGACGGTATCAGGCTTAGGCGTTCTCTAGTACCAGTCACAAACTTCGTGGACATCCAGAAGAGGTGGAAGCCTGCCGGCTGTAACACCCTCAAATCGGCCCTATGCAAGTTTTAGCCCTTTTCGCCAAACCCGCATAGAAACGATTCAAGGACGCCCACCAGGCACTTTCGTGCGGGTGGAAACGAAGTAATACCATTACACAACAGTCCTCAATGGGACCCACAGAACAGATACATATACAACACGACTCCACGAGTCAAGAATACAGATATACAATACAAAGATCCAAATCACCTTGAAATCGTTAGGGCGTCGTCTACGGACAAGTTGCAAATGGGGCTAAGAGCCCTGAAGAATAACCAATGGCGTCCATAACCCTGCCCAGGCCAAGCCGGAAGGGTAACCCTGCTAACGACGTCGACCTCAAACCTGCTAAAACAAAAAGGGGTGCCGACAAAGGGCAAAGGAAAAAGAGGAGCATCAGTACTGAGGCCAGTACACGGCGAGGCTAGAATTCGGTGGCTCTCGCCTACATAGGTATGGTGGGCTGAAGCGGCAGTGCAGCGGCACTAAACAACCTATAGAGACTCGGTATCACTGGCGGCTATTAGAGAGGGGTAAGAAAGACCTATTCGGATCCAACCTAAAGCTAACACCAAACAAACCCATCCTGGTATTTCGCCCTCGAGACCAAACGAGGAAGTCGGACCAAGGAACTCACACAGTTGGCAGTTTTATTCATTCCATTATAATTAAAGCACTTACTAGTCAGATATAGATAGCGTGGGCCGTCCTGATAGCATAAGTAGTGGGCAGTTTTAATCACCATTCCATTGTAGTTGGGACATTTACTAGTCAGATATAATTGTCCTGAGGAATCCCAAAACCCAGCAATTGTTGGCACTTTTATCACATTCCATTGGAGTTGTAATACTTACTAGGCAGGTATAGTATGACACAGATCACCACAGATCCACCAGTTGTTGGCATTTTTATTATCCATTCCATTATACTTGAGCTGATTACTAGTCGCATATTAAGTGAAATTTATAGCACTACTTTAGTTATGCTTGTCTATGATCGAGATACTGTGCTCCAAGTCATCCATAACCGCGAACACGGCTTTCAGAAAGTTTTACCCTGCAGAGGTGCACAACTAGCAAAACACACTCAATCAACCTCGGAAAAACCAACTCAAAACCCAACGAGGCATTCACGACAAAGCGATCACAGGATTCAGAAATATTTCAGGGGGCCACCCCACTAAGCTACCCGCAACGAAGTTGGCCGGCTCCGGAACGGACCCAGGGTTTGTGTGGATGGCTGTAAACGACTGGGAACCCGAAAGTGTGACTGGGCTTGTCGATACGGCGAAAACGTGTCACGATCCTAAACAGTACAGGTGCTCGACGCACAATCGTAAATAAAGCAGTAAAGCATGGCATAAGTACAGGATAGTAATAAAGCCCCAAACTACTTTGTGGCCCCAAGAAATAAGAATGAATCAAGCTCTGGCTCAGGGGGGTCCATAAGGCCTCCCGGATGTGGATAGTGCGAATAGTCAAGGAACAGGTATCATGTACTCGGGGTCCTACGGGACACAAGTGAGCGTGGAAGAACCAAATAACATCTATTGCCCACCGATGCCTCTGCATTAGTTATATCTAGCATTTTAATAGTTGTATTTAAAGTCATGATCAACTCCACCAGTAAGCATCTCAACCATTAACATCTGCCAGCATTCCAACAACTGTGGTACTTGACAACACCAGATCACACCTGAGCAAGCGACTACGACTCGCAAGGCCAGCTAACTACCAAACACAGGTAATGGGAGGTGTCCAAGGCAATATAGAGGCTGCACGGGATATATCTGGTATGGAACACTAAAGCATCGCGACACGGATAACAATAGATCAATAGGAGGAAATAAAGACTATAAATGCAAAAATAGGTAGAAGGTGAAGGGATGCTCGCCTAGGAAAACACTGCCGACGAATCATATCCAGAGAACTTGTCGACACTCGCATCAACTCATCGGCCTAATCCGCGAAGAAGCAAACACTAGAAGAAACACCGGATGCAATACTTAGTACTACGGCAGAAGATCCAGCATGATTATGATATGCATGCGAGATTAACAATTTAATATGCGAAAGTCGATAATGTCATATTATAAAAATAATGGGGGTCTCGGATAGGGAATCACATTAGGGTTCGGCGAACTTGGGCTCCGAGGGGTTCAGGGTTCGACAGGGTTCGACGGGACGGAAACGACTCGGCGGGATCTGTCTCGGACAACGGAAGTAGATCTTGTCGCATCCGGGAAGAAGGGCTTGGTTTGGCGTCGGGGCGCATCGGATTCGCCCTGGTCGATGTCACTCTTGTCGTCAATGGCGAACTTGAGTGGATCGGGTACCGGGGTCTTCGGATCCGGGAAGTAGATCTTGTCGCACAATGTCCGGGTAGGCGAACTTGGCGGGTTGGGGACGATCTTATCGGGCCCGCGCCATCGAGTCGGGCTTGGCGTTCGGGAAGAAGAACTTGACGTCCTCGAGGAAGTACTTGTCGTATCCATGTCGACGACCTTGGCATCCGGGATGAAGACTTGACGTCCTTCGGTTCCATCTCGACGGGCTTGTCGTACCGGGGGGTCGAGGTTCGGATCCGTGTAGAAGGTCTTCGAGTTTGGCGTCGGTCTTGTCGGCGGTCGCTCTTGCCTCGCCGGTGGGGGTCGTGGCAGCTTTTGGTGTCGGCCTTGGTCAAAGCGTTCGGAAGCAGATCTTGGTGTCTGGGACGAATATCTTGGAGGGTGCCGGCTTCAATTGTCGATGGAGAACTTTGCTCGGAGTCGGGAAGAAGTACTCAGTGTCCACGTAGAAGGTCTCATCCGCGGTTCGTCGATTGTCACCGGGTTGAGACTTGCCGGGTTCCACAGAGGCGTCCGAAGATCTTACCGAGGATAGAGGCTACCGGAGCCGGGGTAGGCGGAGTCATGGCCAAGTTCCATATTCACACATACATCGCCTTGTCATCGCCTTAACATCTGTGTACGGACTACACGCCCAAACATCATAGCCCTGATGCGGGTTCGTCGTCAGGTGGTCTCGGGGAGCTGCGTCGACACGATCGCTCGCGGGGCCCGCAGGGAGACGGGGATGACGCGGGAGGCGCGAGTGATGGGTTCGTAGCATGGAAAACAAAAAATTTCTACCGCAAGAACGAACAAAACCTAGATCTAATCTAGATAAAAGCCAAGATCTAATCTATTAGACATGAGCAACGAGATAGATAGGAACTAACCCTCGTAGATCCGAAAGCGTTAACGAGATTAGATCTCGTGGTTGATGTAGTCGATCACTTGCCGATCTCAAGATCGTGTGGACGATCCTTCCGGCGCCGCGTTTCGGCAGCGCTCCCGCAGTCGGTCACACGTGCGGAGTCGAAGCAGACCTTCCTCTCCCCGTTCCAGCGAGCAGCGGAGGTAGTAGATCTTCTCCACGGAATCCCAGCAGCACGACGGTGGTGGTGGTGGAGTAGAGAATTCTGCAGAAGAAGGGTGGAGGAGAGAGGTGGCAGAGATTGGAGTTATGAGAGCAGGGGAGGAGGGGGCGCCCCTGCCCTTCTATTTAAGGGGGGGAGGGCGCCTTGGGGAGGGGGAGTCCTTGTAGGACTCCCCTCCTCTAGGCCGGCGGATTGAGGAGTGGGGGGAGGAGTCCTCCTCCCCCACGACTCCTTGTCTTGACCCACCAGGACTCCTTAATCCCTATCTTGATTTTCAAGCAAACTCCAAGATATCTTCTAGAACCTTCCGGAACATTCTGAAACCTTCTAGAATCCTCATACAAACACTCCGGAACATTTTCTAACTCAGAAAATGATCCCCTATATATGAATCTTATTCTCCGGACCATTCCGGATCTCCTCGTGATGTCCCGAATCCAATCCGAGACTCCGAACAACATTCGGTCTCCAACGCTATTCCATATCTACTTAAAACAACTTCGAACCTTAAGTGTGTCACCCTACGGTTCGTGAATATGCAGACATGATAGAGACACATCTCCTATCAATAACCATCAGCGGGACCTGGAGATCCATAATGGCTCCCACATACTCAACGATGACTTCGCGATCGATTGAACCACTTACATACGAAACCAATTCCCTTTGTCTCGCGATACTATACTTATCAGAGGTTTGATCGTCGGTATCTCCATACCTAGTTCTACCTCGTTACTGATAAGTACTCTTTACTCATTCCGTGATATGTCATCCCTTGTGACCTAGTCACATGCTTGCAAGCTAACTAGATGACATTCCACCGAGAGGGCCCAGAGCATATCTATCCGTCATATGGATGGACAAATCCCAATCTTGGTTCATGCGCTTCAACACATACTTTCAGAATACCCAATGACACTTTTATAACCACCCAGTTACGAAGCGGCGTTTGATGTCATCAAAGTATCCATCCGGTGATGGTGACTAACATAACCTCATGGTCGAAGGATTAGGTTACTATGTATTTGAAAGCTTACAGCAATACGAACTTAATGACTTGACCTTATGCTACGCTTACTATGGGTGTGCGTCCATCACATCATTGTCCTAATGATACAACCTTGTTATTAATCACATCCTAATGTCCATGATCAGGAAACCATGATCATCAATTAATCAACAAGCTAGTTCAACAAGAGGCTTACTAGGGACGCTCTTATGTTTACAAAACACACATGTATTAGTGTTTCCTAATAATACAATTATAGCATGGGATGTAAACATTCATCATAAACACAAAGATATAATAATAATCACTTTTATTATTGCCTCTTAGGCATATCTCCAATAGTCTCCCACTTGCACTAGAGTCAATAATCCAGATTACATGGTAATATACTGAACACCCATGGCGTTCTGGTGTTGGTCATGCTTTGCCCTAGGGAGAGGTTTAGTCAACGGATCTGCCACATTCAGATCAGTGTGTACTTTGCAAATCTTTATGTCACCATCTCTGACATACTCGTGAATAGCGTGGAAACGTAGCTTGATGTGCTTCAGCTTGCTATGTGACCTTGGCTCCCGTGCATTAGCTATGGCACCTGTGTTGTCACAGTAGATGGCCATCGGGTCCAACGCACTGGGAACCACGCCAAGTTCAGTAATGAATTCCTTCATCCAAACGGCTTCTTGTGCAGCCTCCGAAGCAGCTATGTATTCCGATTCAGTTGAACATTTTGCCACAACGCTTTGCTTCGCACTTGTCCAGCTCACTGCAGCACCATTCAAAATAAATAGGTATCCCGACTGTGACTTTGAGTCATCCGGATCGGTGTTCCAACTAGCATCGGTGTAACCGTTTACAACAAGTTGTTCATCACCTTCATAAGAAAGAACCATATCCTTAGTCCTATTTAGGTACTTTAGGATATTTTTGACCGCTGTCCAGTGCTCCATTCTAGGATCACTTTGATATCTGCTAGTCAAACTAACAGCATGTGCTATATCCGGTCTTGTACAAAGCATGGCATACATAATAGAACCTATGGCCGAGGCACAGGGAATATTATTCATTTTCTCTCTATCTTCTGCCGTAGCTGGACTTTGAGTTTTACTCAAGGTCTTACCTGACAACATGGGCACGAACCCTTTCTTGCTATCTTCCATTCTAAACTTCTTTAGAACTTTTTCTAAGTATGTACTTTGTGAAAGCGCTATTAGGCGTCTTGATCTATCTCTATAAATCTTGATGCCTAGAATATATGCCGCTTCGCCAAGATCCTTCATTGAAAAACTATTATTCAAATAGGTTTTGACGCTATTAAGAAGTTCTGTATCATTCCCAATCAACAATATGTCATCTACATATAGTACTAGGAATGCTACAGAGCTCCCACTCACTTTCTTGTAAATACAAGCTTCTCCATAAGTTTGTATAAATCCAAAGTTTTTGATTATGTTATCAAAACATTGATTCCAACTCCGGGATGCTTGCTTCAGTCCATAAATGGAGCGTTGAAGCTTGCATACCTTGTCAGCATCTTTAGGATCGACAAAACCCTTGGATTGTACCATATACAACTCTTCCTCAATGTCACCATTAAGGAACGCCATTTTGACATCCATCTGCCAAATCTCATAATCGAAATGTGCAGCAATTGCTAACAAAATCCTCACAGACTTTAGCTTCGCTACTGGTGAGAAAGTCTCATCATAGTCAACTCCTTGAATTTGTCGAAACCCTTTCGCGACAAGTCGAGCTTTATAGACGGTAACATTACCATCAGCATATGTTTTCCTCTTGAAAATCCATTTGTTCTCGACAGCCTTACGGCCATCCGGTAAGTCCACCAAAGTCCATACTTGGTTTTCGTACATGGATCCCATTTCGGATTTCATGGCCTCTAGCCATTTCTCGGAATCTGGGCTCACCATAGCTTCTTCATACGTCGCAGGGTCATCAGCGTTGTCTACCAACATGACGTTCAAGGCAGAGTCATACCAATCAGGAGTGGTACAAACCCTCGTTGACCTGCGAGGTTTAGTAGTAACTTCATTTGAAGTTTCATGATCATTATCATTAGCTTCCTCTCCAATTGGTGCAGGCGGCACAAAAACATCTTCCGGTGCTGTGCTACTCTCAAATCCGAGAGAAGGTTCAATAACCTCATCGAGTTCTACTTTCCTTCCCGTCACCTCTTTCGAGAGAAACTCCTTCTCAAGAAAGGATCCATTCTTTGCAACGAAAACTTTGCCTTCGGATCTATGATAGAAGGTATACCCAATTGTTTCTTTAGGGTATCCAATGAAGACGCATTTCTCCGCTTTGGGTTCTATCTTATCAGGTTGTAACTTCTTTACATATGCCTCGCAACCCCAAACTTTAAGGAACGACAACTTAGGTTTCTTACCAAACCACAATTCGTACGGTGTCGTTTCAACGGATTTAGATGGTGCCCTATTTAAAGTGAATGCGGCTGTCTCTAATGCATAGCCCCAAAATGATAACGGTAAATCTGTAAGAGACATCATAGACCGAACCATATCTAAGATAGTTCGATTACGACGTTCAGACACACCATTACGCTGTGGTGTTCCCGGCGGTGTCAACTGCGAAAGTATTCCACATTTCTTTAAATGCATGCCAAACTCATAACTCAGATATTCACCTCCACGGTCAGAACGCAGAAACTTAATCTTCTTGTTACGATGATTTTCTACTTCACTCTGAAATTCCTTAAACTTCTCGAAAGTTTCGGACTTATGTTTCATAAAGTAGACATACCCATATCTACTCAAGTCATCCGCGAAAGTGAGAACATAACGATATCCACCACGCGATGCTACACTCATTGGACCGCACACATCGGTATGTATTATTTCCAATAAGTCTGTAGCTCGCTCCATTATTCTAGAGAATGGAGTCTTAGTCATTTTTCCCATTAGACATGCTTCGCATCTTTCAAGTGATTCAAAATCAAGTGATTCAAGAAGTCCATCAAAGTGGAGTTTCTTCATACGCTTCACTCCAATGTGACCAAGACGACAGTGCCACATGTATGTAGAATTATCATTCAATTTTATTCGTTTAGCATCTATGTTGTGAACATGTGTATCACTACTATCGAGATTCAGTAAGAATAAACCATTCATCTCAGGTGCATTACCATAAAAGATATTACTCATATAAATCGAACAACCTTTATTCTCGGACTTAAAAGAGTAACCGTCTCGCAATAAACAGGATCCAGATATAATGTTCATGCTTAACACAGGCACCAAATAACAATTATTTAAATTTAAAACTAATCCCGAAGGTAGATGTAGAGGGAGCGTGCCGACGGCGATCACATCAACCTTGGAGCCATCTCCAACGCGCATCGTCACCTCGTCTCTTGCCAGTCTTCGTTTATTCCGCAGCTCCTGTTTCGAGTTACAAATATGAGCAACCGAACCAGTATTAAATACCTAGGCATTACTACGATTACTAGTAAGATACACATCTATAACACATATATCAAATATACCTTTCTTCTTGATGTTGCCGTTCTTCAGATCGCCAGGTACTTGGGGCAGTTACGCTTCCAGTGACCAGCACCCTTGAAGTAGAAGCACTCAGTTTCAGGCTTAGGACCAGCCTTGGGCTTCTTAGCAGGTGCGGCAGCTTTCTTGCCGTCCTTCTTGAAGTTGCCCTTGTTCCTAGGCTTGCCCTTTTTCTTGAAATTGGTGTTCTTATTGACCATCAACACTTGGTGCTCCTTCTTGATCTCCACTTCAGCAGTTTTTAGCATGGACAACAGTTCAGGGAACGTCTTGTTCATGCAGTGCATGTTGTAGTTCATCACAAAGTTCTTGTAACTTGGTGGCAGTGATTGAAGGAGACGGTGAATCCCCAATTCATTAGGAATCGATATTCCCAACTCTTGGAGCTTCTTTGCGTACCCAGACATGGTGAGCACGTGCTCGCTAACGGAGCTTCCTTCTTCCATCTTACAGTTAAAGAACTTTTCGGAGGCCTCATAGCTCTCCATGGCCGCGCGAGTCTCAAAAATTAGCCTGAGCTCCTTAATGATCTCGAACGGGTCGTGGTGCTCAAAACGCTGTTGGAGCTCCGCTTCTAAACCGTACAGGATGGCACACTGAACTGTGGAGTAATGATTTTTCCAAGTGGCAAAAACATTCTTTTCGTCATCGGTGGCATTATCTGCAGGTGGGTCACCAAGCGGTGCATCGACCACATAGGTCAACTGACCAGCCCTGAGGACGATCTTCAGTCCACGGAACCAGTCCGTGAAATTGCTTCCATTGTTTTTAAGCTTTTCTTTCTCTAGGAACGCATTGAAATTGATGGAGGGGGTCGCCATAATCTACAACAATTTGCAAGTAGTTTAGACTAAGTTTATGACAAATTGAGTTCAAATTTAATACTTAAATTAACTAGGTGAACTCCCACTCAAAACAACATCCCTCACATTGTCTTGGTGATTACACGAACCAAGTCCACTACACCAAGTCCGATCTTCACGAGAGAAGATGTAGTTTCATCGGCGAACAATCTTCATGTTCATCATATCATTTATATGACTCATGCTCTACCTTTCGGTATTCCGTGTTCCGACACCATGTCTATACATTCTAGGCTCGTCAAGATAACCTTAGTTTCCGCATGTTCAAATCTGGCTTGCACCCGTTGTATGCACACGTAGAATCTATCACATCCGATCATCATGACATGCTTCGAAACGACGAGTCTTAGGAACGGTGCCAACTAAGGGTGAACACTTTATTACTTGATATTTAGTGAGAGGGATCATCTTATAATGCTACCGTCGTGATCTAAGCAATACAAGATGCATAAAGGATTAACATCACAGGCAATTCATAATTAGTGTGATATGATATGGCCTTTTCTTCTTGCGCCTTTGATCTCCATCTCCAAAGCACGAACATGATCTCCATCATCACCAGCATTGCGTCAAGGTCAGTGGCGCCGCTTCATGGTTGTCCATCATCACCAGCAACTATTACAACTACTTGGAATAAAGCTATTACAAGATGAATAGACACGCAGGCCTTAACAGAATTAAAGACAACCATTAGGCTCCTGCCGGTTGCCATATTACAACAAGGATCATTGCATACATCAAATACAATCACAATCACATGATGGCCATATCACATCACAAAACCCCTGCAAAAACAAGTTAGACGCCTCTAATTTTCTTTGCAAGTTTTACGTGGTTTGGGGCTTTCGCATAAGACCGATCTTACCTACGAACAAGGACCACAACGTTGATACAAGTGTTGTCAAGATGCTCATTGTAAATTGAATCTTAACTATGGTGGGAGAGATAGACACCCGCAAAGCCACTTGTGCAAAGCAAGTTGCACGTCAAGCGTGGAGCAAGTCTCATGTGCGATGACATGTAATGTTAGCCCGAGCCGCTTCATCCCACCATGCCGCAAGATGCAAAGTACACGCTAAGACACCGACAACAAAAGCATCAACGCCCACAAAAACATTGTGTTCTACTCGTGCAACAGATCTACACATAGATACGGCTCTGATACCACTGATGGGTTTGTAGCATGGAAAACAAAAAAATTCTACCGCAAGAACGAACAAAACCTAGATCTAATCTAGATAAAAGCCAAGATCTAATCTATTAGACATGAGAAACGAGATAGCTAGGAACTAACCCTCGTAGATCCAAAAGCGTTAACGAGATTAGATCTCGTGGTTGATGTAGTCGATCACTTGCCAATCTCAAGATCGTGTGGACGATCCTTTCGGCGTCGCGTTCCAGCAGCGCTTCCGCAGTCGGTCAAGTCGACGATCCTTCCGGCGCCGCGTTTCGGCAGCGCTCCTGCAGTCGGTCACACGTGCGGAGTCGAAGAAGACCTTCCTCTCCCCGTTCCAGCGAGCAGCGGAGGTAGTAGATCTTCTCCACGGAATCCCAGCAGCACGACGGTGTGGTGGTGGTGGTGGAGTAGAGAATTCTGCAGGGCTTCGCCTATGCCTGTGCAGAAGAAGGGTGGAGGAGAGAGGTGGCAGAGATTGGAGTTATGAGAGCAGGGGAGGAGGGGGCGCCCCTGCCCTTCTATTTAAGGGGGGGCGCCTTGGGGAGGGGGAGTCCTTGTAGGACTCCCCTCCTCTAGGCCGGCAGATTGGGGAGTGGGGGGAGGAGTCCTCCTCCCCCACGACTCCTTGTCTTGACCCACCAGGACTCCTTGATCCCTATCTTGATTTTCAAGCAAACTCCAAGATATCTTCTAGAACCTTCCGGAACATTCTGAAACCTTCTAGAATCCTCATACAAACACTCCGGAACATTTTCTAACTCAGAAAATGATCCCCTATATATGAATCTTATTCTCCGGACCATTCCGGATCTCCTCGTGATGTCCCGAATCCAATCCGAGACTCCGAACAACATTCGGTCTCCAACGCTATTCCATATCTACTTAAAACAACTTCGAACCTTAAGTGTGTCACCCTACGGTTCGTGAATATGCAGACATGATAGAGACACAATTCCTATCAATAACCATCAGCGGGACCTAGAGATCCATGATGGCTCCCACATACTCAACGATGACTTCGCGATCGATTGAACCACTTACATACGAAACCAATTCCCTTTGTCTCGCGATACTATACTTATCTGAGGTTTGATCGTCGGTATCTCCATACCTAGTTCTACCTCGTTACTGATAAGTACTCTTTACTCGTTCTGTGATATGTCATCCCTTGTGACCTAGTCACATGCTTGCAAGCTAACTAGATGACATTCCACCAAGAGGGCCCAGAGCATATCTATCCGTCATATGGATGGACAAATCCCAATCTTGGTTCATGCGCTTCAACACATACTTTCAGAATACCCAATGACACTTTTATAACCACCCAGTTACGAAGCGGCGTTTGATGTCATCAAAGTATCCATCCGGTGATGGTGATTAACATAACCTCATGGTCGAAGGATTACGTTACTATGTATTTGAAAGCTTACATCAATACGAACTTAATGACTTGACCTTATGCTACGCTTACTATGGGTGTGCGTCCATCACATCATTCTCCTAATGATACAACCTTGTTATTAATCACATCCTAATGTCCATGATCAGGAAACCATGATCATCAATTACTCAACAAGCTAGTTCAACAAGAGGCTTACTAGGGACTCTCTTATGTTTACAAAACACACATGTATTAGTGTTTCCTAATAATACAATTATAGCATGGGATGTAAACATTCATCATAAACACAAAGATATAATAATAATCACATTTATTATTGCCTCTTGGGCATATCTCCAACAGCGAGGCGCGGGGCCGAGGCTTCACGACGCAGGTGGTTGGCGGCGGCCAGCGGCGAAGCGGCGCTGGGCGCTGCGGCCGGAGGGTCTCTAGCGCGGGCGCGCGCAGGGGCACCAGGGGCGGCCGAGGCCGGGTCGGAGGCGGCGGGATCAGCGACGCGGGCTGCGGGGACGGGCAGTGGAGGCGCGGCTCCGGCGGCGTCGGTCGGCGCTGGTGGAGCGGAGGGGGCGACGTGGGCGCGATGCTGTCACGGCGGGGTGCGGCGAGGGGAGGACGGCGAGGTCGGCGGGGGGAACCTGCGAGGGAGGAGGTCGGCCGGGGACCTGCTGGCGGCGAGGTCGGGCCGGACTGGGGCGAGTGGATGCGGAGGAGCGCGGTGGAGAGGGAGCCGGGGCGGTGGACGGCCCGGGGTGGCAGCAAGGAAGCCGGGCGTCGGCCGGCGGCCGGCGGAAGGAGGCCGGCGGGGACGCCGGTGAGGAGAGGGGGAGTAGGAGCGGACGCGGCTTGCAGATGGAGGCGGGCTAGAGCGGAGGGGATGGGCCACGACGGCGGCAGGGATGAGCAGGGCCCGGGGCGGCGTCCGTCGGTGGGGAAGAGGGAGGGGGAAGCGGGGCGCGGGGCCAGGGGAGCGCGCGGGCAGTGAGGGGCAGAGAGGAGAGAGGAGATGGCGACGTGGGGCGGGGAGAGGAACGTGGGCGTGGTAGGTGGGAGTGGGGACGCGGCCAGGGTGGTGGTGGGGCCAGGCGCGGGCCGGGGCGAGATCCCGAGGCGAGGTTGTCGGCACGGGGGAGCGAGCAGGTGGCTCGCGCGTTGGGGTGCGCGCGTGGGTGGGAAAAATTGGTGGCGGGGTGGTGGCGTGCTGCTGCTGGCTGCTGGCAGCAGGGGAGAAGGAGCTGGTGAGGAGTGGGTCGGCTTGTCCAGAAGCTGAGGTGGCGCACAGGGGTTGGAGGGAGGATTGGGCCAGGTTGAGGTGGCGTCCGGTGATTGGCTGGGGTGAGGTGGCTGGGGATGGTTAGAACAGTGTTGGTAGGGTATTTGGTGGGAAAAGTTTTGGGTGATAACTGGTAGGTAGGATTTTTATCTGGAGGTGGCCGGCTAGGCTTTCAGGCCTGGCGGGCTGCCTCCTAAAAATAAAAGAAATATTTTATTATTTAAAACAGGGCTTTTGAAAACCGTTGGTAGACAAAACAAAAATAATCCGGAGACCCGGGTTTTAATTTGAATTAAAGACGGGGCATTTAGAAAACAAAACCAGGCTTTTCGAAAATGGTTTTACGCAAACAAATGCAAGATGACATGACGATGCTCAAATGCAAGGTGGCATGATGACATGAGCATGCGGTCATGATGATGCAATGCACAAAAACAACGCGATTTTCTTGTAGTGGTTTTTGCGGGATGCCACAATTCGACACCACTAACAATGGATCTCGCCCTCGAGATCGCCTCATGGTACCGGAAAGAAGGTCGGCGATCTGAAACTTCTCGCTTCATGTAGATCCTCGCGACACCACTAACAAGAGGTCATTGTCCGTGATCGTCGAGAGAACACTCCGAAAACAAACGGCAAAGTTAGAGGTATCAACAAATTAAGCCACCTTTATCTTCAGGGAGAGGAGTAATTGCAGATCCACCGATTCAATATACAAAAGCGAATGGTAAGAGTAGTCGGATGGTGATCAGTCCATCGTGCACCCAAACCATTACTCTGCACACGAATAGGAGAATTATGCAACCAACTCTCGGAATCATACTGAAGATCTCGACAAACGAGGGTCAGAAACAAAGGAGTGATGCAGGCTCTGCATCGGATCTGGCGTAGATGATGTCGTCGCGTCGGAAACACCGGAAGGCACATCAAGGAACAAAGAGAGCTCAACAGATGAAGGGTCCCTCAGATAGCAAGAAGACCGGAGGTAGAAGCTCCGTTACCAAAAGAGGAAGCGAAACCCTGATGGTACGACAGAAGACCCACCCACGAGAAATCCTGGACTAGAAGAAGGTAAGAGAGCAGATTCAAAACACGCGAAGGTAAGAGGAGAACAGCAGAGGGGTAAGGAGTAAAACAGACCTAATCAGATCTATCCAACTGATTTTGCAAAAATAGTTTTGACACTCTACTTCGGCCGTTAGCTAGGTTATCCTACAGGCTGGACTTGTGGGGTATTGCAACTGCTGGGCTCTGATACCACTCTGTAACACCCTCAAATCGGCCCTATGCAAGTTTTAGCCCTTTTCGCCAAACCCGCATAGAAACGATTCAAGGACGCCCACCAGGCACTTTCGTGCGGGTGGAAACGAAGTAATACCATTACACAACAGTCCTTGATGGGACCCACAGAACAGATATATATACAACACGACTCCACGAGTCAAGAATACAGATATACAATACAAAGATCCAAATCACCTTGAAATCGTTAGGGCGTCCGTCTACAGACAAGTTGCAAATGGGGCTAAGAGCCCTGAAGAATAACCAATGGCATCCATAACCCTGCCCAGGCCAAGCCGGAAGGGTAACCCTGCTAACGACGTCGACCTCAAACCTGCTAAAACAAAAAGGGGTGCCGACAAAGGGCAAAGGAAAAAAGAGGAGCGTCAGTACTGAGGCCAGTACACGGCGAGGCTAGAATTCGGCGGCTCTCGCCTACATAGGTATGGTGGGCTGAAGCAGCAGCGCAGCGACACTAAAGAACCTATAGAGACTCGGTATCACTGGCGGCTATTAGAGAGGGGTAAGAAAGACCTATTCGGATCCAACCTGAAGCTAACACCAAACAAACCCATCCTGGTATTTCCCCTTCGAGACCAAACGAGGAAGTCGGACCAAGGAACTCACACAGTTGGCAGTTTTATTCATTCCATTATAATTGAAGCACTTACTAGTCAGATATAGATAACATTGGCCGTCCTGATAGCATAAGTAGTGGGCAGTTTTAATCACCATTCCATTGTAGTTAGGACATTTACTAGTCAGATATAATTGTCCTGGGGAATCCCAAAACCCAGCAATTGTTGGCACTTTTATCACATTCCATTGGAGTTGTAATACTTACTAGGCAGGTATAGTATGACACAGATCACCACAGATCCACCAGTTGTTGGCATTTTTATTATCCATTCCGTTATACTTGAGCTGATTACTAGTCGCATATTAAGTCAAATTTATAGCACTACTTTAGTTATGCTTGTCTATGATCGAGATACTGTGCTCCAAGTCGTCCATAACCGCAGACACGGCTTTCAGAAAATTTTACCCTGCAGAGGTGCACAAATAGCAACACACACTCGATCAACCTCGGAAAAACCAACTCAAAACCCAACGAGGCATTCACGACAAAGCGATCACAGGATTCAGAAATATATCAGGGGGCCACCCCACTAAGCTACACGCAACAAAGTTGGCCGGCTCCGGAACGGACCCAGGGTTTGTGTGGACGGCTGTAAACGACTGGGAACCCAAAAGTGTGACTGGGCTTGTCGATACGGCGAAAATGTGTCATGATCCTAAACAGTACAGGTGCTCCACGCATAATCGTAAATAAAGCAGTAAAGCATGGCATAAGTACAGGATAGTAATAAAGCCCCAAACTACTTTGTGGCCCCAACAAATAAGAAAGAATCAAGCTCTGGCTCAGGGGGGCCCATAAGGCCTCCCGGATGTGGAGAGTGCGAATAGTCAAGGAACAGCTATCAAGTACTCGGGGTCCTACGGGACACAAGTGAGCGTGGAAGAACCAAATAACATCTATTGCCCACCGATGCCTCTGCATTAGTTATATCTAGCATTTTAATAGTTGTATTTAAAGTCATGATCAACTCCACCAGTAAGCATCGCCACCATTAACATCTGCCAGCATTCCAACAACTGTGGTACTTGACAACACCAGATCACACCTGAGCAAGCGACTACGACTCACAAGGCCAGCTAACTAACAAACACAGGTAATGGGAGGTATCCAAGGCAATATAGAGGCTGCACGGGATATATCTGGTACGGAACACTAAAGCATCGTGACACGGATAGCAATAGATCAACAGGAGGAAATAAAGACTATAAATGCAAAAATAGGTAGAAGGGGAAGGGATGCTCGCCTAGGAAAACACTGCCGACGGATCATATCCGGAGAACTTGTCGATACTCACATCAACTCATCGGCCTAATCCGCGAAGAAGCAAACACTAGAAGAAACACCGGATGCAATATTTAGTACTACGGCAGAAGATCCAGCATGATTATGATATGCATGCGAGATGAACAATTTAATATGCGACAGTTGATAATGTCATATTATAAAAATAATGGGGGTCTCGGATAGGGAATCACATTAGGGTTCGGCGAACTTGGGCTCCGAGGGGTTCGGGGTTCAACAGGGTTCGACAGGACGGTAACGGCTCGGGGGGATCTGTCTCGGACAACAGAAGTAGATCTTGTCGCATCCGGGAAGAAGGGCTTGGTTTGGCATCGGGGCGCATCGGATTCGCCCTGGTCGATGTCGCTCTTGTCGTTGATGGCGAACTTGAGTGGATCGGGTACCGGGGTCTTCGGATCCAGGAAGTAGATCTTGTCGCACGGTGTCCGGGTAGGCGAACTTGGCGGGTTGGGGACGATCTTGTCGGGTCCGCGCCATCGAGTCGGGCTTGGCGTTCGGGAAGAAGAACTTGATGTCCTCGAGGAAGTACTTGTCGTATCCATGTCGACGACCTTGGCGTCTGGGATGAAGACTTGACGTCCTTCGGTTCCATATCGACGGGCTTGTCGTACCGGGGGGTCGAGGTTCGGAAACGTGTAGAAGGTCTTGGAGTTTGGCGTCGGTCTTGTCGGCGGTCGCTCTTGCCTCACCGGTGGGGGTCGTGGCAGCTTTTTGTGTCGGCCTTGGTCAAAGCGTTCGGAAGCAGATCTTGGTGTCCGGGACGAAGATCTTGGAGGGTGCCGGCTTCAATTGTCGATGGCGAACTTTGCTCGGAGTCAGGAAGAAGTACTCGGTGTCCACGTAGAAGGTCTCGTCCGCGGTTCGTCGATTGTCACCGGGTTAAGACTTGCCGGGTTCCGCAGAGGCGTCCGAAGATCTTACCGAGGACAGAGGCCACTGGAGCCGGGGTAGGCGGAGTCATGGCCAAGTTCCATATTCACACATACATCGCCTTGTCATCGCCCTAACATCTATGTAGGGACTACACGCCCAAACATCATAGCCCTGATGTGGGTTCGTCGTCAGGTGGTCTCGGGGAGCTGCGTCGACACGATGGCTCGCGGGGCCCGCAGGAAGACGAGGATGACGCGGGAGGCGCGAGGCGCGGGGCCGAGGCTTCATGGCGTAGGTGGTTGGCGGCGGCCAGCGGCGAAGCGGCGCTGGGCGCTGCGGCCGGAGGGTCTCTGGCGCGGGCGCGCGGAGGGGCACCAGGGGCCGGGTCGGAGGCGGCCGGACCGGCGACGCGGGGTGCAGGGACGGGCGGTGGAGGCGCGGCTCCGGCGGCGGCGGTTGGCGCAGGTGGAGCAGAGGGGGCGACGTGGGCGCGATGCGGTCGCGGCGGGGTGCGGCGATGGGAGGACGGCGAGATCGGCGGGGGGAACCGGCAAGGGAGGGGGTCAGCCGGGGACCTGCTGGCAGCGAGGTCAGGCCGGACTTGGGCGAGTGGACGCGGAGGAGCGCGGTGGAGAGGGAGCCGGGGCGGTGGACGGCCCGGGGTGGCGGCGAGGAAGCCGGGCGTCGGCCGGCGCCCGGCGGAAGGAGGATGGCGGGGACGCCGGTGAGGAAAGGGGGAGTAGGAGCGGACGCGGCTTGCAGATGGAGGAGGGCTAGAGCGGAGGGGACGGGCCACGACGGCGGCAGGGATGAGCGAGGCCCAGGGCGGCGTCCGTCGGTGGGGAAGAGGGAGGGGGAAGCGGGGCGCGGGGCCAGGGGAGCGCGCGGACGGTGAGGGGCGGAGAGGAGAGAGGAGATGGCGACGTGGGGCGGGGAGAGGAACATGGGCGCGGTAGGTGGGAGTGGGGACGCGGCCAGGGTGGTGGTGGGGCCAGGCCCGGGACGGGGCGAGATCCCGAGGCGAGGCTGTCGGCATGGGGGAGCGGGCAGGTGGCTCGCGCGTTGGGGTGCGCGCGCGGGCGGGAAAAATTGGTGGCGGGGTGGTGGCGTGCTGTTGCTGGCTGCTGGCAGCGGGGGAGAAGGAGCTGGTGAGGAGCGGGTCGGCTTGTCCAGAGGCTGAGGTGGCGCACGGGGGTTGGAGGGAGGATTGGGCCAGGTTGAGGTGGCGTCCGGTGATTGGCTGGGGTGAGGTGGCTCGGGATGGTTAGAACAGGGTGGGTAGGGTATTTGGTGGGAAAAGTTTTGGGTGATAACTGGTAGGTAGGATTTTTATCTGGAGGTGGCCGGCTAGGCTTTCGGGCCTGGCGGGCTGCCTCCTAAAAATAAAAGAAATATTTTATTATTTAAAACAGGGCTTTTGAAAACCGTTGGTAGACAAAACAAAAATAATCCGGAGACCCGGGTTTTAATTTGAATTAAAGACGGGGCGTTTAGAAAACAAAACGAGGCTTTTCGAAAATGGTTTTACGCAAACAAATGCAAGATGACATGACGATGCTCAAATGCAAGGTGGCATGATGACATGAGCATGCGGTCATGATGATGCAATGCACAAAAACAACGCGATTTTCTAGTAGTGGTTTTTGCGGGATGCCACACTGGCTCCACAAATGAGAAGGGTTCTTTGGCTGACTACACGGTGGCCCTCATAGACATCCGTTACAAAGTCATGAAGAAGAAGAAGAAGTATGTGGACGACAAGCAGTGGGGAAACATGCCCCTGACCGAAGAGCAGATTAAGTATGCAAGCCTCGATGCCTACGTGAACTACGAGGTATACAGGCGGATAGTGAACATCGAGAGGGGTCAACAAACTCTCGAAATGTTCAACCAAAAAAAGAACTAAGGAAGAAGGGCAAGGGTAAGGGAAAACAGACCAAAGAAGAAGAAGAAGACTCGGAATGGTACACCATGTGACCTACGAGTATATCTTTGCGTTTCGGTATATCCTTGCTTGATACTACTCCTACTTGTACTACTACTCGCAGAAGTTAGTGCATGTATATACTGCAGGCATGCAAGGGGCGGAGGCAAAAATTAATGCAAGGAAACGTAGCTGTTTCTTTTATTTTGACTGGAGAGTGATGGTAGGAGTAGGAGTCATAGCATGCCAACAACCCACCTCACCTCAATGAATTGTCTTGTCAATCGACAACCATGGCAGATTATAATTTTATAGTGGTAGAGACTTTCTTTGAGTAATCCCATTTATACTTCTTAAGGGCGGAGTACTGCTGAAAGACAGAGGATGAATGGGCACCTGAAAAACTGCTAGTAGCACTGTAGCAGCAGAACCACAAGATGAACTTTTGTTGATTGCCCGAATGTATGTTGAGTTAGTGTCAATACCCGGATTTTTAATCCAGATGCCTGATATGCCATACATCACAATCCCAGGATTAGCATTTTTGCGAGACATAACAGATTGGATATCACAGTACATCATCCATTACAAACCATAATAAGGTCTTAAAAAAAATAGGATCTCATGATCCAGTCTTAATACAAACAAGCAACGGAATAAATAGCGTAGCGGGGGGGTCCATCTTCAGTGTCACAGGCAATGCTGACATGGGAGATAGTCCTAGTTGTCATAGCCGTCCTGCTGTCCTTCTTCCGGATAGTCCTCTTCATAGTTACGCCATGGGAATTGCCAGGGACAAAGCCATGAGTACTCTTTAAGTACTCGCAAACTATCACTAACAAGTAAGGTAGTTCTAGTAGGAATGCTAACTCTAAGTTGATTTGCAAGGTTAAGTTTGAAACCTAAGCTGAGTTCAGAAACAAAGAAAGAAAAAATAAAGTTCTAAAATCACTTAAGTGGGAACTTAGTTTTCATAGTCACAACCCTATTGTGGTCAAGTCAATGTCACAGATCATTTCATAAGTCATTCTGAAAACATCTGACAATAGAACAGTATGGCCACTCCAACTGTCCATAACCACGGACGCGGCTATTCGAATAGTTTCACACTCTACAGAGGTGGTAAACTTTCACCACAACATTTGATACATCCGTCAGGGATAACCCTGAATCATCATACTTAGTATGCGGATAATCATTCATAACCTTTCCTTTACACACTCTAGTATAAGGACCTCTCCTATGAGCTTGGCCTCCCAGCCATGGCCATCTGCCATCCTGGGCACTTCATAGGTGGACAACATTGAGAGGTAGCCTCAGCTCAAACCTCTGCCGCGAGGGAACCAATACAAATGCATATAAACTTCTGGCTAAGCCTTACCCAATTCAGGTAATGTGATTGTACGGTAAAATTAGAATGGTATCGCATCTGAACCCAACCATCAGTTTTTATAAAGGGATAAGGCTCGTGCCTCAACATTTTCATCATCATAAACCAATTGTGTTTCTCAACACATGTCAAACCATCTCAATAGAATGACTCATCATTCCAAGGTTTGCATAATCATTTTCACCACGTATTCCCATCTAGAGTGATCAAGTTTTTTGTTTGGCTCTAAACACTAAGTTAAGAGTGTTCACTAATGTGGGATGCTAATCTAAATCGCCTGCCATAGAATGACATCTAAGTCTAACTAGATAGGCCAAGTTTTATACTCTTTATGCTATCCAAGGTAAAGAACTTTGGTAAAGTAAAGAAAGTAAAGCTTGTAAGTAAAACTTGGGATCTGTATAAGTCAAAAAGGTATAACCAAAGCATGCCTAATGCATCTTTCTTGGGTTATCTTGCTTAATTCTAGCTTGCTAACAATAGCTTGCCTTGGTTGGTGCAGTGGTTGAAATTCTCCTCGTCTTCCTCGGGGTAGAACTCCTCCTCTTCGTGGACTTGGTCGGTACTATCGTCTATAAATACATACGGAATTCGCAATCACCAAACAATACTTAACTAGTCTATTTTAGTATACTAAGGCACACACTTGATGATCTAATATCATCACAATCGCCACAAGATTTAATGAACTAGTTTTATTTATTTTATTTGAGAAAAGTAATTTCTTCTCATTGAAATTAATTCAGATTTAATATTCTCCAATTAAAATATGGGATCATGTGGACACATGTCATCACCACATATTCTAATACATGGGAATGTGATTTAAATGTTGGATCACTTTTTATAAAGACTAAGATTAATATTTAAATGATTTAAGGTGACTAGAAAAGGCTATATAGCATTATTTTGTTACTAGTCCAAAGTCACTTCATGCAAACCTAAATATTATTACATATTCAGATAGGTATTATCAAATGTGAGTTTTGAGAGTTGGAATCAACTCAAAATCTATTATGGTTGATTTTTGAAAAATGTTTGAATGTGGAAAAGTCATTGTCTTGTTATTTTTACTATGGATTATCTCTAACTCGAAATGACTCAAATCTAATGGTCTTGGATAGAGGGTTTAATTATCTTTCTAACAAAATTTGAATCATTCATTTTGGTTAAGTAGAACTCTATGAATTGATTTTTAAACTACTGGATATAATTGAGTTTAAGTCTATATTAGAAAATTTTTATTTAAATTCTAGGGCCAGCGCGGGAAACTAAATGGGCCGACCCAGTGAGGCTCAGCGGCGCAGCGGGTAACTGACAAGGGGGTCCACACGTCAGCGGAATTTAAAACCCGAAACGGTACGGGGGGATGTGGACCGTGTGATTAGAACCTGGATCAACGGTCGCGGCTCATCGTCGACGACGAACTGGTCGTTGGCGAGACTGGGGGTCGGTGGGGGTCGATTGGGGGCTTACCAGGGCTCCGGCTAACATGGCGATGGGCGCGATCAATCGTGGAGACGACGGTAGACTCAGGCGTGGTCGCGGCGGCTCTTGGGGTGGTCGCAATCGACTGCCCCCTTCCTCCTCTGCTGTGGCGGCTCCGGTGGAAATTCTGGCGAACGGTGGCTCAAGTGGCTCCGGGGATGGTGTCATGGATTCGGTGGGAGGTGGGGAGTGTTGTAGTGTGGAGAAATGGTGCTGGGGAGGGCTCCTTATATAGCCCAATGAGGGGACCGTGGGGTACGACGGTGAGCTCGTCGGTGACGATGGTACAGGGTGCTAAAGGCATGGGAGGGGTAGGCGGACGGTGGGCTGCCTCCTGGCGGTCATCTATGGCGCAATTGCGCAGCTAGGGGCAGTGGCTTTTGGTCGGGTGAGGCTGGCGCTCTGAGCGGCAGAGGCGGTGCTCGACGCTGCGTGCGGTGGTTGCTGGTCGCGCGGCGGGAAAAGGGCATGTCCTAGAGCATGCTGAGGTTAAGGCGGAGCGACGCGTGCAAGTTGAGGGCAATGCGCGGCTTGTGCTGGCCTGTCAGGGACGGTGCTCTGGCGTGCTCCGTGCATGGCGCAGAGGCTCGGTGCACAGGCATGTCTCGGTGGTCCAGGGCTCGGCTGCTTCCGTGGGGTGGACAGTGGATCACGGTAGGGTGCGGCGGAGCTAGGGGACGTGCTGGATTGGCGGGGCTTGGTCTCTGGCGCGTTGCCCACGTTCGGCCGGTGATGACCTTACTCGGGCGGCGCGGTACTGGAGCTACGGGGTAGGAGGGGGGTTGTCTGATGCTTAGTTAGGCTAAGAGGGGACAGAAGAGAGATGAGAGGTTTAAATGGGGGACAAGAACTTAATTTGCAACAGTGTTAGTTAGGCCAAATTTTCTCTGCCTACCAATTGTTCGACAAAATGGCCACAAGAAAGTTTTGTTTGAATTTTGCAAAGATTTTTGGTGGGTGTGTTAGTCATATGCTTGAGCATCTGTGGTTGCTTGGGATTTTCAAGGTGAACTCATTTGTGTGGTTTTTGAAAAAGTGGGATCTATGCACATACACTTGATTCCATTTTCAAATGTCTTTTAAAATTAGTGTTTGAATGTTTTTGTAAGATTTCAAAGTGGGCCTTGGTAGATCATTACTTGTACTAGCAAGGGGTGAAAAGTGTTAGAATTGTTTCTGTTTAAAATTGACTTCTAGGAACACCTAAAGTGGCCAGTGGATTAAAATGGCAAAAGTGACCATTTGCATTTATTAATTCCATTTGATTTCTTTTTCTTTGGATTTGGTTTTGGAATGACCTAGATGATGTGGCATTCACCTTTGAATCATTTTACAACCATTAGAACAAACAAACATGGCATTTCCAAACAATTCTATATTAATGCAACACGCATATGCATTCCTAATTATTTAAATGATAAAAAGTTTTTGTTAACCCTAAATTGGGTGATTTGGATCGTGATAACCTTGATTAAAGATTTGGGATGTTACAAACCTTCCCCCCTTAAACAAAATCTCATCTCGGGATTTAACAAAAAATAGGAACTAAAGAGATCTGGAAACTCAGTCCTAATGTAATCTTCTCGCTCCCAAGTGGCTTCTTCTTCGGTATGATTGCTCCATTGGATCTTGAGAAATTTGATACTCCGGGTCCTGGTGGTTCTGTAAGCTTCTACCAAGATACGGATGGGCACTTCACGATATGTCATATCCTTGTTGATATCAATGGCTCGGTGATTGATGTTCTTGAAAACTTCGGTCTTCTCCGGCACTTCTAGGCATTTGCGAAGTAACGAGATGTGGAACACATCATGGATGGCTGACATGTCCTCCGGCAGTTCCAGTTGATAAGATACTTCTCCTCGGCGATTCAGAATCTTAAAGGGTCCGATATATCTGGGGGCTAACTTCCCTTCCAGACTAAAACATTGCGTTCCCTTCAATGGTGAAACTTTGAGATATACAAATTCTCCAACATTGAAAGTTAGGTCTCTATGTCTCTTGTCGGCATAACTCTTCTGTCTGGATTGGGCGGTCTTGAGGTTCTCACAGACTTTATGAACCTTCTCTTCGGCTTCTCGTAGGATGTTGGGTCTAAAAATCTGACTTTCTACTACTTGCGACCAATTCAAAGGGGTACGGCACATTATTCCATATAAGAACTCAAATGTGGCCATTGGCAGACTGGCTTGATAACTGTTGGTGTAGGAGAATTCTGCGAAAGGTAGACAATCTTCCCATTTGGATCCATACTCTAACACACAAGCTCTCAACATATCCTCTAGGATTTGGTTGACTCTTTCAGTCTGTCCATCGGTCTGCGAGTGATAAGATGTGCTGAAATTCAACTTGGTCCCTAATCCTTCTTGGACTTTCTGCCAAAATCTCAAGGTAAATTGCGTTCCTCGATCCGACACTATAGTCTTGGGGGTTCCATGCAAACTGACAATTCTAGCAATGTAGAACTATGTAGCTTTGAACTCTGGTAGGTTGTCTTGACAGGTATAAAGTGGGCTACCTTGGATAGTCTATCAACGATAACCCAGATTGAGTCATTTCCCCTACTAGAAGTAGGCAAACCGGTGATAAAGTCCATTCCGACGGAATCCCATTTCCATTCTAGAATCTGCAATGGTTGCAACAATCCTGCGGGTCTTTGATGCTCTACTTTAACTCTTTGACAGATATCACACTTGGTGATGTAGCTTCTGATTTCTCTCTTCATGTTGTGCCACCAAAATTGCTCCTTCAAATCCTGATATATCTTCGTTCCTCTGGGGTGGATAGAATAAAGGGTATCGTGAGCTTCCTGGATGATAACTTGCTTCAACTTCAAATCTTCTAACACGTAGATATGTCCTTTGTACCACAAAACTCCTACTTCGTCTTCGGTGAATCCAGGTACCTTTCCTGTACTAATACGACGTTTGATTCCGTCGATACTTGCATTTCCGTTCTAGGCTTCCTTGATTTGACTGATCAAAGTGGGTTGAAGTTCAATGCTAGCTAAAAACCCTTTGCTAACTAGCTCAGTTCTAAACTGCTCCAACTCCTCATGCAAACTTGGCTAGTTCTCTTTGATCATGGTGTTTAACCTACACGACAATCTGCTAAGAGCATCCACTACCACATTGGCTTTACGAGGTGATAGTGAATGTCAAGGTCATAATCCTTTATTAACTCGATCCATCTCCTTTGCCTCATATTCAGCTCCTTTTGAGTGAAAATATACTTCAAGCTCTTGTGATCTGAGTAAATCTCACAGCGGTTACCCATAAGAGGAAGGTATGATGAGCACAGCAGCAAGTTTCACTCAATTATGAAACCAAGGTTTAATCGAACCAGTAGGAGCAAGGAAACACCCAAAAGGTGTTGCTAGCTGAGCCTTGGCAGGGCGCACTACCGGTGCTAGTAGCAACGTGGAGACCTGCACAACACAACCACAGAACTTTGTCCCCAACTTGCGATGAGGTTGTCAATCTCACCATGTTTTGCTGAAAACAAAGGATTAAACATATCGAATGGAAGGAAGTAAAAGTTTGTAGAAAGTAAACACAAAGCAGTAAACAGTTTATAGATTGTATGTAAAGAAAAGGATAGGGATCCATAGTTCACTAGAGGTGGCTCTCCTTAAGATAGATAACATGCTGGGTGAACAAATTACAGCGGGCAATTGACAAACATCGAGAAAGCAATACATGCATATACTAATCATCTTGACTCCTTTGAGACTTGATTGGGCATTACAACATTATACATAGACCGCCATCCAACTGCATCTGTGACTAATAATCCACCTTCAGGTTATCATCCGAACCCCCTCCAACATTAAGTTGCAAGCAACAGATTATTGCTTTACGAATTGCATGTAAAGTAAACAATACGATTGTTCTATGAACAAAGGATTGGTGTTTTCTCCCTACTAGAAACAGCACATCTAGTACCTTAGGGATTTCTGTCACTTCCCCAGATTACCAGACGCATGAACCCACTATCGAGCATAAATACTAACTCTTGGAGTTGCTAGCATCTACTTGACCAAGATAGCTACTAACAACGGAAAGCATGCAAGATTAAAAATAACAAAGACATGATACAATCAATAATCAATCTGAAATAGCATCTCAATATCCATCGGATCCCCGCAAACACAACATGCAGAATTACAAATTGATGATCTTGATCATGAACGGAGCTCACAAGATCTAGACATGAAAGCACAAAGGAGGAGAACCAGCCATCTAGCTACTACATGGATCCGTAGTCCAAGGATGAACTACTCACGCATCACACCGGAGGCTTGCATGGTGATGAAGAAGGCCTCCAGGGTGAATTTGCCTCTCCGTCAGGGTGCCGGGAAGAGCTTCAGATCCCTCCCGATCTAGGGATGGAGATGACGGCGGCTACAGACTCTTTCGTGGATTTTTGATCGGGTACTTAGGGTTTTCGTCCTGAGGGAATCTTATAGGTGGAAGGAGAGGCCGAGGGGGTGCTGGGGTCGGCCAAACCACCCCCTAGCACGGGCCAGGCCTGGCCGCGTGGCCAGGTGGTGTGTCCGGCCCCCGGCCCTTCTCCGTCTCATATTCTGGCATCTGATGACTTCCAGAAAAATAGGCACTTTGGCTTTTGTCCCATCCAATTCCAAGAATATTCATCTTCTGACTTTCCTGGAACCAAAAACAGCAGAAAACAGGCAGCTGGCACTGTGGCTCTTGTTAATAGGTTAGTCCAAGAAATCATATGAAAAGTACTCCAAAGTGTGGACAAAACACAAGAAAGTGGATAAAACCAAGCATGGAACATCAAAAATTATAGATACATTTGCAATGTATCAATATGCGATGACTTTGCTTTCTTGCATTAACACATATCCGAGACCAATCTTGGATGCATCACAATATACATCAAAAGGCTTCTTGATATCCGGCATAATCAATATTGGGGCTGAAATCAATCTCTTCTTGAGCTCTTGGAAACTGGCTTCACATTTGTCGGTCCATTCGAACTTCTTGTCCTTCTTTAACAATTGGGTCATGGATCTTGCGATGCACGAAAATCCTTCTATGAACTTGTGTTAATATCCCGCTAACCCGAGAAATGCACGGACTTGGGTTTGAGTGGTTGGGGCTTTCCATGCTTCAACATCTTTGATCTTGGAGGGATCGATAGCGACTCCTCCGGCAGACACAATATGTCCGAGAATCCTACTTCTTTCAGCCAATACTCACATTTGTCGAACTTGGCATACAAATGATGCTCTCTAAGTGTTTCAAGGATGATTCTCAGATGTTGCCCAATTTTCTTCTTCTGACTTGGAGTAGATAAGAATATCGTCGATAAACACTACGACAAAATTATCTAGGAAGTTCATCAAGATCTTATCAATGAGATTCATGAAATAAGCGGGGGCATTCATTAATCCAAAATACATGACCGTATACTCATACAATCCATATCTGGTAGTAAAGGCGGTCTTTGGAATATCCATTGCATGAATCTTAAGTTGGTGATAACCAGTCCTAAGATAAATCTTAGAGAACACGCTAGCACCAGTCAACTGATCAAATAGATCGTCTATCTTTCGCAATGGGTACTTGTTCTTCATGGTGACGTCATTCATCTTTCGGTAATCTGTGCACAAACGATTGCCTCCATCCTTCTTGTCGACCAACAACACGGGCGATCTCCATGGCGATGCACTTGGTTGAATCAAACCTTTTTTCCAGCATAGCATCAAGTTGCTTCTTCAGCTCCACTAACTCAGAGGGGTTCATGCTATAGGGTCTCTGAGCTATGGGTCCGGTTCTAGGTATTAGTTCAATAATGAACTCAATATCCTGATCCGGGGGCATACTGGGCAATTCATCTAGGAATACGTCGGGGTATTAACAGACTACTCTGACTTGGTCAATGGTTGCTAGGGCTAGACTCTTGTTGCATTTGAATTGACGGGACAAGGTTTCATATATATGCTCTACTTATACTCCAGAGCTACTGGTCATGGTGATGGATTTCTTAGCATAGTCGATCAATCCTTTATGTTTTGACATCCAATCCATTCCTAGTACTACTTCCAAACCTTTGGTTCGAAGTACTATTAGATTGGCATAAAAATCTATCCCATGTATTCTGATAGGTACAGCCTTGCAAATTTTTCTAGCTTTTGTGGTTGAACCCGGTATTTGAACTATCATAACATTCTTCAAGTTGGTTGGATGAATCTTACTAGTGCATGCAAATTCTTCGGTAACAAATGAGTGCGATGCTCTAGAATCAAACAACACTCTTGCTAAAACTGAGTTAACAGAAAACATACCCAGCACGACATCTGGTGCTTCTTGGGCTTCTTCGGTGTTCATGTGGAAAAGATGGTTGTTGCGGTTGTGAGGTTTCCCTGGGGCGAATCTTTTTCCGGGCTGAACACGGCGTTGTTGTTGAGCTGGGGCATTCACATTGGCAGTGTCTGCAATCTTCTTGGGGCACTCATTGGAGTAGTGACCCTTCACTCCACATTCAAAACAAGTAATCTGGGACTTGTCTTTGGCTGCAATAGGCACGGCATTGCTTCTAGTCCTTGGGGCAGTATTGTTGTTGTTGTTGGACTTGGGCGGTGCATGGTTGAAGTTGTTGGAGTTGCCAGGGTTGTTATTGTGGTTCCCTCCGGTCTTCACATTTCCTCCGCTACGGTTGGGGTAGCTTGGGAGAGACATTGGGGGTCTATTGTTCCGTGGGGCATACCCTGCAGACGGGTTGGGATGATACTTCTGGGCACTGTGGGACCCACTCTACTGCATCATTCTGCGCTTGTGATTGTCGTTGGCTTGGTTGATATTTCCTTCCATCTGGATGGCAGAGTTGACTAGCTCTTCGAGATCGTAAAAACAGATGTTGATTAACACCATTTGCATCTCATCATGCAATCCATTTAGGGATCTCTCCTTCTTCTTGGCTTTAGTGTTGATCTCATCAGGTGCATACCTAGCGAGAGACATAAATCTGTCATGGTACTCCACTATAGTCATCCTGCCCTACTTCAGTTCTCTGAATTAATCTCTCATTCTGGTGACTAAACCTTGCGGCACATGGGTGCGGCCAAACTTGGTCTTGAAAGCTTCCCACGTCATCACTTGCCCGTGGTTCATTGTGCGGGTGTTGTTCCACTATGCACTTGCATCTCCTGCTAGATAGTGGGTGGCAAACAGAACTTGCTCATTTATGTCCACTCCTGCTACTTCTAAGTTATTCTCCATGGTATGTAACCAATCATCAGCATCCAGTGGGTCTTTAGACTTGCTAAAGATAGGGGGATTGGTATTCCAAAAGTTCTTGAGTTTGGATCCATGATGATCCTGATTTCCATGGCCTTGATTATTGTGGGCCATCTGAGCGATCTGTTGCAGTGTGGCTATATTTGATTGGCGCTCTGCTCCTCCAGCTTCGTGGTCCGAAACTAGCATCTACAGAATCTGCAGCATCGGGTCCTACGATGAGCTGCTTCCTCTGGGGTTTCCACGAGTCATCTGAAGATTGAGATAGATAAAGGGGTAAGAGGGAAAGTTCTAAGGTTTATGGTTTTGGTTTCAAAGCTAAAACTTTGAGTTTGACTTAGGTTTTGCAACTAACAACTTCTCATTCATTCAAGCAAAGCACAGGATACAAACACACACACCACAACATGAAAGGAAAACAGATGGTTTTAAGAACCATTCTGTAAGCTAAGATACAATGGGACCGATACTTCTCACTCCTACGCTAGTGCTCTAGTGCATCTACTCATCATCGATGAAGTCGGAGTCATCATCATCGGTGTAGAAGTCCATGGCATCATCCTCCAGGTAGTCATTATCATTGTTGAGGTACGAGTGAATATCCCCTGGATGTCTTCACCTTCTTGCTCTTCTTCTTCTTTTGCTTCGAGATGAGCTTCTTGCTCCTTGAGGGTCTTCTCGAGTTCGGCTACCTTCTTGCGAAGACAGACGATGGTGCGATCCTTCTTTGCGCGTTGACGACAAAGTCATTGACGATCCTTGACGAGTAGTGAGAAAGTCTGGGCCTGCTGGGCGGCAATGGCAAGGTTGTGGCTAGCGTATTATCGAGCATTGTCCAATTCCTTCTGCCTATCGTACAGTAGGAAGTCAAGGTTCTTCACTTTGCGCTTCAACTCCGGGTTACTTGGCATCTCTAGAGGCATTCCCATAGAATCACGCCTTGCATAGTGAGCAAAGCGAGTTCCCTGGATCAAATTGACATTTTGTGCGCAATGACAAGCGAGAGATTCATGCATTGCCCTGGCTAATCCATCTAGCCAGTTGTTCTCTCTCACGGTGAATTGAATCTTCTCGGACAGAGGTGCTTCCATCTTTCCTCGAAGATCAGCAACCATCAGCCATTGTAGATCTCATTGAGTTGAGCTCTGAATAATTCCTGATGTGGGCGCTCAAGGTACTCAGACAATGCATCAAGATCCCTCTCGAAGATCAATTGGCCTCTGTTGCCCAACTGGTAGAACTTGCAGTACTGAACTTCCATCTATAAGAATTTAGGATGAGAAAGTGAAGTGATCAGGTGTGTCAAATTTTATGTAGTAATGTAAGAATTTTTGAGGAACATGAATATTTTTGAAAGAATCTCGAGGGTAAGAGGGGAAATAGGTTTTCCCAAATACTCACTTCTTTGGTTTTGAAACTAAGTTTTTGTTCGGACGTCCATTCTAACTAGGGTCTCCTATGGTCAGGATGGCTCTGATACCAACTTGTCAACACTAAGTTTTTGCGAGACATAAATGATTGGATATCAAAGTACATCATCCATTACAAACCATAATAAGGTCTTACACAAATAAAGGATCTCATGATCCAGTCTTAATACAAACAAGCAGGAGGGTGCATCTTCAGTGTCACGGGTAATGCTGACGATGGGAGATAGTCCTAGTTGTCGTAGCCGTCCTGATGTCCTTCTTCTGGATAGTCCTCTTCATAGTCTGGCCACGGGAATAGCCAGGGAGAAAGCCATGAGTATTCTTTAAGTGTTCGCAAACTATCACTAACAAGTAAGGTAGTTCTAGTAGGAACGCTAACTCTAAGTTGATTTGCAAGGTTAAATTTGAAACCTAAGATGAGTTCAGAAACAAAGAAAGATAAAATAAAGTTCTAAAATCACTTAAGTGGGAACTTAGTTTTCATAGTCACAACCCTATTGTGGTCAAGTCAATGTCACAGATCATTTCATAAGTCATTCTGAAAACATCTGACAACAGAACAGTATGGCCACTCCAACTGTCCTTAACCGCGGACGCGGCTATTCGAATAGTTTGACACTCTGCAGAGGTAGTACACTTTCACCACAACATTCGATACATCCATCAGGGATAACCCTTAATCATCATACTTAGTATGCGGATAATAAATCATAACCTTTCCTTTACACACTCTAGTATAAGGACCTCTCCTATGAGCTTGGCCTCCCAGCCATGGCCATCTGCCATCCTGGCAACTGCATAGGTGGACAACATTGAGAGGTAGCCTCAGCTCAAACCTCTGCCGCGAGGGAACCAATACTAATGCATATAAACTTCTGGCTAAGCCTTACCCAATTCAGGTAATGTGATTGTATGGTAAAATTGGAATGGTATCGCATCCGAACCTAACCATCAGTTTTTATAAAGGGCTAAGGCTCATGCCTCAACATTTTCATCATCATAAACCAGTTGTGTTTCTCAACACATGTCAAAACATCTCAATAGAATGACTCATCATTCCAAGGTTTTCATAATCATTTTCACCAAGTATTCCCATCTAGAGTGATCAAGTTTTGGGTTTGGCTCTAAACACTAAGTTAAAAGTGTTCACTAATGTGGGATGCTAATCTCAAACTCATGCCATAGAATGACATCTAAGTCTAACTAGATAGGCCAAGTTTTATACTCTTTATGCTATCTAAGGTAAAGAACTTTGGTAAAGTAAAGAAAGTAAAGCTTGTAAGTAAAACTTGGGATTGGTATAAATCAAAAAGGTATAACCAAAGAATGCCTAATGCATCTTGATTGGGTTAACTTGCTTAATTCTAGCTTGCTAACAATAGCTTGCCTTGGTTGGTGCAGTGGTTGAAATTCTCCTCGTCTTCCTCGAGGTAGAACTCCTCCTCTTCGTGGGCTTGGTCGGTACTATCGTCTATAAATACATACGAAATTCACAATCACCAAACAATACTTAACTAGTCTATTTAGTACACTATGGCACACACTTGATGATCTAGTATCATCACAATCACCACAAGATTTAATGAACTAGTTTCATTTATTTTATTTGAGAAAAGTAATTTCTACTCATTAAAATTAATTAAGATTTAATATTCTCCAATTAAAATATGAGATCATGTGGACACATGTCATCACCACATATTCTAATACATGGGAATATGATTTAAATGTTGGATCACTTTTTATAAAGTCTAAGATTAATATTTAAATGATTTAAGGTGACTAGAAATGCCTATATAGCATTATTTTGGTACTAGTCCAAAATCACTGCATGCAAACCTAAATATTATTACATATTTAGATAGGTATTATCAAATGTGATTTTTGAGAGTTGGAATCAACTCAAAAGCTATTATGGTCGATTTTTGAAAAATGTTTGAATGTGAAAAAGTCTCTGTCTTGATATTTTTACTATAGATCATATCTAACTCCAAATGACTTAAATCCAACAGGCTTGGATAGAGGGTTTAATTATCTTTCTAACAAAATTTTCTATATATGTTCGAGAAATGCATGATCAAAATGCAGAATTGTCGATGGTCACTAACTCTTCTATCTATAATTCTATATATGTTCATGTGTTGTGTACGGACACACATCATGCTTAGGAATACTTCGTCAAGTTCTAGAAGCTCGGCCTCCCCACCGAACTCCCCTCGCAGTATCCAAGCCGCAAGCTTGCCGTGCCGCCACAAAAACAATGCTCATGGGACGGAATCGGCACAGTTTCGATGACGGTGCGACACGAGCAACACAAGCACTCACAGTAATGTATAGCCGGTGTCATTCATAGTACCATCTTGCGTGCATGGTCAGTGACTCTAACTTCCGATAATCTCTGGTTTCCAAGTTTTACGAGCAACCTCATTTTGTATCAACTTAAATACAATTTGTGGTGTAATATGACCTTGTCCTCTGAATATTCTTCAGACATGAAGAACCTGGATTTGGCAGGAACTTCTGTGTTGGTGATGGTGTACTCAATGGCATGCAACATTGTTGTGTTGTTCAATGCAATCCAGAACTTTGATCTTGGAAATGTCGGTACATGTGTTATTAACTCAAATAATTTGAATATTAGAACATTCTCTTGAAGGCTCGGTTTTATATCATTCAGCTAATTAAAGTTAATGCTCGGTGGAAGTATCTAAGATGTACTTGTTGTTTACTACTGACTCACATCCCACTTATACCTATTGAACTATGAATTTTTTCTCTTGCTACCTTCTCATCCGTAGATAATAACACCCTTGTGGAGACTAGCTACCTCTCCCGCACTTACACTGACGAGTCAAGTGAGAAAGTTCTAGCTTTTGGGTTCATTTCGCATCAGATGAGAATATTAATTATTGTCACAAAGTATCCTTTAAAGGTTCTGGCTAGAGATGGAATTTGATTCAGATAATCGTAAATTTATCTGATCTGTTGGTAGTGTTGGTTATAAAAGTTTGGAATGTAGGTGCCTATGATTTCTTAAATGATTGCCTGTCAATTTTTTATTCGATGTTAAGGCATTTTTTTAGAACAAAGGGATTTAAACAAGAAGTGTTGCGTTTTGTTATAAAGATAAATGAGAGAGGGGCGAGGATCCTGACATACTGTTAGTTATTTGTTCAAATATTTCCATATCATGTGTTGATACCAATGATCATTCTATTATTGTGCGGGTCATATTTGCATTTGATAGTAGAGAATTGATGATTTACTGACATAATAATATTTGACGATTTCCTATCGTTGTTGCATCATCTGTAGCTGTCATTTCAAGTTTTGAAATATTTTAGTTGAAGTTTCTATATGATTTTTCATTCATTAAATCACATAGAACATATACACCTACAAGATTCATCATTTACCATTTTGGTGCTTTGCCAAAATAGATAAACCACAATATTGGTCAAGTGTTGCTCGAGGAGATAATTCCAGTGAGTCCATACATGCATTCGCCGTGCAAGATTATATCTAATATTAGGGACCTTGTGTACTTTGAATGAATTTATGTAAGTCAATACGTGCATTTGGTGTGCAACATTTCTTTGGTTTATGATTTGGTTATTTAAGTATAGTATCAGTTGTGCTCAATATTTTTAAACGTTCCTGCTATTTAGTTCAAATTTTAGCCACTATGTTGATCTTTGGTCTATCATTCGAGTAGTGTCATTCTTGGTTTACCATGGCACCCTGTGCTAAAAAGACAATATTTTCACTTGCGATGGAGGAGGAAGATTGGGATTGTACTCCTGTGCATTTTAGACCCGTGAAAGTGTTATTAATTATACATACTAAGCGCCCACTAATTAAGAATTGAAACCATCATGTAGTTTTCTAGGTTGTATTCATCAATAGCCTTGTTATATTTATGTAAGCATCATTAAAGTTAGAGTTTTGACATCTGTTGTAATAACGTGGGAAAATCATGTTTTGGTGGATGATATGTTCCTTGAATGGATTGAACTGTCTACCAGAGGCGGAATGTTTTCCCATTACAAAATAAAATTGTGCGACTTTCGAAATGTGGATTTCAATATATAAAGGACAACAAATGACTTAATAAGAAGTGTTTACTAAATTTTGGGAAAAGTGTATTTACATGGTTTAGGTTCGGTTGTTGGCAGGATTATGTTTAAGTTGCAATTGTTAATTTCAAAATGTACTTAAGATACATGCCAAACACTCACAAATCGAGATAGAGAGCATATAGTCAATTTTCTATATAAGACGTGTGTTGCACGTGCAGACTTACTAGTTTTGGTAAAGCAAAACTCTCTAAATTGATTTTTAAACTAGTGGACATAATTGAGTTCAAGTATAAATTAGAAAAGGTTTATTTGAATTCTAGGGCCAGCGCGGGAAACTAAATGGGCCTGCCCAGTGACGCTCAGCAGCAGAGCGGGCAACTGACAAGGGGGATCCACACGTCAGCGGCACTTAAAACCCAAAATGGTACGGGGCGATGTAGACCGTGCAATTAGAACCTAGATCAACAGTCGTGGCTCATCATCGACGACGAACTGGTCACCGGCGAGACTGAACCCTAGCGGCTCGGTGGAGATCGATTGGTGGCTTACCAGGGCTCCAGCTAACGTGGTGATGGGGGCGATCAATCGTGGAGACGACGGCGGACTCAGGCATGGTCGCGGCGGCTCTTGGGGTGGTCGCAATCGACTGCGCCCTTTCTCCTCTGCCGTGGCGGCTCCGGTGGAAATTCCGGCAAACGGTGGCTCGAGTGGCTCCAGGGATGGTGTGATGGATTCCGTGGGAGGTGGGGAGTGTTGGAGTGTGGAGAAATGGTGCTGAGGAGGGCTCCTTATATAGCCTAATGAGGGGACCGTGGGGTGCGACGGTGAGCTCATCGGTGACGGTGGTACATAGTGCTAAAGGCATGGGGGGTAGGCGGATGGTGGGCTGCCTCCTGGCGGTCATTTACGGCGCAATGGCGCAGCTAGGGGAGATGGCTTTTTGTCGGGTGAGGTTAGCACTCTGAGCGGCAGAGGCGGTGCTCGACGCTGCGTGCGGTGGTTGCTGGTCGCGCGACGGGAAAAGGGCATGTCCTAGAGCATGCTGGGGTTATGGCGGAGCGGCGCGTGCAAGCTGAGGGCAAGGCGCGGCTTGTGTTGGCCTGTCGGGGATGGCGCTTTGGCGTGCTCTGTGCATGGCCTAGAGGCTCGGTGCGCGGGTGTGCCTCGGTGGTCCAGGGCTCAGCTGCTTCCGTGGGGTGGACAGGGGATCGCGGTAGCGTGCGGCAAAGCTAGGAGACGTGCTGGATTGGCACGGCTTGGTCTCTGGCACGTTGCCCATGTTTGGCTGGCGACGACCTTACTCGGGCGGCGCGGTATTGGCCCTGCTGGGTAGGAGGGGGTTGTCTGGTTCTTAGTTAGGCTAAGAGTAGACAGAGGATAGATGAGAGGTTTAAATGGGGGACAAGAACTTAATTTGCAACAGTATTAGTTAGGCCAAATTTTCTCTGCCTGCCAAATATTCGACAAAATGGCCGCAAGAAATTTTTGTTTGAATTTTGAAAAGATTTTTGGTGGGTGTGTTAGTCATATGCTTGAGCATCTGTGATTGCTTGGGATTGTCAAGGTGAACTCATTTGAGTGGTTTTTGAAAAATATGGATCTATGCACATACACTTGATGCCATTTTCAAATGCCTTTTAAAATTAGTGTTTGAATGTTTTTGTAAGATTTCAAAGTGGGTCTTGGTAGATCATTACTTTTACTAGCAAGGGGTGAAAAGAGTTATAATTGTTTCTGTTTAAAATTGACTTCTAGGAACACCTAAAGTGGCCTAGTGGATTAAAATGGCAAAAGTGACCATTTGCCTTTATTAATTCCATTTGATTTCTTTTTCTTTGGTTTTGGTTTTGGAATGACCTAGATGATGTGGCATTCACCTTTGAATCATTTACAACCATTAGAACAAACAAACATGACATTTCCAAACAATTTTATATTAATACAACACACATATGAATTCCTAATTATTTAAATCATAAAAAGTTTTTGTTAACCCTAAATTGGGTGATTTGGATCTTGATAACCTTGATTAAAGATTTGGGATGTTACAGTTAGTACAGTATAAACATATATATTACTACTACCTGCTATGTACTAGTACTACTACTAGCAAAAAACCACCGTTCCTATTGCGGAAAAAATATGATTTCTTCCTACCAAACTAGTACTACTCAAAAAATGGCTATATTTACTTGTCGCAAAAATGGATGTATGTAAACATTTTTTAGTGCTAGATACGAGTACATCCAATCCAGTGAAAATTAATATGAATCAAAGGGGAGTACTACTACTACCGTACTCTACTATTGTACTACTACTACTACAGAGTAGTACATACTAGTACTCCCGAATGTATGTTGACCAGTACTCCTACCTCTCTTTAGGATTATTAGGCTAGAGAGCTTTTTAAAATTGTTAGAAATTATAAGACCTATATTCTTTATTGTCTTAATTCCCGTGACTCGTTAATTTAGATATCTCTATTTTCTCTCAATCTCCCAATGCATGTTGTTTCATCTCCCATCATGTCCCCTTTTTTATCTAGCGTCTCATGCATGTAAAACTAGTGGTGCATGCATAAATTAATTAGAGTGACTAATTCATCTACTTGGTAGTATTGCTAATTGGCCATCTGGCCTTCCTAAATGGAGAGCCTCAATCCTATTCAGCTTACTACTCAGCAGAGTACATCCACCCAACCCATTAGAAGTTAAGACTTAATGAAAAATAGTCAGGAGAGTACATACACCAAACTCATCTACATCAGTTTCAAGGAATAAGGCGCACACGCCCTCCAAACTAAAGTTTGACCGAATAAATGGAGCAACTAAAATTTACTTATATTGTGTAAAATTTGTTTCTTTGAATTCGTATTGAAACACACTTTCCAATGATGCTAAATTTGTGCAGTACCAACACTCTTTATATATATTTAGAGTAAATCTTGGTCAAATAAAAAACAAGAAAAATAAGGGAGCCTTATTTCTTGGGACGGAGATAGAGTACTACTACTACAAAATCCACCATTCCTAATATGCAACCGATCTTTCTGCAATTAAACCAATTAACAGCAGCTTATATCACCACTAAAACTTGACGCGAAAGAGGAAACGCAGCTCCTTCGACGTAGCAGGACCGACCAGGTAATGAGGTGGCATCGCTAGGTAAGACGTAAGGTCCTCAAACGCGACGTCGCCCGGCTTAGCGGAGCTCGACACGTAGAGCTCCACCGTCACGGTGCCGGTCCTCCTCCTGCCGTCCGTACATGAGAGCAGCGGCGGACATTCCACCCACATCCTCAGCCTATACACCGGCAAGTCGCACATCGCGGCTCTAGCACAGACCATAGACACGAGGGGGACCGTTCTTACCGTGGCAATCGTCACGACGAACACAGCGCCGTCCTGCTCCCCACCGAGGATGAGCCGGTAGGACGCCTCGCCCGACAGCGGCACCAGCTCCTACAAAGCTTTGGTGGTGGCATACTAGATCTTCTGCCCTTGGATCGAGTGGACCGCTTCGAGGTGGACGACAAGCGCTGGCGGTGGGGCGGCGAAGTTGCAGCTGGTCTCCGTGGAAGTGCAAGGAGCGTAAAGGCACATGATTTTGTTATCGTGGAATTTGTAGTAGGGCAGCAAACTATTGCGACCTTTGTGGGCGCACTTGACCCTAGCCGCTGATAGGCCGGCGTCCATGGCGGGCTCTTGGGTGAATCTGCCGCTAGGGTGCTCGCACTTCTGGCAGGAGGTGATCTTGCGGACGTAGCAGTGGCAGACTACCTGAATATCCACACACTGTAGAAATGGAAGTTCGAAAAATAAAATAGTTGCACGGACGAACCGACAAAATAAAAATCAATGGATTGTGAGGGAGAAATGGAGAGACCTTGTAGACCCGCTGGGGCTTGAGGGGCTGGGAGTAGGAGGAACAGTTGAGAACGGTGCTTTCCATCTTCAGAGTGACCATCCCAAGCATTGCGATTTGAGTGGGGGGAAATGAGGACTCTCTGATCCGGCCTCGAGCCGTTGCCTTATTTATATACCACCACTAATAATCAATAAAGTTCTACCTGATTACGCCTTTCCTTTCTGTACTAGGGTCCTTTTTGTATATTTTGAGACCTATTATCTACACTTTCCTGGTTTAATTGGACAAGATTAGTGGCCTCTTTGTATATGTGCGCCATCATTTTATTAGTAAGTTGGCACGTGAGACCCACATAATAAAGTATGACATATCATCACTATATAAAATTATGCTCTGTAATAGGTACAGCTCAAAAAAATATGAAAGAGCCACATCTATAAAAAGTAATAGTGTATATTTATTTTCACCCAATACACTTTGAAGATACTGTAGTAACATGTGAAAGTTTTAGTAGCCTAAGTTATTTAGCATTATGAAGAGCAACCTAATATGGAAGAGAAAGAAAACATCTAGCCAAAGCTCATTTTTGGGTGGAAGCACGAGGCAAACAGAAGGAAAGTTAGGCTGGACCACCACGGGCCCCAACTTTCTCTGCACTCCTACGCCTGCACGGTTGTACTCCATTGCGTGGAAGCTTACATAGGAAGAAAGAGATGACAATTGCGATGCTTCCCACCTAAACAAGTGCCAGGCGTAGATTCATGAGTGGAGCATAGCATCCAATGCTGCATTGAGGAGGAGAGAGGGAGGATAATTCTCCTTCACCAGGGGCGTTTTCTCTCACGAAAGGCAGCGACGAGACAGAATTTTGGGTGGAGGAGCATTTTTTAAAATAAGGCAAACTATTTGCGGTGGAAGGAGCCCTTGCTCGCCTTGCCAGTAGTACGACTATTTTTTTAACTAATACGACTTATTTAAAAAAATTCACAAATAATACACGAATTCGAGGAATTCCGAATCTAGCGTGGCGTCGGTGTTTGAAATACCGACCAGTACCTATCAGCATTGAAAATACCGACCAGTACCTATCAACATTTGAAATATCGACTAGTACATATCAGCATTTGAAATACCGACCAGTACCTATCAGCATTTGAAATACCGACCACACATGTCATCATCTTGTCCTTAACAAAGGAAAGGGAGCCTAGTCAGTAGTTCACTGCTGATAGGTCTAGTCGGTATTTCAAATGCCGATAGGTACTGGTCGGTGTTTCAAAGACCAATGCCATGCTAGATTCGCAATTCCTCAAATTCGTGTATTATTCGTAAAATTTGTTAAATAAATCGTATTATTTTAAAAAAAAATAGCAGCAGTACGATATCGACTAGGCACCAAAAGCTGAGTACTAATGATACAAACAGGATTAATACTTGAGTACTACTACTAGTACTTCTAGTTGCTATAAAAGATCCATAGTTCTATCCAGGAGCAATAGTGGCTAGTAGTACTAAGTACTGTAGCTCGTCAGGATCCTTCTTGCTTCCTCGAATGCCTTGATGAATACTAGTTCGATGGTATTCATATCAACTTCCAATGAAGCGGGATATATTGAGTAATAAAGTAAAAATAGGACCAGAGGGAGTAGGAAAGAGCTCACTTTATCAATTTGTTTTCACCCATCAACTCAATCATCTTCGTAGGTCCCACAGATTGGGGAGGTCGCGGTCGCCTTGGACACACCACCAAATTATGACAAGGCCATCGAGTGCGGGAAGCAGAGTCAGTGTTCCATCCAATCGCTTACCCTAGTCATCATCATCGATATTTACCACACGCATCGGTTTCATCAGCGATATTGATTGTCCCCTCGCTTCGGTAATCTGCCACATTAATCTCGGATTATCTCCTTCATGTTTATCCTCTCGCCTTCCCCGCACCAATCCATATCTAATCCCACGCTTCCAGCAACCAGCTCCATCCTCGTCTGTCATCCATGGCCACCTTCCGGCTGCCGCCTGAAATACCAGAGCGCAAAAACACTGGCATCGCTGCACGGGAGGACAATGCCCTATGTATTTGGGCCTTCTCCCATGGAGAACAAAGTGGAAGCTGGCGTGTGCCTTCCTCGACGTTGGGTATGGTCGCTGCAAGTACTGTATGTATCGCCTCCACGACAATCTGGACGGGATGTTGAAGCTCACGTTCGTCAACTTCAGGAACGCCCGTCTCCTCTATGGCCAGGCCTTCCACTATGGCTGCGAGATGGTGGTGTACACCAGCGCCAACATTTTCACCAAATACTGGGACCGGTTCCCCAACAATGGCAACTTCATCCACACTGTTCTCCCGGAGCTACCGATGGCTTCAGAGGTATCGCCGCCATATCTGGAGGTGCCGCTGATGGCTCAGGAGGTACCGCCACCTTATCTGGAGGTGCCGTCGCGTTACCTGGAGGTGCCGCTGATGGCTCTAAAGGTGCCGCCACCTTATCCGGAGGTGCCGCCGCGTTATCCAGAGGTGCCGATGAGTTAGGAGCCGGCTATGTCGCTGGAGCTGGTGTTGGTGCCGATGTCACGAGCTGCCGCTGGTGGCACGGACTAGGTGCTAGGAGGCGATGGATGTCAACACCCAGATTTTTAATCCCAGATGCCTGTTATGTCATAAATCGCAATCCCAGGATTACCATTTTTGTGAGACATAACAGATTGGATATGATAGTACATCATCCCTTACAAACCATAAATAAGGTCTTACACAAAAAAGGATCTCATGTTCCAGTCTTAATACAACAAGCAACGGAATAAGTAATAAGCGTAGCGGTGGGGTCCATCTTCAGGGGCATAGGCAATGCCGACGAAGGCAGATAGTCCTAGTTATCATAGCCGTCCTGCTGACCATCATCTTGGTAGTCTCCTTCATAGTTTGGCCATAGTAATAGCCAGGGACAAAATCCATGAGTACTCTTTAAGTACTCGCAAACTACCACTAACAAGTAGTACAATTCTAGTGGGACAAACTAAAGCAAAGTTTTAACTATGAAGTTAAGTTTGAAACCTAAGCTGAGTTCAGAAACAAAGAAAGATAAAATAAAGTTCTAGAATCACTTAAGTTGGAAAGCTAGTGTCATGGTCATAGCCCTGTTGTGGTCAAGTCGAGATTCATCATTCATTTCTTAAGTCATTTTGAAAACATCTGACAACGAAACAGTATGGCCACTCCAACTGTTCATAACCGCGGACGCGGCTATTCGAATAGTTTGACACTCTACAGAGGTGGTACACTTTCACCACAAGATTCGATACATCTATCAGGGATAACCCTGAATCATCATACTTAGTATTTAGATAATCAAACATAACCTTTCCTTTACACACCCTAGTATAAGCACCTCTCCTATGAGCATGGCCTCCCAACCATGACCATCTATCATCTTGGGCACTACATAGGTGGACAACATTGAGAGGTAGCCTCAGCTCAAACCTCTCTCGCGAGGGAACTAATACTAATGCATATAAACTTCTGGCTAAGCCTTACTCAATTCAGGTATTGTGGTTGTACGGTAAAATTTGAATGATATTGCATCTGATCCAACCATCAGTTTTGTAAAATGGTTAAGGCTCATGCCTCAACATTTTCATCCTCATAAACCATTTGTGTTTCTCAACACATGTCAAAACATCTCAATAGAATGGCTCATTATTCCAAGGTTTTCACAATTCATTTTCACCAAGTATTCCCATCTAAAAGTGACTCAAGTTTTGATCTAGTTCTAATCTACTAAGTTAAGAGTGTTCACTAAGGTGGGATGATAGGATCAATCTCATGCCATCGAATGACATCTAAGGTTATCTACGTAGGTCAATTTTTATACTTTTTATGCTACCTTCAAAACAAGTAAAGGACTTTGGTAAAGTAAAGAAAGTAAAGTCTTGAAAGTAAACTTGGAGTAGGTATTAGTCAAAGTGGTATAACCAAAGCATGCCTAGTGCATTTTTCTTAGGTTATCTAAATATTCTAGCTTGCTAACAATAGCTTGCATTGCTAATGATGGCTTGCTAGTATAATACTTGCAAGGGTTAGCTTGCCTTGGTTGGTGAAGTGGTTGAAGTTTTCTTCCTCCTCTTGATAGCACTCCTCCTCCTCGAAAGCTTGGTGGATACTTTCATTAATAGATACATACGGAGTACACAATCACCAAACAATACTTAACTAGTCTACTTAGCACTCTAAGGCACACATTTGATGATCTAATATCATCACAAGAATCACAAGGTTTAATTAACTAGTTTTATTCTTTTTATTTGAGAAGAGTAATTTCTACTCATTGAAAATAACTAAGATTTAATATTCTCCAATTAAAATATGGGATCATATGGACACATATCCTCACCACATATTCTAACATATGGGAATGTAGTTTAAGGGTTGGATCATATTTAATTAAGTTTAAGTTTATTATTTAATGATTTAAAGTGACTAGAAATGCCTATATAGCATTATTTTGGTACTAGTCCAAAGTCACTGCATGTAAACCTTAATATTATTACATATTCAGATAGGTATGGTTAAATGTGATTTTTTAGAGTTGGAATCAACTCAAAAGCTATTATGGTTGATTTTATAAAAATGTTTGAAGGTGCAAAAGCTTCTGTCTTGTTATTTTTACTAGGAGAGAGCTCTAACTCTAAATGAATTAAATCAAACGGTCCTGGATATATCTTTTCAGTAGCTTTCTAACAAAATTTGAATCACTCAGTTTGGTTCAGTAGATCTTCTGGAAACGATTTTTAAACTAAGGGACAGAAGTGAATTCAAACTAAAATAGAAAAACATAAATTTGAATTCACGGGCTAGCACGGGAAAGGAAATGGGCCGGCCCAGTGACACTCAGCGGCGCATAGGGCGGCTGACAGGTTGGTTCCGCTTGTCAGTGAGACTTAAAACCCGAAACGGTATCTATCAATCTGGGCCACACAATTAGAACAGAGATCGGCGGCTCACAGTCTTAGTCGACGATGGACTCGTCGCTGGCGAGACCGAACCCTAAAAGGCCAGTGCAGGTCTTACGGGGAAGTACCAGGGATCCAGCTACTGTAGTGAGGTGGGCGATCGAACTAGTGGACGATGGCTAGCTCCGGCGAGGTCGCGGCAGGGGCTGCGGTGGACGGAATCAACGGCAGCGTCTTCTCCTCTACAGCGGGCTCCTCCGGTGCAATTCCGGCGAACTATGGCTCGAGCGGCTCCGGCGAGAGGTGGGGAAGGATCAGTGATGAGAGGGGAGTAGAGTGGTGTGAGGAATTTGTGCTGGAGTGGCCTCCTTTTATAGGTATACGAGGGGACCGAACGGGATGGGCTGGCAATTCCGACGAGGGCTGTATAGCATGCTATCGTCATAGCTGGAGGTAGGGGCGGTGGCTTGCCTCCTAGCGGTGATCTATGGCTTAAATGCGCGGCTAGGGGCAATGGCGGTTGGGAGCGTCCCGCGCTCTGGGAGACAGCGGCGGTGCTCGACGCGGCGCTCTGCGACTGTGAGTCGCGTGGCCGCGCACGGCCGTGTCTGGTGGGGTGCTGGGGTCGAGGCGGAGCGGCATGCACGGTATTGGGTCGAGGGGCGGTCTATGGCGTGCTCTAGCAAGCTCGCAAAGAGAATGGGTGGCGGTGCTAGGGAGTGGTCCAGGGCCTGTAGGTGATCGAGGGGTGGACAGGGAGGTGTGGTAGGGTTGGGCGGAGCTAGGGGACTTGCTGGAATGGCATGGTGTTGTCCCTGGCGCTCTGCCCTCTTCTGGCCAGCGGAGACCACAAAGTGGCGGTGCTCCACTACTGCTGCGGCTTAGGGGTAGGCCGGTGAGGGTCTGGTTGGGCTCAGGGGGACAAGCGCGATCAATGCAGCTCTAATTGCTCGACAAGAGTTGATCAAAACAGTATAAGTTAGGCTAAGTTTGATTCTGTCTGCAAGGTGTTCGACACAATGGCCGCATGAAAGTTTTATTCGAATTTTGGGCTGAATTTTGGTGGAGTGGTTGATCACATGCTTGGGCTTCTAGGTGTGCTTGGGTTTTGAAAATGGAAGTCATTTGAGTGGTTTTTGAAATAGGGTGATCTTGATACCTACACTAGATTCAATTTTCAAATGCCATTTAAAATTAGTGTTTGAAAGTTTTTGGTAGATCAGAAAGTGGGCCTTGGTATATCACTACATGTACTAGCAAGGGGTGCACAGATCCACATTTGTTTCTGTTAAGAGTTGAGTTCTAGGAATAGGCAAAGTAGGCATGTTGATTAAAATGGCACAAATGACCATTTGCTTATTTTATTCATTTTGATTTGTTTTTCTTTGGGATTTGTTTGGGAATGATCTAGATGATGTTTATTTCACCTAAGAATCATTTTACAAGCAATGGATCACTTAATCATGGGAATTCAAAACAACTCCTATTTAAATGCACGCACATATGAATGCTTTAATATTTTTAATTGGAAAAGTTTTTGTTAACTCTAATTCTGATGATTTGGATCTTAATAACCTTGGATTAAAGTTTTGATACTCCTAGTTCTGGTGGTTCTGTAAGCTTCCTCTAAGATACGGATCGGCACTTCACAATATGTCAGGTCATTGTTGGTCTCAACGGCTTGATGATCGATGTTCTTGAAAACTTCAGTCTTCTCCGGCACTTCCAGGCATTTGCGAAGTAACGAGATATGGAACACATTGTGGATGGCTGACATCTCTTCTGGCAGTTCTAGTTGATACGATACTTCTCCTCGGCGATTCGGAATCTTGAAGGGTCCGATATATCTGGGGGCTAACTTTCCTTTCAGACTAAAGCGTTGCGTTCCCTTCAGTGGTGAAACCTTGAGATACACAAAATCTCCGACATTGAAAGTCAGGTCTCTCCTTCTCTTGTCAGCATAACTCTTATGTCTGGACTGGACGGTCTTGAGGTGCTCACGGACTTTGTGCACCTTTTCTTCGGCTTCTCGGAGAATACCGGGTCCAAAGATCTGACTCTCTCCTACTTGAGACCAATTCAAAGCGGGTACGACACTTCCTTGCATATAGGACCTCAAATGGTGCCATCTGCAAACTAGCTTGATAACTGTTGTTATATGAGAATTCTGCGAAAGGCAGGCAGTCTTCCCATTTTGATCCATACTCTAATACACAAGCTCTTAACATATCCTCTAGGATTTGGTTGACTCTCTCAGTCTGTCCATCAATTTGCGGGTGATAAGCGGTGCTGAAATTCAACTTGGTTCCTAATCCTTCTTGGACATTCTGCCAAAATCTTGAGGTAAATTGGGTTCCTCGATCTGATACTATGGTCTTGGGGGTTCCATGCAGACTAACAATTCTAGCAATATACAACTCTGCTAGCTTTGAACTCTAGTAGGTAGTCTTGACAGGTATAAAGTGAGCTACCTTGGACAGTCTATCAACGATGACCCAGATTGAGTCATTTCCTCTACTCGAAGTAGGTAAACCGGTGATAAAGTCCATTCCGACGGAATCCCATTTCCATTCTGGAATCTGCAATGGTTGCAATAGTCATGTGGGGCTCTGATGCTCTCCTTTGACTCTTTGACAGATGTCGCACTTGGTGATGTAGCTTCCGATTTCTCTCTTCATCTTGTGCCACCAAAATTGCTCTTTCAAATATTGATACATCTTCGTTCCTCTAGGGTGGATAGAATAAAGAGTATCATGAGCTTCCAGCATGATAACCTACTTCAGCTCCAAATCTGCTGGCACACAGATACGTCCTTTGTACCATAGAACTCCTTCTTCATCTTCGGTGAATCCAGGTACCTTTCCTGTACCAATACGACGTTTGATTCCATCGATATTTTCATTTCCCTTCTAGGCTTCCTTGATTTTGCTAATTAATGTGGGTTGAAACTCAATGCTAGCTAAGAATCATTTGCTAACAAGCTCAGTCCTAAACTGCTCCAACTCCTCATACAAACTTGGTTGCTTCTCCTTGATCATGGTGTTTAGCCTACACGACAATCTTCTAAGAGCATCCGCTACCACATTGGCTTTGCCGGGGTGATAGTGAATGCCAAGGTCATAATCCTTGATTAACTCTATCCAACTTCTTTGCCTCATATTCAGCTCCTTCTGAGTGAAAATATACTTCAAGCTCTTGTGATCTGAGTAAATCTCACAGCGATTTCCCATCAGATAATGACGCCATGTCTTCAATGCTATATAATTTTTGATGTCCCATGCTTCGTTTTATCCACTTTCTTGTGTTTTGTTCCAACTTTGGAGTACTTTTCTTATGATTTCCTAGACTAACCTATTAACAAGAGCCACAGTGCTAGCTGCCTTTTTTCTGCTATTTTTGGTTCCAGGAAAGTCAGAAAATGAATATTCTCGGAATTGGACGGGACAAAAGCCAAAGTGCCTATTTTCCTGGAAGTGATCAAGTGCCAGAATACGAGACGGAGAAGGGCCAGGGAGCCACCACACCACCTGGCCGCGCGGCCAGGCCTAGCCCGCGCCAGGGGGTAGTGTGGCCACTCCGGGCACCCCCTCGGCCTCTCCTTCCGCCTATATATTGCCCTCAGGACGAAAACCCTAAGTACCCGATCAAAATTCCACGAAAGAGTCTGTAGCCGCCGTCATCTCCATCCCTAGATCGGGAGGGATCTGAAGCTCTTCACGGCACCCTGCCGGAGAGGTGAATTCACCTTGGAGGCCTTCTTCATCACCATGCAAGCCTCCGATGTCATTGGTGAGTAGTTCATCCTTGGACTACGGGTCCATGTAGTAGCTAGATGGCTGGTTCTCGTCCTTTGTGCTTTCATGTTTAGATCTTGTGAGCTCCGTTCATGATCAAGATCATCTATTTGTAATCCTGCATGTTGTGTTTGCAGGGATCCGATGGATATTGAGATGCTATTTCAGATTGATTATTGATTCTATCGTGTCTTTGTTATTTGTGATCTTGCATGCTTTTCGTTGTTAGTAGATATCTTGGCCAAGTAGATGCTAGCAACTCCAAGAGTTAGTATTTATGCTTGATAGTGGGTTCATGCCTCTGGTAATCTGGGAAGTGACAGAAATCTCTAAGGTACTAGATGTGATGTTGCTTCTAGGGAGAAAACAACAATCCTTTGTTCATAGAACAAACGTATTGTTTACTTTACACGCAGTTCGTAAAGCAATAATCTGTTGCTTGCAACTTAATACTGGAGGGGGTTCGGATGATAACCTGAAGGTGGATTATTAGTCATATATGCAGTTGGATGGCGGTCTATGTATTATGTTGTAATGCCCAATCAAGTCTCAGAGCAGTCAAGATGATTAGTATATGCATGTATTGCTTTCTCGGTGTTTGTCAATTGCCCCACTGTAATTTGTTCACCTAGCATGTTATCTATCTAAGGAGAGCCACCTCTAGTGAACTATGGATCCCTGTCCTTTTTCTTTACATACAATCTATAAACTATTTACTGCTTTGTGTTTACTTTCTGCAAAATTTTATTTCTTTCCATTCGATACGTTTAATCCTTTGTTTTCCGCAAAACACGGTGAGATTGACAACCTCATCGCAAGTTGGGGACAAAGTTCTGTGCTTGTGTTGTTCAGGTCTCCACGTTGCTACTAGCACCGGTAGTGCGCCCTGCCAAAGCTCAGCTAGTAACACCTTTGGGGTGTTTCCTTGCTCCTACTGGTTCAATTAAACCTTGGTTTCATAACTGAGGGAAAACTTACTGTTGTGCTCATCATACCTTCCTCTTGGGGTTCCCAACGAGCTCTACATCGAAACTCGAGCGCATCAAGATCTTTTCTGGCACCGTTGCCGGGGAGTCAAGGACATCTTCACAATGGGAGTCCCTCATAACCAATCTCTTTACTTTGTTGTTTTTGTTTTGCTTAGTTTCTTTTTGCTTTTTTTGCTTGTTTTGTTCTTCAAAAACACAAAAAAATTAGTTTTACTTGTTTGCTTTCTTATTTGAAAACCCAAAAAAATGACTACTCTTGAAAACACTAAGTTGTGTGACTTCACTAGCACCAACAACAATGATTTTATGAGCACACCTATTGCTCCACCTATGGCTGAAAATACTTTCTTTAAGATAAAACCTGCTTTACTCAATCTTGTTATGAGAGAGCAATTTTCTGGTATTGGTAATGAAGATGCTGCTTCCCATCTAAATAACTTTGTTGAACTTTGTGAGATGCAAAAGCATAGGGATATAGATGGTGATATTATTAAGCTGAAATTGTTTCCTTTCTCTTTGAGAGGAAAAGCTAAAGAATGGTTGAATTCCTTAACTAGGAATAGTATTGATTCTTGGACTAAGTGCAAAGATGCTTTTATTGAAAATACTATCCTCCTGCTAAGATTATATCCATGAGAAGTGAAATAATGAAGTTTAAACAACTTGATAATGAGCATGTTGTTCAAGCTTGGGAAAGAATGAAATCTTTGGTAAAGAATTGTCCCACTCATGGACTGACTGCTTGGATGATCATCCAAACTTTTTATGCGGGATTGAACTATTCTTCAAGGAACCTATTGGATTCAGCTGCTGGAGGTACCTTTATGACCATCACTTTGGGTGCTGCAACAAAACTTCTAGACAATATGATGGTTAATTATTCTGAATGGCATACTGAGAGAGCTCCACAAGGTAAGAAGGTAAATTCTGTTGAGGAAACCTCCTCCTTGAGTGATAAGATTGATATTATTATGTCTATGCTTGTTAATGGGAAAGCCCAGATCCAAATAATGTTCCTTTAGCCTCTTTGGTTGCTCAAGAAGAGCAAGTTGATGTGAACTTCATAAGAAATAACAACTTTGGTAATAATGCTTATGGTAATAATGCTCATAGGAACAATTTTGGTAACAAAAATTATAAGCCATATCCTCCCAACAATGGTAATTCTAATGGAAATTCTTACAACAATAATAAGAGTGCTCCCTCTAAACTTGAAGTTATGCTTAAAGAGTTTATTAGTAAACAAACTGCTTTCAATAAAACTATTGAGGAAAAACTCTCTAATGCTGAAAGAAATATAGCATCTTTGGCTGAAGCTCAATCTACTTTGAATAAAATGGCTGCTAAACCTAAAACTAATGAGAATCCCTTTGAAGCTACTAATGTTATACAAGTAAGAATTTATGAAAATGTTAGACTATTAGCCGAATTACATGCTAAGTGGGAAAGAGAAGATGAAATTGCTAGAAACATTAGTGTTTCTACTATCACCACCACTAGTATTGAGGCTAGTAATAGCTATACTACTTTGGATGATAAAGTTGATTTTGATCTTGATGGTTGCAATATCTCTGAAGTTATTAAGTTCCTACAAAACCTTGCTAAAAGTCCTAATGCTAGTGATATGAACATGGCTTTTACAAAACACATTACTGATGCTCTCATAAAGATTAAAGAAGAAAAGATGAAACATAAAGCTTCTATTCCTATAAAGCAAGAAGAAGGTTGGGAACCCATCATTAATATGAAAGTGAATGACTTTGATTTCAAAGATTTGTGTGATCTCGATAGTAGTGTTTCTATTATGCCTAGAAGGATTTATGATATGCTTGATTTGCCTCCTCTTGAAGATTGTTATTTGAATGTCCCACTTGATGCTAATGCTAAAAAGAAACTCATGGGGAGTCTTAATGATGTTCTTATTATGGTTAACGATTCCTATGTCCCCGTTGACTTCTATGTTTTGGATGTTGAATACAATGCTTCTTGTCCTATTACTTTGGGAAGACCTTTTCTTAGAACGGTTGGTGCCATCATTGATATGAAAGAAGGCACCATTAAATATCAACTCCCACTCAAGAAAGGTATAGAACACTTCTCTAAAAAGAGAGAAAAGATTTCTTTTGCTTCTCCTATGAAAACAAAATTTGGTCTTAATGCTTCTTCATTTGAGAACACTTGATTCTTTCTTTGCTTCTTATGCCTAACTTAAAGGCGTTAAAGAAAAGTACTTATTGAGAGATAACCCAAAAGTTTTAGATGAGTCTTGGAAGTTATTACCTCTGTAATAACCTCTCCTTATCCTTTTTATTTGCTTTTTGTGCCAAGAGTAACCTCTAATGAGAGAGAAGTAATGATTGGGAAAGTTGCTGTCCCAAAACAGATTTCTGTGCTTCACCGTAAATATTCGAGAGAGAGCTCTGTATGTCGGATTGAGCTGTAATTTTTTGTGCTTCTGCCCCAGGTTGTTATATAACTTTCGTTAGTTAAACACGTTTTTATTTGAGCAACATAAGGTCTTAGAAAAAAATCTTCTTTACCTGCTGGTCTGTTTTGACAGATTTCTGCCATTTTCAGCATTTGCTTCTTGTTGGTTCCTTCTTGAGGTCATTTTGGGAATTGAGCTTTTTGAGGGAAGTGCTACAGTAGCTAGTGTTCTAATGGAAGTTTATTTGGTGTTAGAACTGAACCTTGAGACTTATTTTGCTTAAGTGCACTAATGTTGCTAATGAGATTGTGTGAAGTTTTATATGAAGGAAACTTTTCAGGTGTATGGAAGGAATGAGTAATGAGATGAAGGATGGACTAAAGCTCAAGCTTGGGGATTCCACGCGTGTCACCCCAAGAAATATCCAAGAAGTACAAGCGTCAAAGCTTGGGGATGCCCAAGGCATCCCCTTCTTCATCAATAAAAATCTCAGGTTTCTTCCAAACGCTTCATTTTTATTGTTTCATGCACAGTTGTGTTTTTCTTGGAGCGTCTTCTTTTTCGTTTTTGTTTTGGTTTTTAGTTTTCTTTGTTTGCTTAGTTTTCTTAATAAATTGTTTGGACCTCGTCTTTCATACATTTGGTTTGCAAATAGTTTGGTTTGGTTTGGAAAAGAGTAGGAAAGTTCATACTTATGTGGTAAAAAGAGCTCGTTTTTGACTGTGGCCTATGCTTTGTCATGCCATGCTTGATATTGTTTTGGCTTTATGCTTAGTATTCTTTTCTGTAGCATGACTTGTTATAAACAATTGAGATTGCTTAATGTGCCTTGGATGAATCATGCGTTGTTTTAGCATATTAAAGCATAGTATAGTGGTATTCTCCTTTGATGCTTTATTTGGGTTGACTTGGCACATGCTCACACCATGTTATGACTATCCAAAGTCACCATAGCCTTTATGACCTTTGGTTTTCAACTTGTAGTATCACTTTATGCTTTGATCAATGATGTTTTGTCGCTCTGCATGATTATGGCCATTATTGCTCTCTTAGTTTGTCACTCCTAGTCTTTTGCTAGCCTTCACAACAAAGTATGAGTTCCACTCATGCATCCAACTCCCTAAACCAAGTTATTCCAAAAGAGTCCACCATACCTACCCACTAGCTTATGTTATTCCAAGTATATTCATGCTTTTGTTTACCTTCCACTTGTTATGAGAAAACTAGTGATTAAAGCTCTCACGAACTTGATGGCACACTTTACTTTTTGCCTCTAATAAACTTGAACTATTGGGTCCTTCTTTGTTGTGTATATGCTCGCGCTTTATAAGTTGAAATTAGCAGAACCATGTTTCATGGGGAACGCTTTCAACATTGCACTTGTACTTTGTACCCCGTTGATATCATGTTCTTTTGCTTACGGATCCCGACGGTGTGAAATAAAAGTGGAATTTGTAAGATCATGGAGTTTGTATGTGTGTTAGAGAAATGCCTGAGATGCTAGCCTAAGCCATGCCTAATCATGGTGGAAACTTGAAGCATCACCATAATGAGCACTCTATGAAGCATCCTCAATAAAAACCTATGCAAATAGCAAATAAAAAGATCGCTGCGATGCTCATTGTCTGCTTGCCTTGTCATTTTGATTATGGGAAAGCTCCCGTATCATGTGCAAGGGGTACCCCATTGGCGGTTCTTAATGATACACATATACTTACAATGACAAGAGCTTACTCATGACTGAAGTTAAGTAGCTTGAGGATCGGTCTTCGTAAGTAAGGGGCATGAGATTTCGGTTTATAACTTGTCAATCATATCCTCTTAGTTGTGTCATTTTAACCTTAATCACCTTCAAGATGCTTATGATAGGGGCAATGAGAGCTTAAAACTACAAGTACCATAATTTTTGGAAGCTCTTTATGAGACTTGAATCCCTACTTCCTTTTACAAAGGCCTTTCTTCCACCATTATATTGAGTCTCCACCTTCTATCTTTATGCACCTACTTTGAGAGCATAGTGGCCATTTTTAGTTCTATGTGCATTGTCCCAAGACTAGTTGATTGATGCATAACTTGATATTGCTTGTTTTAAACTATTGTATCTAGTCACTCTTATGAACTTTGAAGGTGTCCTATGCATTTATATTTGCTACTCTATTGAGGGACAAGCTGAATACTTTTATGCTATGTTTTCTTTATGTGAAACAAACAAACGTCTTGCAAAGCATTGTTATTCATGAATCTTTTGGTTGTGCCTTTTCATGTTGCATCATAGTTTCTTTGCTTATTGCTAGAACTTTGTCTTTCATGTTATGATTGAAGTACTATGATCCCAGCTTTGAATGTTTTGCAAATACTTTGATCAAGTCTTTGATGGTGCATGTCACCTCAAAAAGTATTCTTTCTTTTTATCACTTACCTACTCGAGGACGAGCAGGAGTTAAGCTTGGGGATGTTGATACATCGCAAATGTATCTATAATTTTTGATGTTACATGCTTGGTTTTATCCACTTTCTTGTGTTTTGTTCCAACTTTGGAGTACTTTTCTTATGATTTCTTGGACTAACCTATTAACAAGAGCCATAGTGCCAGCTGCCTGTTTTCTGCTGTTTTTGGTTCCAGGAAAGTCAGAAAATGAATATTCTCGGAATTGGACGGGACAAAAGCCAAAGTGCCTATTTTCCCGAAAGTGATCAAGTGCCAGAATACGAGATGGAGAAGGGCCAGGGAGCCACCACACCACCTGGCCGCGCGGCCAGGCCTGGCCCATGCCAGGGGGTGGTGTGGCCGCTCCCGGCACCCCCTCGGCCTCTCCTTCCGACTATAAGTTGCCCTCGGGACGAAAACCCTAAGTACCCGATCAAAAATCCACGAAAGAGTTTGTAGCCACCGGCATCTCCATCCCTAGATCGGGAGGGATCTGAAGCTCTTCCCGGCACCCTGCCGAAGAGGGGAATTCACCCTGGAGGCCTTCTTCATCACCATGCAAGCCTCCGGTGTGATGCGTGAGTAGTTCATCCTTGGACTACGGTTCCATGTAGTAGCTAGATGGCTGGTTCTCCTCCTTTGTGCTTTCATGTTTAGATCTTATGAGCTCTGTTCATGATCAAGATCATCTATTTGTAATTCATACATGTTGTGTTTGCGGGGATCCGATGGATATTGAGATGCTATTTCAGATTGATTATTGATTCTATCATGTCTTTGTTATTTGAGATCTTGCATGCTTTCCGTTGTTAGTAGCTATCTTGGCCAAGTAGATGCTAGCAACTCCAAGAGTTAGTATTTATGCTCGATAGTGGGGTCATGCCTCTGGTAATCTGGGGAAGTGACAAAAATCTCTAAGGTACTAGATGTGCTATTGCTACTAGGGAGAAAACAACAATCCTTTGTTCATAGAACAATCATATTGTTTACTTTACACGCAGTTCGTAAAGCAATAATCTGTTGCTTGCAACTTAATACTGGAGGGGGTTCGGATGATAACCTGAAGGTGGATTATTAGTCATAGATGCAGTTGGATGGTAGTCTGTGTATTATGTTGTAATGCCCAATCAAGTCTCAGAGGAGTCAAGATGATTAGTATATGCATGTATTGCTTTCTCAGAGGAGTCATAGATGTAGGTTTAGAGTAGAACGAATGGATTGTAGAAGAAGAAGAATAACCCACACAAGCAACTTTAGTTTTGGAAGAATAGGTTTAGTGGTATCATAACAACCATAAAAGAAAGCAGACAATTCATCGCATCGATTATTATAGATAAGTCTATACGGATTTGGTTCCTAGTAGGTCGCTTGGAATCTTCATGATCTTCATAATCTTTATTGTCTTCGAGGTCTTCGGTTAATACCTTTGACGTAAGGCCTTCAGTGTCTTTGGTTTAAAGTCTTCAATTCTTGTAGCTTCAGTCTTGGATCATCTTCTACAGAGGTCTTCAATTCCTGACTTGAGCGAGATGGTCTTCTTTGGAAAGTTAGTCTTGAGAGAAGTTTATTCTTGAAGTGTATAATGGTTATTTCTGAGGTTGAAAAAGGAGGGACTTGAGAATTTTAAAACTCCAAAGATAGTTGGTGAGAAGTATGAGAATTTTCTAAAATAACTTAGAAAATATTACTCCTAAGGCTTTTCCGAGGCTAGGGTCATGATCTACAATCAACTTATGCTCTGATACCATCTGTTGTGACCTAGGATCCAGTAAGGATCCTAAGTCCCTGTGATTAACATGCTAGTCCCTAGATCATTAGCTAGCACTCACAGTCGATGAAATATCATGTAAAACACAAGTCTTTATTACATGAATCGAATAATCCAGAGTTTACATTATTACAACAGAAGCGAAACAAAAAAAACTTGGAGTCCCATCAATGCCACAGGCAGGTTGAGTGAAGACCCGCGATCCTAGCGCACCTTTCAACGATCTCCAAATTCTGGACATGAAACGTGCAGCCAAACGAGTTGGTCAATACTTTGAATGTATTGGCAAATTACACCAAGGAAAGAACAAGACTAACTCTACATGCAAGGCTAAGAGTAGGCTTTGTGGTTTATTTGCATAAAGCCAATTTTCACGAAGTAAGAAAAAAAGAGGGAGAACTTTTACCCTACTTTGTAAACATTGTTTAAGTAATATAGGGTCGAATGGAACACGAGGATATTACTCACCAAGTGCCCAAACAACCTAACACTTGGATATTACTCACCAAGTTCCCAAAATCCCACCCATTGGCGATATTACTCACGCCCTAGGGTTTTAGAAAAACTTTGAAAAGAGAGAGGAAGATCCTTCAGAGGCTCCATCCTTCAGATGCTCAAAGGGTTCTTTTCCGTGAACTCGGCTGATCGATCAGATTGCAATACTCTCGAAAGGTTGTGCACTTTCCCCACAATCCACGATCAAGTCCTTTTACAGACAAGACCATGGCGATGCCTTCCCTTAGTAGCCCCTCTACCAGCTGGATCCAACCGTGGCAAGAACCTCCAAATGTTGGTACCCCTGTGAGGTTTCCCACTAAGTACTAAGCCAAGACAGAGCCCATATGTATTGTGGTTGCACTGTAAGCTTCTGAATTCTGAAACATGGCAGACTTCTTTGATTCCTGGGTGGCCGTCCTCCACCAAAAATCCCACTCGTTGTCCCGACAACCATTCCGCCCAGAAGAAAACTTAGTTTTATTTTGAAGGGGGTTTTGAGAAGAAAAGTTCGCTCAAGAGAGCTCTCATACTTAGAAAATTTTGAGTCTTTCGAACCCCCAACGGTACTTAGTATATATATAGCATAGCAAGCAATACTTAGCAAAAACAGGGGGAATCCTATTAGGACGGAAATTCCTATGTATAGAGCTACTCATGGCATACAACAAAACCGCACTTGCAAAAATAGTAATAAGAAAATCTACTAAAGACCTACACATGCATACTACAAGATTTGAAGAGTAAAACATGCATAGTCAAAACTGGGACATTAAACATGAAGAAGTGGTGTTACTTGCCTTATGTTAATAATATGTGTGACAATTGAATTCCTTCGCATCAACCGCACTCTCCGCACACTCTAACGCAAGGACAAGTAGTTCCAATCAAAACAATTGCAACCATAGAAAACACAACAATGATTATCATAATCATGCATAATGATTTAATATTAGTTCTTAGAATGGTATTAGATCATATGATGCATGTTGGAGATTATTTAATGCAATAGGGTATTCATTATTAAATCTTGATAACCAAAAGAGGAGTTTTAGTAGATCTGTTGCAACTTCCATCCTAGTTGTCGAATTAAATTTGGTTCTAAGTTTTACTAGATAGAGGACATTAATACGAACCATTAGGAATTGGATTCACCATAATCGGAGTTATAGATCTTTTTCTATGATTTATTTACTATTTACTAGAGTTTAAATTACTTAAAATATTTACTTCTTCAAAAAAAATATCTAAGACCAGATATGTATTACTCGAAAAATTGTGAATCCATAGACATATTAATTATATTTTTCTGATCTATAAATAATTTATTATGAATTTAATAATCTAAATGGCCATTAAAACCAATTATATTACTACAGTAATTATACACTATGAAAATCTAGAACTAACAGCATATTAATGTTGCATATGAAATTATGAATCCATCAGTACTATATTTGTATTTTTTGGATCTACAGATAATTTACTATGATTTATACAAGATCTACCAATTTTCTGCAATTTAAAATTAATTAACTAAATGACAGAGGCGTGGGGGCAACGTGGCACGATCTGATTGGTCCATACCCCTTCGGTTAAGTGGATCATCTACAGCCTCTGGATCTTGATCAAACGGTGGGGGCGGCCGCTCGCTCTTTGGCTTGATGTCGGCTTGAGCTCCCGGCTCCGGCTCGGCTTGGCTCGGCTCTAAGAGATCTGGTCTACCCACATTAGATCGGACGGCCGACGTTGACGATGGCAAGCCAGCGACGACACGTCGACGACGGTGGGTGGCGGAAGCTCCAGGAGGTGGCCTCTGGCGGTGCTCCGGCGAGTCCCTAGGATGGCAGAGTGGATGACGGGGTTCGCCGCGTTACTACAGTCTCACGGGTATCCTCGGTGACGTCCTTTGCTTCCTATAGCAATGGCTATGGTCGGATGGAGCTCCAGGGCGGCTGTGTTACTCCGGCGAGAAATCCCGGACGCGTTGGCGATCTGCGGAGGTAGAGACAAGGTCAGAGAGGCACGGTGCATCGAGGGGAAGAGGATAAGAGGGAAAGGAAGACGAGGGGAGGCTCGGAACCTCGGGTTTCCAGATCGATCTGAAGGTGACCAGCGGCGGCGGATCGGAGCTTGATAGTGGGGTGCTAGGGTTCGGGGGAAAAGGTGAAAAGGTACACAAGGAGGTGCTAGGGGTTTATATGGGGTGATCTCGTGCGGAAGGGGCAAGAAAATCAGAACGGAAACAGCCGAATCGATCGGGATTCAAAACGGGAGGATGAACCGTGTTCATCCCGGTCTCCAGCGACGCGGGGAACAAGGAGTGGTGGGACCCGCCTGTCAGCGTCAGAGAGGGAGAGACGTCCTGAGCGGCTGTTGTTAATGGGCCAGCCCGGTGCGCTGTTGTGATGCGTGGTGTGCGCTGGTGGGCGCAGCGGTAGATAGTGGGGAGGAGGAGGGCGGCTCGGGCTGGGCCGGCCAGTCCGGTTAGATTAGGTTTTTTGTTTTCAATTTTGTTTTTTACTAGTTTTAGTATTTGTTTTGTAACTTTTGTTTTACAACTCTAAATGAGTTGAAATTTGTTTCTAAAATTTTCTAATTTCAAGTAGATCATTTTAGGCTATTATTTAGCATTAATTTCTACCTTAACAAAAGTGGACTTTTTTGATAAAGCCAATTTATTCCTTTTAGGAATAAAGTGATATGTAGAATTTTTAGGGTTTATTCATTATTCCAACTTAAGAATTTTTCTTGATGCCAAAATTCTATTCAACTCATTGTTTTTGATTTATACAAAACTTCCAAACCAATTGGATAGTCATACTAAACCATTCAATTTTTAGTATGGCTTAGGAAGGTTTGAACAATCCTAAAAAAGTTTCTTTTTAATCAAATTTCAACAAGGTCAAACAATTCAATCAACTTATAAATTTTTTTTAACATTCCAAAATAGGAAAATTTTGGGATGTTACAGACTACCAACCTTAAAAGGAATCTCGTCCTCGAGATTCGAGAAGGCTAGAAAGAAATAGGTTCGAGATACACTACGGTACTACCAACCTTAAAAAATTATCTTTGTTGAATCCTCCAAAATTGAGTTATTTGAGGTTTATCGTCAACTATCTTGATGTGAAGATTCGTGTGCTTCATTCGCAGAGTCGCGGTGCACATTGGCATTAACAGTAGGGTGAATCTTTCCATTCCCATTACCATTCTTCGGTTCCTGGCAATCAACGGCATAGTGTCTAGGTTTGCGACAGTTGGAACAAAGGACTTTACTCGTGTCCTTCCTTTTTCCGCCATTGGTGAAATTTCCTCCATTCCTGTTCTGATGCTTATGACCATTGTGGCCATTGTGCTCATCCAAATGGGAGTCATCATGCTCGTGGGGTGGTGGAGAAGTGGTGCGGTTGTTGTAGGTCGCGAAACTCACGCCTCTTCAAAGCCATGACACCAGCAGCCACATGATGAGTGCGGAAGGCTTCTTCAAATTGGTTCCATGGAATAGCATCAATATCCGAATGGGTGACCTGATAATTATCCCACCATTCAGCAGCAGGCCCCTCAAGTTGATGTGCGGAAAACCGCACCCTTTCTGCTCCAACAGCTTGGACAGTGTCCAACTTCTTGTTGATTGTGCGGAGCCAGTCATCTGCTACAATTGGCTCAGAACTACTTGAGAAAATTAGAGGGTTCAACCTCAAGAACCGAGTCAAGCGATCCTGATGGGGCGGTGGAGGTGGCGGAGGCGGCGGGTTGTTTTTGTTGTTGTTGTTGTTTTGCATGTTTTGAGTGAGGAGTTGGATGAACTGATTCTGGGAGTTCAGAAGTTGTGCAATCTTTGGAGGTAGAACATAGTTCTCATGTCTTGGCGGCATCTGAGGTTTTAGACAAAAGGTAAGACATAGATAGAAAGACTATGGAATAAACTCTACCCTTATGCATCACACAAGGAAACACACAAATATTGTCAACCAAGCTTTAAACACTCCGAGTTGTATTACAACCAAGCATTACAAGGAGATTGGTAAAGGTACTACGGTATTTGATAGGCTATCTACTCTAATCTCTTGTCTCTTTGCCTTGGTTGGGGTGTGCATGATGTCGCTCTTCAAGCCTTTGTGCACCCGCTAGGGTTGATCATTTCGAGATTTCTTCTGTGTGCAGTTGATAGCATAATGCCCATTTTTAAGGCACTTGAAACAAGTGACATCCCTAAGATCCTTGCTATGCTTCTCGCCGTAGTTGCCATTAATCCCATTATCATAGACCCTTTTCTGAGGACAATTATATGCATAGTGTCCCATGTCTCCACACTTATAACAGAGAACTACTCTTAAATTCTTCCTCCATTTTGGTCTTTCCAAGGCCAACAAGTCTCGTAGATCATATTCCACCTCAAACTTTGGACCTCAAACTTTGGAACTCTTGCTCTTTTCCTTGAGCTAGTTTTGGGAACATGGCCCCTCTCTCCATAAGCCGAGTATTGCGAAGTGATGACTTTGCGTGTGGTGTCTAGAGTCTTGAATCCATCCCTTGCCTTTGTCGTAGACCTTGTGTCCTTGTAGAGCATAATGGGGCCTTGTCGCATTCCATCTCTGACTTGCTGATTCACTTGTTGTACCATCGGGTAGAGGTGACATTGAGAAGGGTTGTGATTGGTTCCTTCACACAAGAAACACGTAACTTGAGAGGTGGGACGTTCTTCAGATGGGTGACTTGCTTCACGGTAGGGGCACTGATCACGATGCTCCTTGGAGGTGTGGTCCATCTGTCAAGTTGACCGAGGTTTAGAGTAGAACGAATGGATTGTAGAAGAAGAAGAATAACCCACACAAGCAACTTTAGTTTTGGAAGAACATGTTTTAATGGCTATCATAAAAACCGTAAAAGAAAGCAAACAATTCGTCGCATCGATTATTATAGATAAGTCTATCCGGATTTGGTTCCTAGTAGGTCGCTTGGAATCTTCATGATCTTCATTGTCTTCGAGGTCTTCGGTTAATAACTTTGACTTAAGGCCTTCGATGTCTTTGGTTTAAAGTCTTCAATTCTTGTAGCTTCAGTCTTGGATCATCTTCTATAGAGGTCTTCAATTCCTGACTTGAGCGAGATGGTCTACTTTGGAAAGTTAGTCTTGAGAGAAGTTTATTCTTGAAGTGTATAATGGTTATTTCTGAGGTTGAAAAAGGAGGGACTTGAGAATTTTAAAACTCCAAAGATAGTTGGTGAGAAGTATGTGAATTTTCTAAAATAACTTAGAAAATATTACTCCTAAGGCTTTTCCGAGGCTAGGGTCACGATCTACAGTTAACTTATGCTCTGATACCATCTGTTGTGACCTAGGATCCAGTAAGGATCCTAAGTCCCTGTGATTAACATGCTAGTCCCTAGATCATTAGCTAGCACTCACAGTCGATGAAATATCATGTAAAATACAAGTCTTTATTACATGAATCGAATAATCCAGAGTTTACATTATTACAACAGAAGCGAAACAAAAAAAACTTGGAGTCCCATCAATGCCACAGGCAGGTTGAGTGAAGACCCGCGATCCTAGCGCACCTTTCAACGATCTCCAAATTCTGCACATGAAACTTGTAGCCAAACGAGTTGGTCAATACTTTGAATGTATTGGCAAATTACACCAAGGAAAGAACAAGACTAACTCAACATGCAAGGCTAAGAGTAGGCTTTGTGGTTTATTTGCGTAAAGCCAATTTTCACGAAGTAAGAAAAAAAGAGGGAGAATTTTACCCTACTTTGTAAACATTGTTTAAGTAATATAGGGTCGAATGGAACACGAGGATATTACTCACCAAGTGCCCAAACAACCTAACACTTGGATATTACTCACCAAGTTCCCAAAATCCCACCCATTGGCGATATTACTCACGCCCTAGGGTTTTAGAAAAACTTTGAAAAGAGAGAGGAAGATCCTTCAGAGGCTCCATCCTTCAGATGCTCAAAGTGTTCTTTTCCGTGAACTCGGCTGATCGATCAGATTGCAATCCTCTCGAGAGGTTGTGCACTTTCCCCACAATCCACGATCAAGTCCTTTTACAGACAAGACCATGGTGAGCCTTCCCTTAGTAGCCCCTCTACCAGCTGGATCCAACCGTGCCAAGAACCTCCAAATGTTGGTACCCGGTGAGGTTTCCCACTAAGTACTAAGCCAAGACAGAGCCCATGAGTATTGTGGTTGCACTGGAAGCTTCTGAATTCTGAAACATGGCAGGCTTCTTTGATTCCTAGGCGTCCGTCCTCCACCAAAAATCCCACTCGTTGTCCCGACAACCATTCCGCCCAGAAGAAAACTTAGTTTTATTTTGAAGGGGGGTTTTGAGAAGAAAAGTTCGCTCGAGAGAGCTCTCATACTTAGAAAATTTTGAGTCTTTCGAACCCCCAACGGTACTTAGTATATATATAGCATAGCAAGCAATACTTAGCAAAAACAGGGGGAAACCTATTAGGACGGAAATTCCTAAGTATAGAGCTACTCATGGCATATTACAAAACCGCACTTGCAAAAATAGTAATAAGAAAATCTACTAAAGACCTACACATGCATACTACAAGATTTGAAGAGTAAAATATGCATAGTCAAAACTGGGACATTAAACATGAAGAAGTGGTGTTACTTGCCTTGTGTTAATAATATGTGTGAAGATTGAATTCCTTCGCATCAACCGCACTCTTCGCACAGTCTAACGCAAGGACAAGTAGTTCCAATCAAAACAATTGCAACCATAGAAAACACAACAATGATTATCATAATCATGCATAATGATTTAATATTAGTTCTTGGAATGGTATTAGATCATATGATGCATGTTGGAGATTATTTAATGCAATAGGGTATTTATTATTAAATCCTGATAACCAAAAAAGAAGTTTTAGTAGATCTGTTGCAACCTCCATCCTAGTTGTCGAATTAAATTTGGTTCTAAGTTTTACTAGATAGAGGACATTAATACGAACCATTAGGAATTGGATTCACCCTAATTGGAGTTATAGATATTTTTCTATGATTTATTTACTATTTACTAGAGTTTAAATTACTTAAAATATTTACTTCTTCAAAAAAAATTATATCTAAGACCAGATATGTATTACTCGAAAAATTGTGAATCCATAGACATATTATTTATATTTTTCTGATCTATAAAGAATTTATTATGAATTTAATAATCTAAATGGCCATTAAAACTAATTATATTACTACAGTAATTATACACTACGAAAATCTAGAACTAACAACATATTAATGTTGGATATGAAATTACGAATCCATCAGTACTATATTTCTATTTTTTGGTTCTACAGATAATTTACTATGATTTATACAAGATCTACCAATTTTCTGCAATTTAAAATTAATTAACTAAATGACAGAGGCGTGGGGGCAACGTGGCACAATCTGATTGGTCCATACCCCTTTGGTTAAGTGGATCATCTACAGCATCTGGATCTTGATCGGACGGTGGGGGCGGCCGCTCGCTCTTCGGCTTGGTGTCGGCTTGAGCTCCCGGCTCCGGCTCGGCTTGGCTCGGCTCTAAGAGATCTGGTCCACCTAGATTAGATCGGACGGCCGACGTTGACGATGGCGAGCCAGCGGCGACACATCGACGACAGTGGGTGGCGGAAGCTCCAGGAGGTGGCCTCTGGCGGTGCTCCGGCGAGTCCCTGGGATGGCAGAGTGGACGACGGGGTTCGCCGCGTTACTACAGTCTCACGGGTATCCTCGGTGACGTCCTTTGCTTCCTATAGCAACGGCTATGGTCGGATGGAGCTCCACGGCGGCTGTGTTACTCCGGCGAGAAATCCCGGACGCGTTGGCGATCTGCGGAGGTAGAGACAAGGTCAGAGAGGCACGGTGCATCGAGGGGAAGAGGATAAGAGGGAAAGGAAGACTAGGGGAGGGTCGGAACCTCGGGTTTCCAGATCGATCTGAAGGTGACCGGCGGCGGCGGATCGGAGCTTGATAGTGGGGCGCTAGGGTTCGGGGGAAAAGGCGAAAAGGTACACAAGGAGGTGCTAGGGGTTTATATGGGGTGATCTCGTGCGGAAGGGGCAAGAAAATCGGAACGGAAACAGCCGAATCGATCGGGTTTCAAAACAGGAGGATGAACCGTGCTCATCCCGGTCTCCAGCGACGCGGGGAACAAGGAGTGGTGGGACCCGCCTGTCAGCGTCAGAGAGGGAGAGACGTGCTGAGCGGCTGTTGTTAATGGGCCAGCCCGGTGCGCTGTTGTGACGCGTGGTGTGCGCTGGTGGGCGCAACGGTAGATAGTGGGGAGGAGGAGGGCGGCTCGGGCTGGGCCGGCCAGTACGGTTAGATTAGGTTTTTTGTTTTCCATTTTGTTTTTTTACTAGTTTTAGTATTTGTTTTGTAACTTTTGTTTTACAACTCTAAATGAGTTGAAATTTGTTTCTAAAATTTTCTAATTTCAAGTAGATCATTTTAGGCTATTATTTAGCATTAATTTCTACCTTAACAAAAGTGGACTTTTTTTATAAAGCCAATTTATTCCTTTTAGGAATAAAGTGATATGTAGAATTTTTAGGGTTTATTCATTATTCCAACTTAAGAATTTTTCTTGATGCCAAAATGCTATTCAACTCATTGTTTTTGGATTTATACAAAACTTCCAAACCAATTGGACAGTCATACTAAACCATTCAATTTTTAGTATGGCTTAGGAAGGTTTGAACAATCCTAAAAAAGTTTCTTTTTAATCAAATTTCAACAAGGTCAAACAATTCAATCAACTTATAAATTTTTTTTTAACATTCCAAAATAGGAAAATTTTGGGATGTTACGGACTACCAACCTTAAAAGGAATCTCGTCCTCGAGATTCGAGAAGGCTAGAAAGAAACAGGTTCGAGATACACTACGGTACTACCAACCTTAAAAGATTATCTTTGTTGAATCCTCCCAAATTGAGTTATTTGAGGTTTATCGTCAACTATCTTGATGTGAAGATTCGTGTGCTTCATTCGCAGAGTCGTGGTGCACATTGGCATTAACAGTAGAGTGAATCTTTCCATTCCCATTACCATTCTTCGGTTCCTGGCAATCAACGGCATAGTGTCCAGGTTTGCGACAGTTGAAACAAAGGACTTTACTCGTGTCCTTCCTTTTTCCACCATTGGTGAAATTTCCTCCATTCCTGTTCTGATGCTTATGACCATTGTGGCCATTGTGCTCATCCAAATGGGAGTCATCATGATCGTGGGGTGGTGGAGAAGTGGTGCGGTTGTTGTAGGTCGCGAAACTCACGCCTCTTCAAAGCCATGACACCAGCAGCCACATGATGAGTGCGGAAGGCTTCTTCAAATTGGTTCCATGGAATAGCATCAATATCCGAATGGGTGACCTGATAATTATCCCACCATTCAGTAGCAGGCCCCTCAAGTTGATGTGCGGCAAACCGCACCCTTTCTGCTCCAATGGCTTGGACGGTGTCCAACTTCTTGTTGATTGTGTGGAGCCAGTCATCTGCTACAATTGGCTCAGAACTACTTGAGAAAAATAGAGGGTTCAACCTCAAGAACCGAGTCAAGCGATCCTGATGGGGCGGTGGAGGTGGCGGAGGCGGCGGGTTGTTTTTGTTGTTGTTGTTGTTTTGCATGTTTTGAGTGAGGAGTTGGATGAACTGATTCTGGGAGTTCAGAAGTTGTGCAATCTTTGGAGGTAGAACATAGTTCTCATGTCTTGGCGGCATCTGAGGTTTTAGACAAAAGGTAAGACATAGATAGAAAGACTATGGAATAAACTCTACCCTTATGCATCACACAAGGAAACACACAAATATTGTCAACCAAGCTTTAAACACTCCGAGTTGTATTACAACCAAGCATTACAAGGAGATTGGTAAAGGTACTACGGTATTTGATAGGCTATCTACTCTAATCTCTTTTCTCTTTGCCTGGGTTGGGGTGTGCATGATGTCGCTCTTCAAGCCTTTGTGCACCCGCTAGGGTTGATCATTTCGAGATTTCTTCTGTGGGCAGTTGTTAGCATAATGCCCATTTTTAAGGCACTTGAAACAAGTGACATCCCTAAGATCCTTGCTATGCTTCTCGCCGTAGTTGCCATTAATCCCATTATCATAGACCCTTTTCTGAGGACAATTATATGCATAGTGTCCCATGTCTCCACACTTATAACAGAGAACTACTCTTAAATTCTTCCTCCATTTTGGTCTTTCCAAGGCCAACAAGTCTCGTAGATCATATTCCACCTCAAACTTTGGAACTCTTGCTCTTGTCCTTGAGCTAGTTTTGGGAACATGGCCCCTCTCTCCATAAGGCGAGTATTGCGAAGTGATGACTTTGGGTGTGGTGTCTAGAGTCTTGAATCCATCCCTTGCCTTTGTCGTAGACCTTGTGTCCTTGTAGAGCTTAATGAGGCCTTGTCGCATTCCATCTCTGACTTGCTGATTCACTTGTTGTACCACGGGGTAGAGGTGACATTGAGCAGGGTTGTGATTGATTCCTTCACACAAGAAACACGTAACTTGAGAGGTGGGACGTTCTTCAGATGGGTGACTTGCTTCACGGTAGGGGCACTGATCACGATGCTCCTTGGAGGTGTGGTCCATCTGTCGAGTTGACCGAGGTTTAGAGTAGAACGAATGGATTGTAGAAGAAGAAGAATAACCCACACAAGAAACTTTAGTTTTGGAAGAATAGGTTTTAATGGCTATCATAACAACCGTAAAATAAAGCAAACAATTCGTCGCATCGATTATTATAGATAAGTCTATCCGGATTTGGTTCCTAGTAGGTCGCTTGGAATCTTCATGATCTTCATTGTCTTCGAGATCTTCGGTTAATAACTTTGACTTAAGGCCTTCGGTGTCTTTGGTTTAAAGTCTTCAATTCTTGTAGCTTCAGTCTTGGATCATCTTCTATAGAGGTCTTCAATTCCTGACTTGAGCGAGATGGTCTACTTTGGAAAGTTAGTCTTGAGAGAAGTTTATTCTTGAAGTGTATAATGGTTATTTCTGAGGTTGAAAAAGGAGGGACTTGAGAATTTTAAAACTCCAAAGATAGTTGGTGAGAAGTATGTGAATTTTCTAAAATAACTTAGAAAATATTACTCCTAAGGCTTTTCCGAGGCTAGGGTCACGATCTACAGTTAACTTATGCTCTGATACCATCTGTTGTGACCTAGGATCCAGTAAGGATCCTAAGTCCCTGTGACTAACATGCTAGTCCCTGGATCATTAGCTAGCACTCACAGTCGATGAAATATCATGTAAAATACAAGTCTTTATTACATGAATCGAATAATCCAGAGTTTACATTATTACAACAGAAGCGAAACAAAAAAAACTTGGAGTCCCATCAATGCCACAGGCAGGTTGAGTGAAGACCCGCGATCCTAGCGCACCTTTCAACGATCTCCAAATTCTGCACATGAAACTTGTAGCCAAACGAGTTGGTCAATACTTTGAATGTATTGGAAAATTACACCAAGGAAAGAACAAGACTAACTCTACATGCAAGGCTAAGAGTAGGCTTTGTGGTTTATTTGCGTAAAGCCAATTTTCACGAAGTAAGAAAAAAAGAGGGAGAATTTTACCCTACTTTGTAAACATTGTTTAAGTAATATAGGGTCGAATGGAACACGAGGATATTACTCACCAAGTGCCCAAACAACCTAACACTTGGATATTACTCACCAAGTTCCCAAAATCCCACCCATTGGCGATATTACTCACGCCCTAGGGTTTTAGAAAAACTTTGAAAAGAGAGAGGAAGATCCTTCAGAGGCTCCATCCTTCAGATGCTCAAAGTGTTCTTTTCCGTGAACTCGGCTGATCGATCAGATTGCAATCCTCTCGAGAGGTTGTGCACTTTCCCCACAATCCACGATCAAGTCCTTTTACAGACAAGACCATGGTGAGCCTTCCCTTAGTAGCCCCTCTACCAGCTGGATCCAACCGTGCCAAGAACCTCCAAATGTTGGTACCCGGTGAGGTTTCCCACTAAGTACTAAGCCAAGACAGAGCCCATGAGTATTGTGGTTGCACTGGAAGCTTCTGAATTCTGAAACATGGCAGACTTCTTTGATTCCTAGGCGGCCGTCCTCCACCAAAAATCCCACTCGTTGTCCCGACAACCATTCCGCCCAGAAGAAAACTTAGTTTTATTTTGAAGGGGGGTTTTGAGAAGAAAAGTTCGCTCGAGAGAGCTCTCATACTTAGAAAATTTTGAGTCTTTCGAACCCCCAATGGTACTTAGTATATATATATAGCATAGCAAGCAATACTTAGCAAAAAAAGGGGAAACCTATTAGGACGGAAATTCCTAAGTATAGAGCTACTCATGGCATACTACAAAACTGCACTTGCAAAAATAGTAATAAGAAAATCTACTAAAGACCTACACATGCATACTACAAGATTTGAAGAGTAAAACATGCATAGTCAAAACTGGGACATTAAACATGAAGAAGTGGTGTTACTTGCCTTATGTTAATAATATGTGTGACGATTGAATTCCTTCGCATCAACCGCACTCTCCGCACACTCTAACGCAAGGACAAGTAGTTCCAATCAAAACAATTGCAACCATAGAAAACACAATAATGATTATCATAATCATGCATAATGATTTCATATTAGTTCTTGGAATGGTATTAGATCATATGATGCATGTTGGAGATTATTTAATGCAATAGAGTATTCATTATTAAATCCTGATAACCAAAAGAGGTGTTTTAGTAGATCTGTTGCAACTTCCATCCTAGTTGTCGAATTAAATTTGGTTCTAAGTTTTACTAGATAGAGGACATTAATACGAACCATTAGGAATTGGATTCACCCTAATCGGAGTTATAGATCTTTTTCTATGATTTATTTACTATTTACTAGAGTTTAAATTGCTTAAAATATTTACTTCTTCAAAAAAAAATCTAAGACCAGATATGTATTACTCGAAAAATTGTGAATCCATAGACATATTAATTATATTTTTCTGATCTATAAATAATTTATTATGAATTTAATAATCTAAATGGCCATTAAAACTAATTATATTACTACAGTAATTATACACTACGAAAATCTAGAACTAACAGCATATTAATGTTGCATATAAAATTACGAATCCATCGGTACTATATTTGTATTTTTTGGATCTACAGATAATTTACTATGATTTATACAAGATCTACCAATTTTATGCAATTTAAAATTAATTAACTAAATGACAGAGGCGTGGGGGCAACGTGGCACGATCTGATTGGTCCATACCCCTTCGGTTAAGTGGATCATCTACAGCCTCTAGATCTTGATCGGACGGTGGGGGCGGCCGCTCGCTCTTTGGCTTGGTGTCGTCTTGAGCTCCCGGCTCCGGCTCGGCTTGGCTCGGCTCTAAGAGATCTGGTCCACCCAGATTAGATCGGACGGCCGACGTTGACGATGGCGAGCCAGCAGCGACACGTCGACGACGGTGGCTGGCGGCAGGTCCAGGAGGTGGCCTCTGGCGGTACTCCGGTGAGTCCCTGGGATGGCGGAGTGGACGACGGGGTGCGCCGTGTTACTACAGTCTCGCGGGTATCCTCGGTGACGTCCTTTGCTTCCTATAGCAACGGCGATGGTCGGATGGAGCTCCACGGCGGCTGTGTTACTCCAGCGAGAAATCCTGGACGCGTTGGCGATCTGCGGAGGTAGAGACAAGGTCAGATAGGCACGGTGCATCGAGGGGAAGAGGACAAGAGGGAAAGGAAGACGAGGGGAGGGTCGGAACCTCGGGTTTCCAGATCGATCTGAAGGTGACCGGCGGCGGCAGATCGGAGCTTGATAGTGGGGTGCTAGGGTTCGGGGGAAAAGGCGAAAAGGTACACAAGGAGGTGCTGGGGGTTTATATGGGGTGATCTCGTGCGGAAGGGGCAAGAAAATCGGAACGGAAACAGCTGAATCGATCGGGATTCAAAACGGGAGGATGAACCGTGTTCATCCCGGTCTCCAGCGACGCGGGGAAGAAGGAGTGGTGGGACCCGCCTGTCAGCGTCAGAGAGGGAGAGACATACTGAGTGGCTGTTGTTAATGGGCCAGCCCGGTGCGCTGTTGTGATGCGTGTTGTGCGCTGGTGGGCGCGGCGGTAGATAGTGGGGCGGAGGAGGGCAGCTCGGGCTGGGCCGGCCAGTCCGGTTAGATTAGGTTTTTTGTTTTCCATTTTGTTTTTTTACTAGTTTTTGTATTTGTTTTGTAACTTTTGTTTTACAACTCTAAATGAGTTGAAATTTGTTTCTAAAATTTTCTGATTTCAAGTAGATCATTTGAGGCTATTATTTAGCATTAATTTCTACCTTAACAAAAGTGGATTTTTTTTATAAATCCAATTTATTCCTTTTAGGAATAAAGTGATATGTAGAATTTTGAGGGTTTATTCATTATTCCAACTTAAGAATTTTTCTTGATGCCAAAATGCTATTCAACTCATTGTTTTTGGATTTATACAAAACTTCCAAACCAATTGGACAGTCATACTAAACCATTCAATTTTTAGTATGGCTTAGGAAGGTTTGAACAATCCTAAAAAAGTTTCTTTTTAATCAAATTTCAACAAGGTCAAACAATTCAATCAACTTATAAAAAAAAAATTTAACATTCCAAAATAGGAAAATTTTGGGATGTTACAAAAGTCCATTCCGACGGAATCCCATTTCCATTCCGGAATCTGTAGTGGTTGCAACAGTCCCGCGGGTCTCTGATGCTCTGTTTTGACTCTTTGACAGATGTCACACTTGGCGATGTAGCTTCCGATTTCTCTTTTCATCTTGTGCCACCAAAATTGCTCCTTCAAATCTTGATACATCTTTGTCCCTTTGGGGTGGATAGAATAAAGACTATCATGAGCTTCATGCATAATAACCTGCTTCAGCTCTGAATCTGCTAGCACACATATACGTCCTTTGTACCACAGAACTCCTTCTTCGTCTTCAGTGAATCCAGATACCTTTCCTGTACCAATACGATGTTTGATTCCGACGATACTTTCATTTCTCTTCTGGGCTTCCTTGATTTGGCTGATTAATGTGGGTTGAAGTTCAATGCTAGCTAAGAATCCTTTGCTAACAAGCTCAGTTCTGAACTGCTCCAACTCCTCATACAAACTTGGCTGCTTCTCCTTTATCATGGTGTTCAGCCTACAAGGCAATCTGCTAAGAGCATCCGCTACCACATTGGCTTTGTCGGGGTGATAGTGAATGTCAAGGTCATAATACTTGATTAACTCTATCCATCTCCTTTGCCTCATAATCAGCTCCTTCTGAGTGAAAATATACTTCAAGCTCTTGTGATCTATGTAAATCTCACAGCGACTACCCATTAGATAATGACGCCATGTCTTTAATGCCAAAACTATGGCTGCTAATTCAAGATCATGGGTCGGATAGTTCTGCTCATGCTGCTTCAGTTGTCGAGACAGATAAGCGATGAATTTTCCTTCTTACATCAATACACATCCGATACCAATCTTGGATGCATCATAATACACATCAAACGGCTTCTTGATGTCTGGCATGATCAATATTGGGGCTGATATCAATCTCTTCTTCAGCTCTTGGAAACTGGCTTCACATTTGTCAATCCATTCAAACTTCTTGTCCTTCTTTAGCAATTGGGTCATGGGTCTGGCGATGCTCAAATATCCTTCTACAAACTTGCTCAAAATGCACGGACTTGGGTTTGAGTGTTTGGGGCTTCCCATTCTTCGATATCTTTGATCTTGGCGAGTGCGTCCGCCTCTTCATTGCTTTCGCGGCCCACGTGTCGCAGCTCGCAGCCGTCGAAGTCCCCTTCGAGTGTATCGTAGAGGTCGCGGTAGGCGATCATGTTATCGTTCAGTGTGTCGCACTCGTGCATTGTTTGGTTGACGACCAACTTGGAGTCGCCGTAAATAATGAGCCTTTTGGCGCCGCAGGCTTTTGCCATCCTCATCCCGTGTAGCATGGCATCGTATTCAGCTTCGTTGTTGGAGGCGGTGAACTGCATTCGCAGGATGTACTTCAGCTTGTCCCCTTGAGGTGATGTCAGTATGACACCTGCACCTGCTCCGTCCTTCCGCTTGGATCCATCGAAGTGCATTGTCCAGAGGTAGGACATATCTGGTTTGTCAGGGAGCTGGTTCTCCATCCAGTGCACGAAGAAGTCGGGGAGAACTTGCGACTTGATTGCGTTGCGCTTTTCGTATGTAATGTCTCGTGGAGACAATTCTATTCCCCAAAGTGCGACTCGTCCCGTGGTGTCGGGGTTGTTGAGGATGAGCCAATGGAGCGTCGTTGACCACCACGATTGGGTGTTCCTAGAATTAATGGCGTAGTCGTCGGGCGGTCATGAAGACGTCATACGCCAGCTTCTGGTAGTGCAGGTACCGCGGTTTTGTCGGCGTGAGGACCTCGCTGAGGTAGTATACTGGGCGATGTACCCCGTGGACCTTGTTTTCCTCGGCTCGCTCGACGACGAGCACTGTGCTGACCACCTGGTTGGTGGCGGAGATATATAACAACAGTGGTTCCCTTTCTCGTGGGGTCACTAGTACTGGCGAGGTTGATAGCAGGCGTTTGAGGTCTTCGAATGCTTCCTGCGCTTCGTTGGTCCATTCGCACTTGTCAGATTTGCAGAGGAGTTGGTAGAAGGGCAGTGCCTTTTCACCCATCCGACTGATGAACCGACTAAGGGCCGTGATTCGTCCAGCTAGCTACTGAACGCCCCTTATGTTTTTCGGCTTCTCCATGGCCAGTATGGCTTTTATTTTCTTCGGGTTTGCCTCGATTCCTCTCGCAGATATGAGGTACCCGAGTAGTTGCCCGGATGGGACGCCAAAGGCACATTTGTCCGGATTGAGCTTGATCCGATAGCGGTCGAGGTTGGCGAAGGTTTCGTGCAAATCGTCGATTAGGGAGGCTTCCTCCTTGGTCTTGATTACTATGTCATCGACATAGACTTGAATGTTGCGACCAAGTTGTTCCTTGAGGCAAGCCTGCATGCACCGCTGGTAGGTGGCTCCCGCGTTCTTTAGCCCGAAGGGCATTGTGGTTTAGCAGAACACACCAAAGGGCGTTGTAAACGCTGTTTTCTCTTGATCCTCCTCCTTCATTCGAATCTGATTATAGCCTGAGTAGGCATCGAGGAAGCAGAGGCGCTCGCATCCTGTGGTGGAGTGGATGATCTGGTCGATGCGCGGCAACGGGAAGTGATCCTTTTGGCAGTGCTTATTCAAAGAGGTGAAATCCACGCACATCCACGGGATATCCATGTCCTTTTCTGGTACCAGCACCGTGTTGGCGAGCCAAGTGCTTTCCTTAATCTCGCATATGAATTTGGCGTCGAGGAGTATGTTGATCTCCATTCCAACTGCCTGCGCCCATGGCTTAGATAATCGCCGGATTGTTTGCTTGACTGGCCTTGTGTCGGGGTTGATGTTGAGTGCGTGCTCGGCGAATTCCCTGGGAACTTCTGGCATGTCCGCAGGACACCAGGCGAAAATTTCCCAGTGCTCACGGAGGAATTCAAAGAGCGCGAGTTCCTATGCGGGACTCAAGTTGTTGGCGATGAGGGTCGTTTTGGCAGGATCCGATGGGTGAACGTGCACTTTCTTTGTGTGCACTGATGAGTCGAAAGATAGATCAGGCGAGCTTGGCCGACTTAGGGGAGGCAGATTGTTGTCTGTCGACTCCTTTAGTCTCGCGAGTTCTTCATGCATGCCAAGGACTGGGAAATTCTGTTGAATTCCCTGTCGCAATTGTCGGATCTCTCGAAGCTCCTGTTGACTGTGATGATGCCATTGGGACCTGGCATCTTCATCTGCAGGTAGGCATAGTGTGGTACTGCCATGAATCTCGCGAATGCGACATGTCCGAGGATGCAGTGGTACTATGAGGGCCAATCTACCACCTCAAAGTCAATGCGCTCATGTCGAAAGTTTTTTGGCGTGCCGAAGATGACGTCGAGGTTGATTTTTCCCAGGGGATATACGCCTTTTCCTGGGACGATGCCGTGGAATGTTGTGTCCGAGGCCTCTAGGCAAGTCAGAGGGATCTTCATTGCTCGCAAGGTACTTGCGAATATAAGGTTGATGCCGCTTCCGACGTCCATGAAGACGCGTCTCATGTCGAAGCCTCCGATTTGTGCCTCGAGTACGAGGGTACAATGGCCTGGACCGGGTACTTGAGGCGGATGATCTCGCTTGTCGAAGGTGATGCAGGACTCGCTTCCGCTGAGGTACTCAGTGGTGGAAGGTGGCGAGTGTGTGGCCAAGTTGACTTGGCGAGTGATGGCCTTCTGCACTCGATTCGAGGGGCGTCCCTTTTGGATCATCATGGCACCCATGGCCCATAGGTATGGCTCGCCCCCGTGGTGTTGGTCCGGCGCAGCTCCATTTGGGGGTGGTCCGGGTGGTGGTGGCGGAGCTCCATGTGCTATGGCGCCTGGGGCAGCCCCGTAACCCCTTTCGACTACGTTGCGATTCATCCTAACCAGTCCCTCATGTAATTTGAGGAACTCGTGGCAATCCTTGAGGAGGTGGCTGGACTTCTTCTTTCCATCATGTTTGTCAATGTAGAAGTGCACCGTGCATGGTCCAGACAGTTTGTCTTTGATGGATGTCGCGGGTGCCTCATCATGATTACGGCGTTGCCACACTTGTGTAGTTTTCCCGGAGTCGCGGTATCCACCGTTGCGGTAACCGCTGTTGCGGTTATCGTCGCGCCTATCGGCGTAGCCAGCTGCGACCATGTTGACGTCGTCGCGGTCATCGTAGATGCGCATATGGCGTTTGCCTCGGCGATCGCGTTTGCGCTCGAGTTCTGCCTCCTCATCGGAGTGAACGCGATTTTTCACCGAATCTTCTCCATCGGCCCACCGATTCACGATTTCCATCAGGTGGTCAATGGTCTTGGGCTTTGAACGGCCCAGCTCCTCCCTGAGTTCTATGCGGCGGACGCCGCCGTTGAATGCATCAATCACGCGATCCTCTGAGATGTTCTCTACGGAGTTCTTGATGATGGACCATCTTTGGATGTAGGAGGGCAGCGATTCGCCCGATCTTTGCTGGCAGCATCTCAACTCTTCGATTGATGCAGGCCACTTATATGTGCCCTTGAAGTTGCGCACGAAGCTGTAAACCAGCTCATCCCAACTACAAATGGATCCGCGCGGGAGGTTGTTGAGAAATGCTCGGGCGGCGCCTTGCAGCTGTAGCTGTAAGCATTGCATGGCCGTGCTTCGACTGCCGCCGTGGAACCTGACGGAGGAGATGTGATCCTCTAGCCAGATCTTCGGGTCCTGTAGGCTATCAATCTTTGGATTCTCCAATGGGAGTTTGAACCCCTTGGGCATTCGCTTTTGCCTAATGGATCTACTAAAGCATCTGGTGCCGCAGAGCTCCACATCCTCCTCTTCCGAGTCAGTCAATCGAGCACGTCGCGCCCTTGACTTGTCGATCTTGTGATGCGTGATGTCGTCACGCGCGTCGTAGTCGTGGTCGTCTCACCGTGAGCGGCGACGTCGAGACAGGTTGTGACTGTCGTCACTAGATGAGGGCGAGGAGTAGCGCTTTGCTAGCGCTTTGCCTTTCTTCGGCTCCAGCGTTGGCTCCTTGTCGAGGGCGGCCTCGATTAATCCCAGGCCTGCGATCGTAAATCGGTGCATGGTGGCTCGGGATCTCCAGCTGGCGGCTGGTTATTGAGGAGGTACATGGTGGCCGTAGTAACTGCAGCTTGTGGCATCTTAGGGACCACATTGCCCCGTGTATCGACTGTCATAGAGCTGAAGTCGAGGATCTTTGCAGCTTCTATGTGTTCTTGCTCGGTGAGATGGGCCATCCGAGATTGCCTCTTTTTGGCGATGTACTTTTTGCCTTTTGAGGAGGATCCTCCGTGGGAGGAGAGCCCAGCACGACGAAGGCTCAACTCGTCTGCTGCTTTTTTGCCCACCTCGAGTTGCGCGATTGTTTGTACTTGGCGCTTGAATTCTTCCTTCAGGAGCCAGTGGTATCCCATTAGCAGTTCTTGCGGAGATCCGAAGGGTAGAGGAGTGCCTCATAGGGCCTCGCGGCAGCGAGCCCATTCTTGCTCTTTGAGCCTAATCACGACGCGTTCGTCGGTTTGCTCGTTTATTATGGTTGGAGGTTCGACTGCTCCTCCATTGTTGACGAGGGTGTGATTGCCACCGTTGCCGCCGTTGCCGCCATTGCCACCATTGCCGCCGTTAGGCGGGTTGGTTTCGTTACCGCGATTGCCCGTGATGTCACGATTGGCGGAGGTGTCGCCTGCGTTGATGACGGCACACATGAAGTGATTGGGGAAGCTGTTGCTTCCGCAACTCTCAGATCCGGAGCCGTAGGCTCCATCTTTAGTGGCCAGATCGCTCAGATCGAAGTCACGACTGTTGTCGCTGATCGCGTTCTCGACTGTTGTCGGGGCGTTGAGCTCACTAAGGGTGCCGATCGATGGAGGGAACCATGATGCTGGGGCAATCGACAGCACCGTCGGCTGGTCAGGCATGTGGAGCGTGCCCATCTGACCAACTTGGAAGCAGAAGCTCCCTATTACCAGGCTGATCCCGTTGCCAATCGACTCGAAATCTGGGCGAGTGGGCGGCGTGTGGACGGTGAAGTCGAACACGCCGAAGAGCTGGTGAATCTCCGCTGTTGCGGAGTTGTAGATCGCGGTTTATGGGGCCGAAGAAGCCGCAACATCAGCACTCCCAGTTCCCACAGACGGCGCCAATTGACGAGGGTTTAACTCATCAATGCCCGTTGTTATGGACTTAGGTTTTGGAGAAGGAGGGAGCGCTGGAGACATCTATCGGCTAGCAAACAAGCACACAGGGGACTCGAAGATTTACCCAGGTTCAAGCCTCGTAGAGGTCCCTACTCCTGCTTGTCTGCTCGTGGAATTATCAAAGGAATCGAAGATTACAATGGTGTGCAGATGCAATCTAGCGAGGGTTATGGAAACTAGGGTTGCGTGTGTCCTTCTCGCCGCCCCCTCCTAGCCTTTATATAGATAGGCTAGGTCTCGGGTAGCAGGTCGAGTCGGTTACAGGTTAGGGTTTTCCCCTTTACACTTTCTATCTTTAGCTTCTTCTTGTTCTTCAAGCAATAGAGAGTCTGTAGGTTACTCGAGTTCTTCATTTGGGCCCTGGTGACATCGTGGGCCTCCATGTATTCAGGCCATATATACCAAGCTCGAGTACCTGTAGGGTATACCCATGTCACCAGCAGACACAATATGTCCTAGGAATCCTACTTCTTTCAGCCAAAACTCACACTTGTTGAACTTGGCATATAACCAATGCTCTCTCAGGGTTTCTAGGATGATTCTCAGATGTTGCTCATGCTCTTCTTCTGACTTGGAGTAGATAAGGATATCATCGATAAACACAATGACAAACTTATCTAGGAAATTCATAAAGATCTTATTCATGAGATTCATGAAATAAGTAGGGGCATTGGTTAATCCAAAAGACATAACCGTATACTCGTATAAACCATAGCGAGTAGTAAAGGCGGTCTTCGGAATATCCGTTGCACGAATCTTAAGTTGGTGATAACCAGTCCTAAGATCAATCTTTGAGAATACCTGGGCTCCAGTCAACTGATCAAATAGATCCTCTATCTTTGGCAAGGGGTACTTGTTCTTGATGGTGACGTCATTCAGTTTCCTGTAATATGTGCACAGACGGTTGCCTCCATCTTTCTTGTCGACGAATAACACTGGTGATCTCCATGGCGATGCGCTTGGTTGAATCAAGCATCTTGCTAACATGGCATCCAACTGCTTCTTCAGTTCTACTAACTCTGAGGGGTTCATGCTATAGGGTCTCTGGGATATGGGTCCGGTTCCGGGGATTAATTCAATAATCAATTCAATATCCCTATCCGGGGGCATACCTGGCAATTCATCTGGGAATACGTCAGGGTATTCACAGACTACTCGGACTTGGTCTATGGTGGGCAAGGCTAGACTCTTTTTGCACTTGAATTGACGAGGTAAGGTTTCAGAGATATGCTCTACTATGACTCCAGAGCTACTGGTCATGGTGATGGCTTTCTTAGCACAGTCTATTAGTCCTTTATGCCTTGACATCCAGTCCATACCTAGTACTACTTCCAGTCCTTTGATTCTGAGTATGGTTAGGTTGGCATAAAAATCTATCCCATGTATTCTGATAGGCACAGCTTTGCAAATTTTCCTAGCTTTTGTAGTTGAACCGGAGATTTGAACTATCATGACATGCTTCTGGTTGGTTGGGTTAATCTTACTAGTGTATGCAAATTCTTCGGTGACAAATGAATGCGATGCTCCCGAATCAAACAATACCCTTGCTAAAACTGAGTTGACAAAAAACATATCCAGCACTACGTCTAGCGCTTCTTGGGCTTCATCGGCGTTCTTGTGGAAGAGACGGCCGTTGTGGTTGTGAGGGTTCCCTGGGGCAAACCTTCTCCCTGGTTGAACATGACGCCGCTATTGAGCTGGGGCATTCACATTGGCAGTGGCGGCAGTCTTCTTGGGACACTCATTGGAATAGTGGCCCTTCACTCCACACTCGAAACAAGTTATCTGGGACTTGTCTTTTGCTGCGACAGGCACAGCATTGCTACCAGTTCTGGGTGCAGTGTTGTTGTTGTTGTTGTTGCTCTTCGGAGGTGCACGGTTGAAATTGTTGGTGTTACCGGAGTTGTGGTTGTTTCCTCCGGACTTCACATTGCCTCCGCTACGGTTGGGGTAGCTTGGGCGAGACATTGGGGGTCGGTTGTTCCTTGGTGCATATCCTGGTGAGGGGTTGGGATGGTACTTCTGGTGGCCACTGGATCCAGATTGCTGCATCATACGACGTTTGCGGATGCTAGTCCACCAAGCTCTTGCATCTCCTGCCAGGTAGTGGGTGGCGAAGATCACTTTCTCGTTGTCATCAACTCTTGCTACTTCTAAGTTGTTTTCCATTGTCTGTAACCAGTCGTCAGCATCTAGTGGGTTTTCAGCCTGGTTAAAGATTGGGGGATTGGTATTCTAAAAGTTTTTGAGTTTGGATCCATGGTGATCCTGATTTCCATGCCCTTGGTTGTTTTGGGCCATCTAAGCTATCTGCTGCAATGTGATGGGTTCATAGCATGGAAAACAAAAAAATTCTATCGCAAGAACGAACAAAACCCAGATCTAATCTAGATAAAATCCAAGATCTAATCTATTAGACATGTGCAACGAGATAGATCTGTACTAACCCTTGTAGATCCGAAAGCGTTACGAGATTCGGATCTCGTGGTTGATGTAGTCGATCACTTGTCGATCTCAAGATCGAGTTCCGGCAGCGCTTCCGCAGTCGGTCACACGTACGGAGTCGAAGCAGACCTTCCTCTCCTCGTTCTAGTGAGCAGTGGAGGTAGTAGATCTTTTCCACGGAATCCCAGCAGCACGACGACGTGGTGGTGGTGGTGGAGTAGAGAATTCTGCAGGGCTTCGCCTATGCCTGTGCAGAAGAAAGGAGGAGGAGAGAGGCGGCGGAGATTTGGAGTTGTGGGAGAGAGGCAAGAGGGGGCGCCCCTGCCCTTCTATTTAAGGGGGGAGGCGCGCCTTGGGAGGGGGAGTCCTAGTAGGACTCCCCTCCTATGGCCGGCGGTGGGAAGGGGGGAGGAGTCCTCCTCCCCCACGAATCCGTGTCTTGCCCCACTAGGTTTCCTTTGACCCTTTCTTGGTTTTCAAGCAAACTCCAAGAAATCCTCTAGAACCTTCCAGAACATTCCGAAACCTTCTAGAATCTCCATACAAACACTCCGGAACATTTCCTAACTTAGAAAATGATCCCCAATATATGAATCTTATTCTCCGGACCATTCTGGATCTCCTCGTGATGTTCCGGATCCATTTCGAGACTCCGAACAACATTCGGTCTCCAACGCACATTCCATATCTACTTAAAACAACTTCGAACCTTAAGTGTGTCACCCTACGGTTTGTGAATATATAGACATGATAGAGACACATCTCCTATCAATAACCATCAGCGGGACCTGGAGATCCATAATGGCTCCCACATACTCAACGATGACTTCGTGATCGATTGAACCATTTACATACTAAACCAATTCCCTTTGTCTCGCGATACTATACTTATCCGAGGTTTGATCGTCGGTATCTCCATACCTAGTTCTACCTCGTTACTGATAAGTACTCTTTACTCGTTCCGTGATATGTCATCCCTTGTGACCCAGTCACATGCTTGCAAGCTAACTAGATGACATTCCACCGAGAGGGCCTAGAGCATATCTATCCGTCATATGGATGGACAAATCCCAATCTTGGTGCATGCGCTTCAACACATACTTTCAGAATACCCAATGACACTTTTATAACCACCCAGTTACGAAGCGGTGTTTGATGTCATCAAAGTATCCATCCGGTGATGGTGATTAACATAACCTCATGGTCGAAGGATTAGGTTACTATGTATTTGAAAGCTTACAGCAATACGAACTTAATGACTTGATCTTATGCTACGCTTACTATGGGTGTGTTCCCATCACATCATTCTCCTAATGATATAACCTTGTTATTAATCACATCCTTATGTCCATGATCAGGAAACCATGATCATCAATCAATCAACAAGCTAGTTCAACAAGAGGCTTACTAGGGACTCTTTTATGTTTACAAAACACACATGTATTAGTGTTTCCTAATAATACAATTATAGCATGGGATGTAAACATTTATCATAAACATAAAGATATAATAATAACCAATTTATTATTGCCTCTTGGGCATATCTCCAATAGTCTCCCACTTGCACTAGAGTCAATAATCTAGTTAAAAACTTGTGCATTCAACATCTATGGCTTTCTGGTGTTGTATAGACACTATTGCTAGTGGTAAACATAATCTTCGGATCTGACACTTCCAGGTCCGTGTGTATTTGCATGTCATTGCGTCTCTACACATTACTCATTCTCCAATGAGATGGCATTGTATAAATTTGGTCCTTTGGTGAGACCTTTAGTTCCTTCGGCTCAAAATATGTTGATATTATTGTCACACAATATATCTTCATAGTATTAGCCCGCTAGGAACCACACCTAGTTTGATAACAAACTACTTGACGCAAATGCCCTCATTTACTGCTACAATAGTAGTCATATACTTAGCCTTTTGTTGTAGTATCTGTTACAATGTTTTAACTTTGGTACTCAACCAAATCCGTTATGGAACTTCCTTTCCATTACATTGTGCCACCCATAGTTTAAATTGAGATAAATTTAATTTGTATCTTGTGACAAAATTAGTATCAATGTAACGCTTTATAATGAACTACCTTTAACTATTTGTCACTTATACATGGTATATTCTTAGTTCTTCCAAAGCTCATAAGAATATCTTTACTATTGTCCAATGATCATTTTATGAATCATTCTGGTATATGCTCATAACATTTAGAGCATAGGACATATCTGGATGTGTACATCTCAAAGAATGATTGATCAAAATATTCTTGTGATTTCACCAAGTGACAAAACACTTGAATCTCGTGTCAACACACTCGAATCTTGATTCAGTCCTTTCCGTGCATCAAGAACCTTTCTTGTTGTTTCCATATTGAACTCATTCAACGTCTTATCTATGTACATTTGGCAAAACCATATTAGCGCCTCAATCTATCCATATAGACATTGATGCCTAATTCTTGAGTTATGCCTAAGTCTTTCATCGAAATGAAATTGTTAACCTGTGTCAATAAAAGATACATTATTTCTAATCAACAATATGTCTTTCACATAATGTATTAGAAATATGTCTTAGCACTCCCACTTAATTTCTTGCAAAATGCAAACATCTTCATCATCTCTGATGAAATTAAACCTTTTAACGGTTTCATCACGGTGAAGATTCCAACTCCGCGATGCTCACTTCAACCATTGAAGTTTTGCATACTCTTTTAACATCCTTTGAAGAAACAAAACCCTTTGGATCGTGTCATGTACACGTCCTAGGTAACCATTCTATTAGAAGAACTTGTTTTGTTTGTTCAACTACCATATACCAAAATATATGTAGTGGTTGCTACATTAATCCGTCCAGACTAAATATCGCTATGAAAGATCAAATCTTATCATAGTCAATTCCTTGAACATTGTCGTAAACTCTTTCCGACATGTCGACTATTTCATAGATTTGAAACATCCATGTCTATTTCTTTATAGATCCAAACACGACCGATAGGCTTCACGCCTTTCCGGAGGGTCTTCTAAGTTCAGAAACTTGATTTCTCGTGTATGGATACTATCACGGATTCCATGACTTCTAGTCAATTTATGGAGTCAGGGCCCATCATCCCTTCTTTGCATGTAGTCAGTTCATCATTGTCAAAACAATAACGACTTGCTTACTATTTGATTCTTACCGACCCACATGGTTCAATAGGAACTCTAATCTCCAAGATCACACCTTTTGTAATCACGAGAGCCATGAGCATTGTGGCCGTCACCGGGACACTTTCCGGTGCTGCGCTACTTAGCACATATAGCTAAGGTTCAACAACCTTATCAAAGTTCTATTGTCCTCCCACTTAACTGTTCACAAAAAATTCCTTCTCAAGAAACTTGACGTTCCAAGTAACAAACTCTTTTGTCCTCAGTGTTATGGAGAAATTCCCAACAAATTCTTTGGGATAACCTACAAAGACGTGCTTATCCGACTTTGGTTGTAAACATTTTACTTATGCATAGCATACCAAAATTTAAGAAAAGACAATTCGGGTTTTATCCCAAACCATAACTCATATGGTGTCATTTCAACGGATCACGATGGAGCTTTTTTTCAGTGTAAAAGCGGTAGTCACTAAAGCTTTAATCTTTAATATATAATGGCAGTTTTTATAAATGACACCTTTGATCTTACCATGTCAAACAAGGTTTCATTACATATCTTGAACACTCCATACTCCTATGGTGTTTTGGGAAATGCAAATCCATGGAACGATTCCTCAAATCTTAGGTGTTTTGCTAAACTTGTAACTCAAACATCTTTCTTTATGATCCAATCATAAACTCTTTTATTTTCTTGTTACAATGATTTTCCACTTCATCTTGAAAGTCTTTGAACATTTTTCAAATGTTTCATACTTCTTCCTTATTGAGTAAGTATATACATATACTCACTCAAATCTTCGGAGAAAGCATATGAAGTTGAAATCCATCGCCCACGACCACACATAATGGACTATATACATAAATATGTACAAATTCCATTCAGTTAGTCGTCCGTTCCTCTTTTGGCCTACGAACGGAGTTTTAATTATCTCTAGGAAAGTATCACAAGCGTCATTTGATCCAAATCAAAGATTCCAAAAATCCATCAACATGGAGTTTCTTCATGTATCCCTTTCAATATAATTTAAACGGCGATGTCACTTCGCAAGTGATCTTTCAATCATTTGTCTTGCGACATTTTAGCATTAGTTTTATGGTCGTTATTTCTCCTACCAGACTTGTATATTATCCATCTATTATGGAATACGGTAATTATTTTGAACAACCTTTTGTCGTCATAATACCTGATCAAAATAACAATTATTGAAACAAATCTTGAAGGCAAGCTTTGATGTTAACGAGCAACACAACAACCGTTTGCTTGTTTTCGATGAACATCATCACATTTTCTCTTGCTAGTTACTTAGGCCATTGCAGTTCATGAATTGTGTTGTCCTGTATGACACTTCATACCAACCAATTCGGTATCCAATACCGGAGAACCACATTGTTTAACAAGCAAGGAATACAACCATAACATGTATATCTTCTATATGCCTAAGTTGGACATCTCAAACCTTTTATTTTCTGCCAAATATTTTATAGATTCTCTTTCAGCAATTCCTTTTCTTTTAAAAGAATCTATCAACATGAATAGTGGTGTCATCAACATGACACATGGTACAAAGCGTATATAGTCAACTACTAATACCTTTGGACTTGCACTTTGAGGTGGATCACCATCATCAAATGTTTGGCATTCTTTCAAAATTCCATTCTTTAGTAATCTTTTAGTGTAGTAAACATTTTACTTACATCTTCTATTCATCCTTATCATGACAACTTTCATGATCAAACTGCTATAGCTTATAAAGGTGAATTGCGAGTATAATTTTTCTTTTTCAAAACCTTTTGGAGGATTAGGACGACTAGCATCTCCAACCTTCACAAATTCTCATCAAATATGAGGATGTATACTCTATCATGTTGTAACCAACACATTGTTTTAGATATCGCAATACCTTTCACATATGATGGTTTCTGAAACATTGCTTTCAGCTCTTAGATAAACTTGATATTAAAAACAATCTTTTGAGTATCAAGAATCATGGAGGCAAACATGATACATTAGATACTAACACTGGAATTGTTACTCTTGATTTAATACTATTTATTAAACTTCATGGAATAAATAGAGTTTGCTGAAAGTTTGCAATAGGACTTATAAACTTTAAATTGACATTCAAAACAATACGATACCAGTTCGTAAAGTAAATATCCAGAATTTCTATAGTTCTACTATCTCAACTATAACTAAGCATAAGGTGGTGAACGGATGCCAATGACTACAACAAACTATGCAAATCCACTTTGATTGTGTTTATGATAAATTGAGTTCGACTAATCCAAATTACAAATGAACTCCCACTCAAAACAATATCCCTCGAGTTGTTTTAGTGATTACACGAACCAAATCCACTACACCAAGTCCGATCATCACGTGAGATGATGTAGCTTTAAAGGCGAACAATCAACATGTTCATCATATCATCCATATGACTCATGCTTTACCTTTCGGTATTCCGTGTTCTGAGACCATGTCTGTACATGCTAGGCTCGTCAAGGTTAACCTTAGTTTCCGCATGTGCAAATCTGGCTTGCACCCGTTGTATGCACACGTAGAGTCTATCACATCCGATCATCACGAGATGCTTCGAAACGACGAGTCTTAGCAACGGTGCCAACTAAGGGTGAACACTTTATTACTTGATATTTAGTGAGAGGGATCATCTTATAATGCTACCGTCGCGATCTAAGCAATACAAGATGCATAAAGGATTAACATCACAGGCAATTCATAATATGTGATATGATATGGCCTTTCTTCTTGTGCCTTTGATCTCCATCTTCAAAGCATGGACATGAACTCCATCATCACCAGCGTGGCGTCAAGGTCCGTGGCGCCGCTTCATGGTTGTCCATCACCAACAGCAACTATTACAACTACTTGCAATAAAGCTATCACATGATGAATAGACACGCAGGTCTTAAACAAAATTTAAAGACAACCATTAGGCTCCTGCCGGTTGCCATATTACAATAAGGATCATTGCATACATCAAATATAATCACAATCACATAATGGCCATATCACATCACAAAACCCCTGCAAAAACAAGTTAGACGCCTCTAATTTTCTTTGCATGTTTTACGTGGTTTGGGGCTTTCGCATAAGACCGATCTTACCTACGAACAAGGACCACAACGTTGATACAAGTGTTGTCAGATGCTCATTGTAAATTGAATCTTAACTATGGTGGGAGAGACAGACACCCGCAAAGCCACTTGTGCAAAGCAAGTTGCACGTCAAGCGTGGAGCAAGTCTCATGTGCGATGACATGTAATGTTAGCCCGAGCCGCTTCATCCCACCATGCCGCAAGATGCAAAGTACACGCTAAGACACCGACAACAAAAGCATCAACGCCCACAAAAACATTGTGTTCTACTCGTGCAACAGATCTACGCATAGATACGGCTCTGATACCACTGATGGGTTCGTAGCATGGAAAACAACAATTTTTCTACCGCAAGAACGAACAAAACCCAGATCTAATCTAGATAAAAGCCAAGATCTAATCTATTAGACATGTGCAACGAGATAGATCTGTACTAACCCTTATAGATCCGAAAGCGTTACGAGATTCGGATTTCGTGGTTGATGTAGTCGATCACTTGCCGATCTCAAGATCGAGTTGACGATCCTTCCAGCGCTGCGTTCCGGCAGCGCTTCCGCAGTCGGTCACACGTACGGAGTCGAAACAGACCTTCCTCTCCTCGTTCCAGCGAGCAGCGGAGGTAGTAGATCTTTTCCACGGAATCCCAGCAGCACGACGGCGTGGTGGTGGTGGTGGAGTAGAGAATTCTGCAGGGCTTCGCCTATGCCTGTGCAGAAGAAAGGAGGAGGAGAGAGGCGGCGGAGATTTGGAGTTGTGGGAGAGAGGCAAGAGGGGGCGCCCCTGCCCTTCTATTTAAGGGGGGAGGCGCGCCTGGGGAGGGGGAGTCCTAGTAGGACTCCCCTCCTATGGCCGGCGGTGGGAAGGGGGGAGGAGTCCTCCTCCCCCACGAATCCGTGTCTTGCCCCACTAGGTTTCCTTTGACCCTTTCTTGGTTTTCAAGCAAACTCCAAGAAATCCTCTAGAACCTTCCAGGACATTCTGAAACCTTCTAGAATCTCCATACAAACACTCTAGAACATTTCCTAACTTAGAAAATGATCCCCAATATATGAATCTTATTCTCCGGACCATTCTGGATCTCCTCGTGATGTCCCGGATCCATTCCGAGACTCCGAACAACATTCGGTCTCCAACGCACATTCCATATCTACTTAAAACAACTTCAAACCTTAAGTGTGTCACCCTACGGTTCGTGAATATGTAGACATGATAGAGACACATCTCCTATCAATAACCATCAGCAGGACCTGGAGATCCATAATGGCTCCCACATACTCAACGATGACTTCGTGATCGATTGAACCATTACATACTAAACCAATTCCCTTTGTCTTGCGATACTATACTTATCCGAGGTTTGATCGTCGGTATCTCCATACCTAGTTCTACCTCGTTACTGATAAGTACTCTTTACTCGTTCCGTGATATGTCATCCCTTGTGACCCAGTCACATGCTTGCAAGCTAACTAGAGGACATTCCACCGAGAGGGCCCAGAGCATATCTATCCGTCATATGGATGGACAAATCCCAATCTTGGTCCATGCGCTTCAACACATACTTTCAGAATACCCAATGACACTTTTATAACCACCCAGTTACGAAGCGGCGTTTGATGTCATCAAAGTATCCATCCGGTGATGGTGATTAACATAACCTCATGGTCGAAGGATTAGGTTACTATGTATTTGAAAGCTTACAGCAATACGAACTTAATGACTTGATCTTATGCTACGCTTACTATGGGTGTGTGCCCATCACATCATTCTCCTAATGATATAACCTTGTTATTAATCACATCCTTATGTCCATGATCAGGAAACCATGATCATCAATCAATCAACAAGCTAGTTCAACAAGAGGCTTACTAGGGACTCTTTTATGTTTACAAAACACACATGTATTAGTGTTTCCTAATAATACAATTATAGCATGGGATGTAAACATTTATCATAAACATAAAGATATAATAATAACCACTTTATTATTGCCTCTTGGGCATATCTCCAACACAATGTTGCTAAGTTGGCATGGCGCTCTACCCTGCTTGCTTCACGGTCTGCAACTAACATCTGCCTAATCTGTAGCATTGGGTCTTGCGATGAGATGCTCCCTCTTGGGTTTCCACGAGTCATCTAAAGATTGATGTAGATAAAGGGGTAAGAGGGAAAGTTCTATGGTTCATGGTTTTGGTTTCAAAGCTAAAACTTTGAGTTTGACTCAGGTTTTGCACTAACTTCATTTCATTCACTCAAACAAGGCACACGATACAAACACACACAAACCACAACAAGGAAAACAGATGGTTTTAAGAACCATTTTGTAAGCTACGATATAGTGGAACCGATACATCTCATGCTACGACAGTGCTCTAGTGCATCTACTCATCGTCGATGAAGTCGGAGTCCTCATCGTCAGTGTAGAAGTCCACGGCATCCTCCTCCATAAATTCATCATCATTGTTAAGGTAGGAATCCATGTCTCCCTAGATGTCTTCACCCTCTTCTTCTTCCCCCCTTGCTGCAAGCTGAGCTTCTTGCTCCTTGACGGTCTTCTCGAGGTCGGCCACCTTCTTGCAAAGACGGGCGATGGTGCGATCCTTCTTCTCGCGCTGGAGGCGAAGAGACTGACGGTCCTTGACAAGAAGTGAGAAAGTCTGGGCCTTTTTGTCGGCAATGGCACGGTTGTGGTTGGCAAACTCCCTAGCATTGTCCAACTCCTTCTGGCGATCGTACAGCAGGAAGTCAAGGTTCTCCACCTGACGCTTCAACTCCAGGTGACTTGGCATCTCCATCGGCATTCCCATGAAGTCACGCCTTGCATAGTACGCAAAACCGGTTCCTTGGATTTGGTTGACGCTAAGGGCACATAGACGTGGGAGAGCTTCATGCATTGCCATGGCTAATCCATCTAGCTAGTTGTTCTCTCTCACGGAGAACTGGATTCTCCCGGACGTTGGTGCTTCGATGCTTCCTCGAAGATCAGCGGTGACTAGCCACTGTAAATCTCCTCCTGGGGGTCCTGGAAGTTGATCTCCAAGAAACTCCTGATGTGTGCGTCCTAGTAACTCTGATAGTGAATCTAGGTCCCTCTCGAAGATCAGCTGACCTTCATTTCCCAACTGGTAGAACTTGCTGAACTGAGTCTCCATCTATAAGAATTTAGGATGAGGAAGTTAGTGAAATGATCAAGTGTGTCAAATTATATGTAGTAATGTAAGAATTTGAGGAACATGAATTTTTGAGAAAGAATGAATTCCCAAGGGTAAGAGAGGAAATAGTTTTTCATAAATACTCACTTTGGTTTTGAAATTAAGTTTTTGTTCGGACGTTTTAACACCCTCAAATCGGCCCTATGCAAGTTTTAGCGCTTCCCGCCAAAACCCGCATAGAAACGATTCAAGGACGCCCACCAGGCACTTTCGTGCGGGTGGAAAACAAAGTAATACCATTACACATTAGTCCATGATGGAACCCACAGAACATATATATATATACCACAGCGACTCGGCGAGTCAAGAATACAGATATACAATACAAAGATCCCAATCACCTTGAAAACAATTGAGCGTCCGACTACGGACAAGATGCAAATGGGGCTAAGAGCCCTGAAGAATAACCAATGGCGTCCATAACCCTGCCCAGGCCAAGCCGGAAGGGTAACCCTGCTAACGACGTCGATCTCAAACCTGCTAAAAAAGGGGGTGCCGACAAAGGGCAAAGGAAAAAGAGGAGCGTCAGTACTAAGGCCAGTACACGGCGAGGCTAGAATTCGGCGGCTCTCGCCTACATAGGTATGGTGGGCTGAAGCGGTAGCGCAGCGGCACTAAACAACCTATAGAGACTCCATACAACTGGCGGTTATCAGAGAGGGATAAGAAAGACCTATTCGGATCCAACCTGAAGCTAACACCAAACAAACCCATCCTGGTATTTCCCCCTCAAGACCAAATGAGGAAGTCGGACCAAGGAACTCACACAGTTGGCAATTTTATTCATTCCATTATAGTTGAAGCACTTACTAGTCAGGTATAGATAGCATGAGTCATCCTGAAGCATAAGTAGTGGGCAGTTTTAATTAACATTATGTTGTAGTTGGAACATTTACTAGTCAGATATGATTATCCTGAGGAATCCCAAAACCCAGCAATGGTTGGCACTTTTATCACATTCCATTGGATTTGCAATACTTACTAGGCAGGTACAGCATGTCACGGAACAACCCAGATCCACCAGTTGTTGGCGTTTTAATATCCATTCCGTTATAGTTGCATCTGATTACTAGTCACATATTAAGTCAAATTTATAGCACTAGTTTAGTTATGCTTGTCTATGATTGAGATACTGTGCTCCAAGTCGTCCATAACCATGGGCACGGCTTTCAGAAAGTTTTACCCTGCAGGGGTGCACAAATAGCAACACACACTCGATCAACCTCAGAAAAACCAACTCAAAACCCAACGAGGCATTCACGATAGAGCGATCACAGGATTCAAAAATATTTCAGGGGGCCACCCCACTAAGCTACCCGCAACGAAGTTGGCCGTCTCCGGAACGGACCCAGGGTTTTGCGTCAATGGCTGTAAACGACTGGGAACCCGAAAGTGTGACTGGGCTTGTCGATACCGCGAAAACACTCCGCGATCCTAAACAGTACAGGTGCTCCACGCACAATCTTAATTAAAGAAGTAAAGCATGGCATAAGTACATGATAGTAATAAAGGCCCAAACTACTTTGTGGCCCCAAGAAATAGAAATGAATCAAGCTCTGGCTCAGGGGGTCCACGGCCTCCTGGATGTGGATAGTGCGAATAGTCAAGGAACAGGTATCAAGTACTCGGGGTCCTACGGGACACAAGTGGGCGTGGAAGAACCAAATAACATCTATTGCCCACCGATGCCTCTGCATTAGTTATATCTAGCATTTTAATGGTAATAATTAAAGACATGATCATCTCCACCATTAAGCATCTCCACCATTAAGCATCTGCCAACCTTCCAACAACTGTGGTACTCGACAACTCGAGATCGCACCTGAGCAAGCAACTACGACTCGCAAGGCCAGCTATCTACCAAACAACAGGTAATAGGAGGCGTCCAAGGCAATATAGAGGTTGCACGGGATATAACTGGTGTACAGAAACTAAAGCATCGCGTCACGGATAGCAATAGATCAACAGGAGGGAATAAAGACTATAAATGCAAAATAGGTAGAAAGGGGGAGAATGCTCGCCTGGGAAACACTGCCGACGGATCATATCCGGAGAACTTGTCGATACTCGCATCAACTCATCGGCCTAATCCGCGAAGAAGCAAACACTAGAAGAAACACCGAATGCAATATTTAATACTACGGCAGAAGATCCGGCATGCTTATGATATGATGTAGATGCGATGCAATTAGGCAGTATTAAGCAGAACCGGGGTCCTGACAATTAATTACACGGTTCAAGTTATTTAGAATCCCCGCAATTTAAATGTTGTATTAACAGGGCAAAACATGGCATCGGTTCGCTACACCAATTTAAATGGAGTCCGGAATACGCCTTAGAATAGCCCGCATATAGTCTCCATGTTTAATTATTAGGTGAATCGATGGAATACCCCCGAATAAACACAATATGTATGCAAGCATGAGCCATTTAATATGCAACAAGATATATGTTATATTTTATAAAATAGGGCTTGGAAAAGAGGGTCGCACATCTCAGATCGAAGATCTTGGGGGGTTCGGAGGGGTTCAGGTTCGGCGGGATCGGCCTTCGCCTCCAGGAACGGGACTTAGCGTCCGGGAAGGAGAGCATGAAGCCGATGCCGGGGTTCGGGCTTCGGATCCGGGAAGGAGAACTTGGCATCCGGGTATGAGTGTCTTCGGTCCCTTCTGGTTGTACACGGCAGCTTCGGGTTTTGGTGTAGGAGGTCTTGTCATGCATAGGCAATCTTGTCGATGAACATGAATGGCCACTAGAGATCTTGCATGGGCGAATAGATCATGGCAGAGGTCTTATCATCGCTCTTCGAGTAGCCAGGAGTAACACCACGTAACCCTCGACCACAACTTACTAGCACAACACACAGAGTCCCATCAGCTAGCAACATTGCAGGAAAAAAAACAACATACATAGTGCCCTCACCAGGACGGGAGGAACAACGACCTTGGGAACACGTGGCACGGGGTGCTTGTGCGGGAGCTGCTGCAGAGGAGGTGGTCGAGGCCGTGCTCGAACAATGGGGCGGCATCTGGGAAGGAGAGCAGAGGACGGGGTCCGGCGGCGAAGCCAAGCACAGGAGACTCGGGGACGCACGGAGGCCAACGGAGCCGAAGGCAGCGCTCGCGAAGTGGTCCAGGGCCGGCGATGATGGAGCTTGAGGGAGCGAGGCCGGCGTCGTTGACGATGGGTCCTGGTGGCTGTGGCCGAAGTAGCAAGGACGACGGGGAACATGGCGGTGCGGCACGGCGGCGAGGTACGGCGGGGTGCGAGAAGCTCGTCGGCAGGGAGCTCTCGGTCAGATTCGGGGGCGGCTACGCGCAGGCATCGCGGGACAGAGGCGAGGAGGTGCACGTCATGGCCAAGATGCGAGCGCCCAGAAGCGGAAGCAAAGGGAGGGCCTGGTGGGGCACCAGAACAGGGCGCGGTCGACGTCGCGGTGCAGACGGAGGAGTACCCGGGTGAGGCGGAGCTCGGTCGACGATGACCTGCGGGAGGAAGGCGCCGGGGACAGGAGGACGACGAAGAGGTGGGGGCCCGCGACGGCGCGACGGCGAGAAGGAGGAGAGAGGGCCGAGGCTCGAGCTGGCCGGGATCGCCGGAGCGGAGGAGGGCGGCGGTGAAGAACGGCGGCCGGAGACGGCTCACAGGGGGAGGTGATCTTCGGGGCCGGAGTGCTGGCGGCGGAGAGGGAGGGGCTCGGCGGAGACGGGCGAGGCCGAGGCGGCGTGGTAGGTGGGGAGCGGGGACGAGGAACGGGTCACGAGGTGGGTGGGGCACGGGATGGATCGGGTAAGGGAGAGGAGGAGCGGTGGTTGGTGGGGCCGCACGGGTGGGGATCGATGCAGGGGCGCGTGCGGTGCGGAAGGGAGTGTGGCGGTGGGGTGGAGAGCTGTTGTGCGTGCGTGCGTGTAGACGTGACAGGGCGGGGCGGGGTGTGGTGTGTGTGCGCCAGGTGCTGTGCGGGTGGGGGGTTGGTAGCTGGGTTAGGTATAGTCTGGGGTTTGGGTAGACTAGGGTAGGTTTAGGTCTAGATATTTTAGATGTTTTATCTGGGTAGTAGGCTGCTGCTGGCCGGGCTTTTGGGCCTGGCTGCTGGCGGCCTCCCCAGGAAAAATACTTTTAGTTATATTTGTGCTATTTTATTTTAAAGACTGTTTGTAAAAAATATTTTTAGACAAAACAAAACATCCGGAAGGACCAGGGTTTTGATTTGAAATAAAGACAGGGAATATATAGAAAACAAATATAGGCTTTTCGAAAATAGTTTTAGATAAAACCATGCATGATGATGACGATGCTCAAATGCAATGTGGCATGATGACATGAGCATGCGGTCATGACGATGCAATGCACAAAAACAACACGATTTTCTAGTAGTGATTTTGCGGGGCGCCACAGACGTCCATTCTAACTAGGGTCTCCTATGGTCAGGATGGCTCTGATACTAACTTGTCAACACCTAGATTTTTAATCCCAGATGCCTATTATGTCATTCATCGCAATCCCAGGATTACCATTTTTGTGAGACATAACAGATTGGATATCACAGTACATCATCCATTACAAACCATAAATAAGGTCTTACACAAATAAGGATCTCATGATCCAGTCTTAATACAACCATCAGGGGAATAAAAGATGAGCGTAGCAGTGGGGTCCATCTTCAGGGGCACAGGCAATACTAATGAAGGCAGATAGTCCTAGTTATCATAGTCGTCACGCTGACCGTCATCTTGGTAGTCTCCTTCATATTCTGGCCATAGGAATAGCCAGGGACAAAAGCCATGAGTACTCTTTAAGTAGTCGCAAACTACCACTAACAAGTAGGATAGTACTAAGGGAAATGCTAACTCTAAGTTTGACTATACAGTTAAGTTTGAAACCTAAGCTGAGTTTAGAAACAAAGAAAGATAAAATAAAGTTCTAGAATCACTTAAGATAGGAAGCTAGTATTGTAGACACAACCCTGTTGTGGTTAAGTCAAGATTCATCATTCATTTCATAAGTCATTTTGAAAACATCTGACAACGAAACAATATGGCCATTCCAACTGTCCATAACCACGGACGCGGCTATTTGAATAGTTTGACACTCTGTAGAGGTGGTACACTTTCACCACAAGATTCGATACATCTGTCAGGGATAACCCTGAATCATCATACTTAGTATGCAGATAATCAAGCATAACCTTTCCTTTACACACCCTAGTATAAGCACCTCTCCTATGAGCATGGCCTCCCAACCATGACCATTTGTCATCTTGGGCACTGCATAGGTGGAAAACATTGATAGGTAGCCTCAGCTCAAACCTCTCCCGCGAGGGAACTAATACTAATGCATATAAATTTCCAGCTAAGCCTTACCCAATTTAGGTATTCTGGTTGTACGGTAAATTTGGAATGGTATCGCATCTGAATCCAACCATCAGTTTTGTAAAAGGGTTAAGGCTCATGCCTCAACATTTTCATCATCACAAACCATTTGTGTTTGTCAACACATGTCAAAACATCTCGATAGAATGACTCATCTTTCCAAGGTTTTTATAATTCATTTTCACCAAGTGTTCCCATCTAAAGTGACTCAAGTTTTTATCTAGCTCTAAGATACTAAGTTAATAGTGTTCACTAAGGTGGAAAGATAAGATTAATCTCATGCCATAGAATGACATCTAAGGTTATCTAGATAGGTCAAGTTTTATACTTTTCATGCTACCTTCAAAACAAGTAAAGGACTTGGTATCGTAGAGAAAGTAAAAGCTGGAAAATAAATTTGGAGTAAGTACTAGTCCAAGTGGTGTAACCAAAGCATGCCTAAAGCATCTTTGCTCAAATCATCTAGCTTAATTCTAGCTTGCTAAGCATTATACTTGCAAGTGTTAGCTTGCCTTGGTTGGTGCAGTGATTGAAGTTTTCTTCCTCCTCTTGATAGCACTCCTCCTCAAAAGCTTGGTCGGTACTATCGTCTATAAATACATACAGAGTACACAATCACCAAAAAATACTTAACTAGTCTACTTATCACACTAAGGCACACATTTTAATGATCTATTGTCATCACAAGAATCACAAGGTTTTATTTACTAGCTTTATCCTTTTTATTTGAGAAAAGTAATTTCTGCTCATTGAAAATAACTAAGATTTAATATTCACCAATTAAAATATGGGATCATATGGGCACATGTCATCACCACATATTCTAACAAGATTTAACATGATTTAATAAGTTTAAGTTTAATATTTATTGATTTAAAGTGACTAGAAATGCCTATATAGCATTATTTTGGTACTAGTCCAAAGTCACTACATGCAAACCTTAATATTATTACATATTCAGATAGGTATGGTTAAATGTGATTTTTGAGAGTTGGAATCAACTCAAAATCTATTATGGTTGATTTTAGAAAAATGTTTGAGTGTGCAAATGCTTCTGTTTTGTTATTTTTACTAGGAGAGATCTCTAACTCTAAATGAATTAAATCCAGCAGGCTTGGATAGATCTTTTCAGTAGCTTTCTAAAAAAATTGGAATCACTCAATTTGAATTTGTAAATCTCTCTGAAATGATTTTCAAACTAGGGGACAGAACCAAGTTCAAAACTAAATAGAAAAATCTAAGTTTGAACTAAATGGGTCGCGCGGGAAAGCTAATGGGCCGGCCCAGCGGCACTCCGCGGCGCAGAGAACAGCTGACAGGGGGTCCACATGTCAGCGGCTCTTTAAACGCGAAGCAGTACGGGGCAACGTGGATCGTGTGATTAAGAGTGAGATATACGGCTGTGGCTTGTCGTCGACGACACACAGGTCACCGGCAAGCTGGAACCCTAGCGGCTCGGTGGGGGTCTGCGGCGGCTTACCGGGGCTCCGATGACGCTCGGCGAGGCAGGCAAACGAACTGGTCGAGGAAGGCGGTTCTCCTGGTACCGGCAGCGTCCCAAGAGGTGGCCTTGATCAACGACGCCCTTCTCCTTCCTCCGCAGTAGACTCCAGCGAAATTCCGGCGCTGCAAACGGCGGCTTGCTCCGATGGGGCTCTAGGAGTGCTGTGAGAGGGCGGGGATGAGAGTGGTGTGAGGAAACGATGCTGGGGAGGCCTCTATTTATAGGCTCGGCGAAGCGGCAGAGGAGCATGGGCGATGCTCGCCGGTGACAACGACACAATGAGCTAGAGGTGTGGGCGGTGGGCTAGGACGGTGGGCGGTGCCCTGGCGAGTGTCACGGCGGTGTGTGTGCTGTGGTTTGCGGTCGGGGGAGGTGAGTGGCACGGCGTGCATGATGTCTCTGCCGACAGCGAGTTTCGCGGCGGCCGGCGACTACGAGGCACGGTCGGGGGAATGGGCATGTCCGTTAGCTTCCTAGGACGGTGGTCATCGTGTAGGCGGGCGGCTGGAGCGAGGCGGGGTCTGGCTGAGCGGGGACCAGGCGCGCTCTGCGGGCGGCTTCGGTATGGCGGACAAGCTCCAGGCGCGGCGGTTCTTGACTGCTCCTGGCACTGTCCTCGGGCTGGGGCTGTTTGGGCGGTGGAGGTGGACCACAGGCGACCTCCTAGACATGATGGTCGACACTGGCGGCGGCTGTGGCATGCTGTCGCCGGTGGGGATGCCCAAATGGTGCTCGGGCCTTAATGGCCATGACCATTTGGTCATGGCACAGTGGGTGGCTGGGCTAGAAAAGGGTAGGGGTGCACTGGGTGGCTGTGGTTGCAAAATGGGAGACCAATTTGGTCCAAAGACTGCTCAAAATAGTGTTTTTGGTTTTGTTTGAATTCTGCCCACAAGGTGTTTGTAGAAATGGCCGAAAGAACTCAAGTTTTAAATTTTTGGATGATTTTTGGTGGAGTTGCTAGGCACATGCTTAAACCTCTGTGGTTGCTTGGGTTTTGAAAATGGAGCTCATTTGAGTGGTTTTTCAATAAGTGGGATCTTCTCATATGAACTACATTCAATTTTCAACTGCCATTTAAAATTAGTGTTTGCAAGTTTTTGGTAGATCATAAAGTGGGCCTTGGTACACTACTACATGTACTAGCAAGGGGTGCAAAGATCCATATTTGTTTATGTTAAGAATTGAGTCCTAGGAATAGCCAAAGTAGGCATGGTAGTTAAAATTGCACAAATGACCATTTCTTTCTTTTATTCGTTTTGATTTGTTTTTCTTTGGGATTTGTTTGGGAATGATCTAGATGATTTTTATTTCACCTAAGAATCATTTTACAAGCAATGGATCACTTAATCATGGCAATTCAAAACAACTCCTATTTAAATGCACACACATATGAATGCTTTAATATTTTTAATTTGAAAGTTTTTGTTAACTCTAATTTTGATGATTTGGATCTTAATAACCTTGGATTAAAGTTTTGGGATGTTACCGTTTGTATGAGGAGTTGGAGCAGTTCAGAACTGAGCTAGTTAGCGAAGGATTCTTAGCTAGCATTGAACATCAACCCACTTTGATTAGTCAAATTAAGGATGCCCAGAAGGGATATGAAAGTATCAACGGAATCAAACATTGTATGGGTACAGGAAAGGTACCTGGATTTACCGAAGCCGAAGAAGGAGTTCTATGGTACAAAGTCCGTATATGTGTGCTAGCAGATTCGAAGCTGAAGCAGGTTATCATGCAGGAAGCTCATGATACTCTTTATTCTATCCACCCCGGAGGAACAAATATGTATCAAGATTTGAAAGAGCAATTTTGGTGGCACAAGATGAAGAGAGAAATCGGAAGCTACATCACCAAGTGTGACATCTGTCAAAGAGTCAAATCAGAGCATCAGAGACCCGTAGGACTGTTGCAACCATTGTAGATTCCGGAATGGAAATGGGATTCTGTCGGAATGGACTTTATCACCGGTTTGCCTACTTCTAGTAGGGGAAATGACTCAATCCGGTTCATCGTTGATAGACTGTCCAAGGTAGCTCACTTTATACCTGTCAAGACAATAGAGTTCGCAGCTAGCAGAGTTGTATATTGCTAGAATTGTTAGTCTGCATGGAACCCCAAAGACCATAGTATCAGATCAAGGAACCCAGTTTACCTCGAGATTTTGGCAGAAATTCCAAGAAGGATTAGGAACCAAGTTGAATTTCAGCACCGCTTATCACCCACAAACCGATGGACAGACTGAGAGAGTCAACCAAATCCTAGATGATATGTTGAGAGCTTCTGTGTTAGAGTATGGATCAAAATGGGAAGACTGCCTGCCTTTCGCAGAATTCTCATATAACAACAATTATCAAGCCAGTTTGCAGATGGCACCATTTGAGTTCCTATACGGAAGAAAGTGTCGCACCCCTTTGAATTGGTCGCAAGTAGGAGAGAGCCAGATCTTTGGACCCGACATTCTTCGAGAAGCCGAAGAGAAGGTTCACAAAGTCCGTGAGCACCTCAAGACCGCCCAATCCAGATAGAAGAGTTATGCTGACAAGAGAAGGATAGACCTGACTTTCAATGTCGGAGATTTTGTATATCTCAAGGTTTAGCCATTGAAGAGAACGCAACGCTTTAGTCTGAAAGGAAAGTTAGCCCCCAGATATATCGGACCATTCAAGATTCTAAACCGTTGAGGAGAAGTATCGTATCAACTGGAACTACCTGAAGAGATGTCAGCCATCCACAATGTGTTACATATCTTGTTACTTCGCAAATGCCTAGAAGTGCTAGAGAAGACTGAAGTTTTCAAGAACATCGATCACCGAGCTGTTGAGATCAACAATGACCTGACATATCGTGAAGTGCCCATCCGTATCTTGGAGGAAGCTTACAGAACCACCAGGACTAGAAGTATCAAATTTCTCAAGATTCAATGGAGCAACCATACTGAAGAAGAAGCCACTTGGGAACAAGAAGATTACATTAGGATCGAGTTCCCAGATCTCTTTAGTTCCTAGTTTTCTTTCGTAAATCTCGGGACGAGATTTTGTTTAAGGGAGGGAGGTTTGTAACATCCCAAAATTTTAATCCAAGGTTATTAAGATCCAAATCATCAAATTTAGAGTTTACAAAAACTTTTCCAATTAAAAATATTAAAGCATTCATATGTGTGTGCATTTAAATAGGAGTTGTCTTGAATTGCCATGATTAAGTGATCCATTGCTTGTAAAATGATCCTTAGGTGAAATCAACATCATCTAGATCATTCCCAATCAAATCCCAAAGAAAAACAAATCAAAATGAATAAAATAACCAAATGGTCATTTGTGCCATTTTAATCAACATGCCTACTTTGGCTATTCCTAGGACTCAATTCTTAACAGAAACAAATGTGCATCTTTGCACCCCTTGCTAGTACATGTAGTGATGTACCAAGGCCCACCTTGTGATCTACCAAAAACTTTCAAACACTAATTTTAAATGGCATTTGAAAATTGAATGTAGTTCATATGAGAAGATCCCACTTATTCAAAGACCACTCAAATGAGCTCCATTTTCAAAACCCAAGCAACCACAAATGCTTAAGAATGTGCCTAGAAACTCCACCAAAAATCATCTAAAAATTCAAAACTTGAATTCTTTCGGCCATTTCTACAAACACCTTGTGGGCAGAATTCAAACAAAAACCAAAAACACTATTTTGAGCAGTGTTTGGACCAATTTGGTCTCCCATTTTGCAACCACAGCCACCCAGTGCACCCCCTACCCTTTTCTAGCCCGGCCACCCACTGTGCCACGACCAAATGGTCATGGTCATTAAGGACGAGCACCATTTGGGCACCCCCATCGGCGACAGCGTGCCACAGCCACCGCCAGCGTCGCCCACCATGTCCAGGAGGTCGCCTGTGGTCCACCTCCACCGCCCAGCCAGCCCCAGCCCGAGGACAGCGTCAGGAGCAGCCAGGAACCGCCGTGCCCGGAGCCTGTCTGCCATGCCGAAGCCGCCCGCAGAGCGCGCCCGGTCCCTGCTCAGCTAGACCCTGCCTCGCTCCAACCGCCCACCTACACGATCACCACCGTCCTAGGAAGCTAACGGACATGCCCATTCCCCCGACCATGCCCCATAGTCGCCGGTCGCCACGAAACTCGCAGTCGACAGAGACATAGTGCGCGCCGCGCCACTCACCTCCCCCGACCGCAAACCACTGCACCCGCACCGCCGTGACACTCGCCAGGGCACCGCCCACCGTCCTAGCCAACCGCCCACACCTCTAGCTCGCTGTGTCGTCGTCACCGGCGAGCACCGCCCATGCTCCTCTTCCGCTTCACCGATCCTATAAATAGAGGCCTCCTCAGCACCGTTTCCTCACACCACTCTCATCCCCTCCCTCTCACAGCACTCCAGAGCCCCACCGGAGCAAGCCGTCGTCCGTAGTGTCGGAATTTCGCTGGACTCCGCCGCGGAGGGAGGAGAAGGGCGTCGTTGATCAAGGCCACCTCTCGGGACGCCGCAGGCCAGGAGAACCGTTGTCCTCAACTTGTTCATTTGCTCGCTGCACAGACCCTCGCCGGAGCCCCGGTCAACCGCCCTAGACCCCCACCGAGCCGCTAGGGTTCCACCTCGCCGGCGACCTGTCTGTCATCGACGACAAACCACAGCCGTAGATCTTCCTTTTAATCTAACGGTCCATGTTGCCCCGTAACGCTTCGCGTCTAAAGAGCCGATGACATGTGAACCCCCTGTCAGTTGTCATCCACACCGCGGAGCACCACTGGGTCGGCCCATTAGTTTTCCCGCGCGACCCAGTAATTCAAACTTAGATTTTTCTAATTTAGTTTGAACTTAGTTCTATCCCTTAGTTTAAAAATCAATTCAGACATATTTACAAATCCAAATTGAGTGATTCCAATTTTGTTAGAAAGCTACTGAAAAGATATATCCAACCGTTGGATTTAATTCATTTAGAATTAGAGATCTCTCCTAGTAAAAATAACAATATAGAAGATTTTGCACATTCAAACATTTTTATAAAATCAACCATAATAGCTTTTGAGTTAATTCCAACTCTCAAAAATCATATTTAACCATACCTATCTAAATATGTAAAAATATTAAGGTTTGCATGCAGTGACTTTGGACTAGTACCAAAATAATGCTATATAGGCATTTCTAGTCACTTTAAATCATTAATTATTAAACTTAAACTTATTTAAATGTGATCCAATCCTTAAATCACATTCCCACATGTTAGAATATGTGGTGATGACATGTGTCCACATGATCCCATATTTTAAGTTCTGAATATTAAATCTTAGTTATTTTTCAATAAGTAGAAATTACTTTTCTCAAATAAAAAGAATGAAACTAGTTAATAAAACCTTGTGATGCTTGTGATGATAATAGATTATCAAATGTGTGCTTTAGAGTGCTAAGTAGACTAGTTAAGCATTGTTTGGTGATTGTGTACACCGTATGTATTTATAGACGATAGTACCGACCAAGCTTTCAAGGAGGAGGAGTGCTATCAAGAGGAGGAAGAAAACTTCAACCACTGCACCAACCAAGGCAAGCTATTGTTAGCAAGCTAGAATTAATCTAGATAATCTGAGCAAGATGCACTAGGCATGCTTTGGTTATACCACTTTGACTATTACCTACCCCAAGTCTTATTTCCAAGCTTTACTTTCTTTATTTTACCAAGTCCTTTACTTGTTTTGAAGGTAGCATAAAAAGTATAAAACTTGAACTATCTAGATAACCTTAGATGTCATTCTATGGCATGAGATTGATCTTATCTTTCCACCTTAGTGAACACTCTTAACTTCGTAGCTTAGAGCTAGATAAAAACTTGAGTCACTTTAGATGGGAACACTTGGTGAAAATGAATTATGAAAACCTTGGAATGATAAGTCGTTCTATTGAGATGTTTTGACATGTGTTGAGAAACACAAATGGTTTGTGATGATGAAAATGTTGAGGCATGAGCCTTAACCCTTTTACAAAACTGATGGTTGGATTCGGATGCGATACCATTCCAAATTTACCGTACAACCACAATACCTGAATTGGGTAAGGCTTAGCTGGAAATTTATATGCATTAGTATTAGTTCCCTCGCGGGAGAGGTTTGAGCTGAGGCTACCTCTCAATGTTGTCCACCTATGTAGTGCCCAAGATGACAGATGGTCATGGTTGGGAGGCCATGCTCATAGGAGAGGTGCTTATACTAGGGTGTGTAAAGAAAAGGTTATGTTTGATTATCTGCATACTAAGTATGATGATTTAGGGTTATCCCTGACAGATGTATCGAATCTTGTGGTGAAAGTGTACCACCTCTACAGAGTGTCAAACTATTCAAATAGCCACGTCCGTGGTTATGGACAGTTGGAATGGCCATACTGTTTCGTTGTCAGATGTTTTCAAAATGACTAATGAAATGAATGATGAATCTTGACTTGACCACAACAGGGTTGTGTCTACGATACTAGCTTCCCATCTTAAGTGATTCTAGAACTTTATTTTATCTTTCTTTGTTTCTAAACTCAGCTTAGGTTTCAAACTTAACTTTATAGTCAAACTTAGAGTTAGCATTTCCCTTAGTACTATCCTACTTGTTAGTGGTAGTTTGCGAGTACTTAAAGAGTACTCATGGCTTTTGTCCCTGGCTATTTCTATGGCCAGACTATGAAGGAGACTACCAAGATGACGGTCAGCGGGACGGCTATGATAACTAGGACTATCTGCCTTCGTCAGCATTGCATGTGCCCCTGATGATAGACCCCACCGCTACGCTTATCTCTTATTCCGCTGCTTGTTGTATTAAGACTGGATCATGAGATCCTTATGTGTGTAAGACCTTATTTATGGTTTGTAATGGATGATGTACTGTGATTCCAATCTGTTATGTCTCGTAAAAATGGTAATTCTGGGATTGCGAGGTATGGCATAACAGGCATCTGGGATTAAAAATCCGGGTGTTGATATCAGCGCTGTCCATTCTTTGTCCAAAGATCTGTAATGTTTTAGTTGTAGGAGTGCTTCTAAGGCCAGCTTCTCCCTGCGCGAGAGAGCTGGAATCACTGCACACCTAGAAGAGCTCCAACCTCGTTCCTTCAGAGTCTATAAACTTCTCCGAGTCGTTGCCATTCTCTTATGTCAGAGAACTCCACTGCTCTATCTGAACCTTGTTCGCACGCCCTAGGACCTCGCGTAGGCTTCCCAATCTCGCCCCTGCATCCAGGATCGGCGCAACTGTGCTGGCAGGGCTAAGACACCCAACGGAGAGGACGGAGACCGGTGAGCTGCTACCTGGCCGCTACAAAACGATGTCAAGGGAGACGATGGAGAGGCGGCATGAGCTTGACAAAGTCGGTGAAGGGACGACCGTGGTGCTCTGTTTCCTCAATCCACTGCCGCCGAAATCATCCCCGTGGGATCCCGCTCCTTCTCCGGCCCCTGGCCCTGCCGGCAAGCCAGCGAAAGCCAATCCGCAGCCTGGCTCATCCTCTCCTCCATCTTCTACCACCGCCAGCATGAGCCTCCTTGCTACCGCCTCCAATCTGATTCGCCGAGGGTTTGCCGTCGAAAACAGAGCATCTCACCGAGGAATCTCCGGGGGCGAAGGGAGTAAGGGATTGGAAACGGGTGCGCGGAGCATTGTTCGCAACCCACCAGACTCGCCATGAACAGGGCTTCGACCCAGGCCAGGTGGCGAGAGGGAGAGGGGGAGAGGGGTGGTGCGCGGAGCGGCATTTTCTCACTACAGGCACGCAAGCCCCACTTTACTTCTATTCGTGTTTGTTTGTATGTATAAGAATGGTTCCACAATATAGTATACGAGGCTGATCGGAGCACTACAAAATATTATACTCCCTCCGTCACAAATTAATTGACCCAGCTTTACGCATGTATCTATACACTAAAACATGACTTAGTACGTGTGTATCTAGACGAAGCTAAATCAATTAATTTGGGACAAAGGGAATATTTGGGATTGGTGGAACTTTAATTTCATGAATTTCTTGATGCTAATTGCGTTGTACCACATGTTTTTGACGTTTTTCTCTACATTGTTTGTTGTTGTCGCTATCTTTTATTTCCTCGGATATTTATATATATTATTTAGTTTTAAACCTTCATGCGATTTTTAAGGCAATGTGAAGCAATTACTTTTTTGATAGAGGGAGTAAATCTAATCGTACACACTTATGGCAGAAAGACACTTATGTGTATAAAACAACTAAGGTAGACAAACCAAAGAGTACAAACGGAATTTTCCATGGTTCACCTTTTTTATTAAGGAGAGAGGTGATTTGGCACCTATGAGCATCTCTCTATTTATTTAAATTAATTTCTTACTTATTTCAAAATGTTGAAAATTTTAAAGAAAGATTCACGCGTTCACCTCCAAATCTTCGATGCGTCCAAGTCGTTTCACGAAAAATCGACTTTGTTTTCTATGTGTAGAAAAGGCAAAAATCGGTGCTAAAAAGGCTTTTTACAGGCATTCTTTGTCTTCTATACACACCCTAAAATATTTCATATTTTCGCGAAACTTTGTGTGCATAAATATAACGTTGAGAAGCGCTCGTACAAAAATATATTTTTTTAAACAATTTGAAATGTGTTTTTTTTGTAAAGGGAGAATATGTTCTCGGCTTGCCAAAGTGAATTTCTCTTATTTAAGTGGTTTAACAGTACATGACTTGTCATTTTGTAACTAAATACATCATCCATTCATTTTTTTTTACCAAGATAAGTTTACCAAGTTTATCTTTATTTTTGTGAGAATGATTCAAAACAGAGAAATACGACAGGGAACAAATCACAAGATGAAAAGCAACCGCATTTACACACCTGACTCCAGCGGCGGACTGTGACAGCCCAAAGAAGACCGGGCCAATTTTGTAGCCCAATAAGAATTTATACATAAATGTTTTGAAATTTAATGTGCCAAATTTACTGTTTATGCTGAAATTCGTCCTAGAAAGACCGGGCCATGGCCCGGTATGGTCCCCAAGACTGTCCGCCAGTGCCTGACTCCTCTGGCGGCACAGGCAGCGCACTACCCCTCTCGCTGCTCCTCCCCTCCCTTTGCTACCGCCGGCGAGACCACCGAGCAAAGCTCAGACGGTGTAGGCGGCAGCAGAAGTTGTTCTGCTCGCACTTCTGAATGAATGCAGTGGCTTAGATGCGTTTCGACGATGATGCGGCCCTCGTGGCGACTGTCGCGGAGGAGGAGGGCGAAGAGGACCTCGGTGGTAGCTCTGGCTAGCTATTGGTCACGGCCATGCACAACCCTGGATGATGGCGGATCATCCCTCGGTGATGGTGGATCACCCGACTGTCACGACCTTGCCCGTTCGGGCATGATCTATATCTGGACAGGCCCATTATAGTACAGTTTGTATGGTTTTTAAACCCGATTTTCTTATAAAGTGGGTCACATAGGACAAGCTTGCTTGACCTCAAAAAAAAACATACTCCTTCCGATCTAAATTATTATTTTCAGATTTGTCTAGAATATGACTAGATACATTTAAATGTGAGAACATTAATTTCTATCGGAGGGAGTAGGACAAGTTTGCCCGGCAAAGTTGGAGATCACGTACGGAGCCGCCAGGAGAGGTGACCGGCCTAAAAAAAACATTTAGGGTTTTCGCATCCCTCGCCAGCGATATCGTCGGTCTGCTCCGTCGGCCTTGGAGGTGTGGCGGACCACGGCCTCTTGCCGGCGGGAGGTTTTTCCGTCCTCTGCTTAGCCTGTTTTTTAGTGTCTTCTTCAGGACGTTGAGACGACGGCTACATCTTAAAGTCAGAATAATGGCCTCCTCCCTCTATCCTCGCTCTGGTGGTGCATCTAGCGCTGATGGAGAGCGCGTGGAGTCGTGTGTCCGGCGGATCTCCTGGGATTCTGTCCGTTTTCGCCTCGTTGGTTTGTTTTCAGGTTAGTCTCTTCCGATCTACGATTGTCATCATTAGCGATGGTTGTTGCTTTAGTGCGTTGGTCCTTTGTGGCCTTAGCACGACGACTTTCCGTCTGTCTACTAGAACAAGCTCTAGTACGACAAGCTTTGCCTGACTCCGGTGACGGAGGGGCGAGGACGGCGACGCGCCTTCGGCTCGCGCTAGTGTTTGTAGTCGTCGCTAGGTGGTCCAGTGATCTATTTATAATTTTTATTATTTTTGGACCTCTTTGTACTGCTATTGATGATTATTAATAGATCGGGAAAATTGGTTGTGTACCATTAAAAGATCCAGACTTTAGAAAAATACCACCCAAAGTTGGCTTTAGAAAAATACCATCGAAAAGGTTGCTCCGTTATAGCATTTTACCATCGCCGTCAACTGGGTGTGAAGTGCAGCTAAAAATAAATCCATCGACACCTCCAGCTCAGAAATACCATCGAAAGGTTGCTCCGTTATAGCATTTTACCATCGCCGTCAACTGGGTGTGAAGTGCAGCTAAAAATAAATCCATCGACACCTCCAGCTCAGAAAAAACATAAGGACCAGTCCCGGAGGAAATAATAGAGAGATTAAGAGGAGATTGCCCTTCTAGGAATTCGCAAAAAAAAAAAAAGTTTGCCCGGCAAATACCCCCCTCCATCCATCTGGCTGTAGACGCTTGTGCTCTCCACACACCCCAAATCCACACCCAGGCGGCCACGCCTACTCAAACCAACGACCGAGCCATCCATCCCAAACTTCCGCCAAACCAATCCGACCAACCCAAGAAATCCCCGCAGGCCGCAGCGCACCTCCCACCAAGAACCATGGCGACCCAGTTCTGCGCCGCCGCGTGCCGCCTCGCCTTTCCAGCTTCCGCGCCAGCGCCAGGCCTTGGCCGCGGACGGGCGCGCCGCGGCGTGGTGGTGGTGCGCGCGGAGGCGGACACCGCTGGAGGCAGCGGGATAAACCCGGCCATCCGGAAGGAGGAGGCCAAGGTGGTCGACACCGTCCTGGCCGGGGAGCTCTCCAAGCCGCTCACACCATACTGCCGGTACAGCTCCCCGTCGTACTATTTGGTTCCGATTGCTTTCACTGTGAAAAAACAATTCTGATTGCTGTAAGAAGTAACATGTTTTTTAGGAGTTTCTTGTATCTAACGTTTGTTCTCGTTAGAACGACTTAATCAGTATGTAGTACAACTATGCAAGTAACATGTGGCGATAATGTTCCTACATCAAACAAGCCATCGTTGTGATGATTTAAGAGGATATGCCCTTCGAGATTTCGATGAACATAAGAGAAGTGCAGGTTCTTTTAATGAAATCAGAGTCAAAGAGATTGTCCATCTCCATCCTAGTTGTACAAAGTGATCTATGAGTATTTTCACCATTCTCAGTGTACTGTTTAGGCTGCAAATTTTCGTCTCTGATTCTATTTTAGTTGACTAGAGCTTTGACCGGGGCATGCAAGAAAAATAGCTTCAACTGAAGAGGCTTGGTAGATCTTTTTTGTGCGGCGAAGTTTGTATCGCTACACCGAGCTCTTCAATAACTGAATTGATCGTTTTAACCCTTATAATAGACAAAGGAAGGAAAACTAATTGAAGCAAATTGGCAAACTCCTCAATCTTCTTGGTTGTGTACATGTTTTATGCACTGTTATGTTTATCTTCTGATGATTGTTTCACAATCACTACATTGAAAAAATTTGCACCCGTATCACTATTTCTACTGAATCATATTACTAGTTTTGTAATCTGTATTTAGTGACCCGAAATAAGTGGGCTTTGGCTACCCACTTAATAGTCTTTATTGTGAACGATCTGTATTACAGAGCTCATAAGGAATAGTACTTGATTTCCATGCCATTTCGGCATTTCCAGGTTCCAACTGTACTGATTTCTTTTATATCTTTGTCACAAGTTGCTGGAGATCGGGAACATTTCCATTGTGCGATGGAAGCCACGTGAAGCACAACAAAGCCACTGGCGATAACGTGGGGCCATTGCTTGTTAAGAAGTAGAATGAGTTATTTTTCTTTAGTTTGTGTTAAGTGGAATGCATTTAAGTTTGTCAAATGTAATAAAGCTCCATGTTGGGGCAGCCTTATAATATGAAGAGGGAAATTGTCGTCTTACCAAAAAGCAGTTTCATGCAACATATCAAATGGGTTGTGTCATTTTTTAGAGAAAATATCAATACAATGCACTAAAAAGGAAACTATGTTTGTCATGTGAATATTTGTTTGATCTTCCCCATGACAAAAAAAAACCTTCTCTAATTTATAAATGGAGTAAATTACATTTTACTACCACAATTGAGGCTATGGTAACAAGTTAGTGCCACTTTTGCAAAATTTTGCGGATACATACCATTTTTGGAATGAGCTGTTACAAATAGGTCACCTTTATGGCTAATTGTGTTTTAATAGCAAAACTAACATAATAGGCCCATAATTAAGCAATGACATGGACCTAGGGCCCACCTATCACCCCTCTCATCTACTTCGTACTCCCCTCTCTCTTCTATCGTATCCTTCTTCTTCTGGCAACCGCTCTCCCTATCCCTCCTGACCTTCCCGAGCTCCATCGTTAAGCCAATGACCTCCGCCTTGTTGCCCGCATCTCCCCTGCATATGAAATTGAAGCCAAGCTTCCCTAATCGACGTCGTTGTCCATGCCATCTTCGTCGCGTGGTAGCCGTCGTTGATGTTGCCTCCAACCTTTCCTGAGCTCGTTGACCTTCCCATTGCATCCCTGGTGAGATCCTACTCCTCCTTGTACTCCCCGTTTGCCCGCTCAAACACCATAGTGACTTGTCATCGATCATCATCATGTCGCGTGGTGAATGGATACAGATGTCGCCTAGAGGGGGGTGAATAGGCGGTTTAAAAACTTTTCCTAGATGGGCTTAACAAAGGCGGAATTAAACTAGTGTTTACTTTGTCAAGCACAAAACCTAGAACAACTAGGGTTCACCTATGTGCACCAACGACTTATGCTAAGCAAGACAACCAACTATGTGATAGTAAGATATAAACTTCAAGCACGAGGCTATCACAAAGTAAGGAGCATAAGTAAGAGCTCGGGTATAGAGATAACCGAGGCACGCGGAGACGACGATTATTACCGAGTTCCTCCCAACAATGGAGTACGTCTCGTTTGGAGAGGGGGTGGTATCAAACCACCAACGCCACAAAAGGCCTCCCTTGTTCTCTGATGAATCTCACCCCAATGGGATCGATCCTCCCTTCCACTATCGGCAACCTTCGAGGTGGTAGCCGGCACCTTTACAACAAGTTCGAGGCACACATCCACAACTTAATTGGAGGCTCCCGAATACAAGCAAGTTGTCACACAATCAAAGACAAGCTTGTAAGAATCAATTCAAACCAAAACAAGGCTTAGGGTTTCCAATGAAACCCTAGAGCAAGGGGCCCTCAAGTGAATGAGGGGGAAATGAAGATCTCTCTTGGTGAAGCTGTAGATCAAGGCCTCCTCCTCTGATTCCCCAAAGATCAGCGAGTTTGGGTGGTTGGATGAAGAGATCTTGGAGTTTTGGTGGCTCTAAAATGGTGTTCTTCAGTTTCTGGAACGAGTAGCTTGAGGTTGAAGAAGAGGTCCCCTATTTATAGGCCCACTGATTTCTAACCGTTTTCTGACCGTTGGAGAAGAGTCAGACCGGAGACTCTGGTCTGCACAACGGAGACTCCGGTCTACACCGGAGATTCCTGCCCATCTCCGGACCACCAAACAGAATGACCCAGCCCTTCTGTGGGCCAAGTGGACCGGAGACTCCGGTCCAACCACACCGGAGACTCCGGTCAGGGGCTTGGACCGGAGACTCCAGTCAGTCTCGGACCTTGCTCCAGAGCATCAATCTGGCTGACCCAGGTCTTCAACTTTCATCCACTCCAGAAACTTGGGGAAACTCCAAACCACACCGGAGACTCCGGTGTATGCACACCGGAGACTCCAGTCTGAAAAACCTGCCAGAGACAAAACTAATGGAAACAACAAAACTGTAACGATCATAACATTTGCATCCGGACTCCGATTGACCCGAAACCAAATTTGTTGGAAAGGGGGTGACAAGAGCTACCCAACAATTCGAAATATTGGATACCACCAAGAGAGAACATTTCATGTATTATGATGTGAGATACCTCTCTTGGTGAGAAACCGGAAAAACCTCCAAGATCAAAAACGCAATGAGGTATAAGGGGAAATCCGTTTTTGATGAACTAGAGCTTGTTATGAATATTACCACAAGCTCTAGGACCTCACATGGATAAGATCCAAATAACAACCAAGAAAGATGATGACAAGAATTCAAAGGTTTGAGCTCTCTCTCCGAAGGATATGATCAAGTTACTCACTCGAGAGCCCCTCTTGATAGAACGGTTATCTATCCTACAAACCGGTCTCTCCAACTAGCACCACGAGACCGGTAAGAAGGAAACCCTATCAAGACCATACCTTTGCCTTGTGCATATTCCACTTGAGCTTGATGGTGATGATCTTCTCCACCTCAAGATGGAACACCTTTCTTGATTAGTTGCGCTAGCTTGGGGAAGACTTGCAAATTGCTCCCCATACTCCACTATGGTAGAGCTTCTCTTTTGGGCATATCATCTTCCCATATCCATGATCACCATAGGATGGCAAGCTTCAAGCAAATGATCTCTTCGAGATGACCCACCTTGAACTTGCACATCATTTCTTCTTTCTTCATTATGTTGGTGTCTTGAAGGTACATAAGAGATATCACTCCAACTTTATTCTTCAAGACACACTTGCTATAGGCCTAACTCTTACTTGACCAATCTCCGAATCACTCATTGAAACCTTGGTCAACACTTGATCTTCTCTACTTTCTTCTTCTCCCAACCTTGAAGCCAACATATGGTTCAAGCATTGCCTATGGACAAATCCTAGAAGTAAAACTCAATGCAAACATAAGTCCATAAAGATTGTCATTAATTACCAAAACCACACATGAGGGCACACATGCACTTTCAATCTCCCCCATTTTGGTAATTGATGACAATCCCTTTTAGAAGGTTTATATAATGAATTAACCAAACAAAACGGTTGTCCTAACATCCAATACTACACAAGTATGTGATGTTATTACAACCACAATATATAGAGCAAACTCCTCCACAATATATGCATATGTGGATGAACTTGAATTTCATTACATATATTGCCAACCATTACCGGTGGTGGAGTTTCCTCTATATACAAGATGCCGAGCAACATACTAAGATGCAAAGCACACGAGGCAAGTGTTTAAGTACAAAACTCACAACACATAAGAAAATTCCCTAAAACCCTCTAAAACTTCTCCCCCATTGGCATCGATTGCCGAAATGGGTGAAAAGCTTGAGAATGCCAATTTAGTGAGAGTTCCTCCATATGGTGTGCATCTCTCATAATATGAGTGGAATCAAATGCACGTATCCAAATGACGAATACCAGGAGGAAATCAAACTAAACTGAGGATCCAAAGGTTACAAAGAAATAAAATGGTGAGGAAGCATCCACGAATGAAGCAAGCAATCATAAGATCAAAAGAAGCACTTCACAAAAGGAAGATACCAAAAGAAAGATAGATATTATGATAAGGTTGAAAAGAGAGTGATCTAAATTATATGAGGAGACTCCCCAAGGTTTGTGCACAAATTATAATTTTCATTTGAATACAATATGCACAAACATGGCATCCTCATTCCCTCTATATCACTTAGACCACGACCATGAGCAAGAGAGAAGATATTATGATTAGAGCAAATGAGTGTTTAGATGAAAATAGGGAGCTCCCCAAGGTTCATGCACAACAAGGTGCATAATTATGGAATCCTAACTCCCCATGATCAAACAAAAACACCAAACAAGACCAAGAAAGCAAATGCGCGTTCTTAGGTAAATTAGGAAAGCTCCCCAAGGTTTTATGCACCAACCATAAATATGATATCCTTTCTCCCCCAAACTTACCTGACAACACAAAGGCATGAGAGATCAACTTTCTTAATACCAACAAGTGCCAAAAGATGCAAACAAAAAAAGGTCAAGCACTTAAAGCAAACTTTAGGAGCCACCAAAGAAAAAAGGAATGAGCACAAGGTGTAGACTCTAAAGAAAAAGGATATCAACTAGAGATTTAGCCATAATTATGTATATAAGTTTCTAGGTAGACAACAATCACCAAGATATACATCCACAAAGAAACATGTATACACAACATGGATACTCAAGAATGAACAAGATATCCAAACAAAAATCATAGATAACGCCAATAATTTTTTTTGCTAGAAAGCATGGCCAAAGGCTTGAATATATCTTATTGAACATCAATGACCTTCGATCACCAATAAATACATTACAACTATCACAAGGGAACATGAGATAGTTGGGGTGCATTTGGAAAAGCAACAAGTATCATAAAAAAAATAAACCTTGCAAATTCATCCATATTGCGCATGGGAGAAATTGAGGTAATGATTGGCAATAGAATTGCTAGATTAGCATATGTGGGATTGGTGAATCATAAACATGATTTTTATATACTCCCCAAAATATGCATTCATCTCAACATACTCATACCACAATAAGGATGATACAATCAAATTCTTGCAAGAACCACAATAAACGCAACTGAAGGAAATCATGCCATGATGCAACCACAAAGGTTGGATGCTAGAAAAGTATGTATGAGAGGGATACTTGTTACCAAGATACCATTGGTAGGATGAATTAGATATGAGTTTGTTAATCATCCTAGCTTGCCTTCAATTATCATTTAGTCACCACATCTTCTTATAATTGAGACAAGCAACCAATGTATCTCCAATGTACCTAAAACAATATTAAGTACACTATGGTCCCCAAACAAATTGGGTCCGAAGTAGTTAGTGCAACTACAATACATAGGAGACACTCCACATAAATATGTGCATATTGATATGAAGTTGAACTTCATGCACATCTTAGCCGATAGGATTTGGTGGAGACTCCCCTATATATTGGATCAAGAAAGCAAGCATGCCATAATATAGAACATGTAGTAAACATGCATGCACAAGATTTTCAAGAACCAAAAAGGAAATACAATTTGAACAAAAACAACAAGTAATCCAAGAAGTCACACACAAGAGTGTGACACGACAAAAGGTGTCCAAATTGCATCAAGGAGCCAAATCAACACATGAAAGGACACAATTTCAACAAATGAACACGACAACAGCCAAAGAGCAAAGAGGATAAACAAATACCAATGCTCAACGATTTATCTCATGCAAATGGTTAAATAGAAAGCATGGAATGAGAAAATCAACTCCCAAACAACATACCAATTGAAAAAATAAATGGTTCCAACAAAAGAACCAAACTCTCAACATTTTACAAGAATGGCACAAAGTACCAAAGAAAAGATTTATCTTCCAAAGGCATAAAACATGGTGTGGATCAAAACATGTCATGAAGAAGCATAAAATGAGTGTTCTAAATAATATAGGAGAACTCCCCCATGATTAGTGCATTATTTAAGATTTTGCATTTGAATACAAGATGCACACACAAGGGATCATCATCCCTACCTACATCAACTAGTGAACTAAATGATTTCGAGACAAAGAATGATACATATGGATTGAGGAAGACATGGGATATAAGACACAACAAATTATTGGCAAGAGATAAGGAAAATAAAGCAAAAACCAATGTGAAAATGATCAAGAAGATCTACCACATATTATAGTATCGATTGTCCAAGGACAAAGGTCTTGTAAATATTTCCCGGTGGTAGATAGAAAATATATCCAAGATCATATTCATAAAGAGAGATCAAGTGTAAAAAGATAGGAATTAAAAACCAAGACATGAAAGAGATCCTTGAGGATTTCAACTAGTTAACCAATCACGCACAACAATCATTAGAATAACTAGAGGAAAAATTCTTGTCAACTTAGATATAGGAATTCATATATGATGAAACTCATACCAAGGAAATCTCTTGCAAACAAGATCCAAAAGATAAGGGATAAAACCATTATATCAAAAAGGAACTTGTTTGAGCTCATGTGCCACATAGGAACTAGATAATTTCCAATATCAATTATATGTGACACAACCTCAACTCTTCACATTTTCTCAGTTTGTAATATGCACAAAGTGTATTACTCCCTGATGGCTCAATACACGGCGCCCAGAAAAGTGCTTGGTGCGTAGTGTTGATGTAGAGCTCGTTGGGAACCCCAAGAGGAAGGTATGATGAGCACAGCAACAAGTTTCCCTCAGTTATGAAACCAAGGTTTAATCGAACCAGTAGGAGCAAGGAAACACCTCAAAGGTGTTACTAGCTGAGCTTTGGCAGGGCGCACTACCAGTGCTAGTAGCAACGTGGAGACCTGCACAACACAACCACAGAACTTTGTCCCCAACTTGCGATGAGGTTGTCAATCTCACCGTGTTTTGCGGAAAACAAAGGATTAAACGTATCGAATGGAAAGAAGTAAAAGTTTGTAGAAATTAAACACAAAACAGTAAACAGTTGTAGATTGTATGTAAAGAAAGAGGACCAGGATCCATAGTTCACTAGAGGTGGCTCTCCTTAGATAGATAACATGCTGGGTGAACAAATTATAGCGGGGCAATTGACAAACACCGAGAAAGCAATACATGCATATACTAATCACCTTGACTCCTCTGAGACTTGATTGGGCATTACAACATAATACATAGACCGCCATCGAACTACATCTATGTCTAATAATCCACCTTCAAGTTATCATCCGAACCCCCTCCAGTATTAAGTTGCAAGCAACAGATTATTGCTTTACGAACTGCGTGTAAAGTAAACAATACGATTGTTCTATGAACAAAGGATTGTTGTTTTCTCCCTAGTAGCAACAACACATCTAGTACCTTAGAGATTTCTGTCACTTCCCCAGATTACCAGAGGCATGAACCCACTATCGAGCATAAATACTAACTCTTGGAGTTGCTAGCATCTACTTGGCCAAGATAGCTACTAACAACGGAAAGCATGCAAGATCTCAAATAACAAAGACATGATAGAATCAATAATCAATCTGAAATAGCATCTCAATATCCATCGGATCCCCGCAAACACAACATGTATGGATTACAAATAGATGATCTTGATCATGAACGGAGCTCACAAGATCTAAACATGAAAGCACAAAGGAGGAGAAACCAGCCATCTAGCTACTACATGGATCCGTAGTCCAAGGATGAACTACTCACGCATCACACCGGAGGCTTGCATGGTTGTGAAGAAGGCCTCCATGGTGAATTCCCCTCTCCGGCAAGGTGCTGGGAAGAGCTTCGGATCCCCCCTGATCTAGGGACAGAGACGATGGCGGCTACAGACTCTTTCGTGGATTTTTGATCGGGTACTTAGGGTTTTCGTCCCGAGGGCAACTTATAGTCGGAAGGAGAGGCCGAGGGGGTGCCGGGAGCGGCCACACCACCCCCTGGCGTGGGCTAGGCCTGGCCGCGCGGCCAGGTTGTGTGGTGGCTCCCTGGCCCTTCTCCGTCTCGTATTTTGGCACTTGATCACTTCCGGAAAAATAGGCACTTTAGCTTTTGTCCCATCCAATTCTGAGAATATTCATTTTTATGACTTTCCTGGGACCAAAAACAGCAGAAAACAAGCAGCTGGCACTGTGGCTCTTGTTAATAGGTTAGTCCAAGAAATCATATGAAAAGTACTCCAAAGTTGGAACAAAACACAAGAAAGTGGATAAAACCAAGCATGGAACATCAAAAATTATAGATACATTTGCAATGGATCAACATCCCCAAGCTTAACTCCTGCTCGTCCTCGAGTAGGTAAGTGATAAAAAGAAAATAATTTTTGAGGTGACATGCACCATCAAAGACTTGATCAAAGTATTTGCAAAACATTCAAAACTGGGATCATAGTACTTCAATCATAACATGAAAGACAAAGTTCTAGCAATAAGCAAAGAAACTATGATGCAACATGAAAAGGCACAAACAAAAGATTCATGAATAACAATGCTTTGCAAGACGTTTGTTTGTTTCACATAAAGAAAACATATCATAATAGTATTCAGCTTGTCCCTCAATAGAGTAGCAAATATAAATGCATAGGACACCTTCAAAGTTCATAAGAGTGACTAGATACAATAGTTTCAAACAAGCAATAACAAGTTATGCATCAATCAACTAGTCTTGGGACAATGCGCATAGAACTAAGAATGGCCACTATGCTCTCAAAGTAGGTGCATAAATATAGAAGGTGGAGACTCAATATAATGGTGGAAGAAAGGCCTTTTGTAAAAGGAAGTAGGGATTCAAGTCTCATAAAGAGCTTCCAAAGATTATGGTACTCATAGCTTTCAGCTCTCATTGCCCCTATCATAAGCATCTTGAAGTGATTAAGGTTAAAGTGAACAAACTATGGTGTACATGCTTGACGAAGTATAAGTCAGAAATCTCATGTCCCTTGTATACGAGGGCCGCTCCTCATGCTACTCAAGTTTAGTCACCGGTAAGTTCTTGTCATCGTAAGTACATGTGTATCATTGAGAACCGCCAACGGGGTACCCCTTGCCCGATGATACGGAAGAATCCCCATATCAAAATGACAAGGCAAGCAGACAACGAGCATCTCAGCATTCTTCTTATTTACCATGGGAATATGGTGCTTTTTTCTCTCTTTCATGTTTTCATAGTATCTCTTTTTTTCTCTTTTTCTCTCTTTTTTTTCAGCATAGGACTCTCTTTTTTTATAAGAAGAATGCTTCATAGACAGCTCATTATGGTTACGCTACAGGTTTCCACCATGTTAGCACTGATTAGACCAGCGGCCTAGGTGTTTCTCTAACACATATACATAACTCCATGGACTTACAAGCTCCCCGTTCCTTTCACACCGACGACATCCATATAAAAAAGAGCATGATATCAACTAGGTACAAGTACCAAGTGCAATGTTGAAAGCATTCCCCATGAAAGCATGGTTCTGCTAATTCCCGACAAATAAGTGCAAGCATATACAACATAGAAGACACAATGGTTTAAGTTTATTAAGGGCAAGTAAAGTAAAGTGTGCCATCAAGTTCGTGAGAGCTTTAATCACTAGTTTTTTCATAACAAGTGGAAGGTAAACAAAAGCATAAATATACTTGGAATAGCATAAGCTAGTAGGTAGGTATGGTGGACTCTTTGGAATAACTTGGTTTAGGGAGTTGGATGCATGAGTGGAACTCATACTTTGTTGTGGAGGCTAGCAAAAGACTGGGAGCGACAAACTAAGAGAGCAATAATGGCCATAATCATGCAGAGCGACAAACATCATTGATCAAAGCATAAAGTGATACTATAAGTTGAAAACTAAAGGATCATAAAGGCTATGGTGACTTTGGATAGTCATAACATGGTGTGAGCATGTGCCAAGTCAACCCAAATAAAGCATCAAAGGAGAATACCACTATACTATGCTTTAATATGCTAAAACAACGCATGATTCATCCAAGGCACATTAAGCAATCTCAATTGTTTATAACAAGTCATGCTGTAGCAAAGAATACTAAGCATAAAGCCAAAACAATATCAAGCATGGCATGACAAAGCATGGCCACAGTCAAAAACGAGCTCTTTTTACCACAAAAGCATGAACTTTCCTACTCTTTTCCAAACCAAACCAAACTATTTGCAAACCAAAGTGTGAAAGAGGGGGTATAACCAATTTATTCAGAAAACGAAGCAAACAAAAGAAAACAAAAACCAAAAGAAAAAAGAAAACGAAAAAGGAAGACGCTCTAAGAAAAACACAACTGTGCATGAAACAATAAAAATGAAGCGTTTGGAAAAAACCTAGGATTTTTATTGATGAAGGAGGGGATGCCTTGGGCATCCCCAAGCTTTGACGCTTTTACTTCTTGGATGTTTCTTGGGGTGACACGTGTGGCATACCCAAGCTTGAGCTTTAGTCCATCCTTCATCTCATTACTCATTCCTTCCATACACCTGAAATTTTTCCTTCATACAAAACTTCACACAATCTCATTAGCAACATTAGTGCACTTAAGATAAATAAGTCTCAAGGTTCAGTTCTAACACCAAATAAACTTCCATTAGAACACTAGATACTGTAGCACTTCCCTCAAAAAGCTCAATTCCCCAAAGGAACTCAAGAAGGAACTAACAAGAAGCAAATGCAGAAAATGGCAGAAATCTGTTAAAACAGACCAGCAGGTAAAGACGAATTTTTTCGAAGACCTTTTGTTGCTCAAATCAAAAAGTGTTGATCTAACGAAAGTTAGATAACAACCTGGGGCAGAAGCACAAAAAATTACAGCTCAATCCGACGTACAGAGCTCTCTCCGAAATTTTTACGGTGAAGCACAGAAATCTGTTTCGGGACAACAACTTTCCCAGTCATTACTTCACTCTCATTAGAGGTTACTATTGGCACAAAAAGCAAATAAAAAGGATAAGGAGAGGTTATTACAGAGGTAATAACTTCCAAGACTCAACTAAAACTCTTGGGTTATCTCCCAACAAGTACTTTTCTTTAACGCCTTTAAGTTAGGCATAAAAATTTGAGAAGATGCTCTCATAGGAAATATGAATTGAAGTAAAAGAGAGCATCAAGAAGCAAATTCAAAACACATTTAAGTCTAACCCACTTCCTATGCATAGAAATCTTGTATGCAAATAAATGCACAAAGAACAAAGTGACAGGCATAGGAAGATAAAACAAAAGTAACTTCAAAACTTTCAGCACACAGAGAGGTGTTTCATTACCATAAAAACTTCTACAACCATATTTTCCTCTCTCATAATAATTTTCAGTAGCCTCATGAATAAAATCAACAATATAACTATCACATAAGGCATGCTTTTCATGATCTACAAGCACTAGAGCTTTATTACAAATATTTTCAAAAGAATCCTTGGGAACATAACATTCACCCTCCTTTGATAAACATGGGGGACAATCAAATAATGTAAGGGATAAAGAGTTACTCTCATTAGAAGGTAGGAATGGATAGATCCATTACTCCTCCTTTTGTCCATCACTCTCCTCCTCTTTTTCATCTAATGAGCTTTCAGGTTCAGCAATTTCTTCTTCCTTGGAGGTTCTAGCAGGCGGTGGTTCATCTATTACCTTAGCAGTCATAAAACTGTTCCCAAATAGGAAACTGAGTGAGCTATCCATAATGAAATAGTGATTGGAGAAGAGCTAGTCATAAAGGCAACTTAAGAAAGGAACTAATTTTTTTTTGTGTTTTCTGAAGAACAAAACAAGCAAACAAAGAAAAAAAGAAAACTAAGCAAAACAAAAACAACAAAGTAAAGGGATTGGTTATGAGGGACTCCCCTTGTGAAGATGTCCTTGACTCCCCGGCAACGGCGCTAGAAAATCGCTTGATGGCTCAATACACGGCGCCCAGAAAAGTGCTTAGTGCGTGGTGTTGATGTAGAGCTCGTTGGGAACCCCAAGAGGAAGGTATGATGAGCACAGCAGCAAGTTTCCCTCAGTTATGAAACCAAGGTTTAATCGAACCAGTAGGAGCAAGGAAACACCTCAAAGGTGTTACTAGCTGAGCTTTGGCAGGGCACACTACCGGTGCTAGTAGCAATGTGGAGACCTGCACAACACAACCACAGAACTTTGTCCCCAACTTGCGATGAGGTTGTCAATCTCACCGTGTTTTGTGGAAAACAAAGGATGAAACGTATCGAATGGAAAGAAGTAAAAGTTTGCAGAAAGTAAACACAAAACAGTAAACAGTTGTAGATTATGTGTAAAGAAAGAGGACCGGGATCCATAGTTCACTAGAGGTGGCTCTCCTTAGATAGATAACATGCTGGGTGAACAAATTACAGCGGGGCAATTGACAAACACCGAAAAAGCAATACATGCATATACTGATCACCTTGACTCCTCTGAGACTTGATTGGCCATTACAACATAATACATAGACCGCCATCCAACTACATCTATGACTAATAATCCACCTTCAGGTTATCATCCGAACCCCCTCCAGTATTAAGTTGCAAGCAACAAATTATTGCTTTACGAACTGCGTGTAAAGTAAACAATACGATTGTTCTATGAACAAAGGATTGTTGTTTTCTCCCTAGTAGCAACAGCACATCTAGTACCTTAGAGATTTCTGTCACTTCCCCAGATTACCAGAGGCATGAACCCACTATCGAGCATAAATACTAACTCTTGGAGTTGCTAGCATCTACTTGGCCAAGATAGCTACTAACAACGAAAATCATGCAAGATCTCAAATAACAAAGACATGATAGAATCAATAATCAATCTGAAATAGCATCTCAATATCCATCGGATCCCCGCAAACACAACATGTATGGATTACAAATAGATGATCTTGATCATGAACGGAGCTCACAAGATCTAAACATGAAAGCACAAAGGAGGAGAAACCAGCCATCTAGCTACTACATGGATCCGTAGTCCAAGGATGAACTACTCACGCATCACACTAGAGGCTTGCATGGTGATGAAGAAGGCCTCCAGGGTGAATTCCCCTCTCCGGCAGGGTGTCGGGAAGAGCTTCAGATCCCCCCCGATCTAGGGACAGAGACGACGGCGGCTACAGACTCTTTCTTGGATTTTTGATCGGGTACTTAGGGTTTTCGTCCCGAGGGAAACTTATAGTCGGAAGTAGAGGCCGAGGGGGTGCCGGGAGCGGCCACACCACCCCCTGGCCCTTCTCCGTCTCGTATTCTGGCACTTGATCACTTCCAGAAAATAGGCACTTTGGCTTTGTCCGGTCCAATTCTGAGAATATTCATTTTCTAACTTTCCTGGAACCAAAAACAGCAGAAAACAGGCAGCTGGCACTGTGGCTCTTGTTAATAGGTTAGTCCAAGAAATCATATGAAACATACTCCAAAGTTGGAACAAAACATAAGAAAGTGGATAAAACCAAGCATGGAACATCAAAAATTATAGATACATTTGCAATGTATCACTCCCCATAATGTGATAAAACACTTCTTCTCATAAGAGGCAAGGAATACATGGGAGAAAAGTAAAACATTTTCTTGGCCGAAGATAGGACAAAAAAACCAAAGGTCAAAGTGAACATGATCAATAACTTCTACCATATATGGAGTACCACTTGTCCAATGACAAGAAATATGGGGAAACATTTCCCAAGGTAGTTTTCAAGGATATCATGATCATATTAACAACAAGAAGCATATTACGAAATGTAAAAATTAGGCTTGATGCTTAGATCGAGATTTTTGGTAGCTTCCAATAGTCACATAGTCACTAGTGATTAAAGTAACTTGAAGTTATTGGTTTCCATGAGGATATAGAGACCCAATTATGGGGAAACACATACCAAGAAACACTCTCACAAACAAGATCCAAAAGATGAGCTATAAAATATTCAAACAAATTGGAACTTGTATGATCTAAAGTGCCACATAGGAGCTAGATAATTTTCAATATCAATTCTAAGTGGCACAACCTCGAATTTTCACATTATATAGGATTGTGATATGCACTAAGCATATGACTCCCCCATAATGTGATACATCCATAAATCTCAACGCGAGGCAAAATGATCCACATAGAGATAATTAATGGACATTATAGAACTTAAATTTCTCATGAGAATCATACCACATGGAGACTAGATAATATTGCAATATCGATACTAGGTGGTATTCCTCATTTACACACATTTTTAGGATTGTGGAATGCCTAGGCATAACACTCCCCCAAAATGGTATAGTCCATTAATCTCTCACAAGAGCCAAGTAAGATATAAACAAGATGCAATAGGCTCAAACACGAAACACATACATGGTGTGAAAGTCAACATACACATACTTGATTTCTCAAGTTAAGCAAGTAGGAAGCACAACATATACAAAACACATGCAAGGTACAAAACTAACACATGCACAAGGGGCAAGTAACTTTCAATGTAAATGAGTTGAGAACATGTTACCGCAAGGAGGAGCAATGGATATATGATAGATATACGATAAACTAAATGACTTGGCTTGAGAGAATATAATTGAAGTTTCCTTAATTCTTCATGATGTAGCCAAGTCTCCAATGCCCTCCAAACACACCTATTGAGCAAGTTTTGGCTTGTTGGTCCCCAACCAAGTTGGGTCCTAACAAGTTAGTCACAATAGGCTTGGCAACCCAAATGGTTCTTTTCTTTACACCACTTTGAGTACCAACATATTTGGCAAACACATTGCCAACCTCATCCTTCCTAAGAGAATAAGCATCATCTATCATGATAGGGTTGGATGAGGAGATACCAATAGTGAATGAGGAAGAAATATGCCCCTTCTCACAGCATATATATCAAGTTCTTCTCTTGCCATCTTTCTTCTTAGGGGACGCCACAACTCGAGGAAGAGCTCGAGTAGTCCTCTTAGGAAGGGGCCCGTCCACGACTTGAGGTGGAGCTTGAGGCCGCTTCCCTTGTTGCTTCACACTAAGAGACTTCTTCTTCAATGGGCAAGATCTAACATGATGCCCTTCTTCCTTACACTTGAAGCAAACAATGTTGATCGAATTCTTGACTTGATCTTGGTCATTCTTCTTGTTGTCCTTGTGCTTCAAATAGATAGCAGACTTGTTCTTGACATTGGAGTTGAATCCAAACCCACTCTTGTCATTGGAGATTTTTGCACACTCAAGATTTTGTTGAGTGTGGTTGAAAGGGAAATGGACGTCGCCTAGAGGGGGGGTGAATAGGCATTTTAAAATTATTACGGTTTAGGCTCTAATAAATGCGGAATAAAACTTAACGTTTAATTTATCAAGCCAAAACCTATATCCACTAGTTTCACTAAGTGCACCAACAACCTATGCTAAGCAAGACTAGCAACAAGGTGATAGCAAGATATAGTACTTCAAGCACGAAGGCTATCACAATGTAAATTGCATAGGTAAAGGGCTTGGTTGAGAGATAACCGACGGACGCGGAGACGATGATTTGTTTCCCGAAGTTCACTTCCAAAGAAGCTACGTCTCCATTGGAGAGGTGCGGGGGCGCAATGAACTTCGAACGCCACAAATGGCTCACCTCGAGGTGTGGTGGCTCAATGCTCACCCAACGCCACACAAGGCCTCACCAAGGATGCGAAGCCACGCAACTCACCGACGCCACAAAAGGCTCACCCTATTCTCCCGTGAGCTCGCCACAAAGGCCTACTCACGTTCCACTATGGGACACTTGAGGGCGGTCACCGAACCCGTACAAGGCTTGGGGCAATCTCCACAACTCAATTGGAGGGCTCCCAAGAAACGCCACAAAGGCTCCACAATGCCACAAAAGGCCTACAAGCTTGGGGAACCTCCACAACTCCATTGGAACCCCAAGAACAATGCCACAAAGGCTACAAAGCCACAAAAGGCAACAAGGCCACAAAAGGCTACAAGACCACAAAAGGTCAACTATCCAACCACAACCGTCTAGGGTTCCAAGAACCCAAGAGAAACAATCCCAAGGGATTGAACTCACCGAATCTCCGAGGAGAACTCAAACCTATGCACCAAATGCAAGAGGCAAGTCCTTCTCTCTCAAATTCCACCAAAGCTACAAAAGCTATTGGGGGAATAAGGGAGGAAGAACACAAGAGGAGAACACAAAACTCTCCAAGATCTAGATCCCAAGGATTCCTTCACAAAGAAGGGATTTTGCTTGGTGGGGCTTGTAGATCTAGATCTCTCAAATCCCTCAAAAAGATGCAAGAATCATAGGAGGGGAAAGGGGAGAGGGCAAGCTCTTCAAGGTCAACAATGGAGGAGAGAGAGAGAGCAAGAACCAAGAAAGAGCAAGTTAGGGGGGCGAAGGGGAAAGGGGAGCTCCTTTTAAAGGGCTCCCCGATCTGCCCGTTACCCACAGAATCGCGCACGGCCGGTAGTACCGGTGGGTGGCCGGTACTACCGGTGGCACCCAGCCAACGGTCAGAAAACAGCGAGGCAAAGAACAAAAACGTGAGCCTGGCCGGTACTACCTCCGCTTCGCCGGAACTACCGGTGTCAAGAATATCCTAGCGGTACTACTGCCTGAAAATCCGATCCAAGTTCCGTCAAATAGCGCTAACCAGGCAGAGAGGGTACTGAACCAAAATTTGGGTTGCCGGAAGTTGGGCCGGAATTAACACCGGTACTACCGGTGACATTTCTGCCCGAGCAGTACTTCCGGCGTCTGGCCGGTACTACCGGTGGCCCACCGGAACTACCGGTCAGGCAAAAACTTCAGAACCAAAACTGCCACAACTTTTGCATCCGAACTACAAACGAGATGAAACCAATTTTGTTGGAAAGCTAACGACGTGTAGAATCCAACAAAAATACCTCCCAAGGTGTGGAGCCGGAAAACCCGCAAGATCAAAAATGCAATAAGATATGCAAGGGAAATCCGTTTTTGATGAACTAGTGCTTGTTATGAAGATAACCACAAGCTCTAGATCCTCACATGGACAAGAACCAAACAAAAACCAAGAAAAATAATGCTATGTATGCAAAGGTTTGAGCTCTCTCTGAAAGATACGAACGAGTCACCCACTCGAGAGCCCCTCTTGATAGTACGGCTATCTATCCTAAACCCGGTCTCCCAACACTACACGAGACCGGTAAAATAGAAACCCTATCAAGATCATACCTTTGCCTTGAGCATCCCACTTGAGCTTTATGTAGACGATCTTGTCACCTTCAAGATGGAACACCTTTCTTTATTGATCTTGCTTGCTCTTGCTTGATGAAGACTTGCGAATGGCTCCCCCATACTCCATGGGAAAACCACTTATTTGACCTTGTCTTCATCACCCATGAGGAACTCCATCTTCTTCTTCTTCTTCTTCTTCTTCAAGGCATACTTGATCTTCTTCTTCTTCTACTTGATTCCAATAGGCACAAAGCCCTTGGACAATGCTTCTTCTTTTTCATCCTTGAAACCAACACATGGTCCAAGCGATGCCAATGGACAAACCTACAAGTGAAACTCAATTTGCACATTAGTCCATAGGGTTGTCATTAATTACCCAAAACCACACATGGGGGCATACATGCCCTTTCAGCGGTTTTCCCTTGATGACCCTTTTTCAAGTCATTCTTCAAAGAAGTGACTTGAGCCTTCAAATCTTTGATTTCCTCTACATGGTTAGTTTCAACAAGAGTACTAGAGGAAGTGGATGCTACATTGTTAGAGCAACAAGGCACGAAATGTAATTCATCACGAGATATAGCATGGTTGTGAGAGGATGAATTACAAGGACTAGCACATGGAAATATAACATTTGGAGTAGATATAGTGCTAATGTCCACATGAGGCCCACTGGATGTTACCTTTGACATGATGGTCTCATGAGCTAACTTTAGCCTCCCATGGGAGATTAGAAGATCCTCATGCGAGCTTGAGAGCTTGACATGACTTTCTTCTAATTTCCCATAGTTGCTAGTTAGTAAAGCAAGTTGAGCCTTTAGCTCAACATTCTCCTTCAAAGTAGATGATTCACAAGAAATAGAGTTAGTAGCACAAGCATCATCATAATTAGCAAGAGGTGAGGGCAACTTCGAAAGCTCTTTAGAGCAAGAGACTTTAAGTTGCTCATGTGACTCGGTGAGTTTGATGAGCTCACCCTTGATGACCCTAGAGCCATTTTTGAGGTGCTCAAAATCCTCAAGGAGTTTAGCATAAGCAACTTGAAGCCCATCATTTTTACTTTGGCGATCACTTGCCACCTCAAGATCTCTATCATGAGATTCCTTCACTCTAGACAACTCTAGAGCAAAAGTCTCCTCTAGAGATTCCTTAGTGGTTTGTTCCTCTTCAAGAGCTTCATTTAGATGTGCAATTTGATTAGCATACTCACGCTCAAAGATAATCATTTTATCAATGGTGTTCTCATGCTCCTCAATTTGTGCTTTTAACTTATCAATAGGCTCTTTGCTCTTAATAGCAAAGTCCAAGATTTCAACGAAGTTAGCGCAAGCAATATTATTATTAACAAGAGCATGATAAACAATCTCACCCTTTTCATATAAATCATCAACATCAATCTCTTTTTCCTCATTATCCTCATCCTCGTCATCACAAGAGGTATTGGGTTCCAAAGTAGGAGTTACATTTGAATCCCTAGCCATAAGGCATAGGTGGGAACCGTGAGATGATGATGATGAATTAATTGAAGCTCCATTCAAAATCGTGTCTTTACCAATAGAATCTTCGGTTTCCTCTACAATGTTAGACACATAATAACTCGAGGAAATAGAAGCATTTATATTATGGCAACAAGGCAAAGAGAGCATATCATCATGAGATCTATCGAGGCAATTTATACATGATATGCAAGGACTATCAACACTAGCATGTAAATCATATATATTGCTAGACGTGTTCAAGTCCAAAGATGAAGCATTGCAATGAGATAGAGATGAAGGATCATCAAGAGTAAGCTTACTATCAACATTGCAATATTCATCACCACTCACCATATCATTACCTTGTGTCTTGCCACACTTTGGTGAAGTGGAAGAAGATGAGAACTCATCACGGCCAGAAGTGGAAGAAAAAAAACCATCCTCAATATTGTTGGACACATCATATTTATCTTGAAGTTTTGTCCATAACTCATGAGCGCTCCAAAAAAGAATGATTGAAGAAGTAACTAAAAATCTCAAAGCATTAACAAGCACATTAGAAGCTTGAGCATCAAGATATAAGTTTTTCTCATCCTCACAGGATAGATTTTTGAAATCCATAGGACGAGAAAAACCTATATCTACAATACGCTCCAAATTTGGGTCCATGTCCCTAAAATGAATAAGCATACGAGTTTTCCATATATCATAATTAGTGCCATCGAATATGAACATTTCATTGTGCACTAATCCCCTAGCCGACATCTTTACTCTCAAGGCGGTGAAGCCTAAAATGAGAGATCGTTCTCTAATACCAATTGAAAGGATACAAATATCGCCTAGAGGGGGGGTGAACAGGAGGTTCAAAAACTTTTCCTAGATGGGCTTAACAAAGGCGGAATTAAACTAGCATTTACTTTGTCAAGCACAAAACCTAGAACAACTAGGGTTCACCTATGTGCACCAATGACTTATGCTAAGCAAGACAACCAACTACGTGATAGTAAGATATAAACTTCAAGCACGAAGGCTATCACAAAGTAAGGAGCATAAGTAAGAGCTCGGGTATAGAGATAACCGAGGCACGCGGAGATGACGATTATTACCGAGTTCCTCCCAACAATGGAGTACGTCTTGTTTGGAGAGGGGTGGTATCAAACCACCAACGCCACAAAAGGCCTCCCTTATTCTCCGATGAATCTCACCCCAATGGGATCGATACACCCTTCCACTATTGGTAACCTTCGAGGTGGTAGTCGGCACCTTTACAACAAGTTCGAGGCACACATCCACAACTTAATTGGAGGCTGCCGAATACAAGAAAGCAGTCACACAATCAAAGGTAAGATTGTAAGAATCAATTCAAACCAAAACAAGGCTTAGGGTTTCCAATGAAACCCTAGAGCAAGGGGCCCTCAAGTGAATGAGGGGGGAATGAAGATCTCTCTTAATGAAGCTGTAGATCAAGGCCTCCTCCTCCGATTCCCCAAAGATCAGCGAGTTTAGGTGGTTGGATGAAGAGATCTTGGAGTTTTGGTGGCTCTAAAATGGTGTTCTTCGGTTTCTGGAACAAGTAGCTTGAGGTTGAAGAAGAGGTCCCCTATTTATAGGCCCACTGATTTCTAACCATTTTCTGACCGTTGGAGAAGAGTCGGACCAGAGACTCCAGTCTGCACACCGGAGACTCTGGTCTACACCGGAGATTCCTGCCCATCTCCGGACCACCAAACAGAATGACCCAGCCCTTCTGTGGGCCAAGTGGACCGGAGACTCTGGTCCAACCACACCGGAGACTCCGTGTTGGGGGGATACCCCCGGGTAGGGTAACACCGGGGTATAAAGGCCGAGGTATGGCAAGGTCAAAGTGAAAGCTGGCCAGGTCACCTCAAGGCAAGACGACTTACGGAGTAACCCGGACCGGAGGATGTCCACCTGACTGTGTCTCGGCCGACATATGGCGTATGCCGGTGGGCTATTTGTAATTTGTATGCAGGTACCCATGGGGCCGGATCATACTAGGCTTGAAAGAGAAGGAAGGTATCTCGCTGGTCAAAAGGTGACCTCTGTGCGCATGAGCATGAGCGAAGCGAACAGAGGGAGGGACCAGCGAGGCATGGCCGACAAAGGTGACGCACCCTATGTCGGCTGACGCTGGCTCCGCAGAGGCTTACGTAGCCTCTGCATGGCTTACGATGGCAAAAGGAGACCCGGTCGATTTGCTATTTTGGGAGAGGCATATTCCTTGGAATATGCCTCCATGTATGCCCTAACTAGTGACCTAGCCTCCCCTTTATAAGGGGCGCTAGGGCCTCTGTAGTTGGGGCTAGCGGGTTGGCGCATGAGTAGTTGGTTCATTGAGTAGAAGTAGTGGTGAGAGTAAGAGAGCTCTGTCTTCCTCCTCTCCCCAATATAGCTCAAGGAGCATCTGTAAACTTGGTGAAATGAGAGAATACAAAACATCAGTGTGTGGAATCACCACACTATCCCTCCCTGGATTCCTCTAGTGCATATTGGCCCCACCTTTAGCCTATCCATGGCATCTGCCGTGACACTACCACGACACTTGGCGCCCATCGTGGGGCTCGCGACACTAGCAGGAGTGAAGATCCAGACGGGAAGCATCATTGGCAACGGCGAGCGCATCATCTCTGGGCTCGTTCAGTGCTTTGGAGCGCTGGACTACGTCAGTGACAATGCTGGTAGCTTCGGCAAGTGACCTCCACCGCGCAATGGCGTCTTCATCAGGCTTGGCACCCACAGGATCTGCGTCGGCATCGATGTGTCTTGCGTTCACCCGTGGCATGTCGTTGAGGGAGGCGAGCCACCCCTTAGCGCGGCTCACGGTGCGCGTATCACTCGCTCTCTTGACCGCGTTGAGGTGATGATGACAGCGCCTAACATTGGCGCGAGCAAGGACCCGGCACCAGATTCAGAGGTAACACCCAAGGTGCCTAAGAAAAGTAGAGGTCCTCCGCTAGAGAGGCCAGAGAATGTGCTGCAGCAGGCAATAGATAACTTGGCAAGCCCCATAGCACCTGTGGTAGATCCGGCTCAGGCACAGGCCGAGTTAGAGGAAACTAGGCAGAAAATACTAGAGGGTGCGAAAAAGATAGCCGCGGCTCAGCAGTCGTTGAACATGACGATGCGCGAGAGCAATTAAGGTAGATGCTGTAAAAGTAAAAGGGAGAAACCTCATCAGTGAAATGAACAAAGAGGGTGAGACTAGAGTTGAGGAGTCAGAGAACCTGTTGTCCATGGGGCTGCCGAAGTACAGCACCCCGGCAAAGAACATCAGAGCAGCAGATGCAGCTGCATCCGAGCTAGAAGGTTTAACGGGTGAAGCCTGACAAAGACAGCAGGAGAGGGTCAACGAGTTAGTTCGGATCGCTAACAGATAGAATGAAGAGTTGCACAGGGTAACCCGGCAAGAGCTGGAGTTTCCAAGGTCGTTTATTCGGTAGTAGGTAACCCAGAGAAATCTGCTGGAGCTGCATCATCCCCCCATGATGGCCCTAGAAGAGAGGAAGTGGTAACCTCGGCAAGGAGAAACAAACAGATAGTCCCATATGACCCGACAAGGGCAGGGAAAGGAAAGGCAGTGCAAGGAAATGAGGATCGACAAAGTTTTAGCCAAGGTGAAGCTGGCCGAGGTAACCGCGACCAAGGCAATGCCGGTCAGATAAACGCTGGAAACGGCAATGCCGGACAGCAGAACTCGGCGGGTGCAGGGCAAAATCTACCTCGGCAACAGCAACAACGGAGTGTACCTCGGCAAGAGCAGAATGCCGGCCAGGGTATGCGGCAAAATTGTGATCAACAAGAGCAATACAGATACAACGACGGTGATTCGGAAATGGTGAATGCAGGATACCATAGGCCGGATCATCATTTGATAGGGTCAAGGTTGGGAAGCAGGAACTTGTTGCCTGATGACGCCAGTTTAAAACTGGATCGGCTCTATAGGTCGGAGCTAATTGAGCGGCAAGGTCCTCCGGGTCCAGCGTGCTTTGGACCCCGGATCATCAAAGAGCCACCGGTACCTAACTTCCAGTTACCTAGAGGCACGAAAACATATGATGGCAGCACCAAGCCGGAGGATTGGTTAATCAACTACGCAACGGCAGTAAAAATTGCGACAGGCAATTTGAGATGGGCAGTGAGATACGTACCTCAGATGCTGGAGGGGCCAGCGAGGGTATGGTTAAACAATTTACCACCTAGTAGTATCAACTGCTGGATCGATTGTGAGGAACTGTTCGTCAGTAACTTCTCGAGCATGTATCAGAGGCCGAATAGGCCACAGACCCTAGCAATGTGCAAGCATAGACCAAATGAAACAGACCGAGAGTTCCTAACCCGCTGGTGCACTGTGAGAAACTCATGTGAAGGCGTGATTGAGTCTCAGGCCATAGCTTCGCCGAAGATAGGAGAAAAGTCATTGGAGATGAGATAGCTCGGCTCCTCGCAGCCGGGTTCATCATGGAAGTGCTTTACCCGGATTGGCTATCTAATCCAATGCTGGTGGAAAAGAAGAAAGATGATCCGAATGTGGCAGTGGTATGGCGTATGTGCATCGATTACACGAACCTAAATAAGACGTGCCCAAAAGATCCATTCCCACTGCCAAGGATAGATCGGGTCATAGATTCTACTGCTAGGTGTGAGTTATTGTTGTTCATAGACACATATTCTGGTTTCCACCAGATACCTCTGAACCCGAATGATCAAATAAATACTGCGTGTATTACCCCGTACGGGGCTTATTGCTATCGCACCATGCCTTTCGGTTTACGTAATTGTCAACACCCGGATTTTTAATCCCAGGTGCCCGTTATGCCATACCTCGCAATCCCAGGATTACCATTTTTGCGAGACATAACGGATTGGATATCACAGTACATCATCCATTACAAACCATACATAAGGTTCTTACACAAATAAGGATCTCATGATCCAGGCTTAATACAACAAGCAACAGAAATAAAAGATAGCGTAGCAGTGGGGTCCATCTTCAGGGGCACAGGCAATGCTGATGAAGGCAGATAGTCCTAGTTATCATAGCCGTCTTGCTGACCATCATCTTGATAATCTCCTTTATAGTCTGGCCATGGTAATAGCCAGGGACAAAAGCCATGAGTACTCTTTAAGTACTCGCAAACTACCACTAACAAGTAGTAGAAATATAAGTTAAAGTACTAGATCTAAGTTAAACTATAAAGATAAGTTCGAAACCTAAGCTGAGTTATGAAGCAAAGAAAGCTAAAGTAAAGTTCTAGAATCACTTAAGTTGGGAAACTATTGTCATAAACACAACCCTATTGTGGTCAAGTCAAGATTCATCATTCTTTTCAAAGTATTTAGAAAACATCTGACAACGAAACAGTATGGCCATTCCAACTGTCCATAATCGCGGACGCGGCTATTCGAATAGTTTGACACTCTGCAGAGGTGGTACACTTTCACCACAAGATTCGATACATCTGTCAGGGATAACCCTGAATCATCATACTTAGTATGCAGATAATCAAACATAACCTTCGCTTTACACACCCTAGTATAAGCACCTCTCCTATGAGCATGGCCTCCCAACCATGACCATCACATCTTGTGCACTGCATAGGTGGACAACATTGAGAGGTAGCCTCATCTCAAACCTCTCCCGTGAGGTAACTAATACTAATGCATATAAATTTCCAGCTAAGCCTTACCCAATTCAGGTAGTGTGGTTGTACGGTAAATTTGGAATCGTATCGCATCTGAATCCAACCATCAGTTTTATAAAAGGGTTAAGGCTCATGCCTCAAAATTTTCCTCATCATCACCCATTTGTGTTTCTCAACACATGTCAAAACATCTCAATAGAATGACTCATCATTCTAAGGTTTTCATAATTCATTTTCACCAAGTATTCCCATCTAAAGTGACTCAAGTTTTTGGATCTACTCTAAACTACTAAGTTAAGAGTGTTCACTAAGGTGGTAAAGATGGGTTCAATCTCATGACATGGAATGACATCTAAAGGGTTCTAAATAAGTCAAGTTTTATACTTTTTATGCTACCTTCAAAACAAGTAAATGACTTTGTACAAACTAAGAGGGTAAAACTTGTAACTAAGACTTGGAGAACTAATAGTCAAAAGGGAGTGTGATCAAAGCATGCTTAGGGCATCTTTGCTAAACCATCTAGTTTGATCCTAGCTTGTTAAACACTAAACTTGCAAGTGCTAGCTTGCATTGTTAAAGGTGGCTGGCACTTAGATAGTGCTAGCTTTCTAATAGTAGCTTGCCTTGGTTGGTGCAGTGGTTGAAGTTTTCTTCTTCTTCTTCTTGGTAGAACTCCTCCTCCTCGAGAGCTTGGTCGGTACTATCGTCTATAAATACATAGGGAGTGCACAATCACCAAACAATACTTAACTAGGCTAAGTGGCATTCTAAAACACACCTTTGATGATCTATTATCATCACAACCATCATAAGTTTAATTCAATAGTTTCATCCTTTTTATTTTAGAAAAGTAATTTCTACTCATTGAAAAATTAACTAATATTTAATATTCACCACCAAAATATGGGATCATGTGTACACATGTCCTCACCACATATTCTAACATGTGGGAATGAAATTTAAAGGTTGGATCAACATTACTTTGGTTCAAGTTCATTAGTAAATGATTTAAAGTGACTAGAAATGCCTATATAGCATTGTTTTGATACTAGTCCAAAGTCACTGCATGTAAACCTTAATATTATTACATATTTGGATAGATATGGTAAAATGTGATTTTTTAGAGTTGGAATCAACTCAAAAGCTAACTTGGTTGATTTTATAAAAATGTTGCAAGTTGCAAAAGCTTCTGTCTTCTTATTTTTATTAGGAGAGATCTATAACTCTAAATGAATTAAATCCAACGGGCTTGGGTAGATTACTTCCATACCTTTCAGGCAAAATTAGTTTCATGCAATTTGGATTTGTCAAACTCACAGAATTAAATTTTGAAATAGTGGACAGAAACTAGATTTAACTAAAAAGAAAAATCCAGATTTGAATGTGTGGGCTAGCGCGGCAAAAGGAATGGGACGGCCCAGTGGTGCTCCGCGGCACGGGGCTCAGCTGACAGGGGGGTCCCGCTTGTCGGCGGCACTTCACATGCGAAACGGTACGCGAGCTGTGGGCCATAGGATTAGAAGCTAGATCTACGCTGAGGGTCGTCATCGATGACGAACAGGTCGTCGGCGAGCTCGAACCCTAGCGGCTCGGTGGGGGTCTGCTGGGGGCGTACCAGGGCTCCAACGGGGTCGGCGAGGCGGGCAAACGATGTGGAAGACGACGGCGAGGCGAGGCGTGGTCGCGGCGGAGCTTGGGGTGGTCGCAATCAATGGCGCCCTTCTCCTCCTGCCGCGGCTGCTCCGGCTCCAATTCCGGCGAGGCAGAGCTTGCCTTGCTCCGGCTAGGGGTGGGGGAGGTTCAGAGAGGTGAGGGGAGTGGAATGGTGTGGAGTGGAGAGGCTGGGGAGGGCTCCTTTTATAGGCCCGACGGTGAGACCGAGCAGGATGGGCGGTCGATGGTGGCGACATGGCTACGGCGAGGTAGAAGCATGGCTGGAGGTGGAGATCGATGGGCGGTTTCCTGGCGGTGCTCTAGAACTTAAATGCGGCCGTAGGGGCGGTGGCACGCGGTCGGGGCGAGGTGGCGCTCTGCGCGGCAGTGTCCACGGCGAGCGGTGGCTGTGAGGCTTTGGGCGGCGAACGGGGATGTCTGGGGTGTTCTCTAGGTCGAGGCGGAGCGGTGGACGCAGGCTGGTGCCAAGGGGCGGTCTGTGCGAGCGGGGACATGGCGTGCTCTGGGGGGGGCGTCGGCATGCTCGACCAGCTCCGGGCGCGGCGGTTCCTGGCCGCTCTGCCCTCTGTCTCTGTCCTGGGGCTGGTTGGGCGGTGGAGGTGGACCACAAGCAAGTTGCTAGACATGAGGAGAGAGGCTGGAGAGGGCTGCTACTGCGAGTGCACTGTCGGCCGGCGAGGTGGTGCTCGGCATGGCATGGCAGTGCAGCTAGGGTGTAGGGGAGATGCTGGTTAGGCTCTAGTTAGATCAAGAGGGGACAAGTGGATTAAATGGGGATCAATTGGGTGCAAAACCCTATAGTAAACAGTGAGCTAGGATTAGAGGAGAGATTATGCATGCCAAGTGTTTGATTAAATGGCCGCATGAAAGAAAGTTTTGAAATGTGGTTTCAAATTTTTTGAGTGATCTCCACTAGTGATAGGTAGTCTCTGGTTGCAAGGGTTTGGAAAGTGGAGCTCAAAAAGATGGGTTTTGAAATAGGGGTGATCTATGCATATGCATTAGATTCAATTTTAAACTGTCATTTAAAATAGTTAACAGAATGTTTTTAGCATATCAAAAGATGGGCCTTGGTACCTCATTATGTGTACTAGCAAGGGGTGCAAAGATCAAGAATTGTTTCTGTTAAGTTTTGAGTACTAGGACTAGCCAAAGTAGGCATGAGAGTTAAATTTGCCAAAATGACCATTCCTCCTTTTTAATTCTTTTTGGATTGATTTTCTTTAGGCAAAGTTTGGGAATGATGTAGATGATGCTTAAATCACCTAAGAAATATTTTACAAGCATTGGATCACTCAATCATGGCAATTCAAACAACTCCTATTTTAAATGCACACATATATGAATGCTTTCATTTTAACTTTGAAAAAGTTTTTGTTAACCCCAAATTTGATTGATTTGATCTTGATAAGCTTGGATTGAAGTTTTGGGATGTTACAGTAATGCAGGGGCAACGTACCAAAGATGTATGCAAAATGTTTACATGACCAAATTGGCCAAAATGTGCAAGTGTATGTGGATGATGTGGTTATAAAAACCAAGGAAAGCAAAACACTCCTTGATGATATCAGGCAAACGTTCGCGAACCTAAGGAGGTTCCGAATGAAGCTTAACCCGGAGAAGTGTACCTTTGGTGTCCCGGCTAGAAAATTACTCGGATTTCTTGTCTCCAGCCGAGGTATTAAAGCTTACCCAACTAAAATCTGAGCCATAGAGCAAATGGAATTGCCGAAGTGTCTTAACGATGTCCAGAAGTTCACTGGATGCCTAGCATCCTTAAGTCGATTTGTATGTCGGTTGGGATAAAAGGCGTTGCCACTCTATCAACTAAATAAAAAGTCGGACAAGTTCGTATGGATGCCGCAGGCCAATGAAGTCTTCATCCAGTTAAAGAAAATGTTAGCCACTACACCAGTGTTAGCCTCTCCACTATCAAAAAAGCCAATGTTGCTCTACATAGCTGCAACCAACCGAGTTGTAAGTGCAGTAGTAGTGGTAGAGCGCGACGAAGAGGGTAAGTCGGTGCAAAGGCCAGTCTACTACCTGAGTGAGGTATTATCAGCGTCAAAACAAAACTATCCTCACTATCAGAAGATGGCATATGGTGTATATATGGCAGCAAAGAAGCTGAAGCACTATTTTGAAGAACACCCCATAAAAGTGATATGTGAAGCCCCCATATCTGAAATAATGAGAAACAAGGATGCAAGCGGTCAGATGGCAAAATGGGCAATTGAGCTAGCCCCTTATGCTCCACAATACGACATGAGAGATGCGATCAAGTCTCAGGCTGTGGCCGACTTTTTTGTGGATTGGGCTGAGATGCAGTACGAGCCACCATTGCCAGATCCGAATTACTGGAGAATGAATTTTGACGGATCAAAGACGAAAACTGGGTTAGGCGTCGGAGTTGTGCTTACCTCACCCAAGAAAGACCAGCTGAAGTACGTGCTGTAGATCCACTTCACAGCATCAAACAATGTTGCAGAGTATGGAGCACTTGTGCATGGGCTCAAAGTGGCAAAATAAATTGGAATACGTCGGATCCAGTGCTTTGGTGAATCGGATCTAGTAGTTCAGCAAGTCTCAGGGAAATGGGATGCTTTGGATGCAAACATGGCATTGTACAGATTTCATGTGTAGAAGATATCAGGATACTTTGAGGGATGTGAGTTTCACCATGTACCTCGGCTAGAAAACGAGGTTGCCAACATACTTTCAAAACTCGGATCAACCCGACAAGCGATTCCACCGGGTGTAGCACTAGAGCACCTCAGAAATCCATCTATCAGGCCATCCCCAGAATCCGAGTCAATCTATATCCCGGCAAATCAGGTGTCGGAAGCTGCGCCCATGGACATTGATGTGGGAAGTGGTTCAGGAAACCTAGGGACTGCTTCGCAGAACCCGGGGACTACGCAGCGTGATCCGGTTGAGGTTATGTCAGTAGATCAAATGGAAATTGATGAGGATGTGCTTCCAGTGCGAGCTATACCAGCTTGGGCACTGCCCATATTCCAGTTCCTAAAGGATGGAACCTTGCTCAATGAAGAAGTGCTTTCAAGGAAAATTCAGAGGCGCGCAAAGGCATACACGATTATCAATGCCGGGCTATACAAGAGGAGTGTCACGAATGTCCTCCAACGGTGTGTTGACCCAGAAGAAGGGCTTGACATCCTCCGAGATATACATCAAGGGGAATGTGGGCATCACGCCTCATCCAGAGCCTTAGTGGCAAAAGCTTTCCGGCATGGGTTTTACTGGCCAAGTGCCTTGGAGCAAGCAGAGGATCTAGTAAGAAAATGCAATGGTTGTCAGAGATATGCTACCAAGACACACATGCCAATGTGGAGCTCAAGACCATACCAATTACCTGGCCATTTGTCGTATGGTGTTTGGATATGGTTGGCCCATTTAAGCCGGCGAGAGGAAACATGACCCATATCTTGGTTATGGTTGACAAGTTTACAAAATGGATTGAAGTAAAGCCAATAAGAAAATGTGATGGAGCTACAGCCGTGACATTCCTCAAAGATATCATCCTGAGATATGGCTACCCTCACAGTATCATAACAGATAACGGCACTAATTTTGCTGAAGGAGCATTTGCGTGATTCTGCCGGGATAAGAAGATCCGGCTGGACGTTGCTTCAGTAGCCCACCCCGCATCAAACGGACAAGTGGAAAGATCTAACGGATTAGTTTTATTCGGGATAAAACCCCGGCTCATTGAGCCGCTGCAAAGATCAGTGGGGTGCTGGATAGAAGAACTACCAGCGGTACTGTGGAGTTTAAGAACAACTCTGAATCGATCAACAGGCTATACGCCATTTTTTCTGGTATATGGGGTAGAAGTTGTATTACCAGCCGACATAGAGCATGATTCGCCTAGGGTCACCCAGTACACAGAAGCCGAAGTGCGAGAAGCCTGGCAAAATGATGTTGATCTGCTAGAAGAAGCGAGAGAATTGGCATTGTCCAGATCCGCCATATATCAACAAAATCTCTGACGCTATCATAGCCGGAAAGTAAACCCCCGAGTCTTCTGGGAAGGTGATCTGGTACTCCGGCTAGTACAACGTACTACTGACATGCATAAGTTATCCCCCCATGGGAAGGGCCATTCATTGTGAGCAAAGCATTGCACAATGACTCTTATTATCTCATTGATGCACAACCATAGGAGAAGAACAAGGCGAACAGGTCTGGCGAGGAATCTAAGCGTCCATGGAATGTAGCCCTACTTCGTCCATTCTACACTTAACAAAGAAGTGTGTGTATCTGAGTTTCTCATATGTCGATATGTTTGTCGGCAATGAGTTTATCAATGAAATCTTGGCACCTCGAGCAGTAACTCGGGGACTGCCTTAGTAATATTTGTTGTCTTCTGTATTTGTTATTTATTTTTATGTCGGTTGGCTTAAGTTGCTTTTACCTAAGCTGGATTAGTAGTGTGTGAGCACCAAAAACTCAACTCTCCGACTTGCTGCTGTCCAACAAGAATTGGCTTCATGGCAAGCAAGAGAACAAGTTTGGAATTGCGAAGCACACGAAAAACGACTAAGGAAAAGAACCTAATCGAGCCGACATTCTTTGATCGGACTAACCTTATGTTTACTTTACTTTTACTATGCTAGATTATTTTGAGCTAATCCTAAAGTTTCCAAGTATTGTTAAGTCAATTTTTGAAACTCGGACTCGTAAGTCACAAAACCGAATCAAGGTAGACGCGAGCCGAGCCATGAAATTGAATAAACAAGAAAATGAAACTCGGGGACTACGCCCAAATTAATCCGGTGTGAACAACTTAGTAGCAAAACATAATCAATATGCTTAATACATCTGCACCCGGCATACCAGGGATCTAATAAATTTCAAAGTGTTTTTTGGTGCTCAAGGAGTAGCAGCAGGAGGGGGTAACTTGGCGCCAACGGGTGGAACTCCGGCTTCAGCCTCATCGTCATCTTCATTCTCTTCGAGATCTGAGGCTTCGTCCTCTTCCTCGTCATCCGAACCGTCTTCGACATATTCGTCATCAACGGCGCCGAGGAAGCTTGGTCCTTTGTTCCATTGATGGACAGGGGCAAACTGGATAAGACTGTAGGCACAAGCCTTGCGTCGAGCAACCCAATCCGGATCATTTGACCACTTGGACCCGGTGCGTAAGCGCTCGAGAATCTTCAGATATAATTTTTCATACCACGTGAGCACGAAGTGGAGGACAGTATCAGCTCAAGCACGAGCGGCGGATTCCCTCCAGAGGTCGAGCTAGGTCTCGCAATCCATCAGCTTGTTAATCAAAGTAGTGGATCCCTCCGGAACATCCTCATCATGCCAAAGGGCACGGAAGATCCGGACGGCTGCATCCAGGAGACCCGAACCATAGTTCTTCACAATTTCAATCCGGGCGGATAGGCTGACTAGCAGATCCTCCATGTCATAAGGAATGGGTTCAGAGCCAGGATCAGTTTGGGTACCCCGCTGCCGGCGAAACTTGGCAATAGTAGTAGCCGCAATGGCATCACCCTCTGGGAATTTGCCTGAAAACAAAACAAGTGAAATAAGTAAAGAGTTTAACCCCAAGAAATACATGTTAGCTAAAGGAAAAGAGCTTACGGGAGATATGACTATGGATCCGGGTCAGCTCGTTGGTGCAATCAGCACGCCTCTTCCGGAGCTTCTCAAGTTCAACATTAGCCAAGTCAAGCTTGACGTCGGACTCCTTTAGCAACTCTTGATCCTTTGAAAGTTGAAGGCTAAGGCGTTCTCGCTCTTCGGTGAAGTCTTGGCTAGCCTTGTCCATCTCGGTCTTGTGGAGCTCTTTGAGTTTTTTCATCTCAGCCTTAAGCTTGGCAACTTCATCATCCTTGGCTCGAAGTTTGGCAAGTTCATCGTCCTTCTTCTTGAGCTCGGCCTGATGTTGCCCTACTTGTTCGAGAAAATGCAGCATCATATCAGGCACGGGCACACTATCTTCAAGGGATGCTGCAATAGTTTGTTGACCCGACAGAGCCGAGGTATGAATATCTGCCGAGCTCAGGAGAAAGGAGAGAGAGCACAGAAATTAAGTAACCAAAGCGAATTACCTTTTATCTCGGCCAAGTTCTTTCACATAATTGTATTTTCGGCCTCCACTCCGGCTGTGCAATCCAAATGACAGATTAGTTCGGCGGGAAAAGACAAAGAAAGATAGGGGAAAAGTCGAGGAGAAAACTTACCCTTTTTCTCGCATTCAGCAAGAAGAGCAGCATGTTTCGAGCGCAGCACCTTGTGGGAGTCCAAGAGGCGTTGTAACTCAGCACTCCGACGGTTGGTAGTGACCTGAAAAGAGCAAGGTTGGCTCAGCTATGTGCATATTCGAAGTGTACAAAATCTGGGCCAAGTGGAACTTAACCCGGCTCTAGGTGTGTGCATATTCGAAGTGTACAAAATCCGGGCCAAGTGGAATTTAACTCGGCTCTAGGTGTGTGCATATTCGAAGTGTACAAAATCCGGGCCAAGTGGAACTTAACCCGGCTCTAGGTGTGTGCATATTCGAAGTGTACAAAATCCGGGTCAAGTGGAACTTAACCCGGCTCATATTCTAAGCTACTAAGGAGCTACGCTAGTTCGCTAAGGAGCATCCGGCCGAGTAACAAGTTACTCCCCCGGAGGCTCGGGGACTAATGGATATGTCTCTAAACAATTGTGCGTATTAAGTAAAATACAAAGTAGCGTACCTCCATCATCTGGCCAGCAATGTTGATAGCCTTGGCTGCTGTGTTCATTTGTGCGCTAAATTCGGCGGGCCCAAACTTCTCCGGGAGATCGTCGTTGGGATTGACGAACTCCGCTCTGTTCCAATTATTGACATATTCGATCAGAGCCGGAGGATAGCCCTATCCACTAAGCATGTGGGGCACGACCAAGCCTTTGGCGTGGGCCTCCCTCCTCGCAACATGGGCGGCAGCAAGGCTAGTATGCAGTGCGAGTTGCTGCTGCTAGTTGACCCGGAGGGGGCATATTTCTTCGGCAGCATGGACGCGAGCGTGCGCTGTCCAGCCTCGATGGATGTTGCCTTGGTGGCTCCAGAACCTTTCTTAGCCTTGGGTTTCTATTGGGAGGCTGAAGCTTGAGCTACAGATTTGGACTTGGGTGCAGCCTTGGTGCTAGCGGGGTCTTCTCGCTGGGTCTTGGAAGACTCGGACAAGGCAGAAGGAGTTCTTGCTGGTGCTGCTGCTGGTGCTATTGTTGGTGTTGGCGTTGGTGCTTGTGCTGGTGCTGGTGGTACCTCGGAGGTGACGGGTTGCGGCTGAGCCGATGAAGAGCTGGGAGAATCCGCTACCTCGGCTGTGCTACTTCCCCCTGCTCCGAGGTTGCCCTCCTCTGGACGAGGTCGACTAAGGTCTGGTGTAGCAACCGAGCCTTCCTGAATTGGGCTCAGTGGGGGCATGTCATCGTCACGAGGGGGAGATGGGGTACGCCGGAGGGGCGAAGCGATGCTGGAGCCGCTCTGGGGAACCTCCACGGCAGCCCTATCAAATTAAACAATGAACAACAAATTATATAAAAGAGAGAAAGGCGTGAAGACAAAGAAACTTAAAGCGGAAAATAGTACAAGGAAAAAGAAACTCACTCATCGGAGGTCGGTGGTTCCTTGGGCTTCCGAGCCCTCCGAACTATGGCCTTAGTTGGAAGTTTGCTGGCGACCTTGTCAGCGGACTTCTTCCACCTTTTGGTTGTCTTGGGAGGCCCGGAAGAAGCAGCAGAGGTGGCAGCCCGCTTCTTAGACGCGGCTAGGCTGACTCACTCGAAGCAAGAGGAGGGTCTTCATGGATCTGCCCGGCCGGGTTAGCTGAAGCCGGAAACGCGTAAGAAATGGGCACCGTGTCAAATACCTCCACCACCTCAATGTCGGAATCATCCTCATCATCAGGCCAATTCCTTAAGGAAGAGAAGTTACCAGAGGGTCACTTGGTTGCGTCTGGGGTAGGCAGGAACATTTCCTGATCCGGCTCCTCCTCGTCTGAGACAAGTCAATCCTTCCCCCATTTGAGGGAAGGCTCGGTGCCATCTTCAAGGGTCTGCTGAAGAAACAACTAAAAGGAAAATGCAAAGGGATCAAATAAACAACATGCTCCGACATAGGATATAACTCGGAAAAGGATTGGGAAAGGAGATTTACCGCAGGAGAAGGCTTATCCCGGCAGTAATGCTCCAACCCCCACTCCCAGTCGGTGCTAAAGTCTTTGTCGGTCGTGAAGAGGGCCTTGACCCAGCGGAAGATCTCAGTGTTGTTCAATTCGAAGGAGGAGGTCCGGTTGGGGTCAAGTCACCAGCTCATGTGGTAAAGTTTGTGTGTGCGCTTCTGTAGGGGGAAATCCGGCTGCGGACGAATGTGATCATCACATCCTCGTTGCGCAGCCCCAGATCCTTCAGTTCCTGGAACCGCTTATTGACCTGATTCGCCAAGGCGGTTGGTCTCTTGGAAACCCGGTCCCACAAAGCCGGATTAGGAGGACCCATCGCAAAGGGGAAGACAGATTGTTTCCGGGGTGAGATGGAGGCCGCACCTCATTGGGTCAGGTGCTTGTCCTCCAGGGAACGCTCCTTATCCGGAACAACGTTCCTCCACAGACTGAAGAACCGGATCCAGAGCTCTTTGGTAGGCCACAATCCGAGGTATCCTTCTACGGCGGATGCGAAGGAGGAGAGGTATGTAATGGCATTCGCCGGAAGATGATGAGGTTGGAGTTTGTAGATGTTGACAAAATCATGTAAGAAATCACTCACTGGCAGGCTAAAGCCGTGCTGGAAGTGAGAGAGGAAGACGATGAACTCACCCGGATTGGGTGAGGGGGCAAGCTCCTCGGAGGCAAGGCGAGAAATCACGCCCTCTGGAATGCGGCGGGTGCGGTAGAGCCAATCCAGGTCGTCTTGGCACACCCAAGAACCGGCCCAGGCACCACGCTCCAAGGTTTCGCCCTCCTACTTCATCTCTTCTTCCTCGACGACGGCGAGCTCCTCCTTAGTCATCTCCAGGTCGCTGTCCTCGCCCGCCCGTTCAGACGTGGGAGGCAGTGATTTAGAATGGAGCGGCCCCATGGCGATGAGACAGCACGGGAGCGGCAGCAAGGAAACGAGAAAGCAAATTGCGGCAGTGGCGCTGCGAAGAAGAAGCGGCGCGGCGGCGCTATCACAAGGAGGAAGAAGAAGCAGAGAGGCTAAGGGACGCGAGAAGGGGAAAACACCCAAGGGACGCGCCCCCTCCCCTATTTAACCACGCCCTTGCAATGGGTAGTGGGATTGGGCGGTGCACTGAGGCCACACAGTGTGGCCGTGTATCAGCCGGATCAGCCGATCAGAGGCAAGCCACAGGAAGGGCCACAGGAAACAGGGGATCCCACGACGTGACATGGTGATACAGTTAACAAGGAGGCAGTTGCGACGCGACGTTTGCAGCAGTAACCCTGACAATAAGTGCAGTAACTAGCACAGGCCCTTAAAATGAGGCAAGATAATGATTACCCTCCACGTGGGACGTGGGGAAGTGTATGAGAGAAGGAAGGATAGCCCGGAAAACTGAAGGGTAGCCCAGCCAGCGAGTAATGAATCGGAATGTGCCAAGAGAATGCTACGACACGGGATCTGAGCTACAGACTAACTCGGAAAAGGGAGTAAAAATATTGAACCTGTCGTGGCCTTAGCAGCTGAAGTTGCTAAGACCGCACCAGCTTCGGGGACTAATGTTGGTGGGATACCCCCGGGTAGGGTAACACCGGGGTATAAAGGTCGAGTTAGCCGAGGTATGGCAAGGTCAAAGCGAAAGCTGGCCGGGTCACCTCAAGCCAGGCCGACTTACGAAGTAACCCAGACTGGAGGATGTCCACCTGACTGTGTCCCAGCCGACGTATGTCGTATGCCGGCGGGCTATTTGTAATTTGTATGCAGGTATCCACGGGGCCGGATTATACCAGGCTTGAAAGAGAAGGAAGGTATCTCGCTGGTCAAAAGGTCACCTCTGTGCGCAGGAGCGTGAGCGAAGCGAACAGAGGGAGGGACCAGCGAGGCGTGGCCGACAAAGGTGACGCACCCTATGTCGGATGACGCTGGCACCACAGAGGCTTACTTAGCCTCTGCATGGCTTATGATGGCAAAAGGAGACCCAGTCGATTTGCTATTTTAGGAGAGGCATATTCCTTGGAATATGCCTCCACGTATGCCCTAACTAGTGACCTAGCCTCCCCTTTATAAGGGGCGCTAGGGCCTCTATAGTTGGAGCTAGCGGGTTGGCGCGTGAGTAGTTGGTTCATTGGGTAGAAGTAGTGGTGAGAGTAAGAGAACTCCGTCTTCCTCCTCTCCCCAATACAGCTCAAGGAGCATCTGTAAACTTGGTGAACTGAGAGAATACAAAACATCAGTGTGTGGAATCACCACACTATCCCTCCCTAGATTCCTCTAGTGCATATTGGTCCCACCTTTAGCCTATCCATGGCATCTGCCGTGACACCACCACGACACTCCGGTCAGGGGCTTGGACCGGAGACTCCGGTCAGTCTCGGACCTTGCTCCAGACCATCAATTTGGCTGACCCAGGTCTTCAACTTTGATCCACTCCGGAGACTTGGGGGAAACTCTGGACCACACCGGAGACTCCGGTCTGAAAAACCTGCCAGAGACAAAACTAATGGAAACAACAAAACTGTAACGATCATAACATTTGCATCCGGACTCCGATTGACCCGAAACCAATTTTGTTACAAAGGGGGTGACAAGAGCTACCCAACAAGTCGAAATATTGGATACCACCAAGAGAGAACATTTCATGTATTATGATGTGAGATACCTCTCTTGGTGAGAAACCAGAAAAACCTCCAAGATCAAAAACGCAATGAGGTAGAGAGGGAAATCCGTTTTTGATGAACTAGAGCTTGTTATGAATATTACCACAAGCTCCAGGACCTCACATGGATAAGATCCAAATAACAACCAAGAAAGATGATGCCAAGAATGCAAAGGTTTGAAATTTCTCTCCGAACGATATGATCAAGTTACTCACTCGAGAGCCCCTCTTGATGGAACGGTTATCTATCCTACAAACCGGTCTCTCCAACTAGCACCACGAGACCGGTAAGAAGGAAACCCTATCAAGACCATACCTTTGCCTTGCGCATATTCCACTTGAGCTTGATGATGACGATCTTCTCCACCTCAAGATGGAACACCTTTCTTGATTGGTTGCGCTAGCTTGGGGAGGACTTGTAAATTGCTCCCCATACTCCACTATGGTAGAGCTTCTCTTTTGGGCATATCATCTTCCCATATCCATGATCACCATAGGATGGCAAGATTCAAGCAAATGATCTCTTCGAGATGACTCACCTTGAACTTGCACATCATTTATTCTTTCTTCATTATGTTGGTGTCTTGAAGGTACATAAGAGATATCACTCCAACTTTATTCTTCAAGACACACTTGCTATAGGCCCAACTCTTACTTGACCAATCTCCGAATCACTCATTGAAACCTTGGTCAACACTTGATTTTCTCTACTTTCTTCTTCTCCCAACCTTGAAGCCAACATATGGTTCAAGCATTGCATATGGACAAATCCTACAAGTAAAACTCAATGCAAACATAAGTCCATAAAGATTGTAATTAATTACCAAAACCACACATGAGGGCACACATGCACTTTCACGTGGCCTCGTTGCCGGCAAGGTTCCGGTGACCTTTTACTATTGGCGTTGCGCTTTTGGTTCCCCTTGAACTCCGAGTCAAACGTGCTCGCTAGCATATCCCTGCACGCTCCCTTCCACGAGGTCGGGCCCTTGGAACTAGCGAGAAATAGCAGGAGGGTGGTGGGAGGTACAAAGAGGGGGTGGCGAAAGGAGATAGGAGGAGAGGTGCTAGCGGCAGAAGGTAGCAGGAGGAGTTGTCGGCGGGTGTTTGATGATAGAGATGAGGTACATGAAGAAGGAGAAGAAATATGAGGGGATGACATGTGGGGCCAGGTCCACCTCATCAATCAGCACCGCCGACAATCCCTCATGCTACCTTCCACCAGTAGCACCCCCTCCTCCTACCTCATTCCACCACCCCCTCTTTCTACTTCCCACCGCCCTCCTGCTATGTCCTTCCAGCGTCATGTGATTACGCGGTCCTGAGGGCCCGACCACGTCCAAGGATGCCGTGGAAGGGAGCATGCAGGGCTACGCTGGCGGGCGTGTTTGACTCGGAGTTCCAGGGGAACCAAAAGCATGCAACACCACTAGTAAAAAGTCGCCGAAAACTTGCTTGTGACGCGGCCATGGCAGACGATGATGATCGACGACAAGTGACTATGGTGTTTGAGAAGGCAAACAGGGAGTACAAGGAGTAGGATATCACCAGGGATGCAAGGGGAAGGTCAGCGAGCTCAGGAAAGGTTGGAGACGACATCAACGACGGCTACCACACGACAAACATGGCATGGACGGTGGCGTCGATTAGGGAATCTTGGCTTCAATTTCATCTATAGTGGTGATGCGGGCAACGGGGCGGACGTCGTCAGCTAACGACGGAGCTCAGAAAGGTCGGGAGGGGTAGGGAGAGCGGTTTCCAAAAGAAGAAGATACGAGAGAAGACATAGGGGAAGAAGATGAGAGAAATGATAGGTGGGCCCTAGGTCCATATCATCGCTTAATGGTGGGCCCATTATGTTAGTTTTGAGTTTTGCTGTTAAAATATGATTAGCCAAAAAAAATAACCTATTTGTAACATCTGGCCCTAAAAGTGGGATGTATCCCCAAAAAATTACAAAAGTGACACTAAGCTGTTACTCTCGTCCCAATTGTGGTACTAAAATGTAATTTACTCTTATAAATGATGTTCTAGTTTTTCTCCATTTTATGTAGACATAATTTCCCTTTTGATACTTTAGTTTGTTAGTTTCACGGTTTATTTTGCTCTTAGCAAGCCCTATTTTCTATTTAGTGATGTCTTGTAATGTTTTCTACGATATTTTGTTTATTTGGTCCATCACTTTAAAAAAATTACACCAAAACTATTAAATATGAATCGATAGATTCAAATTTGTTCGAACAATATTTTTTACACATATGTCTAGCAAGTGCGTTTTGGGATATGAAATAATTTCTGGCTAGACATGCTTTTCTTGGATTGTTGAGTATATCAAACATATTTTGATGTGTGAAATATTTTTCTAGTCTATTAGAATGATTTTCTTAAGTTCACTAATATTTTTCATGTTTCATTTATCTATATGAATGAAATTTATCTTCAAAAAGTTAACTTAACTGAATGTTTTTGTGTTCTACCGTACAATTCTTGTGAGCTATTTTAACATTATTTATTAAAAAATATTGTGCCATGGAAGTATATTTCGTTAACCCATGGTTAAGCAGGTTTTTATAATTATGCTAAATTTGTATTTTATTCTAGTAACGACCTTGTAATGTTCCATGTACATTAATAAATTCGTGTCGTTTAGAGCATCTCCAGCAGAGGGCGATATCTGCGCGTTGTAAAACGCCGATAGTGCACGCTCTATCCGGATGCAGCGCGGAGCCCCCGCGCCCTTTGCCGCAGGCGACAAACCAGCGATGTAAACTAGAGCGCCGAAGCATCCCTCGTCAGGCGCGTGATTTTCCAGCGCCCAAAACCGCGCGCGCACAATTTTGCACACACAAATAGATCTAAAAAATGCACTGAAAATATTTTGGACGAACAGAAATTAAAATAGACCACGAGTTCTAGATGACGAACTACATGAAAAATAAACCTAATCTATTGATCCTCCTCCGAGGTTGTGTCGTCAGAAGCCGTCCAGTAGTCCTTCCACCTTGGGTCGTCGTCCGGAAGGGTGTCCGGGCCGGCCATTCCCGCGTTGATGAACGCCTTGCGGCGCCGGCGGTCCTCGCGCGCCGACCTCCTCTCCTCCCGCTTCTGCGCATAGAAGGCTATCTCGTCTTGGACATCTTGCGGGAACTCGCGCCGTCATGCTTGTTGGGAATATACTTTCCGTGAATCCTCACTATGCCTCACTGATCAGGGTGGCCCACTTCGGGTTAGATCTTTGCTTCACGGGCGGCCCAGTCAGGGAGAAGAAACGGAGTTCAGTCCGGCTACGGGGAGGCCCAGAAGGCTTACCGACATAGGCCCATAGTGTTACTTGTAGTTGAAGATATACTCTGTAACCGACTCTTAGTCGTAGCTATATAGATCTCTCCTGTAAACCCTAGGCCGGATATCTATATAAGCCGTCATAGAGAGAGCCTTTAGGGGACCCTCACAATAGTCTACAATCTCAACTCGCACAGGCGAAACCCTTGTAACCCATATTCCAGTTCTGTCGTATAACTGGATTGCTAGCAGGAATAAGATCCGTCCAAAGCCGGTGGATTCGAACCTGGGTAAACTTGTGTGCTCACCGTCCCGGAATATCGTACGTCTCACACCCCTCTCTTCCACACGCCTCGAGGACCCCCTCATGGCGTACTTGTCATCAATCCACGACAGTTGGCGCACACCGTGGGGCAATTGAGCTTCGGATCTGCGTTCCGAGCGGAATCTGCAAGAATCAGAATCGGTGAGACTATCACCGTCGGTCGCATCTTCTACGCCAGTAACGTCCCTCTCATCGTTCTCGGCGAGACCTGGATTCCGGCTAGGAAGGCTGTGACTACTTACACCATCATGTCTTTTGGTGAGATCGATGTTTACATCGGTTTCGCTGAACCTGCCCCCACCCACCCTAGTGGTGATGATAGAGGCAGAAGAAAATTCTGGATCCCCTTTGTCCGCGGAGGCGGCAGAGTTCCGGATCTCAGACATCTCTAATCCCACCTAGCCCGCACCCATTGCGGAGATAGTGGAGAAAGCTGAACCTGAAACAGATCTTGTAGTGCAAGTCGAATCTGGAGTAGATCTCCCTAGCGAGGTCGAATCCTAGATCGATCTACCTACGGAGGTTGAGATCCAGGAAGAGCAAGAAAACAACTTTGATTCCGGCTCTGATAGTACCGGAACTGATAAGCCCTTCCTGAGATACATGTTGAGGCGCATGATGATGCAAGACGCGAGTGTGGACGAGATTCTCGAGACCATCAGGTGTTTCAAGGAAGCTGACCGCGAGAGCCGCAACTATCTTAGGAGGAACGCATCGCACTTTATCGGATATGTTGGATCCGGATCCGGCTCTACCGATGCTGGAGACAACGAAGACTCGGTGCTGGAGGCAATCGGAACAAGTGTCGACTTATTGGCATCTTCGGATGATTCCATGATGTCGGCAGATTTTCGAAAGTTCTCCGCAGAATACGAAGAGGAGCTTAACTCCACAGCTGCAAAAGAAGGAGAAGCCATGGACAAAGGATCTGGAGAAAACTCTCCTAAAGCGCAGGACAACATGGATCTCGGAGATAATCCCGAGGACCAAATGGCCGAAAGTACCGATCAAAGTTTGACTCCGGGAAACAGGCCCAAACCCGTCTTTGCTACCGACGCTGCCAAGAAGGCAAAGAAGAAGAACAAGAAGAACAAAAGAACTTCTGGCAGAGGAGGTGATTGCCGAGGAATATGAGGAAGACTCGGATGGAGCACTTATCCCAGACGAGCCCAAAGAAGAGTCAGTGGATGGACACATAGTCACCGCAGGTGCGCGTAAACTCATCGATGCTGCATTAACTACACCTATCCCTACAACTGCAGAACTTACTGCTAAAGAACTGGAAGAAAGGGCTTAGGCCCTAGAAGCGCGTCGCCAAGTACTCCTGGATGAAGCCAACAACATCTAGGAAGAGAAGAAGTGCATGGCAACTGTAGAGAAGTACATCTCTCGGCAGCACCAGAAGACCTGGAAACGCCACACGCGTGACGATAAGTTTCCGGAAATTCACAAGGTCCTCTTTGAAGGAGATCCAGCGATGCCTCGACTCGACAGCAAAGGATATATGGTGTACCCAACGCTGGTGCAAAACACTTCCGCACCTCAAGATATCTTGGCAAATAATCCAGGCCCAGAACAGGTTCGATTGGGCATTAAGCTACTCACCAAGGGTCTAGAGCAGCAGAAGGCCGCAAAGTCCGGAAGCGGAAAACTGGTATCCCAATCCAACCAATGTCGCACGGATCCGGCCTGGAATGACGTAAGACCCCAACGGGTTCTGGAAAAACATCATCGTTTCGACCGGCGGGAAGACAACTACTCAAGAACCGAATCTTCAAGGTAGCATCACAGAACTGCACGTGACTGGCGCAACGTCGCTCCAGCTGCTGAGCAAGAAACAATTGCTGCACTGTATCCGAGAAATCCTCCCCGGTGAGAGTCGAACTATCACAGGGAAGAAGACAAAGAAAAGCGTCGGGAGGAGGGTCGACAAAGAATGCCACCTCCTAGACACACAAGCCATCCGGCTGGTTCCCACCACGCTGGCAACGACGGACGAAGGAACGACGAACATCGTGTCGAGTCAAGCCGGCAGGGGGCTCGTCGTAATGAAGACCCTCCCCAGAATCGGAATAATGACGCTCCGGACAGAGGCCGGCGATCAGTTGGAAACAATCCAGCCTCCCCACCTTCTCCACCAAGTAGCCATCACAATGGCTCCCAAGTAGGCCAAGGAGGGCGTCGCGGCGGAGGAGGTGGTGGTAGAAGCCGAAGTCCAGCTCCAAGGCACCGCAGCCACAGCCGTCAATCAGGACGGCGATCTCTATCCCCAAGTGACGTGAGACACCGGATTAACTCCAACATAGAGGCGCGACGCTACGAAAATGATGATATATACGTGGTCCAAAATGCTTCGAACCACGTATAAGAGCGACAAGATTCCTGGAAGGATTTGCTATCTCAAGACATATCCAGCCCTATGACGGTGTAGCTAGGCTAGATACTTGGCTCCAGGATTTCTTCCAAGCTTGTTGCATTGCCAAAGGCGGAAATAGCCTGGTCGCGACCTGGTATCTCCCACTTTTGTTGCGGAAGACGGCACGGTCATGGCTTAGTAAGTGACGAGCAAAAGCCTATACTATAATTAGTAGTGAACTCTATAAGCGGAGTGCGTCTGGGGTCTTTCAGCGCTGTGTATCTCCGAAAGAAGGAGTGGAAATCTTACGAGAAATACACGAAGGCGAGTGTGGTCACCACGCTGCAGCCAAATCTTTATTGGCAAAAGCTTTCCAACACGGTTTTTTCTGGCTGACAGCCAAGGCAGATGTCGAACGGTTGGTCAAGACGTGCAAGGGCTGCCAAAAGTACGCCAAATAAGCTCATGTTCCGGCTGATCAGCTGCGAACAATACCTATAACATGGCCTTTTGCGGTCTTGGGGCTTGACATGGTAGGACCATTTAAACGGGCTCCAAATGGTGGATAAATTCACCAAATGGATTGAGGCTAAACCTGTCACTAGTTGTGATAGAGCAATAGCCAGAAGATTTGTCGATGATGTTATAATCTGATACGGTTATCCGCATAGCATTATCACGGACAACGGGAGTAACTTCTCTATGGGAGAGCTTGCCTCATTCTGCAATGAACAAAATATCCGGCTTGACATTGCGTCAGTCACACATCCGCAGGCTAATGGACAAGTCGAAAGAGCAAATGGTTCAATCCTACAAGGCCTAAAACCAAGACTCGAAGCACCACTAAGACGTGTTGTGGGGGCTTGGGCAGAGAAACTACCCTCTGTAATATGGAGCTTGCGAACAAATCCGAACAGGTCAACCGGATATACACCTTTCTTCTTGGTCTATGGTGCTGACACAGTTCTTCCTAGCGAGTTGATTCACACTTCTCCTAGAGTTTCCGTGTATATTGAAGAGGATGCCGAGGTTTCTCGACAAAACAATATCGACTTAGTCGGAGAAGTTTGCGTCATTGCTGAGATGAGATCAATAGCCTATCCGCAGAAGTTACGGAAGTATCATAGCCAGAGAGTCAGAAACCGGTCTTTCAACAAGGGCGATTTGGTTCTCCGGCTTGTGCAACAAAGAAAGCACAAACTTTCCCCGGTATGGGAGGGGCCCTTGTTAGTTAGCCGAGTATTGTACAATGGTTCTTACTATTTAACTGATATGCGGCCAGTCAAAGAAAGATCTGCTACTAAGAAAAGAAAGAGAGCTGGAGGTGGTACAAACCCGGAAGAATTAGACAGACCATGGAATATTGCTCAACTACGTCCATTTTATTCTTAGTTTATCCTTCTTTGTAATCATATATGTGTACATGTTCAGTAAGAAATAAAGTATTGGTTGCCTCAAATTTTCCTGAGAAGTTTTTTACCATCTTATTTCCGAATGCTCATGTCACAGTCGAAAATCTCAGAATACTTGAAAGTACTTTATGCTCATGTTTGTTCTAGTTTAGATTTCCGATTCTAAAAATGCTACCTTCGGCTATAAATTTAAATTTTATAGTCTTTTCTTTGGTTATTTGTCAGATTGCCGGATGCGGGTATTTTCCGAGTAGTAAATTGTTGGTACTGGAAGCCGGCTTTGTTTCTGAGTTTAAACTGGTTTAGTAATTGAGCTCCATTGCTCGGCAAAGTTTCTGTGCTAAAGGTTGGCCCGCTCACGAAAGGGACGAGGCGGAAAGCCAGATAAACGATAAGTACAGACAAAAAACACAAGTTCTTATATAAACATTCCAGGCACGAAAATTATAAAGCCAAAAGTGCTGAATAGATAAAATAAAAACTTAGCACTAGCAAAAGTATCATACTACTTATTTACAGACCCAATTTTTTTTAAGAATAACACATTATTCTTTCTGATACTCTATGATGCATGAGAAGAAGGAGCTGCCGGCTCACTGGAGACATCAACCTCGCCTCAACATCTTTCCGAGACGTTCAAATCCAAGATGGTTTGATCGTCTCCGGAAGCTTCACCAGTTTCTTCGGCAGGCGGAGGTGGCGTCTCTACGCGAGTGAAGAAGGGGTATCGTAGCTGGTCAAGTCAGCTACGTGGCACCCATATCCGGCACATGAGTCCATAATAGCCTTGATATCTTGCTCCTGGCTATCTTCATCCACTTTGCAGTACCCTTTGGTTACTTGCCAGATTTCCATGTTTCCATGGTGGCTCATAACCATGGTGAGAGCGTTCTGCGCTGCGGTCCGCGTGTAGGACATGTTCCAGTCCTGGATAAGCTGGGGAATCTCCTTGGCCTTGTCTCGCATTTCAAAGCCGAACATGCATAGCATGTCCGAAACTTTGAGAACTTCGCCAATATCCTCAATGGATTGGCGGAAGTAATGCAGCAAATCACCGACTTGTGTAAGCCGATTGGTGCGAGATTCGGCAGAGGCTAAGTCCAGTAAGTTCAGAGGACCTGCGCATGTAATGCAAAGGGGTTAATAAAATAAATCCGGATTCCAAAGAGTCGGAAGATACAGAAAAGTTAGAAAGAGGGTAATATACTGAAGATGACATCGTCGACTTTGGTCTTCTCCTCCCGAAGACTCTGGAGTTTAGCCCGGAGTGCTTCGGTGATATCCTTCTCTCTAAATAATTCATTACTGATATCCGAGATTTTCTTATCCTAGAGCACAATCTTACGATCACGCTCCTCGGTGGCTATGGAGGAGGATTCGAGAACTTGAGAAATGCTCTTCTCATGATCCGCCTTAAGCTTATTCCGCTCTTGGCGGAGGTCCTTGTTTTCCACCTCCAGGGTTCTCAGATTCTCGGCTTCCTCAATCATAGCACAGGACTGCTTTACCAGTGATGTAGTCAAAACAACAACAGTTGAATATAAATTCGACTATGAAATAAAAGACAAAGTTTGAGTATTGAAATGTTTACCTTCAGCCTAATCCTTGGATACTTTCAATTGAGCATTTTCAAGCCGGAGAGCTTTGATCTCTCTCCGCTTGTTACATATATTCTTCAACAATTCCTGGTTATATGAATTAACTTTCTGTAAGTCAGAATACCCAGAGTCATAAGTCTACTAAAGACTTGGGCTAATAGTTTTTTACTAATATCAGCACGAGCCTTGGGGCTACACTAATTCATTCTTTGGCATCCTAAGGAAGCATAAATTCGGATTTGTCTATCCAACTTCATGCTTGGGGGCAAGAGGATATGATATGAAATAAAGCAAAACGTGAGTTGGAATTCCGACTTACATGTTGTTCATGAGTGAGTTTGCTCAAGCTCATGTTCACTTTAGTGGTAACCTTCTCAGAGAGAGTGAGCGGGATCACTGGCGGAGTCGGAAGCTCGCCAGTTCTCAACCTCTCGTCACGAAGGCGGACTTGTTCAAGAAGTTTAGAGTACTTGACATCTTCTGCTTCTTGTGCTTCTTTGGCAGAAATAGTCTGACTCTCTAGGCATTGCCGGGCCAGCCATTGGATCTCCTCCACAAATTTCCGAGAAAGGTCAAGTTTGGCAAGACCCGGATTGCTGAGGAGATTGTCAGCAAAGACCTCTGCCGAGGGATAATTACCCGAAGAGGGTTCACCCTTATCAAAACCTGAGTCACCCATGGTGACATCAGTCTGTGACCCAAGGATCATTGGCTCTGCTGATTGAGCCGGATCTTCTACAACGTTCAGAGATGGAGTAATCTCCGGCGCTGCAGAAGATTGAGGGGCAGGAGTCGGAGGAGCTACGGCAGGAGAAGCCAAGTTCAGCTTTGACTACCGTAGGGGCTTCGAGGTAACTCCCTTTCCTTTGCCCTTGATGATATGTTTAGCTCTGAGAAGGTAATAGAACAAAGAACATTACATCTCGAAAGAATTAAAAACAAAGTACAAAGGCGGAATTTGTGAGGAAAGTTACCTCTTCACAACGGGCACCTCCTTTGTGCCAATGGCCACTGTCGGAGCTTTAAGCTTCCGAGGAACAATGTCCGATAGTGGAACCAACTCTCCCTCATCCTGAGAAAACTTAGGAGGATATCCCTCGATAGGAGCAAGCTCCGACTCGGGGAGGTCGGCAAGCTGAAAGAAGAGATATCTCGGTATTGCAAAATAATATAAAAGATGAGCACATAATACGAGTTGCTGCTGAAGCTTACCAGCACCATGGGATCTTCCACCGTATGCATGTCCAGAGATAGCTCCGGAATCTTCCTCTCAATCTGCTCCCTTATCAGCCACTTAATTTGACACACATAGTATTTATCCGTGTAAGGCTTGGAGCAAATTCGGAGTGAGTCCTTCTTGGACGCCGTGATAGAGTGCATAAGCCAGTCTCCATGATGTTGGAGAGGCTGGATCCGGCGTGCCACCCAATAGTGAATTAAGTCGGACCCTTTCAGGCCCTTGTGCTTCATCAAATACTCGATCCGCCTCTTGGCAAGAAGCAGATCGTCACTAAGAGATGGCGCTTCTGCGTCCCAGGACACTTGGGGCGTGGCGGCACCATCGACGAAAGCCGGCAAGCTTTGCCGGGAGCGGGAATATCCTTGTGATAGGAAAAGTGGATGATCATTGCTTGACCGACTCACTGGCCATAATCCGAGGATAGACACGCTCTCTTCTAACAGAAAAAACTAATAGTACCGGTCATATAAGGATTACCTGCAGTGATGGAATTTCTCCGGACATGAAAATAGAACCGGAAAAGAGTAAGGCTCGGCCTAATGCCGAGATACCCCTCGCACAAAGATGCGTACACGCTCATCTCTAAGAGAGAGGTCGGGGGAAGATGATGGAGTTGAACTCCATAGTGATCTATAACCTCAGAGAAGAAATCTAAGGGAGGGAAGCTCAAACCTCTATCGAGGTGGGTGCCGAAGTGCACTCGCTCACCATCGCGGGGGTTGGGGACGGTTTCGCCGAAGCCGCTCCGCCAGTCGCCAGTGCGGAGGAGCCCTTCATCCTCCACGATGCGGAGCTTAGCGTCGTCAAGGACGCACGGGATCCAGACCCCGCGGTTGCTCTCTTTCTCCGCCGCCGCTACCGCCATTGCCGTTGCCGCCGTGCCAGAAGATGATGTTGAAGCCATTTTTTCCTATGTACCGGTGACCTTGGATGGGTGGCGCTGGAGATTTCTGGGGAGCAGAGGAGTTCTGGGTTCGTGGCGGGATGCTAGGGAGAAGAAAACGGCGCAAGTGCTAGTAAAGGAGATGGGGAAAAGGATCCTCACCACTTATATCCACCGACCGCGTCAAGATTCGTGTAAACGCTACGGTGAACGTGCCACGCGTCGTGGAAGGAACTGGGTAACCCCTACGCGATGATTACGCCGCCTCGATCTCCACACGTGCATTGAAACGGCACCTCGGTTCCGCGAAAGGCGGACCTACCAACTGTCGTGCTGATAGGAAATGTCTGTCAGTGACGTGACTTGACGATGACTAGTGTCAGGTTACGTCAGAGATCAAGTTCCGACTTAGTTTGAATTTTGAGCTGGAAACCCGAATAACGTATCCATAGGTCCGACTCAATTTTGAGACCCGGATCGTATATTTTCTTTTGAAGTTTCAGGAACCCTTCACGATTCTACAAGCCGAAGATCGAGCTAGATGATGAAGAAATCTGACTTTTGATCATGGAGGCTTCCGGGGACTGCTGTTGGGGATATACTTTCCGGGAATCCTCACTGTGCCTCACTGAACAGGGTGGCCCACTTCGGGTTAGAGCTTTGCTTCACGGGCGGCCCAGTCAGCGAGAAGAAACGGAGTCCAGTCCGGCTACGGGGAGGCCCAGAAGACTTACCAATATAGACACATAGTGTTATTTATAGTTCAAGATATACTCTATAATCGACTCTTAGTCGTAGCCAGATAGATCTCTCATGTAAACTCTAGGCCGGATATCTATATAAGCCGTCCTAGGGAGAGCCTTTAGGACACCCTCACAATAGTCTACAATCTCAACTCGCAACGGTCGAACCCTTTTAACCCATATTCCGGCTTCGCCGTATTACTGGATTGCTAGCAGGAGTAGGATCCGTCCAAAGCCGGCGGATTCGAACCTGGGTAAACTTGTGTGCTCACTGTCCCGGAATACCGTACGTCTCACACCCCTCTCTTCCATACGCCTCGAGGACCCCCTCATGGCGTACTTGTCATCAATCCGACGACAACGCTTCCATAGCTGCCACGTCACGCTCGGCGATGAGGAGGCGCTGCTGCGTCAGCCGGTGGCGATGGCGCTGCTCGTCGGTGATGAGGACGGGCGCTGGCGCGAGGAACTCGGCATCCTGGAGTGACTCGGTCTCCGGGAAGTTCATCTCGCGGGGCGGGCGGCCGAGGCGCCACGCTGCCGCGTCGAACGCGCGGGCGGCCTCCCCCGGCCGCTCGTACGTGCCGAGCTGAGCCGGTAGACGCTGGCGCGGATCTCCGCGTAGAAGGTTCCGTTGGGGCACGGGTGCATGTCCTGGAAACCAGAGGCGCTGCGGCAGCGAGGCGGCATGCGGCGCTGGCGCGCGTGTGGAGAGGATAGGGTTGAGGGCAGTTTCCGGGCGCTAGTGCGTGGCGGTTGGTGGCGCGCGTGGAGTGAGATAGCGCGTGTTTTAACCGGTGCGCCATATATTGCGCTCCGGATAGCGAAAAAGCGTCAACACGCGAAATTTTATAGCGCCCGCATGATTTTCCTACGCCTGCTGGAGGGGCGCGTAGGCGCGCAGGCGCGCTAAAACGGTGGTTATTTTAGGGATGCGCTATTTTGGCGCATCTGCTGGACATGCTCTTATGTTGTTTTCCGTTTTGCTAATGCATCGTGCTCTCTCAATATATTTTTAGTGTTTTTCTTTATTTCCACAATGTTGGTTTGCTATTATTTAATGTAATACCTTAAAATTGTGCCCTGAGTACCCTAGGTGCTCGCGTACCAAATAAACTACTAGACCATTCAAGCGCGCGTTGCCGCGTCCGTCCATCTCGACAATACGAGTGAGAGCAATGGTCGGTGCAAATACTTTAGAAGTCTAAACAGTATGACTGATGTGAATCACATAGAAAAGCTCTACATTTTAATTAGTCTAGCATGCAAAGATTACAAACAACGGTTCAAAGGGATCACACTGCTCGCACTCCTGCTGCATACAACTTCTCATGGTGCTTACAACTGTTGTTCAAACTGAAAATACAAGACATCTCACAAAACTGGTTTACATTTTCTGACTTCAATCGCACAACCTTATACATGCCCACACATGACCTCATTTCATCTCAACACGACCTTCTGTTTCAGTCAAAGAGTTCCAAGGACTAACTTGAGGTCTTCCATGCTGCTCCACACCCTACTAAATTTGTTTGATTTCCTTTTCAAGTTTGTTCCCTCTCTTGTACCCACGTCATTGTGCACCGTAGTAAAATTGTTTCAGAAAAGAAGAATGAAATCATGAGTGGATCTTCCAGAACATGGCTTTATTGAGTTGAGTGGTTAAATACAGCCAAAGAGATATATGATGAATAGCTGATGCTTTGCACAAGAAAAATTGAGGTCTAGCAAAACTGTAAAGTACATGAATAATTTGCCAGTGCACAGTCCTTGAGCGGCAAACCACACCTTTGGTCAAGAGGGCGATGTTTCTAGACCAAAGACCATGATATCAAGTTACCAACACCACTATTTCCAACAACACACATGATGGTAGTGGCCGTGATACTACATATCATTTGGTAAATGACAAGTTTACAACCTGCTAAATTTCTGAAAGCAAAAAATTTAAACACAAACAACAACAGTCTGAAAATGGGAAAGGAACACTTAGACATGCCTACAGAAGGCTCCCTATTGATTTTGATGCCCCCTTGTACTTTTTTCTGGCCAAAGGAAAAAAGAAGGCAGCTGGTCTTTAATAAAATTGATTCTTAACAACAAACACATCATATTATAGGCCAATTTTAAGGCTAAAGGCATGGATTTATATCATATGAAAAACTGAACCACGATTGTTTTACCCAGGGAAGATATGATTTTCCTGTTTAAAAAAAATATATGGTCTGACCTGATGGCTTTGCATCTACTCAAATCATTTAGTGTCCCCCATGGAGCTCCATCTCCTGAAACTTCAAGGATGACCGGAATTCTTCACACCATTGTATTTTCTTGTTTTTAGAGGCATATACTAATACTCCCTCTGTCCAAAATTAGATGCCACAAATTTGTTAGATTTGCATGTATCCATATAGTAAAACACGTCTAGATACATCCAAATCTAGAAAAATCCGCGACATCTAATTCAGGACAAAGGGAGTACAATTGGTTCCTTTTTTGGAGGGGAGGGAGAAATTTATGTGGTTCATTGACAAAACACAACATGGTAATTATGTTTGTATATGCTAACAAAAAACAGTTACCTAAACTTAACTTAAATATAAACCATGAGAAGAGATAAAAGTAGGATGAGATAAGTTGTTAAATGACAAGACTAAGAAAGACTCACAACTAGCCTTCATGTAATTTAGTGCTGATGTATGGTAGTTACATGTTCTTAGACGTACAAAATCCACATTGTAGAAAATTCAGGTAACCCAAAATGCCATAGTGCACCATCAATAAAACTCAAAGAGATGCAGACTGAAATAATACAACAATCAATGGCATTTGAAAGGGTATTGAATAAATGAAAGCTGTGTGATTTTCGGGATTATTGGAAAGTATGTTGATGGGGTCAGTACAAAATTAATGCTCGGCATCTTAAATATTGCAGATATGCTGAATCATGAGTAGTTGAGACCATCAAAGGAACAGAACAAACAATATCAGTAAGGGGTAATAATTATCATGCTCAATTAGAAAAAAATATCAATAATAATTTTCAAGAGAACAACTCAGTACATATCGGTGCAATTCCAATAAGCACGAGCAAGTTCTCAGTCAGATCACACTTGTAGTTAGTTGATAATATGATGAATGGATCGTCTTGATTAAAATATGAAGATCCTACTCCATAGGTGCTTTTAGTAGTAACATCAAATGGAGGGGAGCATATCTCTGAAAGCTATATAAAACTAGATTTAGGGGTGCACCTTGGCGCACGACCCCGTGGCTCTCGCACCGGTATCTATACTATATAATGCTAAAAAGGGTGGAAAAATGATAACATGTTTACAAATACCGCAATCTCATGCTAACACCATGCTTGCAACATCAGTGGATGCCAAACTTTTGCATTGATGAAAGTTTTGAAAGACAATTTATAGTAACCTAAGAGAAAACAAAGAGAACATGGTAAACATAATTATTGGAACCAACACTAAATTCCTTGTGCACTCTTCCTTGCACTCAACATCCCGAGGGTAGAAGCAACAGACGGCTCAACATTGCCAATTATTTCCTGTATCAGTAGATATCTTCACTGTACTATAAATGAACACAAAAGAACGGTAGAAGCAGCATCCAACACAAGGTGCACACGAGCATCATCGGGCTTATTTTATATTTGCACATCAACTACAAAATGGAAGAACGTTATCTTCTAAGCCCAGATTCGCAACCAGCAAGGAACGAACATCCACTAACAACCAAGTATCACCAAAAGTTGCCAGTCCATTTTGTATAACAATGAAAAAACAATCTTGAATGAGCATCAGGAAATGAAGAACGCGCATGTATTTTCAACTATTGTTCCAGAACAATATTTACGAACAGGAGTACTTAATAACTATTTTCAAGACCGATAGGAGAGCACTATTTTCAACAGCACAATCTTTTAAGGGTAGTATATAGAACGAATAGAAATTAGAGACTTAATAACTATTCAGGTCACCAAAATTTGTTTAGATAGTAGGACATTGCAGCACCAAATCCCGCGCCTCTACAAACAAAATAATAAACCAGCGCCTCTACAAACGAAATAATAAACCAACCAACCTTTAAACATTAGTGAGATTAAATAAATGATAAAGAGCAGAATATAACTCATACAGAGTAGCAAGGGCCATAAAAGGGAGACCCCAGGAATATGCACAGCGTTCAGCAAACATAGAAGGTCAAAAAATAGCAGCACGCAGTAGACATAGGTTTCATAGCAGAGATCATAATACTTGGATCTGGGATAGTAGCAAACCTAATTATACAAAGTACCCACTTAGGCTGACAACAGAACTGTTCAACATTTGTTACACATAGTCAATACGAGCAAAGATAACAATGCTTGGTACCGAGATAGCAGCAGACCTAGTCATACAAAGTACCCACTTAGGCTAATAACAAAAGGGTTCAACATTTATTACACATAGTTTAGGACGCTTCCACAAGACCTCATAGTCTATGAGACGTCCATAGAAATCATAGTCAATGGACATCTTGGTAGCTGCCACAAGACCTCACTGTTCCAGTTGATGGCATCTTCGTCCTTGGATTCATAATATCCAATGGACAGCTCATCTTCATCAGATTCAGGGCCATAATACGAAAACTCACCTATGGTATTCAGATGGGCGTTTGCTGATGTGTTTGTTGATTAAGATCATCAACCATATCCTAAGATGTCAAGGATGTTAGTACCATCCCAAACATGATCTGAAATCTTCTTATGAATGCGCTTGGTTGCATCGTGCAGTGTTCATTTAGCTGTCATAAACTTTAGAAGTTTCGACCAGCCAACAGCTTGTCTTGTGTAGCTTCAAGCTCTTTGATTCCATCTGGCGGCCGAGAGCTCTATTCACCTTCTTCTCTTTCTGCAACTTAGCATAGCTACTCTTTCAGCACCTTAATCTCATTGTTCTTCATCTATTTGATCGCCTAGATCGCAACAATATTTTTCCACTGGGTAACCCAAGATCGAGTGAGGCTGCGCAGAATTCCGGAGGAATTGTAGAGGGTTAGAATAGCACATTTGTCTCAAAATAGGCTCCTTCAAGAGAATGGCTTTTGTATTTGGGGGCTTGAAAGGCTCATCTCCTTGAGCATAGCTCCCAGCATGATGCTGGCTGGAACACCAACAGTCTCCCTAAAGTTGTAATCATGAAACGACAAAGATATTATTATCTTGTTTATATAGAAAGAAGGCATGACAAGTAATGGTAGATTGAACTGATCATCAAGTTTGAGATTCTATTTGATGCACGTTAATTAAACCATCTAAGCAGAGTGAACTGATCAGCAGAATTACAGCTGAATCCTTTCATCAGAATAGAACGGTACACTAAATAATGTTCTAGTTGAAAAAACAAGAGTTCATAGCTACTGCCATGCCAATGAAGTATCATATTTTGGTGTGTACCAAGCTACTATTTGTCGTGTATCTCTTAAGTTTGCATGAAGGAGACACATGATGTAAATACCTTCATAAGAAGGGACAATGTTTGATCAGAAGAGATGATCGAAAAGTGACTCAATATCATGTTTAGCTTCAGGAATAAGAAAATGACTAGACACCTAGCACATGGCGAAGTATTTTTATTTTTATTTTCTCACCATCAGACACAATGTTTTAAAACCTACACCTCGAGCATAGGCTTGTATATTATTGATTCGCTAACTTCTTCAGTCTTGCTAGACTACAAATTTGTTTCTCTAAAGGGACAATAAATCTGGGATGGATCAAACCCAGAATCAAGGACATGAGATGATCATTTAAAACGATGATCCATTGCATCAAATCAGTCGTAGTAGCAGAAAGACGACACAAAATCAAGAAGATATGACCTGACCTGCCATAAGTTTCGCCGCGCGCATCGAAGAGCGCATCCAATCTATCAGCGCCTGGAAGAATAGAGTCACGAGCAATGGAGGAGCAAACCCTAGGGCGTGTGTGGTGGGGCTTCAGATCTGGTCTCACACTACAGCGACGGGGGAGGACGAAGTCATGACATGGGTATGGATAAAAGCGCCGGTGGGTGTCTTATGCCCCTGTGCAGCACGTGGAGCGGTGGAGGTATGTGGCTTACATGGGCTTTCAAATAGGGAAATGGGCCTATCAGTTTTTTATCACATGCTTCTCTTTTGTTTAACTCCCGCTTTTAAATTATTTGTCTTTAATCTCCTAATATAATTATTGTCAAGGACCCCAACAGCCAAATTGTTACTATAAAACTAAAATATGAGGGTATGACATCAACATAACAAAATATAATCCAGAAGTATTGTATGGACTATAGAAAATCAACATTAGGACACGATTTTACACAACGTTGGCCAAGGTTGTACCATTTGCATTTGTTTGAAGAAATTAAGAAAACTCGTGTGGTACTATATTATGCAAGCATGCAAATATTTTAAGCAATGCTAAATGAAGAACACTGATAATTACTTACGTCGCACTTAAAAGTACAAAACCAGCTTAAGAGATAACTAAAAGTAATCTCTACATGAGCGGCACATGACTTGCGTTGCATTATGAACAGTAAAACAATGAAGGAAAAAACAAATAATGAATGCAATCATAGAAAATAAGGAAATATATTGCAAACATGCTAATAAATTGTTCAACGTTAGTAGTGCCCTAACACACAAAGGACCATGAGCCGTGTCCACATCGGAGCCATTTATCACTTAATACATAGATAGAGTCTAGGACAATATACCGGAGGATAACGGCTGATCGTTACCGAGACCATCATTCAAAATACAACACCAGAGTTCTGTCGTGACAGAAAACGTGGCAGAAATCCTACCGCGGCAGAGAGTTGGTCACGAGTCCTGTTGCGGCAGAAAACATGGCAGAAATCCTGTGGCGGCAGAAAACTGGCATACACCAGATTGTCGTTACTCCAGTTATGAGCACAGTATACACGATACGCACAAAAATACCTTATTAAATAAATATCCTGATGAACCATGATCAAAAGCATGCTAATAAGTTGATAACTGCATAAAGCCAGGAATTTACAGTGTCTTATTACCCAGTCAAAGTATGTTGGATCAGGACGAACTACATACTAATAAGTGCAGACAGATAGTGAACCAAGAAGAGTAGTTGTCTTTCTTAGGACAGGCATAGCGGGGCTGAATAGGCTACACAAGTGTCCAGCATCAGGGTGAAGCAAAAGAGCCAACACACAGCCGACCTAAGTCACCAAAAGGCTGCATTCCTATATTAAAAAATGAACACAGAATAAAGAACACAGTTTTCGTATCCACCCACTGGAGCAAAACATGAGTCTTCTGAACCTCTAAGAATACATTAAACCATATGTAGATCTGTTCAAGCACCATACCTGTCAATAGCTTAGTTTTTCTTCTTCTTGGTATCTTTCTCTATCGGATTTTTCTGCACCGTGTTAGCCCGACATCTATAGATATTTCAGGCAAATTTTGGATCACTAAAGACACTAAGGTCCACAATATATCTAGAAGTCAATAAATACTTGTCCAGTACTAAGGCATAATTAACCTATTAGTATCGGTCGGATCCGTAGTGGACAGAACAGCTGGAGCATCTGAATCATCACTCTTGTCTACGGAAGCGGCGTTGGATGTCGCAGGTGTAAAATTTGGGTGATCAATTAAGGCCAGACCAATCTGACATAGAAAGTGGGCATTTAATCGGAAACAAACAAATGTTATCTATCTGATGTATACTAACACACACACATATAGATATGTCATATGATCATCAATAAATATCAAATCCGCCTAGAACTATTATTGTAAGCAAAAAAAACTGGTCCATATATATCTAAAGAGCTATGATAAGCCTCATGAATACATGGGGCCAACACACGGTTAATTACCTCTTTTGTCCAACATGAATAGATTAACAAAGATGTATGACCAACATGAATAGACTAACAAACATTTATGACCAATATGAATGGACTAATGAAGATTTTAAGGAAAAAACTGCGATCCAACAAGATCCTTTAGAAGCTACAAAAAATTGATAATTGTATATTCATCATAACAGGTCAGGAGATATCTTGTTTCAGAGCAAATACCTTTTCAAAAATTTATGATCTCTACGAATAAACCTATCTACTATGGCATCAAACACAACAGGAAGATGAGTTCCAGGCCTGCAACATGACCAACTAAATAGAAAGAACATGAGGGTTGAATAAAAGAGTCACTGCCAAAGTGACGGTACTGAATAGGAATCATAAATAATGTATGCATTGGAAAAAATGTAGGTCAACAAAAATAACCATAGTATGCAAAAATAAAGCTATACATACTCTCCTACCAATAAAGTATCAAAGCCTTCATATTTGGCCATTCATGTATAAGCAAGAATAAACAACCTGATCAATAATAGTAGTATTGTAGTAACATTCAGAATCACCAAGTTTGGTAACCGACTGGAGTCTGTGGGAGACGTTCTTAAGAACCAACCTATTTAGAAGATAGCATAAGCAACCAAACAAAAATTTACATAGAGAAAAAACTGAGTTAAGATGTAGCGAAACGACCAAACCAGTTTTCAGGACAGCAGAACAAATCATTGCAAAATTTAACAAAACCAATTACATAGTCAAGAACTACACCCATGGCACAGAATGCCGGGTAATCTATCATATCAGAGAACAATCCACGAAAACAGTAGTACAATGGAAAGAACAAACTTCAAGCAACTCACCGCAGAAGCAGCTACATCAATAGAGGTTGGAGGATCAGCAAGATCAGAGGCTGTGCCAGAAGAGTTTGTCTGACCAATGATAGCATCTTCAGCCAAAGCTACATCAATCTTATGGGTGAATTTATCAATAAGCCTCGTATACGTAGAAACACACTTACTGCTTGTCATATGCAAAATAAGCTACACCAACCTACCGTGAGCACATGGCATGAAAGAAAACTCCAAGGATGAACCGTTTTCTAGTTAGAGCAGCCAATGGTATAGTAAGAACAGAATGTGTAAGAGAAAATGGAAAGATGCCTAAGACCATAAGACTTCATAAGTTAAAACGCAAACTTGTTTAAGGGATAATCTAGAAAGCTTGAATGCCAAGAAAAATGGCTAGTATCAGGGAGATGGCAAACCTGTCCAGCCTGACCCTGGTGCCTAGTTTCAGGCTTGCGCACACCTGATGAGATGTTGGTGGCCTTGCGCACATGAGTGATAGAAGTTGTCAATACAAAATAGCACAAGAAAGCAGAAGGCCTGAATATCTGCGAATAGCTATTGGCCTGGTCGTAAATACCTAATACTAAGAAGATTGTTGACCAAAAGAGCGGTCATCCTTCTATGATATCCAGGTCTCTCTCGTTCAATAATGGAGTGCATTTATCAAGAAACATATCACACCATTGCCTGAATGCACTATGAAGCAAGGGATTTACTATATGGAAAATGGCCCAGAGTTGCCATGTCTAAATATTGACTATCTAAAAGGGTAGCTCAAGCAAATAAATAATTTGTGTATAGAGAAGTAAAAAAATATTCATTAGTAAACCACATGTGATTCTGAAAAGAAGACCTTACCACACATCAAACCACAATACTAAGATATGAATAAACAAATTGGTTATCACATCACCAAGATCTTATGTAGCATTACTTTTTTACATAGATTTAACGGTTTATGCATCCAGTTTGGACCATTATCGATGGTAGCATTAGCACAAGACACCAGCACAAAACATTATTATGAAAATTTGCTACATGCTTTGAATCAAGCTACATGCTTTCACCTATGATACACAAAAGAAGAATTCACCTTCAAGAAAAAACAGCCCGCGAGCAATCCCAACTTAATAAAAATGCTACATGAGGGCGCAAGGGTCAATTGGCAAATCGAGTCACTCACCTTGACTAACATATCTTGATGTTTGGTTCCAGCTTTTGGGGCTCCTGCAACAACTCCGACAAGTACAGGAAGTGCACCAGCAACACCATCCAATCCAACCTAGGAGACAAGAGGGAAACATAGGCAACAATTTAGAATGGCCATTTACAGAATAAACACACCAAAAAATAAGCCTATGTATTATACCAGGGAACGGCGGCACCGACGTTGTTGCTTGGACGAGCGAGACTCCATCCTACTTTTCTTTCCCGAGCCGCTACAGATAAAGATAGACTTTCCATTATGCACTATCAAGATCCAGCCCCAAACCCTTGGTCCTCATTGACAATCCAAAGCATACATGATATTGACAATAGGCTTCACTTTTATCATGTACGTATAGAACTTGGGTAAAGATAATTTTGAAGCAGCAAATGGCACTAGGTAGGCAGCAGTAGTTCAGAGAATTGAATAATAAGAACTTGCTCCAAATTCAGCTATGGGTATCAGCTGCGGAAATCCAAAGCTAAAATGTTCTAACGATATCGAATAGATGCACATAATACTGCACACTTGCTGAAAAGACGATCAAGTAATATCTCGGATACTTGCATGATTGCCACAATAAACATCAAATAATTTTTCTGGAAATCATAAAATCCAAAGATGAATCATCTCAGCATTATCAGAAATAACTAACATCAACCCAGCAATTGAAAAACAGGTAATTTGCAGTTTGTACTACACATCTGCAACCTATACTGTTGACATGTTTCAAGCCTTTCTGCTGCACAAGTACATAAGATCTCAATAGAAACTATAAGATCATCAAGTCAATGCGTCCTAGAATTATCTTATCATCCGCGATTTATTTTCCATACGAAGTGCATATGAGAGGCTGATTGAGTATACCGAAATATAGACGCTCTTGATATCCATCACCTGAGCACTCTTGATGCGGAATTTGATTCTGGTTAGCACAACCCTCACCTCAATTGTGTCCTGTTGTTGCCTTGATGATGATTATAATTATTCTCCAATATCCCTAATCCAGTATAGATCATAAACAGTTCTAAACAGATCAAGAATTGTTCTAGTAATAAATTACAATATAGAGAAAAATACATACAGGTAGGAGGAGTTAAGAAGAAAAACTTCCTGTCCCATGTAGATCAAGTAGGCGTCGACGGCGAGGCTACAAACAAGAAGAAAATCAACAGGGAGGAAGAATCCATGGTAGAGGAGGTTGGTCAAGGGCGGTGTCAATCTTGTGCATGGGAGAAACGGTGGCAGCCTTGCCTGTCCGTTGGTGTGCCGCTTCCCCACACGTGCTCCTCCTCGTCATGGTCCGCGGCGGCTTTGGTCTCTCTCCTGCAGGGCAGCGGTAACCCCACGCTCAGTCTCACATGGAGGATGCTCCGAGAGGGTGGAAGACGCTCCTGCTCATGGTGGGGAAGGACGCTGTGGAGAGGGACGGAGAGGAGACGCGGGAGAGCTGTGAGGGCATGGGAAAATGGGGAAAATAGTTGCGGCCCTCTACCTCCTGCGTGCGAATGGACGAGGACGAGGACCATGGTGCCGGCGCAAGGAGCAGGGAGCCGCGGCCGTCGTGCCCACTGCCTGGCCGGCGCACGCTCGGGCGGTGAGGACGGCGGCGTGAGAGGAGATGCGGGAGAGGACGGAGGGGATTGGACCTAGGGTTTCACCGTGGGCACTGATTTTGTCTAGCGTGGAAGGGCAATTGCGGCCCTTTGCACCCCTCACAGCCCCCATAAAAATAATCAGAGAGACTGCTAAGCGGGCCTAAAAACGACTGTTCCTAATGTCAACCACCAGTCCTGTGTGCACCTAGTTTTTACCGGAAATACTGTTCACGGGGTAAAATAGACTAACAGTGATCAGACGGTGCTAACACAATGTAAAAGCTCAATCCGACGATCCACGTGCGCTAATCTCTGTGGTGACTTCCAGGGGTTGCCCCTATTATACTTTTAGATATGGGTGTGAATGCACAATGCATAGTGATTTGGAGAAGCGACGTGCTGCAAACCTGAACATCAGAAGATATGTGCTTGTGAAGATCCTAGTCTTGCCCTCAAGATGCTACTTATTCACAAAGTATTCCCGCAATTTCTTCTACCTACATAATCGAGGCTGATATTTTATTCTGGTACAAATGCCGAGCAATGATACAAAGAGATAGTAGTCATATCATTAAATATGAAGTTAGTAATTTGAAGACATGCATACCACACTTTTTTCTGCATCCTACCTTTAAGGGCTTCAAGTGTCTGTCGGAGACAAGCCCTTTTAAGCACATGGTTAAACTAATCGTTGTAAACATTAGGAATCCTTATCCTTTCAATCTTCCATCTTAATCTTCTTAGCTCGGCCATTATAACAAACATCATTGAGAACTAACCCTCCAGGATTGAGGTCCAAAATCAACAATTATGACATAAAAAAGCTAATATCATGTCCATGAGACATCAACATAAATTTTAATGGAGTCTCATATGATAGCTTACCTTCTAGGATTGAAATTAAAAATCAGAAAATATGTAATCAGAAAACTAAACGGCATGTCCTTCAGTACACCAATTGTTTTGACTTTAGTCTATTCATATGTCCACAAGTACGTAATTGATAAACAAAATAACAGCAATTTCTCCCTGGAAATTATGATGCTGCTAGTATAAATAATCTATAAACTATACATTAACATTAGAGATTGCAGATTACAAAAGAACTTCTAGAGGGTAGATCAGGAAAAGACCTTTGGTGAGACGAAGAGAAATTTCGTGTAATCAGTACAATCGTGATGGATCAAAGACCATGGATTCGACGAGGTTGGTATGGACACAGATTGGTGCAGCGGTGCGGAGGTGACGCCATATCCCCCATCTAACACCGCGGCTAGGATTACCGCCATGAGCGTTGCCGTGCGCCGGAGGACAGAGGGGGAGGGGGGTGATGGCAGATCGAGCCTGGTAGAGGAGAGGGAGAGGCGTGACCGTGTGAGCCCTTCATGTCCCTCAGAAGCCTGGAGGCAGATGGGCGAACGCTCACCTCCGCGACCGGCGTTGTCGCACGCACCAAGTTTTTGTTTTTTTAGCATCTCGCGCACACCAAGTAGGTCATCAGAGATGATGTTGGGCCTAGATCAGCTCTAGTGAGCCTTTTGAACGCCAGGACAGCCCGACTCATGAGATTGCATCCAGATTGGTCTACAGAGTAGCAGCCCAAACGTCAGGCCGTTCAGGACGCGGACAAGGTCGCAAGTAAAAACGACCAAGACGCATGGTGGAACGACGGGGTAATCTGGAGCGTTAAGATCAAATCTGACGGCTAAAAATGTTAAATCGCTGTGAGAGGGACTAGCTAGGTGAGTTTTACTCTTTCTTAATTAATTTAAACCAAAAAATCCAAAAAAAATTGACATTGCGAATATTTACATGTCGTAAAATTTCACTCAACCATAAACCACGCCTTAAGAAACTAAAAACTAAAAAATCAAATGACATATTGTTTATTTGTCGAATTCACAATATAATTTCGATGATGTTCTAGTAACTAAGTGCAATATCTAAGTAATTTTTCATTGTTGCACATTTTTGTTTTAAATATCACCACACTAATTACCCCATATATTTTTTCCTAATTTTGAGGAACTAGACGACCTTATGTTGCCAACATTATTTGTCACACCATATGGTATAGTTTTAATTAACTTTATAATAGTATTACTGTATGTTGTACCATTTTTCTAAATCACAAAGATTGTACAAACAAGTGGAAAGTCCAATGATGTATTGTATTTCAATGCTTGGAATTATCTAAAAATAAGTTTTAAAGTAATTGCTCAAACACATCTTGAGAAATATATAAAAAATAAGTGTCAGCTCGGTTTGTTTCTTTTTCTCAAGCTACTTATTTTGTGTGCGAGAATAATACCACATATTTCATTAATAAAAAACAAGTTGCATGAAGAAACACGTATGGACACTAAAAAGGGATAAAATGATTATCCTGAAAACTATGCAAACTATTCGGATAAAATCTAAAGAGATCGAGAAATACATAACGGTTCCTAGGGTTTCCTGTAACCACCGAAACCAGCAGCGGCCGCCCAACTCCAGGGCCGTAGAGACGCCGAGCGTCCACCATTAGAATATACAAAAGCACCTTTGTCAACGATGCTTCGTGAGTCGATAAACATTTCTGCTGCACGCAATGAGGCACATGTCGTTGCACGTCGACCAGGGACTTCCCCGTGTTGTCTTGGACCAAGATCCGTCGCCTCTCATCGACGAAGTCATAGAAGAATGGCATATCCACCACCTCCAGACCAACGCCCTCGCTCCATAGAAACCACCTCGCACTGGCCACCATCGTCATAGAGGATAACGATGAGCGCCAGCGACATACTGAGAAACTGATCTTGCCAAATCTGAAGAACGGTGAGAAGACCAAGATGTCGATCTAAAGGACCGACTGGAACACATTATCATCCACTATAAGGCGCCGTCATGAACGTTTCCGCCGATGTGGGAGTAGAGTTGAAGCAGATTTATTTGCCGAATGTCGCTCCCAACACCCAACCACGCCCCACAACAGAACCCTAGTCCTAACTACTAGGTGAATTCATGTCTTGATTAGTGTACCTAAGGACATCTCCACCGTGCCGATCCAAACGACCACAACATGTACGAACCTATCTGAACTAAAATGCGGACCGAGCAAACCCGCCCAATGGCGCAAATAGCCATAGGCATCCGAGCCGACCCATTTCACGCTCAAATTTGGGCTGGCAATGCGTCTGGTTGGACACGTCGCGGACCACGCGTGTGTCCTCTCTCACCCGCACGAGACCCACCTGGCAGTGACATGTCACTTTGTCTCCTGTCACGGGCATGAATGCATGTGCAGCAGTAAGCAGTCATTGATGGACGTAGACTAGCGGCCAGATAGTGGGGCTGAAGCAAAACGATGCTTCCTTGACCACCGCGTAGGCATTGATTGCCCAGGAGGCGGGGTGGTGTCTAGGGCATTATTAAGGTCGTGGACGCGGCCGTTGCCCCCACAAACCATGCCACTGTCATTGCCATTTCCATTGCCACACAGCCTACACCGAGCCAAAAATCAACAATGCCTTCTTGGTGGAAGAATACCGCGAAGAACGACCACATGGCCAGCTCATCCTCAGGTCAGCGTCGCTGTCGATTGCCGACATCACTACCACCGTTGCTGTCGCCACCGCGTGGTCCACGGGCACGACTACCATCGCCGTCTTGCGCACGATGCTTTCTTGCGCCCCGCGCGGCTGGTGCACGTACTGTGGTGGTGTCGCGCCAACGGCGTCTGCACCATGACAGGCAGTATGTGCTAGTGGAGGAGTGCGCGAGCTATGGGAGCAACGCTCTCCTTGCGAGCACAGGGACGTTAACACCCTAGCGGATGGCACCTAAACACAACGCCGGTGCTGAAGGAGATATGCCCTAGAGGCAAATAATAAATGAGTTTATTATAATATCTCATTAGTTCATAATAGTTTCATATCATGCTATAACTGTATCAAGTAGAAACATTGCTAAAGGTGTGGTATATAAAAAACGAAAGGTCCCTAGTAACCTTTATTCAACTAGTTCATTGGGCAGCTGATGATCAAGGTTTCCTAATCATGGTGCTTTCATGCCAACTTACAATAAAGTCTTATCATCTAAAGATGGTGTGATGAACATTACCCACCAATGATTATTGCATCACGATCATGTCATATAGTTGACAGTTGCAGTTGTTAGAAACTGAGTCTCCTAATCCTTAGACCATGAGATCATATTGATCATTATTACCCGAGGTTGTTTTGACTGCATCAACCGTTATGACTATAACTGGGTAACTATAAAGATGTACGTTGGGTATTCCAAAGGGGCATGTTGAGGCCTATGTATCAAGATCAGGATTTGTTCTCCTGTGTAACGGGAAGATACACTGGGACCACTCGGTGAATTGCATCTATTAAGTTGCACATCGTATGACTAGGTCATGGGGAAGGAATTTCACATGAACGAGTAAAACAGAACTTGTTGGAAACGAGATTGAGCAAGGTATCATAATACCGATGATTAGATCTTGGACAAGTCAAGTATCGAAGTAACAAAGGGAATTGAATGAAAAGTTTATGGTTCGAGATGAAGGTGTTTCGTGGAATGCATGGGGGTCATTATGGGCATCCCGGTCCCGCTATTGATCATTGATCGAAGATTGTCTCGATCATGTCTATGACATTTCTGAACCATAGGGTAACACACTTAAGAGCACTACGACGCATACAGATCTTCCTATAAGATGGAATCATAGAAGAGATAGAAACTGGAATCATTTCGGAGAGAATTCGAAATGTTTTGGAGGAATAAAAAGGAAAAAGACCGAAAGGTGTTTCAGATAAATAGAAATCTATAATATGCATTTATTATATGTTAATTGTTAATTAATATATATTAAATATATATAAATTAATATTTATAGGGAAACATCCTCACCAGGGCCAAAACCCCGGAGGAAATCGGCCAAGGAGAAAGTCACTCGGAAAAACATCAAACAACAATCAGAGCCATTGTTGGGCCACATTAACTCGGCCCACACGGGCGGACATGTGTTGGGTGCCGCGTGGGTGGTAGAGTGCCAAACACCGTTGGCAGGCAACAACCGCTCAGACCAACACGGGTGCGAGGTGGGCCGTGCCAAGGCATACCCGGCCACTGCCCTTCCACCCCCTCGTCCACACGTGCCACTGGCGACGCAGCTGGGCCATGCACGGGTGGTCAGCCTACCTGGCGGACACTGCCGCTGATACTGGCTCTGCTGCTGGGCCACGTGCGCACGTTGGCCCTCCTGGTCGAGCTCTGTTGTTGCCGATGGCGCCATTGGCTACTAGGATGCTGTGGGTCAGCCCACCTGGCCTCCCCAGCTGGCTGAGCTGGTTGCTGCCCCCTCCTCTATTTCCTTTGCCTTTATTTAGTCCCACATAGGAGGGCCTTTGGGAAAGGTACACCCCCTCCACCTATATAAAGGGATGCCCATGGGTGGGATTAGACACACGAATATTCTCTAAGGAAATTTCCTTGGAGAAGAACTCTCTATCGTTGCCTTTGTGGTGGCACATTCCCTGGAAGGACTATACACGCAAAGACAACACCACTGTGGCACACCATTGTGCTACAGGGATTCCGGTCAAGAGATATACTTCTGCAATCTCGGTAGGGATCAGAGATCATAAATTATCGTCTTGCACCGTATGTATGCGATACCTCGGGGGTGTTGCCGTTAGTGGCACCAGACCTTCATTCGAGGACCTGGACAAGGGGTGATTGATACATTGCAAATGTATCTATAATTTTTGATGTTCCATGCTTGGTTTTATCCACTTTCTTGTGTTTTGTCCACAATTTGGAGTACTTTTCATATGATTTCTTGGACTAACCTATTAACAAGAGCCACAGTGCCAGCTGCCTGTTTTCTGCTGTTTTTGGTTCCAGGAAAGTCAGAAAATGAATATTCTCGGAATTGGACGGGACAAAAGCCAAAGTGCCTATTTTTCCGGATGTCATCAAGTGCCAGAATACGAGACGGAGAGGGGCTAGGGGGCCACCACACCACCTGGCCACGCAGCCAGGCCTGGCCCGCGCCAGAGGGTGGTGTGGTCGCTCCCGGCACCCCCTCGGCCTCTCCTTCCGCCTATATATTGCCCTCGGGACGAAAACCCTAAGGGCCCGATCAAAAATCCACGAAAGAGTCTATAGCCGCCGTCATCTCCATCCCTAGATCGGGAGGGATCTGAAGCTCTTCACATCACCCTGCCGGAGAGGGGAATTCACCCCGGAGGCCTTCTTCATCACCATGCAAGCCTCCAGTGTGATGCATGAGTAGTTCATCCTTGGACTACGGATCCGTGTAGTAGCTAGATGGCTGGTTCTCCTCCTTTGTGCTTCCATGTTTAGATCTGGTGAGCTCCGTTCATGATCAAGATCATCTATTTGTAATTATGCATGTTGTGTTTGCGGGGATCCGATGGATATTGAGATGCTATTTCAAATTGATTATTGATTCTATCATGTCCTTGTTATTTGTGATCCTGCATGCTTTTCGTTGTTAGTAGCTATCTTGGCCAAGTAGATGCTAGCAACTCCAAGAGTTAGTATTTATGCTCGATAGTGGGTTCATGCCTCTGGTAATCTGGGGAAGTGACAGAAATCTCTAAGGTACTAGATGTGATGTTGCTACTAGGGAGAAAACAACAATCCTTTGTTCATAGAACAATCGTATTGTTTACTTTACACGCAGTTTGTAAAGCAATAATCTATTGCTTGCAACTTAATACTGGAGGGGGTTCGGATGATAACCTGAAGGTGGATTATTAGTCATAGATGCAGTTGGATGGCGGTCTATGTATTATGTTGTAATGCCCAATCAAGTCTCAAAGGAGTCAAGATGATTAGTATATGCATGTATTGCTTTCTCGGTGTTTGTCAATTGCCCCGCTGTAATTTGTTCACCCAGCATGTTATCTATCTAAGGAGAGCCACCTCTAGTGAACTATGGATCCCGGTCCTCTTTCTTTACATACAATCTACAACTGTTTACTGTTTTGTGTTTAATTTCTGCAAACTTTTACTTCTTTCCATTCGATACGTTTAATCCTTTGTTTTCCGCAAAACACGGTGAGATTGACAACCTCATCGCAAGTTGGGGACAAAGTTCTGTGGTTGTGTTGTCTAGGTCTCCACGTTGCTACTAGCATCGGTAGTGCGCCCTGCCAAAGCTCAGCTAGTAGCACCTTTGAGGTGTTTCCTTGCTCCTACTGGGTCGATTAAACCTTGGTTTCATAAACTGAGGGAAACTTGCTGGTGTGCTCATCATACCTTCCTCTTGGGGTTCCCAACGAGCTCTACATCAACACCGCCATCAAGCATTTTTCTGGGCGCCGTGCATTGAGCCATCAAGCGATTTTCTGGCGCCGTTTCCGGGGAGTCAAGGACATCTTCACAAGGGGAGTCCCTCATAACCAATCTCTTTACTTTGTTGTTTTTGTTTTGCTTAGTTTTATTTTTGCTTTGTTTGCTTGTTTTGTTCTTCAAAAACACAAAAAAAAATTAGTTTTACTAGTTTGCTTTCTTATTTGAAAACCCAAAAAAATGACTACTCTTGAAAACACTAAGTTGTGTGACTTCACTAGCACCAACAACAATGATTTTATGAGCACACCTATTGCTCCACCTGTGGCTAAAAATACTTTCTTTGAGATAAAACCTGCTTTGCTCAATCTTGTTATGAGAGAACAATTTTCTGGTATTGGTAATGAAGATGCTTCTTCCCATCTAAATAACTTTGTTGAACTTTGTGAGATGCAAAAGCATAGGGATATAGATGGTGATATTATTAAGATGAAATTGTTTCCTTTCTCTTTGAGAGGAAAAGCTAAAGAATGGTTGAATTCCTTAACTAGGAATAGTATTGATTCTTGGACTAAGTGCAAAGATGCTTTTATTGGAAAATACTATCCTCCTGCTAAGATTATATCCATGAGAAGTGAAATAATGAAGTTTAAACAACTTGATAATGAGCATGTTGCTCAAGCTTGGGAAAGAATGAAATCTTTGGTAAAGAATTGTCTCACTCATGGACTGACTGCTTGGATGATCATCCAAACTTTTTATGCAGGATTGAACTATTATTCAAGGAACCTATTGGATTCTGCTGCTGGAGGTACCTTTATGACCATCACTTTGGGTGCTGCAACAAAACTTTTGGACAATATGATGGTTAATTATTCTGAATGGCATACTGAGAGAGCTCCACAAGGTAAGAAGGTAAATTATGTTGAGGAAACCTCCTCCTTGAGTGATAAGATTGATATTATTATGTCTATGCTTGTTAATGGGAAAGCCCATATTGATCCAAATAATGTTCCTTTAGCCTCTTTGGTTGCTCAAGAAGAGCAAGTTGATGTGAACTTCATAAGAAATAACAATTTTGGCAATAATGCTTATGGTAATAATGTTTATAGGAACAATTTTGGTAACAACAATTATAAGCCATATCCTCCCAACAATGGTAATGCTTATGGAAATTCTTACAACAATAATAAGAGTTCTCCCTCTAAACTTGAAGTTATGCTTAAAGAGTTTATTAGTAAACAAACTGCTTTCAATAAAACTATTGAGGAAAACTCTCTAATGCTGAAAGAAATATAGCATCTTTAGCTGAGCTCAATCTACTTTGAGTAAAATGGCTGCTAAACCTGAAACTAATGATAATCCCTTTGCAGCTACTAATGCCATACAAGTAAGAATTGATGAAAATGTTAGACTATTAGCTGAATTACATGCTAAGTGGGAAAGAGAAGATGAAATTGCTGGAAACATTAGTGTTTCTACTATCACCACCACTAGTGTTGAGGCTAGTAATAGTTCTACTACTTTAGATGATAAATTTTATTTTGATCTTGATGGTTGCAACATCTTTGAAGTTATTAATTTCCTACAAAAGCTTGCTAAAAGTCCTAATGCTAGTGCTATGAACATGGCTTTTACAAAACACATTACTAATGCTCTCATAAAGATTAAAGAAGAAAAGATGAAACATAAAGCTTCTATTCCTATAAAACAAGAAGATGGTTGGGAACCCATCATTAATATGAAAGTGAATGATTTTGATTTCAAAGCTTTATGTGATCTCGATAGTAGTGTTTCTATTATGCCTAGAAGGATTTATGATATGCTTGATTTGCCTCCTCTTGAAGATTGTTATTTGAATGTCCCACTTGATGATAATGCTAAAAAGAAACTTAAGGGGAGTCTTAATGATGTTCTTATTATGGTTAACAATGCCTATGTCCCCGTTGATTTCTATGTTTTGGATGTTGAATGCAATGCTTCTTGTCCTATTACTTTGGGAAGACCTTTTCTTAGAACTATTGGTGCCATCATTGATATGAAAGAAGACACCATTAAATATCAACTCCCACTCAAGAAAGGTATAGAACACTTCCCTAAAAAGAGAGAAAAGATTTCTTTTGCTTCTCCTATGAAAACAAAATTTGGTCTTAATGCTTCTTCATTTGAGAACACTTGATTCTTTCTTTGCTTCTTATGCCTAACTTAAAGGCATTAAGGAAAAGTACTTATTGGGAGATAACCCAAAAGTTTTAGTTGAGTCTTGGAAGTTGTTATCTCTCTAATAACCTCTCATTATCCTTTTTATTTGCTCTTTGTGCCAAGAGTAACCTCTAATGAGAGAGAAGTAATGATTGGGAAAGTTGTTGTCCCGAAACATATTTTTGTGCTTCACAATAAAAATTCGTGAGAGAGCTCTGTACGTCGGACTGAGCTGTAATTTGTTTTGCTTCTGCCCCAGGTTGTTATCTAACTTTCGTTAGTTCAATACTTTTTGATTTGAGCAACATAAGGTCTTCGAAAAAATTCGTCTTTACCTGCTGGTCTGTTTTGACAGATTTCTGCCATTTTCTGCATTTGCTTCTTGTTGGTTCCTTCTTGAGTTCTTTTGGGGAATTGAGATTTTTCGAGGGAAGTGCTACAGTAGCTGTGTTTTAATGGAAGTTTATTTGGTTTTAGAACTGAAACTTAAGACTTATTTATCCTAAGTGCACTAATGTTGCTAATAAAGATTGTGTGAAGTTTTGTATGAAGGAAAAATTTCAGGTGTATGGAAGGAATGAGTAATGAGATGAAGAATGGAATAAAACTCAAGCTTGGGGATGCCACGCGTGTCACCCCAAGAAATATCCAAGAAGTACAAGCGTCAAAGCTTGGGGATGCCCAAGGCATCCCCTTCTTCATCAATAAAAATCTCAGGTTTCTTCCAAACGCTTCATTTTTATTGTTTCATGCACAGTTGTGTTTTTCTTGGAGCATCTTCTTTTTCGTTTTCATTTTGGTTTTCGTTTGCTTTGGTTTGCTTAGTTTTCTGAATAAATTGGTTGGACCCCCTCTTTCATACATTTGGTTTGCAAATAGTTTGGTTTGGTTTGGAAAAGAGTAGGAAAGTTCATGCTTATGTGGTAAAAAGAGCTTGTTTTTGACTGTGGCCTATGCTTTGTCATGCCATGCTTGATATTGTTTTGGCTTTATGCTTAGTTTCTTTGCTGTAGCATGACTTGTTATAAACAATTGAGATTGCTTAATGTGCCTTGGATGAATCATGTGTTGTTTTAGAACATTAAAGCATAGTATAGTGGTATTCTCCTTTGATGCTTTATTTGGGTTGACTTGGCACATGCTTACAGCATGTTATGACTATCTCAAGTCACCATAGCCTTTATGATCCTTTAGTTTTCAACTTGTAGTATCACTTTATGCTTTTATCAATGATGTTTTGTCGCTCTGCATGATTATGGCCATTATTGCTCTCTTAGTTTGTCGCTCCCAGTCTTTTGCTAGCCCCCACAACAAAGTATGAGTTCCACTCATGCATCCAACTCCCTAAACCAAGTTATTCCAAAGAGTCCACCATACCTACCTACTAGATTATGCCATTCCAAGTATATTCATGCTTTTGTTTACCTTCCAAATTAAACTTGTTATGAGAAAACTAGTGATTAAAGCTCTCACAAACTTGATGGCACACTTTACTTTATTGCCTTTAATAAACTTGAACCATTGAGTCCTTCTTTGTTGCGTATATACTTGCGCTTTATAAGTTGAAATTAGCAGAACCATGTTTCATGGGGAACGCTTTCAACATTGCACTTGTACTTTGTACCCCGTTGATATCATGTTCTTTTGCTTACGGATCCCGACGGTGTGAAATAAAAGTGGAACTTGTAAGATCATGGAGTTTGTATGTGTGTTAGAGAAACGCCTGGGCCGCTAGCCTAAGCCATGCCTAATCATGGTGGAAACTTGCAGCATCACCATAATGAGCACTCTATGAAGCATCCTCAATAAAGACCTATGCAAATAGCAAATAAAAAGATTGTTGAGATGCTCATTGTCTGCTTGCCTTGTCATTTTGATTATGGGAAATCTCCCGTATCATGTGCAAGGGGTACCCCGTTGGCAGTTCTTAATGATACGCATGTACTTACAATGACAAGAGCTTCCTCGTGACTGAAGTTGAGTAGCATGAGGATCGTCTTCGTAAGTAAGGGGCATGAGATTTCGGTTTATAACTTGTCAAGCATATCCTCTTAGTTGTGTCACTTTAACCTTAACCACTTCAAGATGCTTATGATAGGGGCAATGAGAGCTGAAAGCTATAAGTACCATAATTTTTGGAAGCTCTTTATGAGACTTGAATCCATACTTCCTTTTACAAAGGCCTTTCTTCCACCATAATATTGAGTCTCCACCTTCTACCTTTATGCACCTACTTTGAGAGCATAGTGACCATTCTTAGTTCTATGTGCATTGTCCCAAGACTAGTTGATTGATGCATACTTTGATATTGCTTGTTTTAAACTATTGTATCTAGTCACTCTTATGAACTTTGAAGGTGTCCTATGCATTTATATTTGCTACTCTATTGAGGGACAAGCTGAATACTATTATGCTATGTTTTCTTTATGTGAAACAAACAAACGTCTTGCAAAGCATTGTTATTCATGAATCTTTTGTTTGTGCCTTTTCATGTTGCATCATAGTTTCTTTGCTTATTGCTAGAACTTTGTCTTTCATGCTATGATTGAAGTACTATGATCCCAGCTTTGAATGTTTTGCAAATACTTTGATCAAGTCTTTGTTGGTGCATGTCACCTAAAAAATTGTTCTTTCTTTTTATCACTTACCTACTCGAGGACGAGCAGGAGTTAAGCTTGGGGGTGATTGATACATTGCAAATGTATCTATAATTTTTGATGTTCCATGCTTGGTTTTATCCACTTTCTTGTGTTTTGTCCACAATTTGGAGTACTTTTCATATGATTTCTTGGACTAACCTATTAACAAGAGCCACAGTGCCAGCTGCCTGTTTTCTGCTGTTTTTGGTTCTAGGAAAGTCAGAAAATGAATATTCTCGGAATTGGACGGGACAAAAGCCAAAGTGCCTATTTTTTCGGATGTCATCAAGTGCCAGAATACGAGACGGAGAGGGGCTAGGGGGCCACCACACCACCTGGCCGCGCGGCCAGGCCTGGCCCGCGCCAGAGGGTGGTGTGGCCGCTCCCGGCACCCCCTCGGCCTCTCCTTCCGCCTATATATTGCCCTCGGGATGAAAACCCTAAGGGCCCGATCAAAAATCCACGAAAGAGTCTATAGCCACCGTCATCTCCATCCCTAGATCGGGAGGGATCTGAAGCTCTTCACAGCACCCTGCCGGAGAGGGGAATTCACCCCGGAGGCCTTCTTCATCACCATGCAAGCCTCCGGTGTGATGCATGAGTAGTTCATCCTTGGACTACGGATCCGTGTAGTAGCTAGATGGCTGGTTATCCTCCTTTGTGCTTCCATGTTTAGATCTTGTGAGCTCCGTTCATGATCAAGATCATCTATTTGTAATTATGCATGTTGTGTTTGCAGGGATCCGATGGATATTGAGATGCTATTTCAAATTGATTATTGATTCTATCATGTCCTTGTTATTTGTGATCCTGCATGCTTTTCGTTGTTAGTAGCTATCTTGGCCAAGTAGATGCTAGCAACTCCAAGAGTTAGTATTTATGCTCGATAGTGGGTTCATGCCTCTGGTAATCTGGGGAAGTGACAGAAATCTCTAAGGTACTAGATGTGCTGTTGCTACTAGGGAGAAAACAACAATCCTTTGTTCATAGAACAATCGTATTGTTTACTTTACACGCAATTCGTAAAGCAATAATCTATTGCTTGCAACTTAATACTGGAGGGGGTTTGGATGATAACCTGAAGGTGGATTATTAGTCATAGATGCAGTTGGATGGCGGTCTATGTATTATGTTGTAATGCCCAATCAAGTCTCAAAGGAGTCAAGATGATTAGTATATGCATGTATTGCTTTCTCGGTGTTTGTCAATTGCCCCGCTGTAATTTGTTCACCCATCATGTTATCTATCTTAAGGAGAGCCACCTCTAGTGAACTATGGATCCCGGTCCTTGTCTTTTACATACAATCTATAAACTGTTTACTACTTTGTGTTTACTTTCTGCAAACTATTACTTCTTTCCATTCGATACGTTTAATCCTTGGTTTTCCGCAAAACACGGTGAGATTGGCAACCTCATCGCAAGTTGGGGACAAAGTTCTGTGGTTGTGTTGTGCAGGTCTCCACGTTGCTACTAGCACCGGTAGTGCGCCCTGCCAAAGCTCAGCCAGTAACACCTTTGAGGTGTTTCCTTGCTCCTACTGGTTCGATTAAACCTTTGTTTCAGAAACTGAGGGAAACTTGCTGCTGTGCTCATCATACCTTCCTCTTGGGGTTCCCAATGAGCTGTACATCAACACCACCATCAAGCATTTTTCTGGGCGCCGTGCATTGAGCCATCAGTGACGTGCGAGAAGCTGCGCGACCTTGAGGTTGGACGGGTACGACTAGATCATCCAAGTTCCTGCATGGGCATTATACGCTTATGGTCTACAAGGGTATGTTACCGTTGTCTTCCTCCGTTACTGTATTACTTCCTAGATGGATCCTGGCTAGGTGCGTTCCCGCGTAGTTAATTTTTTGTTTTGTGCCACGGAACCCCTTTAGTTGTATCAGAGCACATCTATGTGCAGTATGCTAGTATGGATAGACACATGCAAAATGTGGGCATTGATCCTCTAGTTGTTACGCTCTTACATGTACTTGTTTATATCGCGGCACTATGAGATGAAGCGACCCGGACTGATCTTACGCGTAATCCTACGTGAGACTGGTTCCACGTTCAACATACGGCTTGTACCGTATAAATGGCTAGCAGGTGTCTGTTTCTCTCATAGTAGTTGATATAGCATCTAAAATGGACGGCCCCGAAAGGGGTGTAGTATAGACAATTATTGGATCCATGTTATGGTCGGAAGTTCATAGGTAGAAGTGGTTCTATTATGAAAACCTAGCATCCATGTAAAAACTACAATAGATAAAGTAGAGACACCTAACTTTATGTTGCAGGGAGGATTTGGATGTGATATGGTTATAGTCGTGAATAAGGTAAGGTAGTTTACTTTCCTATTACTAAGTTGTATAGTAGTAGTCATCGCGATGATGAACGACAAGACTGGTGGCGTTGTGGACTTGGCGTAAACCGGTGGCCTGATGGAGATCATGCCAAAGCCCATGATGGAGATCGAGGAGTGCAAAGACAACTATGTCATATCACATATAGATTGCATGTGATGTTTCATCTTTGTGTGCATCTTGTTTGTTTGCGAGTATTAGATACACAACGGTAGCATTAAAATAAGATGATCCCTAATTAATAGCAATGTAGTGTTCTCCCATTAGTATGCACCACTAAGAAAGTTTGTAGTTATGAAGCAGACCATGAAGATCAGGTGCTAGACATATCTACGTTCACATACGGTGGGTGCAAGCCATGTACGCACTGCGAATACACTATGGTTGGATTGGCGGGCCTAGCATGTACAGACATGGCCTAGGAACACAGTAGATCGAAAGATCAAGCACGTGTCACATGGATGATGTGATCGACAGATATAGTCCACCCTGGCAGCCGCATCAAAGGTCATGATGATCAGGGTTGATGTGGTGTAAGGGGATCATGTAATCACTAAATTGTCTTTAGGGATGATATTTTAAGTGGAATATCATTTGTTAATATGATTATAAATTCGAACTCCTACTATGAACTAATTCTAAGTTCTTTTGCAAATGTCTTATAGATTATGGCCATTCCCACAGTTCAGGACATCTTTGGTCCATTTATGAATGGGGAGAAACTTAAGCTAGATATGTCGAATTTCATCGACCGGTACCAACGCCTTAGGATGACCCTCATAGAAAACCATATCATCTATGTCCTTCGTGAACCTCTGGAAGATTTCCCCGATGACTCCGACGATGGAGAAGATGCGACTCTTCGTGCTCGACGTGACACCTTCATGACCGTCAAGTACACCATTACCCATGCCATGGAATCTGGCTTCAGGGTGCACTTCCATGAAATCGACGCATTTGATATGCTCGATGGATTGAAGAGCTTGTTCCCATAACAGATCAGGCGCATGCGATATGAGTACATGGATGAGTTTACTTCTATCAAGATGGAAGAAAACTCTAGCTTGGAAATCCACCTGGATAACCTGGTAGAGATCCATGGACACCTTGTGGATGTTATGGATGACTAGTTGGCCGACGACTTTGCGATAGATGGGGTGTTGTGTACTCTTCATCCCAGCTACAAAGACATTGTCATGGACTACATCATGAAGGGGATATCGTATACCTTTCATGAGTTCATAGCCAAGAAGAGGACTACCAAGGTCGAGCCCAAATATGGGATCATTGTCAACGGAGAAGGTATGTGTTGATATACAAGTAATAAATGTTTGCACGAAACACTTATGCAGTTTTCAAGTATTGGATACTTACTCTTGTTTTATTGAAAATAGGACCCTGTGTGTGAGAGTTGCGGAATGGAACGAGGTACTGATGGCGTGATGATAGCAAGTATTCCGGTTGATGGCTGGTGACACTCCTTTCCTCAAAGTTTATCATTAGGATTAGAAGATTTGAATAAAAGCTTTGTAATTGAGTTTGTGAAACTTATTAGTGTGTCTTTCTTATTGCAATACGATTATTCATATAAATGAGAAATAATTAGGTTGTTCTTTTTATATGAATGATTTCTTTTATGATTCACATTATGATTATGAACAAGTTATTCTAGTCTTTATCTATATGATAATAGGGCATTTATGAAAAATGTCAAAAGATATCAAGGACCTTCAAAGTCAGGAAGGATATAAAATTAACAAGAATTTCAAAGTCTCTACGGTTTGATCAAAGAGATTGTGAATTAAAGTTAATTAAAATTTGGCATAAAGGAACGTGTGAAAAACTATTTCACAAATTATAATGGTTTGACAAATCAAATCGTATTGATAAGTATAAAAACATCATAGTCATAATGTATGAGATACATATGGTCTGAAATAAATTCCATTGGATTAACGTTAAGAATTAGAGTCAGAGATTGAAACAGCAAAACACTCATTGGAAACATAAGGAACATCTAAAAGATTTGTGGAAACAACACCATATGAGATATGACAAGTTCGAGTTTCTAGAGATTTTGATAGTTCAAGATCGTTATGAATAATAAATCTTTGTGGTGTATTCTTAGGATACTATGAATACAAATTCCAAACTAAAACCAAAAGTGACAAAACTTGTATTGTCTTAATATGGTAGTTTCTTAAAGAAATTGTTTTCTTATGGAAGTGTTAGTGGAAAAAACATAAGTGTTAGCAGATTTTTGACCTAACCTTTGAATTGTTGAGTAAGTAGAACGGAATTTATTTTGGAAGACAAACTCTACAAATAGAGAAACTGATAATGATATGATCATAAATGTTTCAGCTAATACTTCATAAAAGTAGGATTCAAGAATTTGTTCTGCCACTTGCAGAATTTTATTCTTGATTCACTTGACTTCTTATTGAAATAAGATATACCTACAAACTACAAAGAAAGATTGATCGACCTAAGTGCAAGAAATGACGTAGAGTCATGAAATCCATATTAAGTTGGATTTGAGATTATGAAGTAAAAGTTACTTGATCTCATTAAGCAATGATATTTACTAAGTCCTTCTTGGTAAACTGCAAACTTGAAAGGAAAGAAATGAAACTTAATAGGAAGACATAAAAGCTTGATTTTTCATAAAGGATGTTTTTGACAAATTCAAGGGATTGATGTAACACCCTTGAATCGGTCCTATGTAGATTTTAGTACCTTTTGCCAAACCCGCATAGAAACGATTCAAAGATGCCCACCAGGCACTTGCGTGCGGGTGGAAAACGAAGTAATACCATACACAATAGTCCACGATGAGACCCATAAGAGCATATATATACAATAGTGACTAAGCGAGTCAAGAATACATATATACATTACAAAGATCCAAATCACATTGAAAACGATAGAACATCCGAGTAAGATGCAAATTGGACTAAGAGTCCTGAACCAATGGCGTCCATAACCCTGCCCAGGCCAATCCGGAAGGGTAACCTTGCTAATGTCATTAAACTCATCCCTGTCAAAGCAAATGGGTGACAACAAAGGGAAAAAGGAAAAAAGGGAGCGTTTAGTACCGAGACCAGTACATGGTGAGTCTTAGAATTCAGCAGCTCTCGCCTACATAGGTATGGTGGGCTTAGCGGTAGCGAAGCAGGCAGTAAAAAACCTATAGAGACTCGATACAACTATTGGATATTAGAGAGGGATAAGAGTGGCCTGTTCGGAACTAGCCTGATACTAACACCAAACGTAACCCATCCTAGAGTTTCCCCTAGAGACCAAACGAGGAAGTCCTTCCAAGGAACTCACATAGTTGGCAGTTTTATTTAAGCATTCCATTGAAGTTGCAACACTTACTAGTCAGATATAGATAGGATAAGACATTCCAATATCACAAGCTATTGGCACTTTTAATTAACCATTCCGTTGTAGTAGAGCTGATTACTAGTCATGCCAAAGTCATATTTATAGCACTACTTTAATTTGAGTTATCTATGGTCAAGACACGATGCTCCAAGTAGTCCATAACCATGGGCACGACTTTTCGAAAATATTTACCCCGCAGGGGTGCACAAATAGAAACACATGCACAATCAACCTTGTAACATCTCAAAAATATTAAAGGGGAATATCAATTTCCAATCACCAAAATTAGGGTTAACAAAAGCGTTTACTATTAAACACTATATGAATGCATGTGTGTTTATTAGTGATGTATGAATGCTTGTTATGCCATGTTTGTTTGTTATATATGTTGAAGATAGTCTAAGGATCAAAGCAAGATCATCTAGGCAAAATCCAAACCAAAGCAAATCAAAAGAAAATCAAATTATAAGCCATATGATCTAATGGTCAGTTTTGCCAAAGTTAACACCTAACCCACTTTGGGCATCTGTAGTAAATGATTTCAAACAGAAACAATTCTATTCCTTTTCTCACCTTGCTAGACCAAGTGACAATGAACCCAAGTGAACTATCAAAACTTATAGAAACAAATTCAAATCCATTTGAGGGAATTTTCAAAATTGAATCAAGTGCATGCATCTAGATAGCCATTTTTCAAAAACCAACCAAACCTTCTCCACTTGACCAATCCTAGCAACCAGAGACACTCAAGCATATGACCAACACAATCACCAAATATTATTTGAAAATTCAAATATTTCTTTCATGCGGCCATTTAATCAAACACTTAGTAGGCATAATACAGATATACCAACTATGCACTATTTGAATCAATCTAGTGATCACCTTTGAACTCGATTGAGCCTCTCTCACTCGCCCACGATCACCCCAGTACCAGCCCGTGCAGCTAGCACCACTCACTCGACCAAATGACTAGTGTCAGCCTGTACTCGAGCGTGCCATGCCGGCCGGACATGGACACGATGCCACAAGCCTTGTCGTCCTCTCCCCGACCACTAGCAGCTAGGCGTGACCTCACCGCACCCCCAGTCCACGCCTTGGCCAACGACAGCCAGTGGAGACGCCAGCACAGCCACGCCCATTTATCTCTCTGCCATGCCGAGCACACGCCAGAGCACCGAGCCGTCCCGCGTAGCCATGCCGCGCCTCACTCTCCCCTTGCGTAAATGCATTCGCCGCGTCACCAGCGACCTCCTAGACATGACCGTTTGACGCCGCGCGCTCCGTGACCACTATACACCATGAAGAACACCCGCGGTACCCGAGCGGAGCATGGACGTCCCCCCGCGCCTCGCCATGCCACTGTGTGCATGATGATCGCCGAAGAGCACCGCATCGACCTACACCCTAAGCCATACCTATATCGCCCTGTAGCGATGTCGTCGATGAGCCCAAGCCATGCCTCACCGCTCCCCTCGCTAGGGTATAAATAGACCCCTCCCACTACCTCAAAATGCACACCACTCGACTCACCTCTCCCTAGGAACCCCTCTGACCCGTCCCCGAAGCAAGGGGAGCAGCGCATCACCGGAATTCCTCCAGAGCCTGACGCTGCTGTGGTGGAATTGAGCCAGGGATTGGAGCCACCCCGGGAGCTACCGCGACCACCATTCGAACCACCATCGTCTATCAGCTTGTTGGCCCCCATCGCCGGACCTAGCTGGAGCCTGGCTAATTCCCCATCGACCCCCACCATCGAGCTAGGGTTGAAATCCTCCCCTGCGCGCCGTGCGACGGAGATGATGACGCTGAGCCGTTGATCGTGCTCTAATTGTGCGGCTGAGATGCACGCATACCGCTTCGCGTGAGAATAGCCGCTGACATGTGGGACCAGCGTTAGTGCAGCCCGCTGCACGAGCGCCGTGCAGCTGGGCCGGCCCATTTTCTTTCCAGTGCATGCCCAACGATTCAAATTTAGATTTTCCTTTTTATTCAAAACCCTATTCTGTTAGTGACTTCAAAATTGTTGGAATGGAAATGAAAATCTCTACACACTCCCGTTGGATTCAAACAGTTTTAAGTTATAGATCACCCAGGGTAGAAATAACATGCCAATGACTTTTCCAACTTCAAACATTTTTCTAAAATCAACCATAAATGCTTTTGAGTTGATTCCAATTCTCAAAAATCACAATTGCCATGATCTATCTGAATATATGAAAATATATGGTTTTACAGGTAGTAATAATGGACTAGTATTAAAATAATGCTATATAGCCATTTCTAGTCAGATTAATTCTATTAAAAAGCAATATTAAACTTTGTAATATATGACAACCCCTTTAAATCACATTCCCAAGTATTGGAATATGTGGTGATGACATGTGTCCACATGATCCCATATTTTAATTGGAGAATATGAAATCTTAAGTATTTTTCAATGAGTAGAAATTGCATTTCTAAAATAAGATAAATAAGAATATGTAAATATTTCATGTAGTGATTGAGATGATGCTAGAGAATCTAGTGTGAGCTCTTGTGTGCTAAATAGAAGAAGTTAAGTATTGTTTGGTGATTGTGTACCTCGTATTTATTTATAGACGCTAGTACCGACCCGGGCTACGAGGAGGCAGAGTTCTACGACGAAGAAGAAGAAGAGAACTTCGACAACTGTACCAACCAAGGCAATCTTAACTATACAAGCTAACTTGTGCAGTTACCCTATGCATACTAGTGAGATGCAACTTTACCAATTCCAAGTTTTACTTGCAAGCTTTATTGTTTTACCTTTACTAAAGTTTCTTAAATAGTACTTATTGGTGATTAATGGAAAATAGAATAGATGCCCTCAAGAGCATAGAACTAAGCTTGAGTAGTTACACTTGATTAGCACCCCATCAATAGTGATACCCTCATTGATAGTTGCTAGTGCTAAACTAAAATTGATCACTTTAGATGGGAACACTTGGAGCAAATGATTATGAAAACCTTGGAATGATGAGTCATTATATTGAAATGTTTTGACATGGGTATTGAAACACAATGACTTGAAGATGATACTAAATGAGGCATGTGCCTTGACTTTGATAAAAACAGATGGTTGGGTTTGGATGTGATACCTTTCCAGCTTTTACCGTACAACCACAATGCCTGATTTGGGTAGGGCTTAACTGGAAGCTTATATGTCTTAGTATGGGTTCCCTTGCGGAAAGAGGTTAAGCTGAGGCTACCTTGTGAATATGAATGTCCACCTATGCAGTTCCCAGGATGGCAGATGGCCATGGCTGGGAGGCCAAGCTCATAGGGGAGGTGCCTATACTAGGGTGTGTAATTGAAAGGTTGGGATTGATTATTCGCATACCGATGATTCAGGGTTATCACTCACGGATGTATCAAATTTTGTGGTGAAAGTGTACCACCTCTGCAGAGTGTTAAACTATTCGAATAGCCGCGTCCGCGGTCATGGACAGTTGGAGTGGCCATACTGTTCCGTTGTCAAATGTTTTCAAAATGACTTGTGACTTGAAATATGACTTTGACTTGACCACCACAGGGTTGTGGCAATGAAAACTAGGTTCCCACTTGAGTAATCTAGATAACTAAAATAGGCTTTACTACTGTACTTCTGAAATAAAACTAGCTTATTGCAAACAAGCCTAGAGCTTAGGATTCCTACTAGAATTACCTTACTTGTGCTAGTGATAGTTTGCGAGTAATTTAAGAGTACTCATGGCTTTGTCCCTAGCTATTCCCATGGCCAGACTATGAAGAGGACTATCCGGAGGATGGACAATAGGAGGTCTACAATAACTAGGATCATCTCCCATCATCCGCATTGCCTATGACAATGAAGATGGAGTCTACTACGTTTATTTCCGGTACTTTGATGTGTATTAAGACTTGATCAAGTGATCAACTATTTGTAATACTATTATGGTTTGTATTGGATGACGTAATGTGCTACCAATTCTGTTATGTCTCGCAAAAAAGGTAATCCTGGGATTGCGATGTACGACATAACAGGCATTTGGACTTTAAAATCCGGGTGTTCACAAGTTGGTATCAGAGCCATCCTGACTATAGGAGACCCTAGTTAGAATGGACATCTGAAAAACTTAGTTTCAAAACAAAGGAAGTGAGTATTTATGAAAACCTATTCTCACTCTTATCCTTGAGATCCTTTCAAAAAAGAGAGTTCACATGTTCCTCAAAATTCTTGCAATTCCACATGAAATTTGACACACTTGATCACCTCACTAACTTACTTATCCTAATTGCTTATAGATGGAAGTCAAAAGTACAGCAAGTTCTACTAGCTAGGCAACGGAGGAGAGCTCATCTTTGAGAGGGACTTGATCTAGCTAGCGGAGTTTCTTGGGTGCCCGCACCCCGAGTTCTTTGGAGTGCAACTCAATGATCAACCATGAGGAGAACTATAGTGGCTGATAGTTGTGGATCTGAGAGGCAAGATGGATCCACCCACCTCGGAGAAGATACAATTCATCTTGAGGGAGAACAACTAGCTAGATGGACTAGCTAGAGCAATGCAGGAAGCACTCGCCCGTCCGTGTGGGCAGAACATCAACCAGATCAATGGCACCCGCTTCATGAAGGGAATATGCCCGAGAGGCAATAATAAAGTGGTTATTATCTTATTCCTTGTTTATGATAAATGTTTATTTTATATGCTATAATTGTATTAATTTGGAAATGTTAATACATGTGTGTTTAATAAACCAAAAGGAAAGTTCCTAGTTATGCCTCTCTTATGCACTAGCTCGTTGATTAACAAGATGATCAAGGTTTCCTGATCATGGACATTGGATGTTGTTAATAACGAGGTCACACCATTAGTGGAATGATGTGATGAACATTCATCCGAAGTATAGCATTACGATCAAAGTAATTGTGTTTATATTGCTATAACATCATACGAAGTAATCCTAGTCCTTAGACCATGAGATCATGTCAATCACTAACACTGGAAGAGTATCTTGATAACATCAAACGTCACACCGTGAAAGGGTGATTATAAAGGTAGGTTCAGTGCTACGAAAGTGTTATGTAGATGCTTAAGAGTGGGATTTGTCCATCCTGATGATGGATAGATATATTTTGGGTCCTCTCGGTGATATCACATTAGTTAGCTTGCAAGCAAGTGATGAGATCACTAGAATGTTATATCACGGGAACGAGAAAAGAGTACATGTCGGTAACGAGGTCAAACTAGGTATGGAGATACCGATGATCGAATCTCGGACATGTAATATATCGCGAGACAAAGGGATTTAGTTACTAGCGTTAAAGGTTCTCACGATCACATAAGTCATCGTTGAATGCGTAGGTGTCAGTATGGATCTCCAGGTCCCGCTTCTGATTATTGTTCTGAGAAGGGTCTCGATCATGTATGCATTATTCGTGAACCATAGGGTGACACACTTAAGGGATACCGACACCATTTGGAGCAAATATGTTTTAGATAAAGATTTAAGAAAGCGCTAGAATTATTTCAATAGACACCGAAACTGTTTCTGGTGAAATTGCTGAAATTGGTTCTGCATGTAATATTGAAATGTTGCAGGGGGTTTTATCTGAATTTTTGTTAATTAAAGTAATTAACAAAATTCTGAATAAAATTAATAAAAGGGTTTTATTAAATGAGAGAGCATTAAATTTGGACAAATTTAATGCATTTAAAGTGGAGACTTTAAAAGAGAATGAGAAGGGGCATTTTAATGTGGAGGGGTTACCACCACATGAATGGGGGAGGTGAGGAGTCACCCCCCATGGGGCGCCGGCCATGGGCAGGGGTACCCTCCCCTCCTCCTATAAAAGGCCCCCTCTCACACCTTCACACTCACACCTCCTCATGAAGGATCTCTCTCTCCCTCTAGTATTATTCCCCCATGGTCTCGGATTAGCGAGATACATGTTCTCAGTGGCTTTATCTAGAAAGGAGTTGCTACTTCTGCTGCTTTGCTGGAGCGAGGGACAGAGGTTTTCAGGGTACCGGACGTGTGTGCGATCACGGATGCACCGCTGCTTTGCGGTGCTGGACTTGGTGGTGCTAGACTTACTGGAGCTGGATCTGATGGACGTGCTAGAGCCGGACCTGCTGGACTTCATCACGATCTTGAGATCGGTAAGTTTACGACTACATCATCCACAAGTTCCATCTCGTTAACAAAGCTTTGTTGTTTTCGAGGGTAAGTTCTCTATGGATGTATATCCACCCGTTGCTTGTATCTAGTAGATAGATCTTGGCGTATAGTTCACATCATAGGAATTTTTTTGTTTTCTATGCTGCGAACCCTTCAGTGGTATCAGAGCCTGATCTATACGTAGGTGCTTTGCACGGGTAGAACACATACGAGTATGTGGGTGGTGATGATCATGTTATTGCTTCTTATATGTACTTTGGATATTGGTGGCATAGTGGGATGAAGCGGCCCGGACCAACCTTGCATGTCATCGCACATGAGACCGGTTCCACGACCGACATGCAACTAGTTTTGTATAAGTGGCTGGCGGGTGTCTGTCTCTCCTACTATAGTCAATATCTGATTTACAACGAGTTGCTAATAATTTGGTTATCATCGTTGTGGTTCCATGTTCATAGGTAAGAATGGTTCTATCTTCGAAAGCCCCAAGCCATGTAAAACTTGCAATTGATAAATTAGAGGCGTCTAGTTTAGATCGTTGCTGGGCTTGTGTCATGATATGGTAATGTTGTAAGTTGATGTATAGTTGATACTCTTACAACACACTTAATGTGTAAAGTTCCATAGACCTTGGCCTTACACACAAAGGAATGATAGAGATCATACCACGATGCATATGATGGTGATCAAATGCATAAACCATATCATCCCACTTTACACATATGATGTTCGCATCTTATATTGTTAGTTTGGCGCTTTTAATAGCATTATAAGATGATCCCTCATCTAGATATCAAGATAAATTGTGTTCTTCCTTAAGTATGCACCGTTCTATGGATCGTGTTTTGAGACATCACGTGATGATCGGGTGTACTTGACTCTACGCTTTCATACAACGGGTGTAAGACAGTTTTACACATGCGAGTACTAAGGTTCTTACTTGGCGAGCCTAGCATGTACATACATGGCCTCGGAACATGGACCGAAAGGTTAATCATGAGTCATATAGTTGATATGATGCCCATATTGATGCTCGCCTTTGAAGCTACACTGACTCACGTGATGATCGTACTTGGTGTAGTGGATTTGGTTCATGTAATCACCAAAAAGGCACGAGGGATGTCGTTTTTGAGTGGGAGTTCATTTCTAATTTGGATTAGTCAAACCAAATTTGTCATAAGCTAAATCAAAGTGAATTTTCATAATTTGTTGTAGTCATTGGCATCTATTTACTACCTTATGCTTAGTTTTAATTGAGATAATAGAACAATAGAATTCTGGATATTTACTTTACGAACTGGTATCGTATTGTTTTGAATGTCAATTTAAAGTTTAGAAGTCCTATTGCAAACTTTCAGCAGACTCTATTTACTCTATGAAGTTTAATAAGTAATATTAAATGAAGAGTAAGAATTCCAATGTTAGTATCTAATGTATCATGTTTGCCTCCATGATTCTTGATATTCAAAAGTTGTTTTAATATCGAGGTTATATAGGAGCTGAAATAATTGTTTCAGAAACCATCATGTGTGGAAGACATTGTGATATCTGAAACAATGTTTATGGTTGCAATATGATAGAGGATAATTTAACAAAATACACGTTCTCATATTGTATGAGAATTTGTGAAGGTTGGAGACGCTAGGCGTCCTAATCTACCAAAAAGGTTTTGGGAACTGATATTATACTCACGATTCATTCTTATAGGCTATAGTAGCTTGATCATGAAAGTTGTCATGATAAGGATGAATAGAAGATGTAAGTAAAATGTTTACTACACTAAAAGATTACTAAAGAATGGATTTTTGAAAGAATGCCAAACATTTGATGATGGTGATCCACTTCAAAGTGCAAGTCCAAAGGTATTAGTGTTTGACTATATACGCTTTGTACTATGTGTCATATGAATGACACCACTATTGATGTTGATAGATTCTTTTAAAAGGAATTGGAATTGCTGAAATAGAATCTACAAATTATTTGGTAGAAAAGAAAAAGTTGGAGATGTCCAACTTAGGTATATAGAAGATATACATGTTATGGTTGTATTCCTTGCTTGTTAAACAATGTGGTTCTTAAGTATTGGATACCGAATTGGTTGGTATGAAGTATCATACATGACAACGCAATTCATGAACTGCAATGGCCTAAGTAACTAGCAAGAGAGTAAGTGATGATGTTCATCGAAAACAAATAAAGTGTTATTGTGTTTTTCATTGTCATCAAACCTAGCCTTCAAGATTTTTTTAAATAATTGTTATTTTGTTCTGGTATTATGAGAACAATGGTTGTTCAAATAATTACCATATTCCATAAAGGATGGATGAACTTTTACAAGTCTAGTGGGAGAAATCACATCCATAAACATTATTGCTAAAATGTCGCAAGACAAATGATTGAAAAGATCACTTGTGAAGTGACATCGCTGTTTAAATTATATTGGAAAGAAAACATGAAGAAACTCCATGTTGATGGATTTTTGGAGTTTTTGATTTTGATCAATTGACGCTTGTGAAACTTTCCTCGAGATAATTGAAACTTCGTCCATAGGCCAAAGAGGAATGGATGACTAACTTATTGGATATCATACATATTGATGTATATAGTCCATTATATGTAGCCATATGCGATGGATCTTTTTGCTTCATATGCTTTCTCTAGAAATTTAAGTGAATATATCTATATATTTACTTAATAAGGAAGAAGTATGAAACATTTGAAAATTGTTCAAAGACTTTCAAGATGAAGTGAAAAATCATTGTAACAAGAAAATAAAAGATTTTATGATTTGATCATAAAGGAAGATATTTGAGTTACATGTTTAGCAAAACAACTAAGATTTGAGGAATTGTTCCATGATTTGTGTTTCCCGATAAACCATAGGAGTATGGCATATTCGAGAGATGAAATCAAACCATGTTTGACATGGTAAGATCAAAGGTGTCATTTATAAAGCTGCCATTATGTTTTAAGGATTAACGCTTTGGAGACTACCGCTTTTATACTGAAAAGAGATCGTGATCCTTTGAAATGACACCATATGAGTTATGGTTTGGGATAAAACCCAAATTGTCTTTTCTTAAATTTTGGTATGTTATGCATAAGTAAAATGTTTACAACCAAAGTAGGATAAGCACATCTTTGTAGGTTATCCCAAAGAATTTTTTGGCAATTCCTCCATAACACCGAGGACAAAAGAGTTTGTCGCTTGAAACGTCAAGTTTCTTGAGAAGGAACTTTTCATGAAAAGTTAAGTGGGAGGACAATATACCTTTGATAAGGTTGTTGAACCTTAGCTATATGTGCTAAGTAGCGCAGCGCCAGAAAGTGTCCCGGAGGCGGCTAAAATGCTCATGGCTCCCGTGATTACAAAGGTTGTGATCTTGGAGATTAGAGTTCCTATAGAACCATGTGGGTCGGTAAGAATCAAATAGTGAGATTTGATAAACACGTCATTATTGTTTTGACAATTGATGACCCACAAGTATAGGGGGTGTATCGCAGTATTTTCGATAAGTAAGAGTGTCGAACCCAACGAGGAGCAGAAGGTGCTGGCTAGTGGTATGGATCAGGAATTCTCTACAAATACTTAGCAAACGGATTTTTAGGGGTTTTTGATATAGCAAGTAAACAAAGTACGAGTAAATAAAAGACAGTAAGAATAAATGCAGCAAGTGGCCCAATCCTTTATGCAGCAAAGGACAAGCCGGTTGTATTACTTAAGATGACCAAACGTTCTCGAGGACACATGGGAAGACTGTCAAGTGCTTTCGCTTAATATAGTTGATTAATCTTCTTTAGCTTGCAAAGTGTTGTGTGGGTGAACCTGTGCTAATGTACCGACCTTCCTAGGACTAATACATACTTTTGATTATACCCCTTGCAAACATCCGCAAGTACAAGAAAGTAATTAAGGTAGAAACCTAACCACGGCGTTAAACTCTAAGACCCTTACGTCCCTTGTGCAATGGTTTCCTAACGGGGGTTTAGGTTTGTGTCACTCCGGCAATCCCTACGATTAGTAGCCAAATACACAATGCATTCCCCTAGGCCCATATAGGTGAAGTCTCATGTAGTCGATGTTCACATGACACCACTAGAATAAGTACACCACTACTTAAATATCAAACTATTGAATCTTTCTCAACACAACTCCACTACTAACAACATGACTTCTCCCATGTCCTCAAGAACAAAAGGAACTACTCACAAGACATCATATGGATCATGATCAGAGATGGAATAATGATGTATAACAATCTGAACATAAACAATAATTCAATGGTTCACTCAATAGCATCAACTACAAAGAGTAATCAACACCGGGAAAGTTTACCCTATGAACTATGCAAGATTCAACTCAATTGTTACAGCAATATGGAGATGGTGATGAGGGTGCTGATGGTGATGATGATGGTGGTGATGATGATGATGATCCCGATGAAGTCCATCTTGATGGTGGTGCTGATGGCGACGATCTCCCCTCTCTGGGAAGGAATTCCCCAGGCAGAAATCTGTCTGCCGGAGAGATCTTTCTCCCTTGGTGTTTTCCACCCCACAGAGGCGGCACAATCTTTCTGTGGTCGCTCCCCGAGTCTTAGGGTTTCAGGAGGATAATATATGTCAGAGGGGAGTGCCAGGGGTGGACCAGGGCGGCCACACCACCTGGTGGCGCGGCCCAGGCTGGCCCACGCCAGGGGGTGGTGTGGGCCACCTGTGGCCCATCTCCAGCCTCCATCTGGCATCCTTCGTCTTCTGGAAAAATAGTATTTTCCGTATATTATCCCGGATTTTCTGATCTTCGCGAATTTTGCCTCCAAACAACACCTTTTTCATCAGAATCCTGACTGCAGTGGTCCATGCTCCAAAAATCATCAACCATGCAAAAATAGATGAAATAACATAAGTATCATCTCTCAATACGAAATATATCAATGAATAACAGTGAATTATGACATAGAATAGTGATGCAAAATGGACATATCAACTCCCCCCAAGCTTAGACTTCGCTTGTCCCTAAGCGAAACTGAGCTCAATAAACATGGCCTCAGGTTTATGGAGTGAAGAGTCGATAAAAGAATACAGACAAGAAGCATCACATTCATCAATACATAGATCATAATAGAAGACAACTCACTATTATATAACTCAAATTGCAATGAGTAAAGGAAACAAAATAAAGATACATGAAGTAAATCATAATTGGTAATGGCAAACTTAGCTCTTGGTCGAAGAATAGTTGATAATTTGCTGGAGTTCACAAATAATTGGTTTTCAATGATAGCTTTCAAAGTAGTAATCACCAAGATAAGAGCAAAGTGCAAAACAAGGAACATAAGAAACATGATTGAATAAATCATCATATGAATGAATGGAACACAACAACTCAAAATGCTTGCTGAGATAGAAGGGAGTAGGTTTACTGACTCAACTACAAAGTAAAAGAAAGGCCCTTCAAAGAGGGAAGCAGGGATTGCAAGTCTCATAAAGAGCTGCCAAAAATTATGATACTTACTAGTTTTCAGCTCTCATTGCCCCTATCATAGACATCTTTAGGTGATTAAGGTTAAAGTGATCAAATATGAGGATACACATTGACAAGTTGTAAGTTAATACGAGGGCCGCTCCTCATGTTACTCAAGTTTAGTCACCGGTAAGTTCTTGTCATCGTAAGCATATGTGTATCATAGAGAACCGCCAACGGGGTACCCCTTGCCCGATGATACGGAAGAATCCCCATATCAAAATGACAAGGCAAGCAGACAACAAGCATCTCAACAATCTTCTTATTTACCATGGGAATATGGTGCTTTTCTCTCTCTTTCCTCTTTTCATAATCTCTTTTTTCTTTTTCTCTTTTTTCTCAATATCGGACTCTCTTTTTTAAGAAGAATGCTTCATAGATACTCGTTATGGTGACGCTGCAGGTTCCACCATGGCAGCATGGATTAGACCAGCGGCCCAGGCGTTTCTCTAACACATATACATAACTCCATGGACTTACAAGCTCCCCTTTAATTTCACACCGACGACATCCATATACAAAAGAACATGATATCAACTTGGTACAAAGTACCAGTGCAATGTTGAAAGCGTTCCCCATGACAGCATGGTTCTGCTAATTCACAACTTACAAAGCGCAAGCATATATGCAACATAGGTGAGCACAATGGTTCAAGTTTATTAAGTGCAAGAAAGTAAAGTGTGCCATCAAGTTCGTGAGAGCTTTAATCACTTATTTTCACATAAGAAGTTTAATTTGGGAGGTAGATAAAACAAGAATTTACTTGGAATAGCAATAATGCTACTAGGTAGGTATGGTGGATACAAATGGCAGAGGTTTTGGTTTAAAGGAGGTGGATGCACGAGAATAATTCCCTCTCAGTACAGGTTTTGGCTAGCAAGGCTAGGTAGCAAGTATAGGAGTTGAAGGAAACAGTCAAACATACAAGTGATAAAGACAAACATACAATCTTCCTTGGAAGTACAAAAGATCTTAACTAGAGAATACTAAACTTATGAGCAAATCAATAAAGAAAGATGATGAAATTATTTTTATTTAGAGTACTTTTATCTTTTTCATTCAACTCTCAAAAAGTGTTGCTACTGACCGAGTCAGGTTTGCCAAAACCAACTAAATTAATTCAATGATCCCAAAGTGCTACCAATACTAACAACAAGATCAATCATATAACCACGAATTGAAAACTAATATAAGCTATGAAAAAGAGTGAATGATAGAACTTCTCATTAATATTCCATAATAGTAACTCACACCAAGGGATACATATCTAACAAGAGAGGGGACACTTCCATAATGCAAACCATCCTACATAATAACTTCTCTATTTATGATATGACTCTACTAATAAGGTAAAAAGATAGAAGATAGTGATGTGATACTGCGGCACTCCCCCAAGCTTGGAACAAACCAAGGCGATGCCAAACCTGATGATGAATTACTCCTTTGGTGGTGGTGGTATCCTCTCATCTTCGTCCGACTTCCAGGGTAAGGGCTTCCCATCAACAAAGGATATCATGGTCTCCAGCATCCTGAAACTTGCAGCGACACTTATGCGTTTAAATCTAACTTCATACTCACAGTTTTGATTTTGAACATCGTAGAGCTGTGCTTGAAGTTCATTGGTTGTTTGGCGGAGTGAGAGGACTTCATCCTTGAGTTCAGCAGTCTCCTTTTGGTGCTCGACGATGAGTTCGGAACAAATCTTATGGATGATATCCACTTCGCGCTCCGCCATCTTCTTGTACCTAAAGACTTCTTGCTCTAGTGCTTCCATCCTGTCCTCCAGACTTCCTTCACCTTTAGGGCCTCGAACCTCTTTTATCTGGAGTTCCCCATCTTTAAGCAACAACTCCTTGGGATGAATCTTCAACTCTCTCATGTATGGATTGATGATATCCTCTAAAGAATCTTCCTTGGCTGATCTAGAGGAAGACATTGTAGCTCCAAATCTAGGACTCTACCTGTCAGAAATAGATCGAAATAAAAACACGACGAGAACACGATATACGAACCTTGGGGGCTCCGGGGGGTTATATATTATGAAGTTTCATATCAAAAGGAAGGTACTGGGAGAAAACGAGTCGGAGGCGGAGTCCGGGGTGGACTCACCACCTGGTGGCGCGACCATTGTTGGGCCCGCGCCACAGGGTGGTGTGAGCCACCCTGGCTCCGCTTCCGTCCCTCTTTCGCTTCGTAGCTTCCCTTATTGACTAAAAAAATGCAAAAATATAGTTGGATTGTATTTTTGAGGAACTTTTCTTACCAGAACTGTTACCTATTTGAAAACAGACTCTGCAGGTCTCTTAATTTGGTCCTTGATGAATTTCTCCGGAGTTATAACTTGAAAGGCATCAACATCTTCATTATATGAATCTCTAGCAATATAGTGCTTGAGTCGCTGCCCATTCACTACTTGTGTAGTATTATCTTTTAAAGAAGAAATTTTTATTGCTCCTGAACGGTATACTTCTTCAATAATGAAAGGTCCTTCCCATTTTGACAGTAGCTTTCCTGCAAAAAACCTCAGACGAGACCTATACAATAGAACTTTCTCACCAACATGAAATTCTCTCTTAAGTATTCGCTTGTCATGCCATATGTTAACTTTTTCCTTAAAGAGCCTAGCATTTTCATAGGCTTCACTCCTCCATTCATCTAAAGAACTTAATTCAAATAATCTTTTCTCACCAGCGAGCTTACAATCTCTATTTAGTTCTTTAACTGCCTAGTAAGCTTTATGTTCTAGTTCTAAAGGTAGGTGACAAGCTTTCCCATAAACCATTTTATAAGGAGACATCCCCATAGGATTTTTTAGGCAGTTCTATAAGCCCATAAAGCATCATTCAACTTTTTAGCCTAGTTTTTTCTAGATCTATTAACCGTCTTTTGCAAGATGGATTTAATTTCTCTGTTTGATAACTCTACTTGCCCGCTAGTTTGGGGGTGATAGGCTGAAGCAATTCTATGATTAACATCATATTTAGCAAGGGTCTTTCTAAAACTACCATGAATGAAATGAGAACCCCCATGAGTCATGAGATACCTAGGCACTCCAAACCTAGGAAAGTTAACATCCTTAAGCATTTTTAGAGAAGTTTCCTCGTCAGCACTCTTCGTAGGAATGGATTCTACCCACTTAGTAACATAATCAACGACAACAAGAATATGAGTGTAACCTTTCGAGGGAGGGAAAGGACCCATAAAGTCAAATCCCCAGCAATCAAAAGGTTCAATAACTAGAGAGTAATTCATAGGCATTTCATTGCATCTAGAAATATTACCAACACGCTGACATTCATCACAAGATAAAACAAATTTTCTTCAATCTTCAAAAAGGGTAGGCCAGTAGAAACCTGATTGTAGCACCTTTTGTGCAGTTCTACCTCCTGCATGATGTCCTCCATAAGCACTACCATGACATTTATGCAATATCTCCTTTTGTTCATATTCTGGAACACATCTTCGCATAATACCATCCACTCCTTCTTTGTATAAGTGTGGGTCATCCCCAAAATAATGCCTCAAATCATAGAAGAACTTCCTTCTTTGCTGAGCTGTAAAACTTGGAGGCAAATACTTGGAAACAATAAAGTTAGCATAGTCAGCGTACCAAGGGATCCCTCGAGAGCTTACCCCTACTGCGGCTAACTGCTCATTTGGGAAACTATCATTAACAGGCATAGGGTCAAAAGAGATGTTTTCCAATCGAGATAAATTATCAGCTACAGGGTTTTCAACACCTTTCCTATCTACTATATGTAGATCAAACTCTTGTAAAAGCAGCACCCATCTAATAAGCCTAGGCTTAGCGTCCTTCTTCGTCATAAGGTATTTAATATCAGCGTGATCAGTATGAATGGTGACTTTTGAGTCTACAATATGGGGTCTAAACTTATCACAAGCAAAAACGACAGCTAGAAATTCTTTTTCAGTAGTAGCATAATTCCTTTGAGAAGCGTCTAAAGTCTTACTAGCATAATGAATAACGTTTAACTTTTTATCAATTCGTTGCCCAAGGACAACACCTATAGCAAAATCACTAGCATCACACATTATTTCAAAGGGTAAACTCCAATCAGGTGGTTGAACAATATGGGCTGTAGTTAAAGCCTTCTTAAGAGTTTCAAAAGCTTCCTTATAATCATTATCAAAAACGAAGGGTACATCTTTTTGAAGAAGATTAGTGAGGGGTTTTGATATCCTAGAAAAGTCTTTAATAAACCTTCTATAGAAACCAGCATGACCAAGGATACTACGAATACCTTTGATGTCTCTTGGACATGGCATCTTTTCAATTGCCTCAACCTTAGCTCTATCAACTTCTATGCCTCTTTCAGAAACTTTATGCCCAAGGACAATCCATTCATTAACCATGAAGTGGCATTTCTGCCAATTAAGAACAAGATTAGTTTCTTCACATCTCTGCAAAACTTTATCAAGGTTGTGCAGACAATTATCAAAAGAAGTTCCATAGACAGAAAAGTCATCCATGAACACTTCTACAATTTCCTCACAAAAACCATGAAAGATAGCAGCATGCACCTTTGAAAAGTAGCAGGAGCATTACATAAACCAAAAGGCATTCGTCTATAAGCATAAGTTCCATAAGGGCAAGTAAAAGTAGTTTTTTCTTGATCTTGTTGTTTAACAGCAATTTGATAAAAACCAGAATAACCATCAAGAAAACAAAAATGGGTCTTTTTAGACAACCTTTCCAACATTCGATCAATAAAAGGAAGCGGGTAGTGATCTTTCTTAGTAACTTTATTGACTTTTCTAAAATCAATGCACATCCTATAGCCTACTACTATTCTTTGAGGAATAAGCTCATCATTATCATTAGGAACAACGGTAATACAACCCTTTTAGGGACACAATGAACATGACTAACCCATTCACTATCAGCAATAGGGTAAATAATACCAGCATCAAGGAGTTTCAATACCTCATTCCTTACCACTTCCTTCATCTTAGGATTTAAACGTCGTTGGTGCTCTACTACTGGCTTTGCGTCTAGTTCTATGTTGATAGAATGCTGACATATAGTAGGTGAAATCCCTTTTAAATCATCCAGAGTATAGCCCATAGCTCCTCGGTGTTTCCTCAAAACCTCCAATAACCTTTCTTCTTCCTTTCCTGAAAGTTTAGAGCTAATAATAACATGATATATCTTTTTATCATCAATGTAAGCATATTTAAGATCATCACGGAGAGGTTTTAGATTGAAGACCGGGTCCTTTTTAGGTGGCAACGTGGTACCCAAGTCTTCTACATGTAGGTTATGCTTAATAATCTTAGGCTGATCACGGAGAATCTTGTCAATCTCATTCCTTTCTTCCATGAAGATTTCACTTTCATGATCTTCCATAAATTGCTACAAAGCATTGTTAGGAGCAAGAGAAATAGAAGCAAGTTGTTCAACTCTAAAATCCTCATTATGGGTTACCTCTTCACAAGGTTCTTTAGCGAATTTCGAGAAATTAAACTCATAAGATTCCCCATCAAACTTAGTCAAGATTTTCTCCCTTTTGCAATCTATAATAGCTCCACAAGTACTCAAGAAAGGTCTACCAAAAATAATAGGATAAGTTTTACTTGCAGCTGAACCTAGTATTAGAAAATCAGCAGGGTACTTAATCTTACCACAAAGAACTTCCACGTCTCGTACAATTCCAATTGGAGAGATGGTCTCTCTATTAGCAAGGTGAATAACCACATCAATCTCTTCTAATTCGCAGGGACTGATTTCATGCATAATTTCTCTGTAAAGCTCATAAGGAATTGCACTGGAACTTGCACCAATATCACATAAACCATAATAGCAATGATCACCAATCCTAACAGAAAGCACATGGACACTAGCTTTCTTAGTTCTATTGGGATGTGAAACAATATTAGAAGCATCCTCACAAAATACTATGTGTCCATCTTCTATGCTTTTAGTGATAAGGTCTTTCACAATTGCTACCACAGGTTCAACGTTTATTTGTTCATCAGGTTTTACAGTTCTCCTTTCACTTTTGGTGATTACATTAGTTATCATAGGATGATCCTTTACCTTATCTAGGAAGGGAATCTTTTCAATATAAGGTTCAGGTAAGATGGGATCAATAATGCAATACTCAGCACTCCCAACAGGCACACAGTCAACAATATCTTTATAAGGCGCATAGTACTTACACCATCCCCTTTTTGGAATTTCAATATAAGAAGCAAAAGCTCTAAAACATTTTGTAATAACTTGCAAATCAAGACCAGAAGCATTACTAATATTTTGAAAGTCATCAGTTCCCATAAAAGATTCAATGCATTCATAATAATAATTTATACCTGACTTTCTACCTTTGTCATTCTCCCAAGCTTCAGCATTATCTTGAATATGGTCCAGAAGATCCCATTTAGCTTCTTCTTCCATGCGAGTGAATGATCCAGCACAAGAAGCATCCAATAAATCCTTGTCATGTAGAGGGAGCCTTGCATAAAAGTTATTGATAATAATATTGTTGGGGAGCTCATGAATGGGACATTTGAGAATTAGTAACTTCAATATCCCCAAAGCTTGAGCTGTACTCTCTCCATCAAGAGGCCAAAAGTTGTATATTTGATTCCGATCTTTATGAATCTCACTAGGAGGATAAAACTTTGAATAAAAGAGAGGCACTATTTCCTCCCATTCCAGAGCTTGACCATTCTTCAGCAGCTTATACCATTCCTCAGCTCTTCCTTTCAGCGATAATGAGAATAACTTCTTCTTAACTTGATTTGTAGTAATACCTGCACACTTGAACAACCCGCATAATTCGTGTATAAAGAGCAAATGATCACGGGATGGACAGTTCCATCCCCAACATAGTAATTATCCATAACAGGATCAATAATTTTTGTAGGTATTTTAAAAGCATCATTCTCAGCAGGTGGTGGCTTATGTACTACCTTAGAAGTGGTAGTAGCATTACCAAATAAGAAACTCAGTGAATTATCCATAACGAAAATAAAGCAACTAGCAGAAGTAAACAATACTCACATTAGAAGTTTCCTTTACCAGTTCCACTCTCTAATAGCGCTTCACTCCCCGACAACGACGCTAGAAAATAGTCTTGATGACCCACAAGTATAGGGGGTGTATCACAGTATTTTCGATAAGTATGAGTGTCGAACCCAACGAGGAGCAGAAGGTGCTGGCTAGTGGTATGGATCAGGAATTCTCTACAAATACTTAGCAAATGGATTTTTAGGGGTTTTTGATATAGCAAGTAAACAAAGTACGAGTAAATAAAAGACAGTAAGAATAAATGCAGCAAGTGGCCCAATCCTTTATGCAGCAAAGGACAAGCCGGTTGTATTACTTAAGATGACCAAACATTCTCGAGGACACATGGGAAGACTGTCAAGTGCTTTCGCTTAATATAGTTGATTAATCTTCTTTAGCTTGCTAAGTGTTGTGTGGGTGAACCTGTGCTAATGTACCGACCTTCCTAGGACTAATACATACTTGTGATTATACCCTCTCCGGGAAGGAATTCCCCCGGCAGAAATCTATCTTCTAGAGAGATCTTTCTCCCTCAGTGTTTTCCACCCCGCTGAGGCGGCGGAATCTTTCTGTAGTCGCTCCCCGAGTCTTAGGGTTTCGGGAGGATAATATACGCCAGAGGGGAGTGCCAGGGGTGGACCAGGGCGGCCACACTACCTGGTGGCGTGGCCCAGGCTGGCCCATGCCAGGGGGTGGTGTGGGCCACCTGTGGCCCATCTCCAGCCCCCTTCTGGCTTCCTCTGTCTTCTGGAAAAATAGGATTTTCCGTATATTTTCCCGGATTTTCTGATCTTCGCGAATTTTGCGTCCAAACATCACTTTTTCCATCAGAATCCTGATTGCAGCGGTCCATGCTCCAAAAATCATCAACCATGCAAAAACAGATGAAATAACATAAGTATCATCTCCCAATACGAAATATATCAATGAATAACAGTGAATTATGACATAGAATAGTGATGCAAAATGGACGTATCAACAATGATGAACCGACTGCATGCAAAGAAGCGATGATGGGCCTTGACTCCATAAAATGACTAGAAGTCATAGAATCCGTGATATTACCCATACACGAGAAATCAAGTTTTTGAACTTGGAAGACCCTCCGGAAAGGCATGCAGCCTATTGGTCGTGTTTGGATCTATAAAGAAATAGACATAGATGTTTAACATCTATGAAATAGTCGACATGTTGGAAATAAATTTACGGCAATGTTCAAGGAGTTGACTATGACAAGATTTGATCTTTCATAGCGATATTTAGTCTTGACGGATTAATGTAGCAACCACTACATATAATTTGGTATATGGTAGTTGAATAAACAAAACAAGGTTCTTCTAATAGAACGGTTACCTAGGACGTGTACATGACATGGTCCGAAGGGTTTTGTTAACTCAAAGGGTGCTAAAAGGGCATGCAAACTTCAATAGTTGAAGTAAGCATAGCGGAGTTTGAATCTTCACCATGATGAAACTTTTAAAAGAGTTTAAATTCATCGGAGATGATGAAGATGCTTGCATTTGCAAGAAATTAAGTGGGAGCGCTGAGATATATTTCTAATACATTATGTAGAGGACATATTGTTGATTGGAAATGATGTATCTTGTATTGACACAAGTTAAGAATTTCATTAAAATAATATTTCGATGAAAGACTTGGGCAAAACCGGAATATTTGGAATCAATATCTATATGGATAGATTGAGGCGCTAATATGGTTGTGCCAGACATACATATATGATATATTGAAAGGGTTCAATATGGAAACAATAAGAAAGGTTCTTGCTGCATGGAAAGGATTGTATCAAGAATCAAGTGTTTCAACACTTGGTGAGTAAAATCACATGAATATTTTGATCAATTATACCGTGATATGTATATATCCAGAATGTCCTATGCTCTAAATGTTATGAGCACATGCCAGAATGATTCATAAGATGATCATTGGACAATAGTAAAGATATTCTTATGAGGTTTGGAAAAACTAAGAATATATCATGTATAAGTGACAAATAGTTAAAGGTAGTTCATTATAAAGTGTTACATTGATACTAGTTTTGTCACAAGATACAAATTAAATTTATCTCAATTTAGACTATGGGTGGCACAATGTAATGGAAAGGATGTTCCATGATGGATTTGGATGAGTTCCAAAGTTGAGACATTGTGACGGATACTACAACAAAAGGCTAAGTATATAACTGCTATAGTAGCAGCAAATGAGGGCATTTGTGTTAAGTAGTTTGTTATCAAACTAGGTGTGGTTCAAAGTTGGCTAATACTATAAAGATATATTGTATGACAATAATATCAACATATTTTAACCCGAACGAACTAAAGGTCACACCAAAGGACCAAATTTATACAATGCCATCTCATTTGAGAATGAGTGATGCGTAGAGACGCAAAGACATGCAAATACACACGGACTTGAAACTGCCAGATCCGGAGATTATATTAACCACTAGCAATCGCGTATATGCAACACTAGAAAGCCATAGGTGTTCAATACGCAAAGTTTTTCAAACTAGATTATTGACTCTAGTGCAAGTGGGAGACTGAAGGGAATATGCCCAAGAGGCAAAATAAAGTGGTTATTATCTTATTCCTTGTTTATGATAAATGTTTATTTTACATGCTATAATTGTATTAACTTGGAAATGTTAATACATGTGTGTTTAATAAACAAAAGGACAGTTCCTAGTTATGCCTCTCTTATGCAGTAGCTGGTTGATTAACAAGATGATCAAGGTTTCCTGATCATGGACATTGGATGTTGTTAATAACGAGGTCACACCTTTAGTGGAATGATGTGATGAACATTCATCCGAAGTATAGCATTATGATCAAAGTAATTGTGTTTCTATTTCTATAACATCATATGAAGTAATCCTAGTCCTTAGACCATGAGATCATGTCAATCACTAACACTAGAAGAGTATCTTGATAACATCAAACATCACACTGTGAAAGGGTGATTATAAAGGTGGGTTCAGTGCTACGAAAGTGTTATGTAGATGCTCATGGATCAAGAGTGGGATTTGTCCATTCCGATGATGGATAGATATACTCTGGGTCCTCTCGGTGATATCACATTAGTTAGCTTGCAAGCAAGTGATGAGATCACTAGAATGTTATATCACGGGAACGAGAAAAGAGTACATGTTGGTAACGAGATCAAACTAGGTATGGAGATACTGATGATCGAATCTCGGACATGTAATATATCACGAGACAAAGGGATTTAGTTACTAGTGTTAAAGGTTCTCACGATCACATAAGTCATCATTGAATGTGTAGGTGTTAGTATGGATCTCCAGGTCCCGCTTCTGATTATTGATCTGAGAAGGGTCTCGATCCTGTCTACATTATTCGCGAACCGTAGGGTGACACACTTAAGGGATACCGACACCATTTGGAGCAAATATGTTTCAGATGTCGATTTAAGAAAGCGCTAGAATTATTTCAATAGACACCGAAACTGTTTCAGGTGAAATTGCTGAAATTGGTTCTGCATGTAATATTGAAATTTTGCAGGGGGTTTTATGTGAATGTTTGTTAATTAAAGTAATTAACAAAATTCTGAATAAAATTAATAAAAGGGTTTTATTAAATGAGAGAGCATTAAATTTGGAGAAATTTAATGCATTTAAAGTGGAGACTTTAAAAGAGAATGAGAAGGGGCATTTTAATGTGGAGGGGTTACCACCACATGAATGGGGGAGGTGAGGAGTCACCCCCCATGGGGCGCCGGCCATGGGGAGGGGTACCCTCCCCTCCTCCTATAAAAGGCCCCCCTCTCACACCTTCACACTCACACCTCCTCGTGAAGGATCTCTCTCTCCCTCTAGTATTATTCCCCATGGTCTCGGATTAGCAAGATACATGTTCCCGGTGGCTTTATCTGGAAAGGAGTTGCTACTTCTGCTGCTTTGCTAGAGCGAGGGATGGAGGTTGTCGGGGTACTAGACGTGTGTGCGATCACGGATGCACCGCTGCTTTGTAGTGCTAGACTTGGTGGTGCTAGACTTGCTGGAGCTGGATCTGATGGACTCGTTGGAGCCGGACCTGCTGGACTTCATCACGTTCTTGAGATCGGCAAGTTTACGACTACATCATCCACGAGTTCCATCTCGTTAAAAAATCTTTGTTGTCTTCGAGGGTAAGTTCTCTATGGATGTATATCCACCCATTGCTTGTATCTAGTAGATAGATCTTGGCGTATAGTTCAAATCGTAGGAATTTTTTGTTTTCTATGCTGCAAACCCTTCACTTCGCCCACTATGCAAGACGTGACTCTATGGGACAATCCTTGGCCATGCCATGACATCCGGAGCTGAAGCACCATGTGGATCACCTCGACTTCATGTTGCACGAGACTCAGAAGGAGCTGGACAATGCCCGTTCTTACGCCAACCAGAAGCACACTGTCGCAGCCGAGAAGAACCAGACGCTCACCATCCTAGCTAAGGATCGCAAGGCACTGCGTCGCTAGCATGTCAAGAAGGACCACATCATCGCTCGCCTCCGTCAGAAGGTGGAAACCCTTGAAGAGACCATCCATGACTAGGAGATTCAGCTTGAGGCGAAGGAAGCAGAAGGTGAAGATATCCGTGGATATATCACCTCTTACCTCAGTTATGATGACAACTACCTAGAGGACATCAACACGGAGTTCCACATCGACGAGGAGGACGCAGACTTCCTGGATGATGAACAACCCACCAGTTCCGATGATGAGTAGTCGCACTAGAGCACTGCCGTAGCTGTGAGTTTGTATCCAGTCCCCATGTATCGTAGAATGACATAATGGTTCTTAAAACCATCTGCTTAGTAGTTGTAGTGTGTTGCTTGTAATGTGTGGTTTGGAATGAATGAAAAAGGAGTTGTGGTTTTCAAACCTTAGCAATTCTCAAATTTAAAGCTTTTGAACCATACCCATAAGCCATAAAATTTCCCTCTTGTCTTATGATCTATCTCAATCTTCAGATGACTCGTGGCAACCCCTGTGGTAGCCGCTCATCCCAGGATCCGATGCTTTAGATTCTGCAAATGCTAGTTTCAGATCATGAAGCTGGTAGAGCTGAGCGTCAAGCCAATCTAGCCACTCTTTAGCAGATCGCCCAGATGGCACACAACAACCAAGGACATGGAAATCAGGATCACCATGGATCTAAGCTCAAGAACTTTTAAAACACTAATCCTCCTATATTTAGCAAATCTGAAGAGCCCTTAGATGCTCATGACTGGCTGCAAATAATGGAGAACAACTTAGAAGTTGCAGGAGTAGATGCTGCGGAGAAAGTACTGTTTGCCAACCACTAACTGGTAGGTTATGGTGGAACAACAGTCGTACAATGAACAGAGGACAAATGATGACTTGGGAGGAATTCAAGCTCAAGTTCAGCAGGACTCATGTGCCCCCAGGTTTGATCAAGAGGATGAGGGATGAATTCAGGGAATTGAAGCAAGGAAGGATGACTGTGGTGGAATACCATTACATATTTTTGTCTCTGGCTAGGTATACCCCCGATGATATTGACACGGAGGCAAAGGAGAAGGAAAGATTCCTGAATGACCTGCATGATGAGATGCAGACAGTGTTAGTCAACATTCCCTTTGATGACCTAGAAGCTCTAGTGGATTCTGCTATCCAGATGGAAGGGAAGATCAATCAAGCCAGTGAGAACCGCAAGCGTCGTATGATGCACCAACCTAGACCCCACCATACCCCGAAGTATCGCCCCAACTCGTCTGCAGGATTTGCACCAAGAAACAACAGGCCACCTATGTCCCGTCCGAACTTTCCCAATCGTGGCAGCGAAAACCCAAGGCCCGGAGGCCACCACAACAACAACAACAACACTGGTAGCCCCCATAACTTAAACCGTGCACCGCCAAGGTCCAACAACAACAACAACAACAATACTTCCCCAAGGACTTGAAGTAATGCTGTGCCTATTGCATGGAAGGACAAGTCAATGATAACCTGCTTTGAATGTGGAGCCACGGGTCACTACTCCAATGAGTGCCCCAAGAAGCTTGCTGCAGCCACCAATGTCACTTCACCTACCCAGCAATAGCACCGTGTCCAGCCTGGAAAAAGGTTTGCCCTAGGGAACCCGCACAACCATCAGCCATCTGTTCCACATGAATGCCGAAGAAGCCGAGGAAGCGCCATATGTCGTGCTGGGTATGTTTTCTGTTAACTCAGTACTTGCAAGAGTGTTGTTTGATTCTGGAGAATCGCACTCATTTGTTACAGAAGAATTTGCATGCACTAGTAAGATTCAACCAACAAATTTGAAGCATGTTATGATAGTTCAAATACCTGGGTCAACCACCAAAGCTAGAAATATTTGCAAGGCCGTGCCTATCGGAATACATGGAATAGATTTTTATGCCAATTTAATAGTAATTGGAACCAAAGGTTTGGTAGTAGTACTAAGAATGGATTGGATGTCGAAACACCAAGGATTAATTGACTATGCCAAGAAGGCCATAACCATGACCAGTAGCACCGGAGTATCAGTAGAGCATGTGTCTGAGACGCTGCCCATCAATTCAAATGCAACAAGAGTTTAGCCCAATCAACCATATACCAAGTCAGAGTAGTCTGTGAATACCCCGATGTGTTCCCAGATGAATTACCCGGTATGCCCCTAGATCGGGATATCGAGTTTATCATTGAACTAGTTCCTGGAACTGGACCCATAACTCATAGACCCTATAGTATGAACCCAGCCGAAATAGTGGAGCTAAAGAAGCAACTTGATGACATGTTGAGCAAAGGTCTGATACAACCAACTGCATCACCGTGGAGATCACCTGTTTTGTTTGTGGATAAGAAAGATGGTGCCAAACGTTTGTGTATGGATTACCAGAAGCTGAGTGACGTCACCATCAAGAACAAGTACCCACTGCCGAAGATAGAAGATCTGTTTGACCAGTTGACTAGTGCCTGAGTGTTTTCTATGATTCATCTTAGAACTGGTTATCATCAACTAAAGATCCACGCAACGGATATCCCAAAGACTACCTTCACCACCCGATATGGATTGTATGAGTACAATGTTATGTCATTTGGATTGACAAATGCCCCCGCTTATTTCATGAATCTCATGAATAAGATTTTTATGATCTTCTTGGATAAGTTTGTCGTTGTTTTTATCGATGACATTCTGATCTACTCTAAGTCGGAAGAGGACCATGAGTAGCACCTAAGAACCATCCTTGAAACCCTTAGAGAGCATCAGTTGTATGCCAAGTTTAGCAAATGTGAGTTCTGGTTAAAGGAAGTAGGATTCCTAGGACATATCTTGTCGGCAGGAGGAGTTGTCGTCGATCCCGCCAAGATTAAGGATGTTGAAGAATGGAAAGCCCCAACCACTCAAACCGAAGTCCGCGCATCTCTTGGATTAGCTGGATATTACCGCAAGGTCGTTGAAGGATTTTCAAGCATCGCAAGGCCAATGACCCGGCTGTTGAAGAAAGACAAGAAGTTTGAATGGACAAACAAATGTGAAGCAAGTTTTCAAGAGCTCAAGAAGAGATTGATTTCAGCCCCAATTTTGATCATGCCGGATATCACGAAGCCTTTTGATGTATTTTGTGATGCATCCAAGATTGGTCTCGAATGTGTGTTGATGCAGGAAGGCAAAGTAATATCATATCTGTCCCGACAACTGAAGCAACATGAGCAGAACTATCCCACCCATGACTTAGAACTGGCAGCCGTAGTTTTAGCCTTGAATACATGGCATCATTACCTCATGGGTAACCACTGTGAGATTTATTCAGATAACAAGAGTTTGAAGTATATTTTCACCCAAAAGGAGCTGAATATGAGGCAACATAGGTGGATAGAGTTAATCAAGGACTATGACCTTAACATTCTCAACCACCCCGGCAAGGCAAATGTGGTAGCATATGCTGTTAGTAGACTGCCGTGTAGACTAAACACCATGATTAAGGAAGACCAGCCAAGTTTGCATGAGCAGTTGAAGAATTTTAGAATGGAGCTAGTTAGCGAAGGATTCCTAGCCAGTATTCAACTTCAACCCACTTTGATCAGTCAGATAAAGGAAGCTCAGAAAGGAAATGCTAGTATTGACGGAATTAAGCATCGTATCGGTACAGGGAAGGTACCCGGATTCATTGAAGATGAAGAATGTGTTCTGTGGTATAAGGTGTTGGAGATATGCCCAAGAGGCAATAATACAGTGGTTATTATTATATCTTTATGTTTATGATAAATGTTTACATCTCATGCTATAATTGTATTAACCGGAAACATTAATACTTGTGTGTTTTGTAAACATAAGAGAGTCCCTAGTAAGCCTCTTGTTGAACTAGCTTGTTGATTAATTGATGATCATGGTTTCCTGATCATGGACATTGGATGTGATTAATAACAAGATTGTATCATTAGGAGAATGATGTGATGGACACACACCCATAGTAAGCGTAGCCTAAGATCAAGTCATTTAAGTTCGTATTGCTGTAAGCTTTTAAATGCATAGTAACCTAATCCTTCGACCATGAGGTTGTGTTAATCACCATCACCGGATGGGTACTTTGATGACATCAAACACCGCTTCGTAACTGGGTGGTCATAAAGGTGTCATTGGGTATTCTGAAAGTATGTGTTGAAGCGCATGGACCAAGATTGGAATTTGTCCATCCATATGACGGATCGATATGCTCTGGGCCCTCTCGGTGGAATGTCATCTAGTTAGCTTGCAAGCATGTGACTGGGTCACAAGGGATGACATATCATGGAACGAGTAAAGAGTACTTATCAGTAACGAGGTAGAACTAGGTATGGAGATACCGACGATCAAACCTCGGATAAGTATAGTATCGCGTGACAAAGGGAATTGGTTTCGTATGTAAATGGTTCAATCAATCACGAAGTCATCGTTGAGTATGTGGGAGCCATTATGGATCTCTAGGTCCCGCTGATGGTTATTGATAGGAGATATGTCTCTATCATGTCTACATATTCACGAACCGTAGGGTGACACACTTAAGGTTCGAAGTTGTTTTAAGTAGATATGGAATGTGCGTTGGAGACCGAATGTTGTTCGGAGTCTCGGAATGGATCCGGGACATCACGAGGAAATCCGGAATTGTCCGGAGAATAAGATTCATATATTGGGGATCATTTTCTAAGTTAGGAAATGTTCCGGAGTGTTTGTATGGAGATTCTAGAAGGTTTTGGAATGTTCTGGAAGGTTCTAGAGGATTTCTTGGAGTTTGCTTGAAAACCAAGAAAGGATCAAAGGAGTCCTGGTGGGGTAAGGCATGGATTCGTGGGGGAGGAGGACTCCTCCCCCCTTCCCACCGCCGGCCATAGGAGGGGAGTCCTACAAGGACTCCCCCTCCCCAGGCGCGCCCTTCCCCCCTTAAATAGAAGGGCAGGGGCGCCCCCTCCTAGCCCTCTCTCACAACTCCCAATCTCTGCCGCCTCTCTCCTCCACCTTTCTTCTGCACAGGCATAGGCGAAGCCCTGCAGAATTCTCTACTCCACCACCACCACGCCGTCGTGCTGCTGGGATTCCGTGGAGAAGATCTACTACCTCCGCTGCTCGCTGGAACGGGGAGAGGAAGGTCTGCTTTGACTCCGCACGTGTGACCGACTGCGGAAGCGCTGCCGAAACGCGGCGCCGGAAGGATCGTGCACTTGACCGACTGCGGAAGCGCTGCCGAAACGCGGCGCCGGAAGGATCGTGCACTTGACCGACTGCGGAAGCGCTGCCGGAACACGACGCCGGAAGGATCATCCACACGATCTTGAGATCGGCAAGTGATCGACTACATCAACCACGAGATCTAATCTCGTTAACGCTTTCGGATCCACAAGGGTTAGTTCCTATCTATCTCGTTGCTCATGTCTAATAGATTAGATCTTGGCTTTTATCTAGATTAGATCTGGGTTTTGTTCGTTCTTGCGATAGAAATTTTTTGTTTTCCATGCTACGAACCCTTCATAAGGGACGCATCTGTGTGCCAGCAGATTCAAAGTTGAAGCAAGTCATTTTGCAGGAAGCCCATGATACTCTTTATTCTATTCATCTAGGAGGAACAAAGATGTATGAGGATTTGAAGGAGCAATTTTGGTGGCACAAACTGAAGAGAGAAGTCGGAAGCTATATCGCCAAGTGTGACATATGTTAGAGAGTCAAAGCGGAACATCAGCAATCCGCAGGCAACCATTGCAGATTTCAGAATGGAAATGGGATTCTGTTGGAATGGATTTCATCACCTATTTACCTACATCTAGTAGGGGAAATGATTCTATTTGGGTCATAGTGGATAGACTATCCAAAGTAGCTCATTTCATACCCATCAAGACCACTTACCAAGGCCCGAAGCTAGCAGAGTTGTATATTGCTAGAATAGTCAGTCTGCACGGAACCCCCAAGACAATCGTGTCTGATCGAGGAACCTAGTTTACCTCAAGGTTTTGGAAGAAAGTCTAGGAAGGATTAGGAACCAAACTGAACTTCAGCACAACTTATCACCCGCAAACCGACAAACAAACAGAAAGAGTAAACCAGATACTAGAAGATATGCTGACAGCCTGTGTACTAGAATATGGATCTAAATGGGAAGACTGTCTGCCTTTCGTAGAATTCTCATACAAAAATAGTTATCAAGCCAGTTTGCAAATGGCCCCATTTGAGGTTTTGTATGGAAGGAAGTGTCGTACCCCTGAATTGGTCGCAAGTAGGAGAGAGTCAGATATTCCGACCAGACATCCTACGAGAAGCCGAAGAGAAGGTTCACAAGATCCGTGAACACCTCAAGACAGCTCAATCCAGACAAAAGAGTTATGCTGACAAAAGACGTCGAGACCTAACCTTTAATGTCGAAGATTTTGTGTATCTCGAAGTATCACCCTTGAAACGAATCCAGCGTTTTCAACTAAAAGGGAAGCTGGCACCTAGATATGTCGGACCCTTCAAGATTTTAAGTCACCAAGGAGAAGTATCCTATCAGCTAGAACTACCGGAAGAGATGTTAGACGTACATGATGTGTTCCATATCTCGTTACTTCGTAAATGCTTAGAAGTTCTGGAGAAGACAGAAGTTTTCAAGAACATGAATCACAGAGCCATGGATATCAACAAGGATTTAACTTATCATGAAGTCCCCATTCGTATTTTGGAAGAATCCTTCAGAACCACCGGAACCAGAAGTATCAAGTTTCTCAAAGTCTAGTGGAGCAACCATACTGAAGAAGAAGCCACTTGGGAGCGAAAATATTATATTAGGACTGAGTTTCCAAATCTCTTTAGTTCCTAGTTTTCTTGAATCTTAGGATGAGATTCTATTTAAGGAGGGAAGGTTTGTAACATCTCAAAAATATTAAAGGAGAATATCAATTTCCAATCACCAAAATTAGGGTTAACAAAAGCTTTTACTATTAAACATTATATGAATGCATGTGTGTTTATTAATGATATTTGAATTCTTGTTACGCCATGTTTGTTTGTTATATATGTTGAGAAATAGTCTAAGGATCAAAGCAAGATCATCTAGGCCAAATCCAAACCAAAGAAAATCAAATTATAAGGCATATGATCTAATGGTCATTTTTGCCAAAGTTAACACCTAGCCCACTTTGGGCATCTCTAGTAAATGATTTCAAAAAGAAACAATTCTATTTATTTTCTCACCTTGCTAGACCAAGTGACAATGAACCCAAGTGAACTTTCAAAACTTATAGAAACAAATTCAAATCCATTTGAGGGAATTTTCAAAATTGAATCAAGTGTGTGCATCTAGATAGCCATTTTTCAAAAACCAACCAAATCTTCTCCACTTGACAAATCCTAGAAACCATAGACCCTCAAGCATATGACCAGCACAGTCACCAAATATAATTTGAAAATTCAAATATTTCTTTCATGCAACCATTTAATCAAACACTTAGCAGTCATAGTACAGATATACCAACTATGCACTATTTGAATCAATCTAGTGATCACCTTTGTACTCGATTGAGCCTCTCTCACTCTCCCACGATCACCCCCAGTACCAGCCCGTGCATCTAGCACCGCTCACTCGACCAAATGACTAGTGCCAGCCCGTACCCGAGCATGCCATGCCGGCCGGACATGGACATGACGCCACAAGCCTCGCCACCCTCTCCCACGACCACTAGCAGCTAGGCGTGACCTCACTGCACCCCCAGTCCACGCCTCGGCCAACGAAAGCTAGTAGAGACGCCAGTGCAGCCACGCCCATTTATCTCTTTGCCATGTCGAGCGCACACCAGAGCACCGAGCCATCCCGCGCAGCCACGCCACGCCTCATTCTCCCCTTGCGTAAATGCATTCGCCGCGGCACCAGCGACCTCCCAGACACGACCGTTTGACACCGTGCGCTCTGTGACCACCGTACGCCATGACAAACACCCGCAGTACCCGAGCGGAGCATGGACGTCCCCGTCCGATTAAGACCCCACCTCGCCGTGCCACTGTGTGCATGACGATCGCCGAAGAGCACCGCGTCGACCTATGCCCTCAGCCATGCCTATAGCGCCCTATAGTGATGTCGCCGACGAGCCCGAGCCATACCTCACCGCTCCCCTCGTCGGGGTATAAATAGACCGCCCATGCCTCAAAATGCACACCACTCGACTCACCTCTCCCCTTGGAACCCCTCTGACGCATCCTCGGAGCAAGGGGAGCAGTGCATCATCGGAATTTCGCCAGAGCCTGCTGCTGCTGTGGTGGAATGGACCCAGCAATTGGAGCCGCTCCAAGAGCTGTCGCGACCACCATTCAAACCACCGTCATCTACAAGCTTGTCCGCCCCCATCACCGGACCTAGCTGGAGCCCTCGTAAGCCCCCGTCGACCCCCACCGCCGAGCTAGGGTTGAAATCCCCCGCGCGCCGTGCGACGGAGACGATGACACTGAGCCGTTGATCGCGCTCTAATTGTGCGGCTGAGATGCACGCATATTGCTTCGTGTGAGAATAACCACTGACATGTGGGACCAGCATTAGTGTAGCCCGCTGCGCGAGCGCCGTGCAGCTGGGCCGGCCCATTTTCATTCCCGCGCATGCCCAACGATTCAAATTTAGATTTTCCTTTTTATTCAAAACCCTATTCTATCAGTGACTTCAAAATTGAATTCAGAAAGATTTACTAAGCCAAAGTGCATGATTCCAATTTTGTTGGAAATGAAATGAAAATCTCTACACACTCCCATTGGATTCAAACAGTTTGAAGTTATAGATCACCCAGGGTAGAAATAACAAGACAATGACTTTTCCAACTTCAAACATTTTTCTAAAATTAACCATAAATGCTTTTGAGTTGATTCCAATTCTCAACAATCACAATTGCCATGATCTATCTGAATATATGAAATTATATGGTTTTACAGGCAATAATCATGGACTAGTATTAAAAGAATGCTATATACCCATTTCTAGTCATATTAATTCTATTACAAAGCAATATTAAACTTTGTAATATATGACAACCCCTTTAAATCACATTCCCAAGTATTGGAATATGTGGTGATGATATGTGTACACATGATCCCATATTTTAGTTGGAGAATATTAAATCTTAATTATTTTTCAATGAGTAGAAATTGCATTTCTAAAATAAGATAAATAAGAATATGTAAATATTTCATGTAGTGATTGAGATGATGCTAGAGCATCTAGTGTGAGCCCTTGTGTGCTAAATAGAAGTGGTTAAGTATTATCTGGTGCTTTTGTACCTCATATTTATTTATAGACGCTAGTAGCGACCTGGGCTACGAGGAGGCAGAGTTCTACGACGACAAAGAAGAAGAGAATTTCGACAACTGTAAGAACCAAGGCAAGCTTAACTATACAAGCCTCACTATGCAAGCTAACTTGTGCATATACCCTATGCATACTACTGAGATGCAAATTTACCAATTCTTAGTTTTACTTGCAAGCTTTATTCTTTTACCTTTACTAAAGTTTCTTAAATAGTACTTATTGGTGATTAATGGAAAATAGAATAGATGCCCTCAAGATCATAGAACTAAGCTTGAGTAGTTACACTTGATTAGCACCCCATCAATAGTGATACCCTCACTGATAGTTGCTAGTGCTAATCTAAAATTGATCACTTTAGATGGGAACACTTGGAGCAAATCATTATGAAAACCTTGAAATGATGAGTCATTCTATTGAAATGTTTTGAAATGGGTATTGAAACACAATGACTTGAAGATGATACTGAATGAGGCATGTGCCTTGACTTTGATAAAAACTGATGGTTGGGTTTAGATGCGATACCATTCCAGCTTTTACCATACAACCACAATGCCTGATTTGGGTAGGGCTTAACTGGAAGCTTATATGTTTTAGTATGGGTTCCCTTGCGGAAAGAGGTTAAGCTGAGGCTACCTCGTGAATATGAATGTCCACCTTTGCAGTTCCCGAGATGGCCGATGGCCATGGCTGGGAGGCCAAGCTCATAGGGGAGGTGCCTATACTGGGGTGTGTAATTGAAAGGTTGGGATTGATTATCCGCATACCAAGTATGCCGATTTAGGGTTGTCCATGACAGATGTATCTAATTTTGTTGTGAAAGTGTACCACCTGTGCAGAGTGTCAAACTATTTGAATAGTCACGTCTGCGGTCATGGAAAGTTGGAGTGGTCATACTGTTCTGTTGTCAGATGTTTTCAAAATGACTTGTGACTTGAAATATGACTTTGACTTGACCACCACAGGGTTGTGGAAATGAAAACTAGGTTCCCACTTGAGTAATCTAGATAACTAAAATAGGCTTTACTACTAAGTACTTCTGAAATAAAACTAGCTTATTGCAAACAAGCCTAGAACTTAGGATTCCTACTAGAATTACCTTACTTATGCTAGTGATAGGTCACGAGAACTTTAAAAGTACTCATGGCTTTGTCCCTGGCTATTTCCATGGCTAGACTATGAAGAGGACTATCCGGAGGACGGACAACAGGAGGTCTACGATAACTAGGATCATCTCCCATCGTCAGCATTTCCTATGACAATGAAGATGGTGCCTACTACGTTTATTTCCGCTGCTTTGATGTGCATTAATACTTGATCCTGTGATCAACTATTTGTAATACTATTATGGTTTGTAATGGATGATGTACTGTGGTACCAATTCTGTTATGTCTCGCAAAAATGGTAATCTTGGGATTGCGATGTACGGCATAACAAGCATCTGGACTTAAAAATCTAGGTGTTCACTAACCTCCGGAAAAACCAAATAAAAAGCAACGAGGCATCACGACAAAGCATTCACATGATTCAAAAATGATTTCAGGGGGCCACCCCACTAATCTACCCACAACAAAGTCGGTTGTGATCCGAAACGGACCCATAGGTTCGCAACAATGGATGTAAATGACTAGGAACCCAAAAGTGTGATTGGGCTTGTCGATACCACAAAAACATTCCGCATTTTTCCCAAGTCAGTATAGTTAAACGTTCTTGGAGCAACAGTAGTAAATAAAGCAGTAAAGCATGGCATACATATAAGATAGTAGTAAATCCCCAAACTAATTTGTGGCCCCAGGAAGTAAGATGTGAATCGAGCTCAGGCGAAGGGGGATCCATAAACTATCCCATGTATGGATAGTGCGATATTCAAGGAACATGCATCAAGTACTCGGGTCCTAGGTGGACACAAGTGGGAGGGATAAAAGCCAGATCTCAACAATTGCCCACCGGTGCCTCTTTATTAGTTATATTTATTCCCAAGATTTTAATTATCAAGTTGTAGTTACAACCATGATCATCTCCATCATTAAACATGTGACAACGTCCCAACAACTGTGAAACTCGACAACTCGAACCAACACCTGAGCAAGCAACTACACTTGCAAGACCAGCTACCTACCAAAAGAATGGGCAATAGGAAGTGACGAAGGAAATATAGGCTGCAAGGGGTATAAATGGTACGGAAACTAAATCATCGCAACACGAATAGAAATAGAGAGAAGTAAAGCCATAAAGCGAAAATAGGTAGAAGGGGGGAGGATGCTCATTTAGGAAATATTGCCAAAGATACACTAGAGAACTTGTCATTGCTCACATCAACTCAACGTCCTATTCCGGGAAGAAGCAAAGCACTAGAAGGAACACCAGATGCAATATTTAATACGAGGGAAAATATCTGGCATGATCATAATATGATGCATGGCATGGAAATATACAGTCTAACTTAGCAATATTAAGTGGGATTAGAATCCGACAATTAATTGAAGGTTCAAGTTCTTTAGATACCCCACAATTTAAATATTAAATTAACAAGGAAAACATGGCATCGGTTCACTTCACGAATTTAAAAGTAGTCCGGAATACTACAAGAATATCCCACATATAGCCTTCATATTTAATTATTAGGTGAATCGATAAAATACTCCCAAACGACAAAATATGTATGCAAGCATGAACAATTTAATATGCACAAGGTAGATGACATATTATAAAATAGGGGCGGGTTTAGATAGGGGTCACACGTTTGGTTTCGATGCTCTTGGGTTTGGAGGGGTTTGATTGTAGGTCACACGTTTGGTTCGAAACCAAGGGTCTTGGGGTCGATGGGATCGGTCTTCGGATTCCAGTATCCAGGGTGTTTGGTTCCATGAAGGAGAGCTCATGTTGGAGGCCTTGGACTCCGGTAAGGAGATCTCGGGATGCGTCATTGGATTGGTCTTGTTGACAAGAACATCTTACCGTCCCCAAACTTGGCGTTGGTTTCTCTACGAAAGAACTTGGTGATGGTCTCGTACTCGATCACATAGGCGATGCCACATAAGTTCTTTTCTCTGCATACAACACCATTGCACACATGGCTGAACAAAGATGTAGCCTTGTCCGTCAGACTGTTTTACTAGCATCACACCAACTCCACTGGTAACCATACAACATATTCACATAGTAGGGCCGCAAAAAGGCTGAAAGACATACACGACAACATTAGTAGCTTATCTGGATGGACATCACCGCTTCATGGTTTCAGGCACCGGAGGGAGACACATGCTGCAGGGCACCATCCTAGCCCACAGGTCGACAAAGGGGGATCAGTCGCAGAGCTTGGTCAGGTTGAGGCGAAAGCAGGAGGGCGACAACAAAGCCTAGGGCTGGAAAAGTCAAGGTGGAGCCCGCAGGCGACGGTGCTACCCTAGCGGTAGGGTACGACGGTGCTCGGAGGTGAGATGACGGTGAGCAATGGCAGAAGCAGAGGCGGCTGCCTCTGGGCTTGCCGTGCTCGCGCAGGAGGAGGAGAGTGGCGACATGGCCTAAGGTTGGCAGCAGGGAAGAGGTTGGAGGGGTGGCACAGGAGAGGGCACCATGGCGCAATGGGTTTTGAGGATAGACGGAGTAGGAGAGGAGGGCGCGGTGGCAACCGATGCTTCCCGTAGAGGTGGGCAAGGTCACCACGGATAATGGCAAGGTTTGATGCAGGAGGAGGTCGGGCGGCTAGGCGAGCTCACTGTAGCGGCGGCGGTTCACAGGAAGGTGAGGTTGAGGTGGTGGCAGCTGGCAGTAGCAGCGGTGGAGGCTGGGCGAGGTCGAGGCAGAGGAAGGTGCAGCCGGTGGTGGAGAACCAGAGGCAGGATGACATGGTCGAGGGGAGCAGAGGGCGGCAGCACAGAGGGGAGATCGAGCGGGGTGCCGCCTTACTCTAGGCGGCAGGATTGGGAGGAAGGAGGGGCAGGGTCAAGGTTGACGAAGGGGTAGGTGGGAACCACGTGGGGTGTGTGACAGCGGGTGCGTTGTGTGCTGGCATGCATGTATCTAGGAGACGTGTGTAGAGTTGAGTCATGTGTGGTGTGTGTGTCACATGCGTCCGTGTCAGGTTGGTGTGTGGGTTGCATCTCGGTGTGTGTGCGGCGGCGGGGTGATTGGTTGTAACACCCCCGGGCTTAGGGCTAAACAAACCTCAGATCAACGTCTGAGATAAACTTAAATCCAAACTGAGAAGATCATTGTATATGATTCGGTAATCATCATAGAACACAAGGATATAGCAACATAAGTTGATACTCTTAACAAAGTTCGATATAAGATTATTACAATCTAGGGGTCACAGACCCAACATTACACCACAAAGCGAAAGAAAATTATGTTCTTCTACACAACAAACTTTAAAAAATCCTAAGAGGCCATAAACATAAGCGATGTCCATTCCATAGTCCTCAAGATGCTACTTGGGACCCCCAAGTACTCATCGATGTCAACATAGAAGCCACCTTCAGTTGTGACTAGATCATCTATAGCAAAAACAACAATAATGCAAGGATGAGTATGATAATGTACTCCGCAAGACTTAGATAACCTAGTATCTATATGCTCTGACTAGAAAATCTTTCTCTGGATTCTTTTACATGAAGAAATATTTGTTTCTAAACAAGAGAGAGTAGAGGCTCGACTAGACAGAGTACTTTTAAAATAGGTAAGAGAGCGACGACTCTATCTTGAAAATCTGATCTTGTTAACCAAGAACTTTAGAACCTCTTATCTTGGATTGATGACCCACAAGTATAGGGGGTGTATCGCAGTATTTTCGAGGGAAGTGAAACCCCAATTTATTGATTCGACACAAGGGGAGCCAAAGAATATTTATAAGCTCTAACACTTGAGTTGTCAATTCAGCTACACCTGGATACAATCTTGCTCACATCAGTTTATTAGTAGCAACCGTTTTGTAGTAGCAATAGTAAAGTAATAGCATTAGTAAAAGTAAAGGCAGTAGTAACAATCATAGTAAACAGTAGGATTAAAGCGTGGTAGGCACAGGGATGGATGGACGGGCATCACATGGACAAGACAATTCACATGGCAATCAGAACATAGGGCAATTGCAGATAAATAAGATAAAGCATCCAAGTACTAAGTAATCATAGGCATGTGTTCCATATATAGTCATACGTGCTCGCAATGAGTACTTACACAACATGTTTTGTCTTGCCAGCCCATTTGCAGTGGGGCCTCAAGGGAACTACTGTCAATTAAGGTGCTCCTTTTAATAAAGCACCGGAGCAAAGCATTAACACTCCGTGAACACATGTGATCCTCACATCAAAGCCATTCCCTCCGGTTATCCTGATTTCTATCACTTCGGGCCATTGGTTCCGGACAACAACGTGTGTATACAACTTGCAGGTAAGACCATAAACAATACTATCATAATGAATCAATAACATGTTCAGATCTGAAATCATGGCACTCGGGCCCTAGTGACAAGCATTAAGCATAACAAGTCGCAACATAGTCAAAAAGCACTAATATAAGATACTAGGCACTATGCCCTAACAATCCAATGCCATTACATGAACGATCTCATCCAATCCCTACCATCCCCATAGCCTACAACGGGAGATTACTCACTCATAGATGGGGGAAACATGGATGGTCGATGGAGAAGCGATGATGATGATGATGGCGATGATCTCCTCCAATTCCCTGTCCTGGCAGGGTGGCAGAACGGAGTTTCTAGTTCCGAATCACGAAATCTGGTGGTGGCGACGCAGCGGAACTCTTTCTGGAAAAACATCGCCCCTGAGTTTTTAGGTCAGAAGGCAACTTATAGGCGAAGAGGGAGACCGAGGGGATGTCTAGGGCAGCCAGACCACCCCATGGCGTGGCCAGGCCTAGCTCGCGCGGCCAGGTGGTGTGGCTAGGCCCCAGCCCCACTCCGTCTTATTATGGCTCCGTGATTCTTCTAGTGAAATAGGATTTTTGGCATATTTTCCGGGATTTTTCCTGAGAGTTGATTTTCTACACAAAAACTAGACACCAAGGCAATTCTGCTGAAAACAGCGTCAGTCCGTGTTAGTTGCATCCAATTCACACAAGTTTAGAGGAGAAATAATAGCAAAAGTGTTCGGGAAAGTAGATACGTTTTGGACGTATCAACTCCCCCAAGCTTAGCTTATTGCTTGTCCTCAAGCAATTCAGTTGAAAACTGAGTGCGATAAAAGAAACTTTCATGAACACATTTGCCTCATATGATGTATATATTCTCAGCATGTGATCAACTACTTAGACAATTCATAATAAGGAGTATGCAACTAAGTTTACTTAATAGGCGTTGCAAGCTATGAAGAGATTCCAAATCAAAAATAATAAGTAGCATGAAACATAAACATGAGCAACATTACAATGCTCATAACAAGGAATGATAGAGTGGTATCTCGCTTGCCTTTGATTGTGAATGCCAAGGCACCTCTGAAGTTCAGGTAATGACTAGAAGTAAAGACATCAAAGATACAAGCATCAAAGTCATAACACAATTAATCCAGTATCAAGACAAGTACATTATACTAAGAATGACAACTATGCTCTCAAGAAAGTGCTCATAGAATAGGTGTTGACTCAACAAGGAAATGAAAAAGGTTTTGAATAGTTTGAAAGGCTTCCAAATGCTGAAAGTATGGTACTCATTAGCTTTGAGCTCTCATTGCCCCTATCATAAGCATATTTAAATGGTTAAGGTTAAAGTGACACAACTAAGAGGATATGCTTGATAAGTTATAAGTTGAAATCTCATGCCCCTTACATACGAGTACCGAACCTCATTCTACTCAACTTCAGTCATAAGTAAGCTCTTGTCATTGTAAGTACATATGCATCATAGAGAACCGCCAACGGGGTACCCCTTGCACATGATACAGGAGCTATCCCATAATCAAAATAAGAAGGCAAGCAGACAATGAGCATCTCAGCGATCTTTTTATTTGCTATTTGCATAGGTTTTTATTGAGGATGCTTCATAGAATGCTCATTATGGTTATGCTGCAAGTTTCCACCATGATTAGGCATGGCTTAGGGCAGTGGCCTAGGCGTTTCTCTAACAAATATACAAACTCCATGATCTTACAAGTTCCCCTTTTATTTCACACCACCGGGATCCATAAGCAAAAGAATCATGATATCAACGAGGTACAAAGTACCTGTGCAATGTTGAAAGCTTTCCCCATGATACATGGTTCTGCCAACTTCAACTTATAAAGCACAAGCATATACGCAACAAAGATGGACGCAATGGTTCAAGATTATTAAGTGCAAGAAAGTAAAGTGTGCCATCATGTCCGTGAGAGCTTTACTAACTAACTTTCTCATAACAAGCAAACATTTTATTTGGAAGAAAACAAGGCATATTGAATATGCACAGAATATCAAATGATGCTAATAGGTAGGTATGGTGGATACTTTTGGCAAAATTGGTTTTAGGGAGTTGGAAACACGAGTAGAGCTCATACTCAGTGCAAGTGAAGGATAGCAATAGTAAGGGAGCGACAAACGAGAGAGCAGTAATTGTCATAATCATGCTTGCAACAAAACAAGACTAATCATGGCATGAAAATGATTCAAGACCCCTGAGGCAAAATAATTCATCGAGGCTTAACTGATTATTAGTCATAAGCATGCATGAGCATGTGCCAAATCAATTCAAGTGAAACATTCAGAGGGAGATACCACAGTGTCATACCAAATTATGAATAACAATGCAAGAAAACATTCGTATGACATGCTACAAACTATTAGCAAGCTGGAGCTAATCATAAGAAAGCAAGAACTACTAAGCATCCATAAATAACATACACCCGACACGAATAGACTAAGCACGCCCACAATGATGAATATATGTACAAAAATGAAAACAAATAGAGTTCGTTACCAGCCTCTTACCACACCTCAATTTGTCATTAATCCTTATTATTGCTCTTCATTTGTGTGGCTTCAATAATAACATGAAACCAAATTCCACTGAGGACTGCTGAACCCTGCAACAAACTCACAAAACCAAAGAAGAACAACAAATATTTTTGGTGTTTTCGATTTTTGAAAGCAAGGCCCAAAAAGGAAGAACAAGCAAAGCAAAATCTTTTTGGGTTTTTCAAATAGTTCAAACAAAGCAAAAGGGAAAAACAAACCAAGGCAAAAAGAAGAAGAAACAAACAAAGAGAAACAACAGAAATATTTTTGGTCTTTTTGTGTTTTAGAATGCAAAAACAAAGAGAGAACGAAAGCTAAAAAGAGAACGAAACATGAATATACAAAGTACCGACGAAAAATGATATGGAGATGAGTGAATGTCAGTGTACCTTCCCCCAAGCTTAGGCTTTTGGCCTAAGTGGGTATCAATCCCAAGTTGGCCAGGATGGAGCGCCTCCGTAGTACGGTGAGGAGGTACCCTCGTCCTGGTGCGAGCTCGAGGACGCCCCACCGTAGTGCGCAGAGTAATCGTAGGAGGGCACATCATCCTGGTGTTGTCTGTGGAAACCCAGCAAGCGGAGCTGCTCGTCCACCTCCTCCTTGGAGCGTGACCACGGTCTCCTGTGAACACTGAACAAAGTAGATTGCGGCAAAGGAATCTCCCTTTCATCCCCGTCAGTAAACAACATCCTGTATACTAGATTGTCCATGTCAGTGTCAGCAGTGACAAAGTGATGTGTTTTCATGGTAGCAAGATCAAGCCTTTGTGGTGCCAATATAGTATCGTTTGGATCCACCGAAAGCTCTAATGCATTTACCATTCGTGAAGCGATGATGCCCCCATAAATAGGTCCCCTAGCAGCTAGGCGGCGAGCAATAAGAGAGCCAAGATTGTACCGAGTATCATTGTTAAGTGCAGCAGCGAGGAAGGCTAAATGATAATTAGAGATATTACTCGTATTCTCCCTACCAAGAATGCTAGTAGCAAGATAATAGGCAAAGTATCTAAGAGCAGGGAGTTGGATGTTTCTTATCTTCCCGCGCTGAGCTACGTGGTCATCGTCATTGGTCACACCTCGATAAAGCTCCAGCAAATCAGCAGGTCGCCCTTGAATCTTCTTCACGGTCCCTGCCATGCCTATACCTATAATGCTGCAAAATCTTTCCAATGGCATGGTAAAAGGCAGATTATAAATTCTGAAAGAGACAGTTGACTGATAGGGGGTGTTTGTGAAAATGAAACTCTCAACAAAAGTTTTGGTGAGCATAGTGTATTGCTCACTCTCATCTTGCATATATGAGGTCAAACCAACCCTCTGAATCAATAGTAAGAAATCATCAAGAATCCATGTAGCTTGTAAGAAGGTAAAACAAGGAAAAGTAGATGGGTGAGCATCCCCATCATCTCCTTCATTACCAATGCGAGGTGCAATGAGATCTTCGTTGTATGATGGCCTAAACTGAGAGGCTGATCTTGCGGGCCTTGACCTCCTAGGTGCATCCCTCTCAAAAATTTCTCCAAAGGTATGGTTGTTCATCTTTGATATTCTGAAATTTAAACATCTATTAAACAAGTGATTGGAAAGTGAATATATAATGAAGGGCATTACTCAAAGGGACTTGTAGAGGCCTAAACATGCATCAAAACTATATCTCTAAGAATTGAACAAGCTTACAAGATCACATAACCTGTCACCTACAGCAACAAAATACTCAAGATATAAACCACTAAACAGAAATCTACTTGGACAAGCGAAGGAGTCACATACCGAAGAACAATTGCTCCAAATTTCAGCAGCAAAGATGGGGTGAGCAAGGAGATCGAAAAATCGAGGGCAAGAACAACAAGAATGTGATTTCGAGCAATGAAGTGGTGTTTTCTCGGGAGAGAGAAGAAAGTGGGAAGTGAGAGAGTGAGTGGAGGGCCAGGGGTGGCCCACACCATGGCCAGGCGCGCCCCTGGGATGGCCGTGCCACCAGGTGGTGTGCCTGCCTGGTGGGCCCCCCTGGTGCCTTCCAGACACTTCTTTGCCCCTTTTTTCTCGTAAAAATTTAATATGAATTTTCTGGAATTTTTCGAGACACTTTATTTTTGAGTAATTTTCAGGTATAGAAGAATGAGTGTCTGACAGAAAGATTTTTTGGAATGATGCAATGACAATGCAAGGCTAAAACTTCAGAAGTTCAAAGACACTCTAACATGCAAGCAAATAACAACAGAAAAGTAAACTAAATGAAAGCAAAAACTAAAATGGATAGAATAAAAGTAAACAAAGATAGTCATGGTGAAAACATTGTTTTGTTCACTAAAATCCTTTTGTTAACAAGGTTGATTAGGTCTTGTTACCAAAACAATTTTATATGAAGCAAAACTTTGTATTCCACTAATGATTATGTTACCTCAACCTTGATAGCAATGGTCCCAATCATAATAGTTTCAAATTTTTCTCTTGGTATGGGACAATATATTTCTCCAACTTGAAAGCCATCAACATGTTCAATTGAATTCAAACCATAAGTCCTATCAATCTTCTTGGGGAAATAGACAGTATGTTCCTTGTCATTAACATTGAAAATCACCTTTCCTTGATTACAATTAATAACAGCTCCTGCAGTATTAAGAAAAGGTCTCCCAAGAATAATAGACATATTATCATCTTTAGGCATTTCAAGCACAACAAAATCAGCTAATATCTACTAATTATGAGCCACTTGAATAGGTACATCCTCACATATACCAATAGGAATAGTGGTAGATTTATCAGCCATTTGCAAAGATATATTAGTTGGTATCAGTTTTTTCAGTTAAAGTCTCTTATAGAGAGAAAAAGGCATGACACTAACTCCTGCTCCCAAATCACACAAAGAAGTTCTAACATAACTATTTTTAATAGAGCAAGGAATAGTTGGAATCCCTGGGTCTCCAAGTTTCTTTGGAACCTTACCATTAAAGGAATAATTAGCAAGCAAAGTAGAAATTTCTTCATTAGGGATCTTCCTTTTATTCGAGACAATATCCTTCATATACTTTGAATAAGGAGGCAATTTAATAGCACCAGTCATAGGAATTTGCAACAAAGGTTTCATCCACTCACAAAACTTATTATAGTGTTCATCTTCCTTTGACTTGTGTTTCTTATCAGGGAAAGGCATAGGTTTTTGGACCCAAGGCTCTCTTTCACTACCATATTTCTTAGCAACAAAATCTTCTTTAGTGTATTTAGTATTCTTAGTGTGCTTTTCAGGTTCTTCTTCAACTTTTTCTTTATTAGGAACATCATTTTCTTCATTACCACTTTCAGTTTCAGCATCAGGGACAGATATACTATTAGGATCTTTAGCAGGTTCAGAGGGTTCTACAATAGTTTTATGTTTCTTTTTTCTTATGAGTAGTACCACTATTTTCAGCTTGTTGAGAATCCTGCTCAATTCTTTTGGGATGCCCCTCAGGATATAGAGGATCCTGGGTAGTAGCACCACTTCTAGTTTTAATTTCATAAGCATGTTTTTCTTTAGCAGCATTAACTAGCAAGTCTTTTTGTACTTTAATAAGTTGATCAATTTGAGTTTGGACCATTTGAAAATGTTTAACAATCATTTAAACATCATTCGAGGTTCTTTCCACAATATCTTTTAACTCAACAATAGCTCTAGTGTTTTCCATTAAATGATTTTGCACCCTTTTATTAAAATTATCTTGCTTAACAATAAAAACATCGACTTCTTCTAAGCATTGATCATGAGGTTTAGAGTAAGGGATATCACCTTCATCAAAGTGTTGGAGAGAGTGTACCACAATAGTGGATGAATGGGGAATTGGCTTACACAATTCTTCTATAGGAGGTAAATTCTTGACATCTGCAGCTTTAATTCCCTTCTCCTTAAGACATTTCTTAGCTTCCTTCATCAGTTCATCATTCAATTCAATAACTCCCCTCTTCTTAGATGCTGGTATAGGCACCGGTATAGCTGGTTCAGGTATAATTGTTTCAGGTATAGCTGGTTCAGGAGGAGTCCAATCTTCATAATTCTTGCTTATTTTAGCCATTAATTCCTCAGCTTCCTTGGGAGTCCTATTCCTGAAAACACAATTAGCACAACATCCAGGTATGTCCTAGATTCTTTAGTTAATCCATTATAAAATATATCAAGAAGCTCATTCTTAGGTAATGGACATCCAGCCTGTTCATGAATCAAAGCACAAAACCTTGCCCATAATTCAGGCAATATCTCTTTTTCTCCCTGTTTAAAATCAAAAAGTTCCTGCAAAATAGCATGTCTAGCACTAGGAGGAAAATATTTCTGCAGGAAAGTACTAATCAAGCAATCAAGGCTATCAATAGATCTAGGAGGTAAATTATTAAACCAAGTTTTAGCTTCTCCTTTCAATGAAAAAGGGAAAATCTTAGCAACAAAGTATGTGCGCATCTTAATATTATTAGAAAACAGGCCACTCATGGTAGAAAGCTCAGTCATATGTGCTACCGCACTCTCATTCTTAGTCCACAAAAAGATTCTTTATCAACAATAGCTATATAGGATAGATTAAGAGAGAAATCATAATATTTATGTTTAATGTTTATGGGAGACACATCAAACTTAGCATTAGGAGACAATTTGGGTTTAATAGTATGCCTCTCAAGGAGACTCTTAGCAGCACTCCTATCATGGGTGTTTTGACATTCTTTAATAAATTCATCGGTCATCTTAATATAACCGTCTTCAATATTATAGCTTTCTCTAGACTCATGTGTCTTCATTAGGAGTTTCAGTATTTCCAGCTATAGTTCTAGCAATAGTAGCATCTAGGAAAGGACCCAAAGAACCACTCTTATCAAGCAAAGTAGAAGCAACATCACAAGTATCAGAAGTTTCAGATTCAGCAGTAGTAGCAGTGTGTGTAGCATGTGTATGTGGTGGTGTAAGGAACTTACTCATAACAGATGGTGAATCAAGAGCAATAGAGGTGTTCAGAACCATACCTCTTCTTGTAGTGGATGGTAAAATAGTTACCTTGCCATCACGAGACTTACCCATGATGGATGGATGGCAGCGAACAATAGTGATTCCAAGTGGACTTGATAAATAAAGCTATGCTCCCCGGCAACGGCGCCAGAAAATAGTCTTGATGACCCACAAGTATAGGGGGTGTATCGCAGTATTTTCGAGGGAAGTGAAACCCAATTTATTGATTCGACACAAGGGGAGCCAAAGAATATTTCTAAGCCTTAACAACTGAGTTGTCAATTCAGTTGCACCTAGAAACAATCTTGCTCACAGCAGTTTAACAGTAGCAACAGTTTTGTAGTAGCAATAGTAATCTAATAGCAGTGGTAAAAGTAAAGACAGTAGTAACAATCGCAGTAAACAGTAGGATTAAAGCACGGTAGGCACATGGATGGATGGACGGGCGTTGCATGGACAAGACAATTCACATGGCAATCAGAACATAGGGCAATTGCAGATAAATAAGATAAAGCATCCAAGTACTAAGTAATCATAGGCATGTGTTCCATATATAGTCATACGGGCTCGCAATGAGAACTTGCACAACATCTTTTGTCCTGCCAGCCTGTTTGCAGCGGGGCCTCAAGGGAACTACTGGCAATTAAGGTGCTTCTTTTAATAGAGCACCGGAGCAAAGCATTAACACTCCATGAACACATGTGATCCTCACATCAAAGCCATTCCCTCCGGTTATCCTGATTTCTGTCACTTCGGGGCCATTGGTTCCGGACAACAATGTGTGTATACAACATGCAGGTAAGACCATAAACAATACTATCATAATGAATCAATATCATGTTCAGATCTGAAATCATGGCACTCGGGCCCTAGTGACAAGCATTAAGCATAACAAGTCGCAACAAGTAAAAAAGCACTAATAGAAGATACTAGGCACCATGCCCTAACAATCCGATGCCATTACATGAACGATCTCATCCAATCCCTACCATCCCCATAGCCTACAACAGGGTATTACTCACTCATAGATGGGGGAAACATGGATGGTCAATGGAGAAGCGATGATGATGATGGCGATGATCTCCTCCAATTCCCTGTCCCGGCAGGGTGGCAGAACAGAGTTTTTGGTTCCGAATCGTGGAATTTGGTGGTGGCGGCACATCGGAACTCTTTCTAGAAATACGTCGAACCCTCCCTGAGTTTTTAGGTCAGAAGGCAACTTATAGGCGAAGAGGGAGACCGAGGGGGTGTCTAGGGTGGCCAGACCACCCCCTGGCGCGACAGGCCTAGCCTGCGTGGCCAGGTAGTCTAGCTGGGCCCTAGCCCCACTCCGTCTCGTATTCTAGCTCCGTGAGTCTTCTGGTGAAATAGGATTTTTGGCACATTTTCCAGGATTTTTCCTGATAGTTGATTTTCTGCACAAAAACAAGACACCAAGGCAATTCTGCTGAAAACAGCGTCAGTCCGTGTTAGTTGCATCCAATTCACACAAGTGTAGAGGAGAAACAATAGCAAAAGTGTTCAGGAAAGTAGATACGTTTTGGATGTATCAAGGATTACCCCTCGAACCCTCGAGGAAGCATCCTTAAGCACATGTGAATCACCAAGTTTTACATTTATTTGTCGTTCTATATGATCACCATGTCCGTTCTCAAGTCGTACCGTGTACACGGCTTTTCGAAAAGATTTAACCCTTCATGGGGGTACAACTTTACCCACACATACCAACAAACTCTTAATGCCAAATATTATTAGCCCTCTTCCTTGGATAGCTAGCAGAGGGTGGTTGACCATGAGCTTTACCTTGCAACATTCAAGACATGGCATAATGCAATGCTCAAACAATATGTATGACACGTTAGATTAGAGATTCTACACTAACCCTAGGTGCAACATCGATTTAAGAGTGTTCGGGATTCCCTGGTTAAGGCACACCGTTGAACCTACATGTATTTTAGGGGGTTCAATGTTCCGCTAAGTAAACTAGGGTTTTACGTTGCTTGACAATGTGATAGCTTAAAATAGGTCGATCTCATTCTTATGAATATTTTGATATATTATTCATATTTTTATGATTTAGTATGAGATAGTTATACATTTTATAATATTATAACAATTTCTGCCATTTTAAATCATTTCGAAAAATAATTAAAGCCTTTATGATGTCAGCATGATGCCAACTTGCCCTAATCCTAATCCTTTTTACACCGCAGATGCATCTAGCCACTAAGGCTAATGGGTGGGACCTAGGCCACACAGGGTCTACTCACTAGCCACGCGGCTGCCATGTCAGACTCGCTGATAGGGCGCGGGAGGTAGTCGTCACGGACAATGTTTTCGGCAGATCCAAGAAAAGCGGCATGGTGCATTCGAACCGCACAAGCGAGGCGAAGCGGCTAGTGCTAGCGCCGCTAGCCAATGGTCTGCGGAGCAAGCACGACGGAGAGTGGTGGCGGTGACGCTCTCGAGCGCACAGCAGCAGACGACTACATGAGGCAAATGGTGAAACGGTTGGTGACGACGGTGAGGCGAGGCGGCGACCGGACCGACAATGAGGTAGAGGGTGGAGCATGTCGGTTTCGTAGAAGACGCGCTCGATGTGGCTGACTAGGGGCGTTCAGGCTCGATTTGAGTGGTGAGGAGGAAGTAGGCGTCGAGGAGGAGCTTGTGGTGCGGTTAGTGAAGATCGAGGACAACGGGAATGTCGGCTAACCGGCGACCATGTTGGCTAGGGTTCGGGCTATGTGGCGGGAGAGAGAGAGAGACTCTGAGGCGAGGGAGGGGATAAGGGGAAGGGAGCATGTCTCAGCGGACTTATCCTCGTCTCGATGGAGGAGACCGAGCAGGAATCATAGCACAGGAATCGACAGCGGCGACAGCGGCACGCAGCTGCTTCCAGGTGGAGGTGGACGAAAACCATTTTGCGAAAACCCCCTAGCAAAGCAGGAAATCAACCCGCGGTCTAGACCTCGTTGTCTAGGGGATGCATCTTGTAAAAGACCCCCTAGGTTTTATTAAAATCCTAGTTTTTAATATAACGATCTCTATTAAATTGTTTTTAAAGCCATTTAAATTATAGAAAAGGCAAGGGCACTTTGGTAAATACCACAATATTCCAAAATTTGAATTTGGAGCACATTTTGAAAACATTTGCAAATAGCTAGGGTTTTACACTTGCATTTTTTCATACTTCCTCGTTACATGCTTGGTTTTATTGATTTTAAACAGATGCATGCCATTCTTAAGTACTAATTACATATATTACAAACTTGGGTTGTTACAGCTCTTCCCCTTACAAGAATCTCATCGTGAGATTCCTAGGCTTTACAGAATGAGGTAGGGTACTCAGATCAAAGATGATCTTCTTGTTCCCAGGTTGCTTCGTCCTCAAAGTGATGAGACCACTGAACTTTTAGAAACTTGATGCTTTAACAATGAGTCTTGCGCTCGACTTCATCAAGGATACGAACAAGATACTCTCGATAAGTCAGATCCTCTTGAAGGTCCATATTTTGTTGATCAACACCACGAACTGGGTCTATGAAGCAACGCTTGAGTTGAGACACATGAAAGATACCATGTACCCCATTGAAGTTTGTAGGTAGCTCCAATTGATATGTGAGCTTACCTTGCTTGGAAAGGACGTAGAAAGGACCAACATAGCCAGGAGCCAATTTTCCTTTGATACCGAAGCGATGGACACCCTTTAGAGGAGTGACCCGAAGATAAGCTTGATCACCAACTTCATATTCAACATGTTGATGGTGACGATCATGATAACTCTTCTGGCAAGACTGGGCAGTTTTCAAATGATCTCGTGTAATACAAACTTGATCTTCTTCTTCCTTGATCATATCCGCTCCAAAGAACTTCCTTTCGCTGATTTCAGACCAATTCAGAGGAGTACGACATGTTCTTCTATATAAGAACTAAAAAGATGCCATGTCTATACTGGACACATAACTATTGTTGTAGGAGAATTCAGCAAAAGGAAGGCATTCTCCCAGTTCTTGCCAAAATATATGACACACACTCTAAGCATGTCTTCAAGGATTTTATTCACCCTTTCAGTTTGTCCACTACTACTTGGGTGATAAGCTGTACTGAAAGACAGATTAGTTCCCATAGCATTTTGGAGACTTTTCCAAAACCTAGAAGTGAAAAGACTCCCACGATGAGATACTATCTTCTTGGGAACACCATGAAGAACGACGATCTGGGATATGTAAACATCAGCCTGTTCACTAGCTCGGATGGTTTCCTAAACCAGAAGAAAATGAGCCACCTTGGATAGATAATCAACGAGAATCCATATGGTATAATTTCCTTTCTAAGTCCTAGGAAGGCCAGTGATAAAATCCATACCAACTTCATCCCATTTCCACTCAGGAATATGGTGTGGTTTTAGGAGACCAGTGGGTCGTTGGTGTTCCACCTTGACGCGATGAGAAACATCACATTCAGCAACAAAATGAGCGATGTCTTGCTTCATACCAGACCACCAGAATCTTTGATGGAGATCCCCGATACATCTTGGTACCTCATGGGTGAATGGAAAGAGGTGAATCATGAGCCTCTTGAAGAATTATCCGCTTCAAGTCCTTCCCATTTGGCACTACCAAACGTGTACCAAAATAAAGGACGCCTTGGTCATTGACGGAGAAGCATTTAGCAACTCCCCCATCAATGCTCGCTTTTATCATGTCAATTTCAGGATCCTTCTTTTGAGCATCTTTGATCCCATCCTCTATAGAAGATTTCACCTCAAGAGTAGAAAGGAATCCACAAGGAACAACTTCAACATTCATTCGAGAAAATTCCTCATGAAGAGAAGGTTAAGCTTGTTTGATCAATAGATTGTTGGAGTAGGACTTCTGACTTAGTGCATCAGTAATGACATTGGCTTTGTCGGGTTGATAGTTGAGACCCAAGTCATAATATTTGATGAGTTCCAACCATCTCCACTACCTGATATTCATATTAGGTTGCGTGAAAACATAATTCAGGCTCTGATGATCGGAGTACAACTCACAATGGCTACCAATGAGGTAATGTTGCCATTGCTTGAGAGTATGAACAACAGCTGCAAGGTCAAGATCATGAGTTGGATTATTTTTCTTATGTGGTTTTAACTTTCGAGAGTCATAAGCCACCACATGACCATCTTGCATCAACACACATCCGAGACCTTGGTGACAGGCATCGCAAAAGATAATAAAGTCTTTACTAGTGTCTGGAAGAACTAGCACCAGAGAAGTAGTTGGCTTGGTTTTCAAAGCCTAGAAGCTTTCTTCAACCTTTTCAGACCATTCAAATTTCTTATCTTTCTTAAGAAGATCAGTCATTAGCTTGGCAATCTTGGAAAATTTATCAATAAATCGATGGTAATAACCCGCCAACACGAGGAAACTTCGAACATCCTTAATGGACTTTGGGGACACCAAGTCAAGAATAGACTGAACCCTGTTCAGAATAACAACAATCCCTTTTGCGGAGACAACCCTGTTCGAACATCTTATAACCAAAACTCACATTTGGAGAACTTGGCATAGAGACAATGTTCTCAAAGTTTTGTCAACACCAAACACAGATGTTCAACGTGTTCTTTTTCAGTCTTACAATAGACCAGGATATCATTGGTGTAGACCACAATAAACTTGTGGAGATACTCCATGAAGACATAGTTCATGAGCTGCATAAAATTTGCTGGAGCATTGGTAAGACCAAAGGACATAATAGTGTACTCATAAAGACCATAACGAGTAGTGAATGCAGTCTTTGGAATGTCTTACTTTTGGATCTTAATTTGGTGATACCCTGACTTTAAATCCATTTTGGAGAATACGGTGGCACCACTTAACTAATCACAAAGATCGTTGATCCTAGGGAGAGGATACTTATTCTTGATAGTCACAACATTGAGAGGGCGATAATCCACAACCAGACGCGATATATTGGTATCCCCCTTCTTAACAAAGATGGTAGGACATCCCCAAGAGGAAGTGTTGGGCTGAATATAACCTTATATCTCCAACTTCTCTTTAGTATATACATCAATGCAAAGAGTCTGGCACTAAAACTATTATCCTGAAGTTAGATTTTTCTAAAGCCTTTGTTACAGTCGACCACACTGCAATTATTAAGGTTTTTGAATGCTTTGGTTTTGATCCCCGTTTGATTATATGGATCAAGATGATTATATCCTCTATTACATCTTCAGTTCTGCTCAATGGTGTTCTAGGAAAGAAATTTCTTTGTAAACATGGAATGCACCAAGGTGATCCCTTGTCTCCACTCTTATTCATGGGTGTTTCTATACTAATCCAAGAAGTGGTCAACAAAATTTTTCGTGACGGTGTCCTGCATGCTCCTCTGAATATTCCTAATTGTGACTTTCCTATTATCTAGTAGGCTGACAACAGCCTCCTTGTTCTGCAAGTTTGTCCTGTTCAGTTGGAGGTTTTAAAAATTCCGCTTGAAAACTTTGCACATGCTATAGGTCTCAGAGTTAACTACTCTAAATCATCTTCGACGTTGATCAATGTATCACATGACAATTTGACAATTCTTGCTTTGGTGTTTGGTTTCTCTATTAGTTGTCTTCCTTTTACTTACCTGGGCTTACCGTTGGGCACAACAAAGACTAAAGTGCAGGATATTTCCCCCTAGTTGGTCTTCTTGAGAGGAGGTTGAATGCTAGTGCTAGGTTCTTGGGATATGGAGGAAGATAAGTGTTATCAACTTTGTCAACATTCTTCATCTGCTCTATCAAATTACAAAAAACAATTATTAATATTTGAAACAGATCTCAACGTCACTGCCTATGGGCTAAAGAAGAAGACTCTTATTTGGTTAATTCTATGGCTGCTTGGTCTCTGGTCTGCAGACCAAAAATGCATGGAGGCTTGGGGATTCTTAATTTGGTAATTCAAAACAAAGCTTTGTTGTTAAAACAACTCCATAAATTCTATTCAAAAGTATATGTGTCTTGGGTTAAAATTGTGTGGTCTCTTTATGGTGATAGAGTGCCACATGCTCAGACTCGGCGTGGGCCATGTTGGTGGTGCAGCATCTTTGGTATTGTCGATATTTACAGGAGTGTCTCTCTATGTAAGGTGGGTAGTGGCTGCTCTGTTCTTTTTTGGAAAGATTTTTGTCATAGCAAATAATTACTCTGCGACAAGTTCCCTCGATTATTCTCTTATGTTCTCAATGAAGACTTGGTAGTGGCCGATGTTGCACTAGTAACCAATCTTCTATCTTGTTTAGCTCTTCCTCTTTTAGTGGAAGCCCATCAGGAATATCAGCAAGTTCAACAGATTTTAGCAAACATGCAGTTTGCAGATACTCAAGTGGACACTTAACAAAGTTTAGCAAACATGCAGTTTGCAGATTTTAGCAAACATGCAGTTTGCAGATACTGAAGAGACTATTCATGTGGGGAGATAAGAACACTTCCTCAAGATACTACAAATTTATTTTTGAACGGATGCCACAAGATGAGGTGTTGAATTCTATCTGGAAGTCCAAGGCCTTAGCAAAGTTGAAAGTTGGTTATTGATGATCGATTACCTTAATACTAAAGAATTGATGTTACGGAAGAACTGACATCTGGATTTAGGTTCAGAGTGTGTGTTGTTCCCTGCCTCAACACTAGAAACTAAAGATCATCTTTTTCGACTATATTTTTGCTCAGCGTTGCTAGAACACAATTGACATTCAGTGGGATATGTCTCTCTCATTTTCCGAGAGGTTTGTGATGGTTAGTAGATCATTCAGAGGCCCTTGTTACATGGAGATGTTTACATGGTGCGCATGGAATATCTAGCAATCAAGAAATGATTTAATTTTTAGGGAACTATCGGTCTCTCTAAATAGGTGTAAGTTTGGTTTCCAATGTGATGCTTTGCTCCATAGATACAAAGTGAAAGCCAATCTAGTCCAACCACTTATTGATTGGGTGTTTGATCTTTTTGTTTAAATTTTTAGACATGTTATCTGTTCACTTTGACCCTCCTTGATGTAACCCCTCCCCTGTGTTTCTCTTGTATAGTTGTCTTTTTATTAATATAAAATTTACACCATAGGGGCTTCTGTAGCATCCCAATTGTCTAACAATTGTAATGCTACTTGTCCTAGTAAGTTATTGGCTACTTCATATATATTATTGTTGCATCATAATTATATCATGCTCATGTCATCATGCCACCTTGCATTTGAGCATCATTTAAAACCCTCCTTCTTTTGGTTTTTCTCTCATATGCATTATTAATTGTATTTGCCTCTTGATATTGTATTTGGTTATTGATATATTGTCTAAATGCCCAAGTTGAGTTGGGGGCATATCTTTAGTTCCATTCCACCACCTTTCTTTTCCACCACCTTATAATCCCACCATCCCATTAACCATGAGCTTGTTTTTCTTTTCTTTTGACATTTTTATTCTAGCTCATGTGGGTTGGGGTGGATCAAAACCTTTAAATCCTTTTGCTTGGCTTTTTCTCCACTTCTTGGAAATGCATAAGAATAATGCCATAATATTATTGTCGTTTTCACAAAATAAATCATGGCATTATTATTTTGCATGGGCCATGCAAACTCCTTCACCACCTTTTACTCCATTGGTTTTTCTTTTGATTTAATGGATCCTATCTTGGGGAACCATCCCCTACCATCCCACCATCCTCATAGCCTCATCCATATCTTTTTCTCTTATTTTATTTCTCCATGCATGAACCATATGAAGCCTATTCTATAATTCTTTTCTTTTTCTTTTCTTGGAATTCTCTTTCACCTTCATCTCATGTTAACTCAAGCATTCATCATGTTCCTTCTTGGTATGGCCTCATAAAAAAAAATCTAAATACCTAATAAAACCTACACCTAGCTCCTATTTCTAATTTTCCTAACCCTAATTCTACTAAACACTAACTTTGATCTCCCCTCTCTCTCTCTCTATTTCTCTCTCTCCCATGAGCACCACCTGACCCCCTCTCCCCTGGCCCACCTCAGCTAACCCTAACCCTCCTCCTAACCCTAGCTAAGCTCCAACCCGAGCCCCATCTACCTAGCCGAGCTACCCCCTCTTCTTTCCCTTTTCTCCATCAGCTGAGCTAGCCCCACCTGCCCGTCCCTCTCTCCCGACCAAGCCCCACCTGCAGCCCCCTGCCGTGCCCTACCAGCCCCCAGGTCGAGCCCCAGCTCGACCACGTGAGGGAGAAGCAAAAGGTGGCACCGAGGCCACCTTTATCTACCCCCTGCCACAGCTGCTCCTCCTCCCTCTCCCTCCTTTTTCCTCCTCTCACACGACTCTCCAGCACCGCCAGATCCAACCCGAGTCTCCCCTCCTCTCCTCCTTCTTCCTCCCCGACCCCTAGCACCTGCCGCCGTTCGCCGACAGCACCACCTCGCCCCGTCGTTTCCGCCGGCAGCGCGACATGGAGGTGTCCTGGAAGACCGAGGACCGTCCCCTGCCCCGACTCGTACACGCTGACGCGAAGGAGGAGCTCCCTAGCACCGCCAGATCCTCACTGTCCCGACGAAACCCTAGCCGCCAGAGCACCAGCGATCTCGCCGCTCCGCCGCTCCTCGCTCCGATCCGAGCCCGCCGTCGAGCCCGCGGTGAGCCTCTCTCCCTCTCTGACATGCTCCGCCTCGCCGTCTACGTTTAGCGCCGCCGTTTGTTTCGTCGAACGCTCTTCGTGCGCCAGGCTCGCCGGCGTCTGCAGCCTCCCCGTGCCGCGCAGAACCCTAGCTAGGCCCCAGCCCCTCACCTGTCAACTCCCCTCGCCCTACCGCACTGGTTAGCCCCCTCAGCGCGCACGTCCGCGACCTGGGTTCGAGCCCCCGCTCCGCGCCGCGCACATACTGGCCGTCAGACCGTGGAGACGAAGAACAGTACGGGCCTGTGGTAAATTTACATTAAGCCCCCCCTTTTATTTCGCTCGCAACCCACGCTCCTAGCGACCCCACTAGTCAGCCGCCCTAGTATTTTTGCAGGAAGGTCCCCCTGCTTTCTCAGGCTTAACCCGCGCTCCAGCCCCAGCCCCACCTGTCGGCCTCTGGGGGCATCCCCACTGTCGCGTGGGCCCGAAGCCGCTGGTCCCGCCTGTCAGCCTCAGCGGGCTAGCCCAGCCCGCGGTGGAAAAATGTTTTCGCGCGCGTGGCCCCAGTCAGCGTAAGGCCCACCCGTCAGTGGCTGTGGCTGGATCTGACTGAGTAAGAAAAGTATTTCTGGCTGTCTGTTTTTACTTAAACCTTTTTCAAATTGATTTAAATTCAAATTCAAATCAGATTTAAATAATTTTTCAAATACAAATCCAAATAATACAAGTAATATATGTTTTGGAATCAGAAAAATGTGAGGAATTCAAATATGCCCTTCAAAATATGTTTTGAACACTTTAAATTTCGAGATGATTAAAATTACAATAAAATGCCCTTTTCCTTAATTAATTAATAACTTTTGTTTTATAACTCCAAATTTGACAAATAATATGTCTAAATCGATCAGCGCGACGAGCCCGTTCTATCTATGCAGTCCTTGTTCTGAATTGAAGCATGCATCATGTTGGTATTAAAAATCTGAACTGTTTATGACAATAAAACTTGGTTAAATAAATAATAAAATGCTTTCTTTCTTGTATCCACACCTCACCTTTGCCATGCTACTTTAATGCCATGGAAATTGTGCATCATTCATCATGGCATGCTTGTTTGCTTGTCGCATTTTAATTCATATGCTTGCGCACTTTATTTATGTTGGCCTTGTTTGTTTGGTTCTTCTTCGAATAGACGCCCAACAGGAGAATTACCAGGAATCACAGGAGTACTACCCAGATCCATCTCTCGCTTCAACTGAGCTGCCAGGCAAGCACTACCACATGATTGCAAACATATAGTACCTATTGCCTCTATCTTATTCTTGCATCATTGAGTCGCGATTGCATTAAATTGAATCCCAAGTACTGCATAGCCTTTATTTTTAAACCCCACCGAAGCTTGTTCCTCCATCCCATGAGCCATTACTACAGGAGTTGTTTGAGCCATGCAAGTCGTAGAAAAGCATGAGTAGGGTATGTGAGTGTCTGATGAATAACGAGGTACCTAAACAACTTAACCTGAGTAGTAATGGGATAACTAATGAAAGAGGCACCGGTGAGCAATATCTGCTATTTGGTTTTTCCTTCTCACTTGTGTCCTGTAGGACCCCGAGTACTTGATTCTTGTTCCTTGACAATTCGCACTATCCACATCCGGGAGGCCTTATGGACCCCCCTTAGCCAGAGCTTGATTCATTCTTATTTCTTTGGGCCACAAAGTAGTTTGGGGCTTTATTACTATCCTGTACTTATGCCATGTTACTGTTTTATTAAGATTGTGCGAGGAGCACCTGTACTGTTTAAGAATTGCGGAGTGTTTTCGCGGTATCGACAAGCCCAGTCACATTTTCGGGTTCCCAGTCGTTTACAGCCATTGGCGCAAACCTTGGGTCCGTCTCGGAGCCGGCCAACTTCGTTGCGGGTAGCTTAATGGGGTGGCCCCCTGAAATATTTCTGAATCCTGTGATTGCTTTGTCGTGAATGCCTCGTTGGGTTTTGATTTGGTTTTTCCGAGGTTGATCGAGTGTGTGTTGCTATTCGTGCACCCCTGCAGGGTAAATCTTTCTGAAAGCCGTGTCTGCGGTTATGGACGACTTGGAGCACAGTTTCTCGATCATAGACAAGTATAACTAAAGTACCGCTTTTAAATTGACTAAGTACTTGACTAGTAAATAGTGAAATACTCATGGAATGGTTAATAAAAATGCCAACGGATGATGGGGGTTGTTCGTCCGCTTCCTCGTTGGTAAGCGAGGAGGAGGATGGATCTGTTAATTATACTGTTATAACTGTTGTTCTTAATTCACGGACATCCGTCTATCATTGGTTAGGCGGATGGTTAGCGAGTATCTGTAGAATTGTTAGGTATTATCTTTTGCTGCAATTGCGTCACCCTAGGTTGTGTCCCCTTTAGCGGCATAAAGACTTGCTGAGTACCCCTAGGGGCTCACACGATAAATTGTTTGATTCAGATGAACATGTGTGCCCGCAAGATGGATACTGGGTGGAAGAGACAGATGATGTTGGCAACGATCATTCGGTGTAGAGATTCTGGGAACGGGGATCCGTGTGATCTGTGGGCGGGATGCGATTATTTATGGGGCATCTTATGCCAATTTGCTTCTTATCCGTACTCGGATCTTGTTTTCCGCTTCCGCCTGATACTCTGATGTGTGATGTATGAGGAGCTATCCTAAAATATTATCTCTATCTAGGATATTTGGATCTTGCCGTATGGCGTTGCAATATTTCTATTTCTTCTAGATGGAATGGCTCTGAGGACTGTTGTATGTGGCTTGCATACATACTCATTTGTGTATGTAGTTGATCCCTTCGCCTGCCAATTACGCCGCTCGTTCTTGTCCCGTTGTCTGAAAGTGGTTAGGACGGCCGAAAGGTCTACCATGAGTGGCTCTGGGCCCCACCGTACTATTTTAACCACTTTCGTTCATCCAGGCATTAACTAAGAGCGTAATTCACCGAGGTAGTTACAGCTTCCCCTATGGTAAAGGTGTCAAAAAACTCCTCTATATGCTTCTTCAACTCGACGATCTCATGAGGAGGCATATGATAAGGTCTTTTGGAAATAGGTGCAGTTCCAGGAACCAACTCTATGACAAACTCCACACTTCGATCATGTGGCATTCCAGGGAACTCTTTAGGAAAGACATCCAGGAATCCACATACCATGAAAACATCTTGAATCTCTAACGTAGGTTGAACTTCAATAGCATACAACTCCGCTTGAGGAATGTAAACAACTAAAGGAGATAGTGACCCTACAGTCCAATATGTGACTGTTATGCCAGCATGACTATTCAGAGTCACAGACTTGGTTACACAGTCGATAACCTTGTGGTATTGAGACAACCAGTCCATGCCCAAGATGGCGTCAATGTCAGCTGACTTGAGGGCAATAATAGAAGTGGGGAACAGCTGAGAGGAAACATTGATTAGGTTTCCATGACTGACCAGGGTGGTCCTAGAACCAGGGGAATGAACCAGCAAAGGAATAGGCAACCCCTCAAAATTTATCCCATGCATTTCAGCAAAAGCTTGTGACATGAATGAATGCGATGCTCCAGAATCAAACAAAACTTTAGCTAGAATTTGATTGATATGAAGCGTACCCATAATAGCGCTTGGATCTTCCCGGGCCTCTTTAGCGGAGATATGGTTTAGATGACCACTTCTAGCAGCTTGAGGCTTGGTATACTTATTTGGTGGTGCTCTCTTAGCAGCATTCTTTTGAGGACACTCCTTTACAAAGTGGCCAGGATGGTGACAGTTGAAACAGATAAGACCTAATGTTGTACCAGTAGCAAGATAGTTTGTCCCACCAACATTACTTGAAGTAGCATTCAGGAGAGGAGCATGTCCAGAAGACCTTGGTGTGTAAGGAGCTCGTGTCACAACACTGTAAGGGACAAAGACACGATGCTTCTTAGTGATTGAACCAACTTTGTTGAACCCTTCGTGATAATGCTTACGGGCTTCCTCATATTCCACCTTTCCACTCTCTGCTTTCATTGCCTTATTGATAAGAGCTTGAAGGTTTCCAAAATCCAACAAAATGGATATCACGACGTACATCAGGGTCTAGTCCCTTGCGAAACAAATCTTGTTTCTTAACATTAGTGGATACCTCTTTAGGATCATAGCAGGCAAGATGATTGAAATTGTGTTGGTAATCATACACAGAACCAGTGCCTTGTTTTAGGTTGAGAAACTCCTCCCTCTTTTGATCCACCAGACCCTCCGGGATATGTAAGCTCGAAAAGATCCGGTGAACAATTTCCAGGTAACAACATGTTGGGAAGCTTGCATGCTAGGAGAGTTTCCCACCAGGAACCAGTTGTGCCCTCTGTCGTGGGAATGACCACGACATTCGCTACCAGGGGTAGCGATTGATAGGATTGAGGGCAAGAGCTGGTGGCCATCCGCGTAGCGAGATGGGGGCAGAGACACATGAGTTTACCCAGGTTCGCCCCCCGGAGGGTAAAGACCTACTCCTGCTAGATTGTATTAGTGGCGAGCGAGTTACAGGGGTGGCAAGCTCGGCGGCTAGGCAGCAAGTCGCTCAAAGGGGTGTATGATGGAACGTGAGTACAAAGGGAACCCTAGGGAGGTTTATATAGGGGGCACCTAGCTAGGGTTTACAGATATACAACAGAACTAGTCAAGGATTTAGAGGATTTGACCTAACCCGAATAGGCTTCAGCTATGCTTCTGGGCCTCCAGATTCCAGTCGCCAGGCTTGCTCTTAGTCGCATTCCAGTTGCCGTCCTGCAGGCCCACTCACAAGGCCCCTGGTCCAGTTGAAACGTCCTGCTGGGCTTACCCCATTCGGCATATCCCCATCAGTAGTCCTCGAGGCTAGTGTCGATTCAGTGTAGGTGTTCATTTGGCAGTCGGAGTAGGCGAGTCCAATTTATACGCCCAGTCGAATCGGCGATGGACTCCCTCGATGAAGGAGGAAAATTTTCCACCAGGTCTTCAGTCATAGCATTGGCGAATGTACTTATGCTCGAGTCGCTACACCATATCGAATGGATAAGGCATACCAGCAGGCGAGTCGAGTGAAAGAAGTTGGATCGCCAACTTGGTCAAACTAGCCATTGGGTAAACCAACGGTAACTTCGGCGTAATTACCATGGGTAACGGCTATCCCGAGTTTGGTGGGTAGCATGTCTTTATAAGGAGAGTAGCAAGGAACCCTGCAGATCTTCTTCCACATTTCTCACTCCCGCGTACTCCCAGTATCTCTGTCTCTCCGCGATCTAGAATTTCCGGACCGAGCAACCTCATCTCCTCCTTGATGGAAACTACGAAGGATTTGTGGGGGAAGTCCAAGTGTACCGCTACTCAGCTCAAGTTGTTCGAGGACGCGGGGGTTCTCTACAAGGGGAATTAGCGAATTCCCGCACCCTCTGAGACCGAGCCGAAGCCTCGCACTAGTGAATTCATCTGTTTCCCAAGCCATCTGGAGAGAGGGGCTTGGGATTCCCCACCTCTATCTTCTTCCGGCAGTTCTACGCGTATTACGCGATCAAGCCATCGGATCTAGGTCTGCACAACATCGAGCAGTTGGCCATCTTTGTCGCCTTCTGTGAATGCTATCTAGGATGCCGACCCTACTTCCCGCTGTGGCTGGAGCTGTTCCACGACCGCATCGGCCACGACGGATCGAGCAGCCCCATCCTAGCGGCAGGCGGCGTTACCTTCCAATTGAAGCCGAAGGCGAGCTTCTTCAAGCTCCTGCTACCAAAGAAAGCCACGAGCGAGTGGAAGAAAAGCTGGTTTTATGTGAAGGAATCTACTCCCTCTGGTGAAGTGGTACTCCCGATGTACGTTGCAGAGAGGAGCGAGCCCCGTTAGCTGATAGCAACGAAGCTCCCCATCGACCAGAAGATGGTCATCCCCGAGATGATTGAGCAGATCCAGCTACTGAAGAACAAGGGTCTTAAGACACAAAACCTCTACAAATGCTGGCTAAGACAGCGCCTGGTCCCAGCGGCAACCCGGCCCCACTGGATGTATGAGTACACCGAGAAGAACAACCCTTCCAGGACGAGCAAGGAGTCCTGGGAGGCCGCTAATTACAAGGCCGCCTTGAAGAAGATCACGGACATGGAGTTTACCGACCCGACGGCCAGGCTTGCTCCATACGTGGCCATGAAGAATGAAGCACCCACGGTAAGTTTTTCCTCGTCACTTTGTCTTTAGCCGTGACTCGTGCGTGTGCAATTTTCACCCGCGACTCATAATGTTCAGTCGTGATTTCTAACCGGACCAATCATCCTTGTCCACTCTCAGTTGTTTCAGATCCTTGAAGGCTGGCTTCCCCCACTCGACGAGGAGATTCCCAAAGAGCTCGAAGAGGGGACCAAAGGGGAGTCCTCTGAGAGTGAAGAAGAAGCGAGGGAGATTCCCCCGCCAGCGCCTGCAGCCCGCAAGACTCGCTTGCAGAAGCAGCGCGAGATCAAGGCGATTCGCAGCCTTGAAGAGCGCGACGATGACGACGAGTTCCTGCAGGAGCATAGCTCGCGGCGAGTGGCCATGCCAGCAAAGCCCACACGAAAGCTAAAGTCGCCTGCAAAGAAGCCGACACCGAAGCCAGCGTTGCCGCCCAGAACAGTGGCGGCATTTCAGTCGGATGAGGAGTCCGGTGACAAGGTGGCCGAAGCTTCAACCAAGATCCCTGAGGACACAACTCCTATGAAGGGATCGGAAGCCACATACATAGTGGTGGAATCAGTGGTTCCACTCACCACGATCGTGCCAACAGTCTCGGCTGCCGTGGAGCCAAGGGCTGCTGAAATCATGGGGTTAAGGTCGTCGCCACCACAGGAAGCGGCCATGTCGCCCGGCCCGGAGGTTCCCACGACCATGACCTCGACATCAAAGAAGCCCACGGTGTCATGGTTTGCGAGTGTCTTCGAGAAGGGGCTCTCGCGCAAGTTGGGCCCGGAGCTTAAGAAGCCTGCCCATATTAGTAAGGGACTGCGCTTTCTTCCGGTCGCCAAGTAAGTTTGATGTTCTCCTTTTCCGTGCTTCGGTGTTTTCTTGTGTAATTGGTTCGCTAACCGTGGTGACTTCGCAGCTCTGGTGCCAAGAAGATTGGCCGCCCTCCGGTGGCCAAGATTCCGCCAGTCGACGCCATAGGGGAAGCCAACCCCTCCAAGAAGAGGAAACTTGTTGCGGAGGATGCACCAGGTGAAGGCGCAAAGAAGAAGAAGAAAGGGACGTCCTTGACATTGTGGCAGGGGAAACGCAGAGGAGGATGACTCCACTACCCGTGCTGAAGAAGTGATGACCGCCTAGTTAGAGCCAATCAAGGAGGCCTCGCCAGCGGAGCCACTGGCCCCGACTACTAGCGCCCCGGTGAGAGTGGCCGCATTGTTTCCGCGCTTCATGGCGAAGGCGTTCTTGATGACTGCGGAAACTCAGTCGCCGCAAATTCCAGAGATCGTCGACGAAGAAGTTGGGAAGCAGCGCGGGCGCACATCTTTTGTGGTCCCTTCGACGGACACCAGCAAACTTCACATCATGCTTGGTGATGCCATTCCGGTATGTCTAGTCCCTGAGTGCCTAGTCTCTAAATTTCAGTGGCTAGGCATTTAGAGTTTTAGTCCTCCAGCCCCCGAGGGTCTAGTCGCTAAATTTTAGCAGCCAGACGCTTATGATTTTGGTCTTCCAGTCCTTGAGGGTCTAGTCGCTAAACTTCAACGGCTAGACGCTTATGATTTTAGTCGTCGTTTCTTACTGTTGATCTGTTGTCAGTGCCTGCAAAGGGAATCATCCGATCAGCAAGCCACGAAGGAACGCTTGGAGCATGACCTGCGGGTAGCGTAGGAGATCAACCGGTGACTCCAAGAATCTGCTGGTGAGTTGGTGTTTACTTTGGCGATCTCGAGCCATTGTTCCTTATGCAAGACTAAATTGTATGCCTTTCCCTCTGAGATGGACTCCCTGCTTGAATTGCCAAGTCCCGCGAGGGGCATGTTCCGGCTGCTGAACTGGATATAGCGAAGGAGCGAATTGACTCGCTGGTGAAGGATTTAGAGGCAGCAAAGGCGTCGATGATCTCTTTTGAGGAGAGGGACAAGGATGCAGTCTCCACGGCGGAGGAGGAGCGGAAGGCCTTCGACTTAGTCATCCTCGGGTTGCAGGGTGACCTTGGTGCGCTTGAGACACATGTGACAAAGAACTGCCGTAGGCTTCTTGGTGGGTGTCTGCTCTTTCTTTTTAGTATGCGGCGAGTCCCCGTGCGGGTGAGTCCTTAGTGATATTGAATTTATGACATTGCAACCCTAATAGGTCAAAGCGACTCGGTGGTGTAAACCTTTGACGCCTCACAGTGCGTTACAGCAGTGGTGAACACGACCACCGCCTCAACACTGTGCGTCTAGGCTATGCTTCAAGGTATTTCCCACGCCGAGGTTATTTCTAGGGGGTTGGCTGAGGTTTGGCACTATCTGGAGGAGGCGCTCGCCGTTATCGAGTGTATGGCATGATCGGCCTTCAAACACGTGGCCACCATAGCGTTGAGCCTTGGACTCGCTCACTCCCCTGACGACTTCGACCTCGACGACGTCACCAACATTTACCCTTTGGAGAATGGCTCGGTGGAGATCTCGGAGGTTTTGAGGTTGACCGCCAAGGCTGCTATATTCGTGGAGCGAGTATTGGTGACGGGGGATTTGCTACCGTACCAGGAAACGGTGGTGGCGTCGGGCGACTCCGAGCCAGAGCACCGTGACCTAAAGTCGGAGCAACACTTCTGGTCATCATTGTCGAAGTTGTTGACGACGTACCCGACGAACCCTTGGGAGCCATTCGTCCGGGTCAGGGGTGATGGCGGTGCCTCTTCGTCAGAGCCTGCAAAATGAGTTGCTGCCCTAAGGGGCTTTTGTATGTTATGGCGACTGGCCGCTTTTGTAATGTAAACAACATATATGTATGCAAGTACAAGGAGTCAATCGACTCGCAATGCATGGTGATGTCTGTTCTATGTTGATTTTTAGGTGTGCGAGTCCCCGAGCGCGTCCGCCCTTTATTGGGGTTAACCTTGTTTGTGTGTAAGTTTATACTGAGTTTTTATTTTGGCTGGAATCGACTCGCCGTGGCTCGTGCAGCCAGTCGCTTGGCGACCCCAAGGGAGCTCTGTACTTGGCTATTTTCCCGAGTGCGAGCAGGGTCGACTTAGGCGAGTCCCCGAGCGTGGCAGTTAGCCGTTCTAGTCACATGCCCAAGGTAGGTGAGGATCTAGTGCGTTGTCCATAACACGTCTATGCCCCGGCTCCGAGAGCCAGATGCATGGCGAGTCCAAGGCAGGCTCTCTTACTTAGTGTGTTCCCATGCTGCGTAGGGGTTATTGTAGACAAGTCCCCGTGCGTGGTACTTAACCATTCGAGTCGCTGTGCACGAGGATGGGGAGGACGGGTCGCTATCAGAAGCGTTATCGGTTGTCTTGGCTCGGTGGGCTAGTCGAGCAAGGCGACTCCAATGGGGGCTCCTGGGTGGCGTGTTCGTGGACGACACAAGGCATGAGTGTATTCAGTGCCCTAGGGCCGCACTACTTAGCCGTACCGGTTGCTCGACCAAGGGTTGACTTCCGTGGGTAGCATATTGCTAAACGTACGAGTGCGATTGGCACAAGAATATGGCAAGTAGACACAATTTGTGCGATCTGAATTTTTATTATATAGCAGCTGAGTACAAGTTTTAGTTCTATGTGTAGTACTTTCAGAGGAGGCTTACATTCCATGGCCTCCCAACTTAGAGCTGGCCATTGCCTCTTACATCGACCAAGTAGTAGGCGTTGTTGCCGATGACTCGCCCTATGGCGAATGGCCCCTCCCATGGGAGAGAAAGCTTGTGCATGCCCTTCTTTTCCTGGACTAGTCGTAGGACCAGGTCGCCTTCCTGGAAGGTGCGAGTCTAGACTCAGCGGCCATTGTAGCGGCAGAGTCCCTGCTGGTAGATGGCGGTACGGGAGCAAGCTAGGTCGCGTGCTTCATCAAGCTGGTCGACCCCGTCTTGGTGGGTGATCTCGTTTGCCACCTTCACATAATTGACGACCCGGGGCGAGTCGTGTTCCAGGTCGGTTGGCATTACGGGTTCAGCGCTATACAACATGAAGAAGGGCGTGAACCTGTGGAACGGTTGACAGAGGTGCGGATGCCCCATATCACGGAGGGGAGCTCTTCGACCTAGCATCCGGGGCTTCGCTCCAGGGGCACCTGAAGTCATGGCTTGTGCCCGTGGAGGACGCTTTGGTTTGCGTGCTCAACTTGGCCATTCGACTCTGGGTGGGCTACTGAGGCAAGGTCGAGCCGTATGCCATGCTCCTCGCAAAATTCCGCCATGGCACCATTAGCAAAGTTGGTGCCATTGTCTGTTATGATGCTGTGTAGGTAGTTGTACCGGTAGATGAGCTCGGAGAGGAACTTGGTGGCAGTCTTGCCGTCGCACTTCTTGATCGGCTTGGCGTCGACCCACCTGGTGAACTTGTCGACTACGACCAGAAGGTGGGTGAAGCTAGATGGGGCCTTCTTGAATGGGCCGACCATGTCCATGCCCCATACAGCTAATGGCCAGGTGACGGGGACAGTCTTGAGTGCCGAACTAGGGACGTGCATTTGGCACCCGACACACGGTTGGACGATATCGATGGCGTCGGCGTGCGTAGTGAGCCAGTAGAAGCCATGTCGCATGGCCTTGCTGACTAGCGATCTGGCACCGGTGTGATGGCCGCAGTCGCCAGCGTGGATGTCTTGGAGGATCTGGCGTCCTTCTTCTAGTTGTACGCAGCACTAGAATACGCTAGTCATGCTATGTTTGTGAAGCTCGCCATTGATGATGATGAAGGATTTGCAGAGGCGTACGATCATTCGTGCCTCTATCTCGTTGGTAGGCAGGACCTTGTGCTCAAGAAAGGCAACATATGGTGCGGTCTAGTCGCTCGGTTCCATGACCATGGCGACTAGAGCGGGCTCGGGCTGCAGGGCTATCCCGATGTCAATCTCCTTGGGCGGGAGACCGAGGGATTGTGGATGATGTCGAGGAAGACGCCTGCGGGTGGCGTTTGGCGAGTTGACCCGATGTGGGAGAGAGCGTCAGCCTCCTCGTTCTTGCGCCTGTCGATCCACTCGACCGAGCAGCCGGTGAAGTGTCCTCCCAGCTGGTCCACTGCTTGGTAGTACGCTATCATGGTGGGGGAGACGGCATTGCAGATCCTAGCGACTTGGCCGGCGACTAGGTCAGAGTCTCCGTAGCACCGTAAGCGATTGATGTTCATCTCCTTTGTGGCCTCCATGTCGTGGAGGAGGTCCTCGTATTTGGCCATGTTGTTGGTGCAGGGCATGAAGTCGAGGTGGAGCACGTAGCAGAGCTTGTCACCTTTGGGGGAGGTGAGGACGACCCCAGCCCCTACGCCTTCCGTGTTCTTCGACCCGTCGAAGTGGAGTGACCAGTAATGGAGGTAGGGTAGCTTCTCCCGCTGCTATGCCTCTTCCTAATCGGTGAGGAAATCGGCCAAGGCCTGCGATTTAATCGCTTTGCGTGGCTCGTACTTGATGTTGTGGACACCGATTTTGATGGCCCACTTAGCAACTTACCCAGTCGCCTCGCGGTTGCGGATGATGTCCTGCAGTGGCACGGAGGAGGCGACTGTGATGGGGTGCTCCTAGAAGTAATGTGGGAGTCGCCGCTGGGCTCTGAAGACCGCATACACCAATTTTTGGTACTGCGGGTAGCGCTATCTTGAATCCGTTAGGACCTCGCTGATGTAGTAGACGGGGCGCTATACGGGGCGCTCCTTGTCCTCTTCCGGTTGATCGACGACCATCACGGCGCTGACGACTCGAGTGGAGGCCGTGACGTAGACGAGCAATGGCTCTTTGTCGATTGGGGGCGGGGAGCAGCGGTGCCACGAGCAGCACTTCCTTGAGCGCTTTGAGCGTGTTGTCCACTTCTTCGTCCCATTGGAACGTGGGGTTCTTGCGCATCAGGTGGTACAGAGGCATTGCCTTCTCACCGAGCCGGGGGATGAAGCGACTGAGAGCCATGACTCACTCGGCTAGCTTCTGGATGTCGCGCAGGCACTTGGGTTTTCCGAGCCACGCGATGGTGTCGATCTTGGTGGGGCTAGCTTTGATGCCTCGTTACATGGATGTTGCGGCCAATTTGACTCAAAGGGCACTCCTGCATGGACCTGATAGGTCACGCCAACGTTCTTGAGGCCAAACATCATGGCGGTGTAGCAGAAGGCGTCGAATGGCATGATGAACGCCGTATTCTTCTCGTCCTCGACCGCCATTTTGATATGGTTGTACCTAGAGTATGTGTGGAGGAAGCACAACGACTCTGATCTCGCGGTCGAGTCGATGATCGGATCGATGCGCGGTAGGACGAACTCCTCCTTCGGGCAGGCGCTATTGACGGTGTAGTCGATACACATTCTCTAGGTGTTGTTCTTTTTCAGGACCAGGACTGGGTTTGCCAGCCACTTGGAGTACTTGATGGGCCGAATGAAGCCTGCGGTGAGTAGACACTATACTTCTTCGGCGATTGCTCGGTGACGCTCTTCATGGAAGGGCCGTAGTGACTGCTTCACTGGTCACACTTTGGGATCGGCGTTAAGTTTGTGCTCAGCGAGTTCCCTCGGGACACCAGGCATGTCAGATGGTTTCCATGCAAAGATGTCATGATTCTCAAGAAGGAACCCGATGAGCATGCTTTCCTATGCGGGTCTCATGTTCGTCCTCATGGTGACCGTCTGCCTAGAGTCGCCTGGGACAAGCTTGATGGTGCGGGTGTGCGTGGTCGCCTCGAAAGTGGAGATTCCAGCGGTTGGATTCTTCAGGATGGTGGGGTCGTCCTTGTCGACGTTGCTCGTGTATTTCATGAGCTTGTCCATGTGGTTTGTCTCCACGACGATGACGGTGTCGGCGAGCTCGGCGCCTTTGTCTTTGCACTCCATGGCCATGTCGGGATCGCCACAGACGGTGATGATGCCGCTTGGCCCCGAGAGCTTCATCATGTTGTAGGCATAGTGCGGGGTCGCTATGAATTTGGTGAACGCCCGGTGCCCCAAGACATAGTGGTAGGGGCTGCGGAAGTTCACTAGCTCGAAGACGATCCGCTCGGTGCGGAAGTTTGCTGGTGTGCCGAAGGTGACTGGCAGCATCACCTTGCCAATCGGGTATGCCTTCCGACCAGGGACAATTGCATGGAAGGTGGTGAGTTTCGACTCGATCGCCAACTCCGGTAGGTGGAGCCTCCTGAATGTGTCCAAGTACATGCTATTGATGGAGCTTCCGCCGTCCATCAGCGTTTTGGGCAGCCATTAGTCGGCCACTTTGGGCCTGACCACCAGGGCGACTCGCCCTGGGTATTCGATCCTGGGCGCGTGATCTTGGCGACTCCAGGTGATGCTTTGGTTGGACCAGTTGAGGAAGAGGAGGGTGTCGACCTAGGTCACCGCATTGCCGGCGACTTCGTGGGCGATCAGCTTCTTCTCGCGTTTGGTGCCAAGCCTAGTGAAGGTGTGTAGCGAGCCGATGGCGTTGCCAAACCCGCTTGCTGTTGTCCCTTGGTGGGTTGTTGTTGGGGTCCTCCCTTGCTCGCCTTGCCTTTTCGGTCTCCTTCAGAGAATGGCAGTCCGTGGTGGTGTGGGTGGCAGGTTTCCCCTCCCTGATGTGGTAGACACATGGCTGATTAAGGGCGGTGGGTCGAATTTCGGCTTTGCTGTGTTGTTTGCACGGTAATTTACGTTGTCACGGTAGTTTCCTCCGTCGCGATGGAAGTTTTTCGGTTAGCATTTCCCATAGCTAGCGTTTGTGACGAAGTCGACTCGCCCGTCACCATGCCATTTGCCGGTGAGGCGAGTGTTGCTGTAGCGCATTGATACATTGCAAATGTATCTATAATTTTTGATGTTCCATGCTTGGTTTATCTACTTTCTTGTGTTTTGTTCCAACTTTGGAGTACTTGTCATATGATTTCTTGGACTAACCTATTAACAAGGACCACAGTGCCAGTTGCCTGTTTTCTGCTGTTTTTGGTTCCAGGAAAGTCAGAAAATCAATATTCTCGGAATTGGACGGGACAAAAACCAAAGTTCCTATTTTACCGGAAGACTCACAGAGCCAGAAGCAGCGATGAAGGAGGGCTAGGGCCTGGCCACACCATATGGTGGTGCGGGCTAGCCTTGGCCGCGCCACCAGGTGGTGTGGGCCCCCTGGCACTCCACCGACCTTGCCTCCTTCGCCTATAAGAGCCTCCCGATACCAAAACCCTAAATCATCAAGCCTCCAGCCACGAAAAGTTTCGCAGTGCCGCCGCCACCAAAGGGGAGATTCCAGGGACAAAAAGTCTCTATTCTGGTACCCTGCCGGGACAGGGAAGTGCCCCCGGAGCCATATCCATCGATCTCCACCGCCATCTCCATCACCATTGCTGATTCCCATGATAAGGAGGGAGTAGTTCTCTCTCGAGGCTAAGGGTTCTACCGGTAGCTATGTGTTCATCTCTCTCTCTATGCATGATGATATTGTGATCATGAGCTTGTAATCTTTAGATCTACCTTGCTACTCAAGTGCTTTAATAGATCTCTGCTCTCCCCATGTGTGTGAAAGTGACAGCGTGCTCACCATGGTGGCACTTAGGCTAGAGATTACAAATACTTGTTATGAGTTATATTTGGAGTTGGATATCTTTATGAAATTGTGGTGTTTGTTGGACTCATCTATTACTCAAGGTGATAGTGTGGGGTTTTCTAGATGGGAAAGGCTTACTTTGAGGAGTGCTGTTATAGCCCTACCGTTGATTAGAGTGTACAATCAGAGAGTAGTTAAGAGTAGTATCATGAAGATAATAGATTTATATGAGAGTGTTCACTAGTGAAAGTATGATCCCCAGGCCTTGTTTCTTAGCATTGAAACACCGTTTGCAATTAGATCTGTTTCATGTTTGCTTGCTTCCTTCTTTATTTCAGTTTGCCTTTAGTCTTTTCCTCGTGATCAAGCTATCTTCTATCATCGTTACCACTTATAATTATTCATATCACTTGTATTCTACTATCTCTTCGCCGAACTAGTGCACCTATACACCTGACAAGTGTATTGGGTGTGTTGGGGACACAAGAGACTTCTTGTATCTTGATTGTAGGGTTGCTTGAGAGGGAATACCTTTGACCACTTCCTCCTTGAGTTCGATAAACCTTGGTTAATCCACTTAAGGGAAAACTTGCTGCTGTTCTACAAACCTCTGCACTTGGAGGCCCAACAACTGTCTATAAGCATAGAAGTGCCTAGACATCAAGCTATTTTCTGGCGCCGTTGCCGGGGAGGTAAGGTAAAAGGTACTCACATCCTCCGGTGCGAGTGCTCGAAGTTATTTTCTTTAGATTTTGCAATTTTTTCTTTTTTTTTCTTTTTTTCACTAGTTAGGCTTAATGGAAAAAAATAGAGAGCTTTATAGTATTTATCTTGAGTTAGGACATGAAGTGTTTGAAGAGAAAATTAAAAAACCTATGGAACTTTATTTGCATGCTAATAGCAATGTTATTAGTATGAATTCTTTGAACACCATTATTGCTAATGCTATGGAAAAGGCTAAGCTTGGGGAAGCTGGTTTTGATGAGCATGATATTTTTAGTCCCCCAAGCATGGAGGAGCAAATTTACTTTGATGATACTATGCCTCCAATATATGATGATTACAATGATGATTATGGTATTTTCAGTCCACCTACTATTGACGAGGAATTTAATTATGATTACAATATGCCTCCTATATTTGATGATTATGGTGATGAGAACAATAATGATAGTAATTTTGTTGAATTTGCTCCCACTATAATTAATAAGAATGATTATGTTTATGTGGAGAGTATTAATTCTTTTATGCATGTGGCTCATGATAAGAATGTTTTATGTGATATTTATATTGTTAATTTTATTCATGATTCTACTGAAAGTTATTATGAGAGAGGGAAACATGGTTTTATGCATCTCAGTAATATTAAGTTTCCCCTCTTTATGTTGAAAATTTTGAAGTTGCACTTATTTTGCTTTACTATGTTTGTTGCTTTGTGCTTTCATGACTTGTTTCTTTACAAGATTCCTATGCATAGGAAGTGGGTTAGACTTAAATGTGTTTTGAATTTGCTTCTTGATGCTCTCTTTTACTTCAATTCATATTTCTTATGTGAGAATCTTCTCAAACTATCATGCCTAACTTAAAGGCGTTAAAGAAAAGTACTTATTGGGAGATAACCGAAAAGTTTTAGATAAGTATTGGAAGTTATTACCTCAGTAATAACCACTCTTTATCCTTTTTATTTGTTTTTTGTGTCAAGAGTAACCTCTAATAAGAGAGAAGTAATGATATGGAAAGTTGCTGTCCCGAAACAGATTTCTATGCTTCACCGTAAAAATTCGTGTAAAATCTCTGTACGTCTTTTTGAGGTGTGAATATTTCTGCTTCTAGACCAGGTTGTTATATAACTTTAGTTAGTTCAACACTTTTTGATTTGAGCAACATAACGTCTTCGAAAAAATTCGTCTTCACCTGCTGGTCTGTTTTGAGAGATTTCTGCCATTTTCTGCATTTGCTTCTTGTTGGTTCCTTTTTGAGTTCTTTTGGTGAATTGAGCTTTTTGAGGGAAGTGCTACAGTAGCTAGTGTTCTAATGGAAGTTTATTGGTGTTTGAACTGAACCTTAAGACCTTTTATCTCGAGTGCACAAATGTTGCTAATAAAGATTGTGTGAAGTTTTGTATGAAGGAAAATTTTCAGGTGTATGGAAGGAATGAGTAACGAGATGAAGGATGGACTAAAGCTCAAGCTTGGGGATGCCACGCATGTCACCCCAAGAAATATCTAAGAAGTACAAGCGTCAAAGCTTGGGGATGCCCAAGGCATTCCCCTCTTCATCAATAAAAATCCCAGGTTTCTTCCAAACGCTTCATTTTTATTGTTTCATGCACAATTATGTTGTTCTTGGAGCATCTTCGTTTTTTATTTTTGGTTTTTCGTTTGCTTAGTTTGCTAAATAAATTGGTTGGACCCCCTCTTTCATACATTGGTGTTCAAATAGTTTAGTTTGGATTGGAAAAGAGTAGAAAGTTCATGCTTATGTGGTAAAAAGAGCTTGTTTTTGACTGTGGCCTATGCTTTGTCATGCCAAGCTTGATATTGTTTTGGCTTTATGCTTAGTATTCTTTGCTGTAGCATGACTTGTTATAAACAATTGAGATTGCTTAATGTGCCTTGGATGAATCATGCGTTATTTTCGCATATTAAAGCATAGTATAGTGGTATTATCCTTTGACGCTTTATTTGGGTTGACTTGGCACATGCTCACACCATGTTATGACTATCTCAAGTCACCTTAGCCTTTATGATCCTTTAGTTTTCAACTTGTAGTATCACTTTATGCTTTGATCAATGATGTTTTCTCGCTCTGCATGATTATGACCATTATTGCTCTCTTAGTTGGTCGCTCCCAGTCTTTTGCTGGCCTCCGTAACCAAGTATGAGTTCTGCTCATGCATCCAACTCCTAAAACTAAGTTATTCCAAAGAGTCCACCATACGTACCTACTAGCTTATGCTATTCCAAGTACATTCATGCTTTTGTTTACCTTCCAAATTAAACTTGTTATGAGAAAACTAGTGATTAAAGCTCTCACGAACTTGATGGCACACTTTACTTTTCTTGCCTTTAATAAACTTGAACCATTGGGTCCTTCTTTGTTGCGTATATGCTTGCACTTTATAAGTTTAAATTAGCAGAACCATGTATCATGGGGAACTCTTTCAACATTGCACCTGTACTTTGTACCCCGTTGATATCATGTTCTTTTGCTTATGGATCCCGACGGTGTGAAATAAAAGTGGAACTTGTAAGATCATGGAGTTTGTATGTGTGTTAGAGAAACGCCTAGGCCGCTAGCCTAAGCCAATCTTAATCATGGTGGAAACTTGCAGCATCACCATAATGAGCACTCTATGAAGCATCCTCAATAAAAACCTATGCAAATAGCAAATAAAAAGATCGCTGAGATGCTCATTGTCTGCTTGCCTTGTCATTTTGATTATGGGATAGCTCCTGTATCATGTGCAAGGGGTACCCCGTTGGTAGTTCTTTATGATACATATGTACTTACAATGATAAGAGCTTACTCGTGACTAAAGTTGAGTAGCATGAGGTTCGGTCTTCGTAAGTAAGGGACATGAGATTTCGGTTTATAACTTGTCAAGCATATCCTCTTAGTTGTGTCACTTTAACCTTAATCACCTTGAAGATGCTTATGATAGGGGCAATGAGAGCTGAAAGAGTTCAATGCTAGCTAAGAATCCTTTGCTAACTAATTCAGTCCTGAACTGATCCAACTCTTCATACAAACTGGGTTGCTTCTCCTTGATCATGGTGTTAAGCCTACACGGCAATCTGCTAAGAGCATCCGCTACCACATTGGCTTTGCCGGGGTGATAGTGAATGTCAAGGTCATAATCCTTGATTAACTCTATCCATCTTCTTTGCCTCATATTCAGATCCTTCTGAGTGAAGATATACTTCAAGCTCTTATGATATGAGTAAATCTCATAGCGATTACCCATCAAATAATGACGCCATGTCTTCAGTGCTAGAACCACAGCTGCTAGCTCAAGATCATGGGTTGGATAGTTTTGCTCATGCTGCTTCAGTTGTCGAGACAGATAAGCGATGACTTTGCCTTCTTGCATCAAAACACATCCTAGACCAATCTTGGATGCGTCGCAATACACATCAAAGGGCTTCTTGATGTCTAGCATGACCAAAATTGGGGCTGATATCAATCTCCTCTTCAGCTCCTGGAAACTGGCTTCACATTTCTCTGTCCATTCAAACTTCTTGTCCTTCTTCAACAATTGGGTCATTGGTCGGGCTATGCTCGAGAATCCTTCTACGAACTTGCGGTAATATCCCGCTAATCCGAGAAATGCACAGAATTGGGTTTGAGTGGTTGGAGCTTCCCATTCTCCGACATCTTTGATCTTGGCGGGATCAACAAAGACTCCTCCGGCAGACACAATAGGTCATAGCAGTTGGTTGCTATGCTAGCCAAAACTCACACTTGCTGAACTTAGCATATAACTGATGCTCTCTCAGGGTTTCTAGGATAACTCTCAGATGTTGCTCATGCTCTTCTTCGGACTTGGAGTAGATAAGGATGTCATCGATAAACACAACCACAAACTTATCTAGGAAATTCATAAAGATCTTATTCATAAGATTCATGAAGTAAGCAGGGGCATTGGTTAATCCAAAAGACATAACCGTATACTTGTATAAACCATAGCGAGTAGTAAAGGCGGTCTTCGGAATATCCGTTGCATGGATCTTAAGTTGGTGATAACCAGTCCTAAGATCAATCTTTGAGAATACTTGAGCTCCAGTCAACTGATCCAATAGATCCTCTATCTTTGGCAAGGGGTACTTGTTCTTGATGGTGACATCATTCAATTTTCTGTAATCTGTGCATAGACGGTTGCCTCCATCTTTCTTGTCGACGAATAACACGGGTGATCTCCATGGCGATGCACTTGGTTGAATTAAACCTTTGGCTAGCATAGCAACCAACTGCTTCTTCAGTTCCACTAACTCTGAGGGGTTCATGCTATAGGGTCTCTGGGCTATAGGTCCGGTTCCGGGGATTAGTTCGATAATGAACTCAATATCCCTATCTGGGGGCATACCTGGCAATTCATCTGGGAATACGTCGGGGTATTCACAGACTACTCTGACTTGGTCTATGGTGGGCAAGGCTACACTCTTGTTGCACTTGAATTGACGGGGTAAGGTTTCAGAGATATGCTCTACTGTGACTCCAGAACTACTGGTCATGGTGATGGCTTTCTTAGCACAGTCTATCAATCCTTTATGCCTTGACATCCAGTCCATACCTAGTACTACTTCCAATCCTTTGGTTCCAAGTACAATTAGGTTGGCATAAAAATCTATCCCATGTATTCTAATAGGTACAGCTTTGCAAATTTTTCTAGCCTTGGTTGTTGAACCGGGTATTTGAACTATCATGACATGCTTCAAGTTGGTTGGACGAATCTTACTAGTGCATGAAAATTCTTTGGTGAAAAATGAATGCGATGCTCCCGAATCAAACAATACTCTTGCTAAAACTGAGTTGACAGAAAACATACCCAGCACTACATCTAGCGCTTCCTAGGCTTCTTTTGCATTCATGTGGAAGAGACGGCCATTGCGGTTGTGAGGGTTCCCTGGGGCAAATCTCCTTCCTGGTTGAACACGACGCTGCTGCTGAGCTGGGACATTCACATTGGCATTGGCTGCAGTCTTCTTGGGACACTCATTGGAGTAGTGACCCTTCACTCCACACTCGAAACAAGTGATCTGGGACTTGTCCTTGACTGCGACAGGTACATCATTGCTTCCATTTCTGGGTGTAGTGTTGTTGTTGTTGTTGTTGTTCTTGGGAGGTGCACGGTTGAAATTGTTGGCATTACCGGAGTTGTGATTGTTTCCTCTGGAATTCACATTGCCTCCGCTACGATTGGGGTAGCTTGGGCGAGAATTTGGGGGTCGGTTGTTCCTTGGTGCATATCCTGGTGAAGGGTTGGGGCGGTACTTCTGGTGACTGTTGGATCCAGACTGCTGCATCATACGATGCTTGCGGTTGTCGTTTGCCTGGTTAATCTTCCCTTCCATCTGAATGGAAGAGTCGACTAGCTCTTCGAGGTCCTGGAAACGGATGTTGACGAGGACAGTCAGCATCTCATCATGCAGTCCGTTCAAGAATCTCTCCTTCTTCTTGGTCTCCGTGTTGATTTCATCAGGTGCATATCTAGCAAGTGACAGGAATCTGTCACGGTACTCCACCACTGTCATTCTTCCTTGCTTCAACTCGCAGAACTCATCTCTCATTCTGTTGACTAGACCTTGCGGCACATGGGTGCGACTGAACTTGACCTTGAATGCTTCACATGTCATCACTTGACCATGGTTCATATTGCGAATACTATTCCGCCAAGCTCTTGCATCTCCTGCCAGATAGTGGGTGGCAAAGATAACTTTCTCAGTTTCATCAACTCTGGCAACTTCTAAGTTGTTATCCATGGTCTGTAACCAGTCATCAGCATCTAATGGGTTCTCAGATTGATTGAAGATTGGGGGATTAGTGTTCTGAAAGTTTTTGAGTTTGGATCCCTGGTGATCCTGATTTCCATGCCCTTGGTTGTTGAGAGCCATCTGGGTGATCTGTTGAAGTGTTTCTAAGTTGGCTTGGCGTTCTGCCCTGCTTGCTTCACGGTCCGCTAAGAGATTCTGCAAGATCTGCAGCATTGCGTCTTGCGATGAGCTGCTCCCTCCTTGGTTTCCATGAGTCATCTGAAGATTGAGATATAGGGGTAAGAGGGAAATTCTAAGGTTCATGGTTTTGGGTTTTCAAAGCTAAAACTTTGAGTTAGACTCAGGTTTTTCAACTAACTTCATTTTCATTCATGCAAGCAAGCACACGATACAACACACACCACGACAATCAAAGGGAAAACAGATGGTTTGAAGAACCATTCTGCAAGCTAAGATACAGTGAGATCGATACATCTCATGCTACGACAGTGCTCTAGTGCATCTACTCATCGTCGATGAAGTCGGAGTCCTCATCGTCAGTGTAGAAGTCCACGGCATCCTCCGCCAAAAAATCATCATCGTTGCTGAGGTAAGAGTCCACGTTTCCCTGGATGTCTTCACCCTCACCTTCTTCTTCCTTTGCTGCAAGCTGAGCTTCCTGCTCCTTGACGGTCTTGTCGAGGTCGGCCACCTTCTTGCGAAGACGGGTGATGGTGCTATCCTTCTTGGCATGCTGGCGGCGAAGATACTGACGGTCTTGGACAAGCAGTGCGAAAGTCTAGGCCTTCTGGTCGGCAATGGCCTGGTTATGGTTGGCTAACTCTCTGGCATTGTCCAGTTCCTGCTGTTTGTCATGCAGCAAGAAGTCAAGGTTCTCCACTTGACACCTGAACTTGGGGTGGCCCGGCATCTCCATTGGCATTCCCATGAAATCACATCTTGCATAGTGGGCAAAACGGGTTCCTTGGGTCTTGTTGACACTGAGGGCACATAGACGTGCGAGAGCTTCATGCATTGCCCTGGCTAATCCATCTAGCCAGTTGTTCTCTCTCACGGAGAACTGAATACTTTCAGAAGTTTCTGCTTCAATGCTTCCTCTAAGGTTTGCGGTGACTAGCCACTGTAGGTCTCCTCCTGGGGGTCTTGGAAGTTGAGCTCCAAGAAACTCCGGGTGCGGGCGTCCCAGTAACTCCGACAGTGAATCCAGATCCCTCTCGACGATCAGCTGACCTCTGTTTCCCAACTGGTAAAACTTGCTGAACTGAGTCTCCATCTACAAGAATTTAGGATGAGGAAGTTAGTGAAGTGATCAAGTGTGTCAATTTTTTTAAGTAGTAGTGTAAGAGTTTTGAGGCACATGAATTTTTTTGAGAAAGAATCCACAAGGGTGAGAGAGAAGATAGTTTTTTGGAAATACTCACTTTGGTTTTGAAACTAATTTTTGTTTGACGTCCATTCTAACTAGGGTCTCCTATGGTCAGGATGGCTCTGACACCAACTTGTCAACACCCGGATTTATAATCCCAGATGCCCGTTATGCCATACCTCGCAATCCCAGGATTACCATTTTTGCGAGACATAACGAATCGGATATCACAGTACATCCTCCATTACAAACCATACATAAGGTCTTACACAAATAAGGATCTCATGATCCAGTCTTAATACAACAAGAAGCGGAAATAAAAGATAAGCGTAGTGGTGGGGTCCATCTTCAGAGGCACAGGAAATGCTGACGAAGGCAGATGGTCCTAGTTATCATAGCCGTCCTGTTGGCCATCATCTTGATAGTCTCCTTCATAGTCTGGCCATGATAATAGCCAGGGACAAAAGCCATGAGTACTCCTTAAGTACTCGCAAACTACCACTAACAAGTATAAACTTCTAAGTTAAAGTGCTAACTTTAAGTTTAACTATAAAGTTAAGTTTGAAACCTAAGCTGAGTTCTGAAGCAAAGAAAGATAAAGTAAAGTCCTAAAATCACTTAAGTTGGGAAGCTATTGTCCTAAACACAACCCTGTTGTGGTCAAGTCAAGATTCATCATTCATTTCAAAGTATTTAGAAAACATCTGACAACGAAACAGTATGGCCATTCCAACTGTCCATAACCGCGGACGCGGCTATTCGAATAGTTTGACACTCTGTAGAGGTGGTACACTTTCACCACAAGATTCGATACTTCTGTTAGGGATAACCCCGAATCATCATACTTAGTATGCAGATAATCAAACATAACCTTCCCTTTACACACCCTAGTATAAGCACCTCTCCATGAGCATGGCCTCCCAACCATGACCAGCAGTCATCTTGGGCACTGCATAGGTGGACAACATTGAGAGGTAGCCTCAGCTCAGACCTCTCTCGTGAGGGAACTAATACTAATGCATATAAATTTCCAGCTAAGCCTTACCCAATTCAGGTAATGTGGTTGTACGGTAAATTTGGAATGGTATCGCATCCGAATCCAACCATCAGTTTTATAAAAAGGGTGAAGGCTCATGCCTCAGCATTTTCATCATCATCAACCATTTGTGTTTCACAACACATGTCAAAACATCTCAATAGAATGACTCATAATTCCAAGGTTTTCATAATTCATTTTCACCAAGTGTTCCCATCTAAAGTGACTCAAGTTTTTGATCTACTCTAAACTACTAAGTTAAGAGTGTTCACTAAGGTGGAAAAGATGGGTTCAATCTCATGCCATAGAATGACATCTAAAGGGTTCTAAAATAGGTCAAGTTTTATACTTTTTATGCAACCTTCAAAACAAGTAAAGAACTTGGTGTAAGCTAAGGGAGTAAAACTTGTAACTAAGACTTGGGGTACTAATGGTCAAAAAGGGAGTGTGATCAAGGCATGCTTAAGGCATCTTTTCTAAACCATCTAGTTTGGTCCTATCTTGCTAAGCACTAAACTTGCAAGTGTTAGCTTGCACTGTTAATGGTGGCTTGCACTTAAATAGTGCTAGCTTGCTAATAGTAGCTTGCCTTGGTTGGTGCAGTGGTTGAAGTTTTCTTCTTCTTCTTCTTCTGGGTAGAACTCCTCCTCCTCGAAAGCTTGGTCGGTACTATCGTCTATAAATACATAGGGAGTACACAATCACCAAACAATACTTAACTAGGCTAAGTATCATTCTAGTACACACATTTGATGATCTATTATCATCACAAGCGTCACAAGTTTAATTCCATAGTTTCATTCTTTTTATTTTAGAAAAGTAATTTCTACTCATTGAAAAAAATAACTAAGATTTAATATTCACCACTTAAAATATGGGATCATGTGGACACATGTCATTACCACACATCTTAACACATGGGAATGAGAATTAAAGGTTGGATCAATATTACTTTGGTTTAGTTCATCATTTAATGATTTAAAGTGACTAGACATACCTATATAGCATTATTTTGGTACTAGTCCAAAGTCACTGCATGTAAACCTTAATACTATTACATATTTAGATAGATATGATGAACTGTGATTTTTGAGAGTTGGAATCAACTCAAAACCTAACTTGGTTGATTTTATAAAAATGTTGCAAGTTGCAAATGCTTCTGTCTTCTTATTTTTATTAGGAGAGATCTATAAATCTAATTGAATTAAATCCAACGGCCTTGGATAGATCATCTTAATACCTTTCAGGCAAAATTAGTTTCATGCAATTTGTATTTGTCAAACTCTCAGAATTGAATTTTGAAATATTGGACAGAAACTAGATTTAACTAAAAAGAAAAATCCAGATTTGAACGGTTGGGCTAGCGCGGGAAAAGACTTGGGCCGGCCCAGTGGCGCTCCGCGGTGCGGGGCTCAGCTGATAGGGGGTCCCGCTTGTCAGCGGAACTTAACACGCGGAACGGTACGCGCGCTGTGGGCCGTAGGATTAGAAGGGGAATCTACGGCTGAGGGTCGTCGTCGACGACGAACAGGTTGCCGGCGAGCTCCCTAGCGGCTCGGTGGGGGTCTGCTGGGGACGTACCAGGGCTCCAGCGGGGTCGGCATGGCAGGCAAACGAAGTGGAAGATGACGGCGAGGCGAGGCGCGGTGGCGGCGGAGCTTAGGGTGGTCGCAATCAGCAGCACCCTTCTCCTCCTACCGCTGCTGCTCCGGCTCCAATTCCGGCGAGGCAGAGCTCGCCTTGCTCCAGCGAGAGGTGGGTGAGGTTCAGAGAGGTGAGGGGAGTGGAATGGTGTGGAGGGAAGAAGCTGGGTAGGGCTCCTTTTATAGGCCCAATGGTGAGACCGAGCGGGATGGGCAGGCGACGGTGGCGGCATGCCTACGGCAGGGTAGAGGCATGGCTACGGGTGGCGATCGACCTGCGGTTCCCTGGCGGTGCTCTAGGCATTGAATGCAGCCGTAGGGGCAGTGGCACGCGGTTTGGGCGAGGTGGCGCTCTGCGCGGCAGAGGTGGCGGTGTCCACGGCGAGCGGTGGTTGTGAGGCGTTGGGTGGCCAGCGGGGGTGTCTGGGGTGTTCTCCAGGTCGAGGCGGAGCGGCGGGCGCGGGCTGCGGCCAAGGGGCGGTCTGGGCGAGCGGGGACAGAGCGCACTCTGAGGGCGGCACCGGCATGGTGCGGTGGCACTGGGCGCGGGCTATCCTCGGTGGTCCACTGCAGGGCTGGGCTCGAGCAGGGGTGAGCTACCTCCTAGACATGGAGGGAGAGAGAGGGGCGGTCTGCTGCCGTGGTTGCAAGTTGGGCCGGCGACTAGGTGCTCGGGTTAGCATGGCATTGTTGCTAGGGGTGTAGGGGATGGGTGGTTAGGATTTGGTTAGATCATTTGGAGACAGAGGGAGTAAATGGGGATCAAATGGGGGCAAAACTCTATAGTAAATAGTGAGCTAGGATTAGAGTTAGATTCTTGCCTGCCAAGTGTTTGTGGAAATGGCCGCAAGAAAGAAAGTTTTGAATTTTGGTTTCAAATTTTTTGAGTGATCTCCACTAGTGCTAGGTAGTCTCTGGTTGCATGGGTTTTGAAAGTGGAGCTCAAAAAGATGGGTTTTGAAATAGGGGTGATCTATGCATATGCATTAGATTCAATTTTAAACTATCATTTTAAATTATTAAAAGAGTGTTTTTAGCAGATCCAAAGGTGGGCCTTGGTACCTCATTATGTGTTTTTAGCAGATCCAAAGGTGGGCCATAATTGTTTATGTTAAGAAATGAGTGGTAGGAACACTCAAAGTAGTGTAGTGGATTAAAATGACCAAAATGACCATTCCTCCTTTTTAATTCTTTTTTATTTGATTTTCTTTAGGAAAAGTTTGGGAATGATGTAGATGATGTTTAAATCACCTAAGAAACATTTTACAAGCATTGGATCACTCAATCATGGCAATTCAAGCAACTCCTATTTTAAATGCACACATATATGAATGCTTTCATTTTAAATTTGGAAAAGTTTTTGTTAACCCCATTTTTGATTGATTTGATCTTGATAAGCTTGGATTGAAGTTTTGGGATGTTACAAGTGTTGAGGATAGTAATAGTTCTACTACTTTAAATGATAATTATGATTTTGATCTTGATGGTTCTAATATCTCTGAAGTTATTAAGTTCCTACAAAAGTTTGCTAAAAGTCCTAATGCTAGTGCTATGAACATGGCCTTTACAAAACACATTACTGATGCTCTCATAAAGATTAAAGAAGAAAAGATGAAACATAAAGATTCTATTCCTATAAAACAAGAAGATGGTTGGGAACCCATCATTAATATGAAAGTGAATGACTTTGATTTCAAAGCTTTATGTGATCCTGATAGTAGTGTTTCTATTATGCCTAGAAGGATTTATGGTATGCTTGATTTGCCACCACTTGAAGATTGTTATTTGAATGTCCGACTTGATGATAATTCTAAAAAGAAACTCATGGGGGGTCTTAATGATGTTCATATTATGGTTAACAATGCATATGTCCCCGTTGATTTCTATGTTTTGGATGTTGAATGCAATGCTTCTTGTCTTATTACTTTGGGAAGACCTTTTCTTAGAACTGTTGGTGCCATTATTGATATGAAAGAAGACACCATTAAATATCAACTCCCACTCAAAAAAGGTATAGAAACTTTCCCTAAGAAGAGAGAGAAGATTTCTTTTGCCTCTCCTATGAAAACAAAATTTGGTCTTAATGCTTCTTCCTTTGAGAACACTTGATTCTTTCTTGCTTCTTATGCCTAACTTAAAGGCGTTAAATAAAAGTACTTATTAGGAGATAACCCAAAAGTTTTAGATGAGTCTTGGAAGTTATTACTTCAGTAATAACCACTCCTTATCCTTTTTATTTGCTTTTTGTGCCAAGAGTAACCTCTAATGAGAGAGAAGTAATGATTGGGAAAGTTGCTGTCCCGAAACAGATTTTTGTGCTTCACCGCAAAAATTTGTGTAAAATCTCTGTACGTCCTTTTGAGGCGTGAATTTTTTTGATTATGCCCCAGGTTGTTATTTAACTTTAGTTAGTTCAATACTTTTTGATTGGCGAAACAGAAGGTCTTCGAAAAAATTCGTCTTTACCTGCTGGTCTATTTTGACAGATTTCTGCCATTTTCTGCATTTGCTTCTTGTTGGTTCCTTTTTGAGTTCTTTTGGGGAATTGAACTTTTAGAGGGAAGTGCTTCAGTAGATAGTGTTATAATGGAAGTTTATTTATGTTAGAACTGAACCTTAAGACTTATTATCTTGAGTGCACTAATGTTGCTAATAAAGATTGTGTGAAGTTTTGTATGAAGGAAAAATTTCAGGTGTATGGAAGGAATGAGTAATGAGATGAAAGATGGACTAAAGCTCAAGCTTGGGGAGGCCATGCGTGTCACCCCAAGAAATATTCAAGAAGTACAAGCGTCAATGCTTGGGGATGCCCAAGGCATCCCCCTATTCATCAATAAAAATACCAGGTTTCTTACAAACGCTTCATTTTTTTTGTTTCATGCACAGTTGTGTTGTTCTTGGAGCGTCTTCTTTTTCGTTTTTGTTTTGGTTTTTCGTTTGCTTTGTTTTTTTAGTTTTCTGAATAAATTGGTTGGACCCCCTCTTTCATACATTGGCGTTCAAATAGTTTGGTTTGGATTGGAAAAGAGTAGGAAAGTTCATGCTTAAGTGGTAAAAAGAGCCTGTTTTTGACTGTGGCCTATGCTTTGTCATGCCATGCTTGATATTTTTTTGGCTTTATGATTAGTATTCTTTGCTGTTGCATGACTTGTTATAAACAATTGAGATTGCTTAATGTGCCTTGGATGAATCATGCGTTGTTTTAGCATATTAAAGCATAGTATAGTGGTATTCTCCTTTGATGCTTTATTTGGGTTGACTTGGCGCATGCTCACACCATGTTATGACTATCCAAAGTCACCATAGACTTTATGATCCTTTAGTTTTCAACTTGTAGTATCACTTTATGCTTTGATCCATGATGTTTTGTCGCTCTGCACGATTATGGCCATTATTGCTCGCTTAGTTTGTCGCTCCCAGTCTTTTGCTAGCCTCCACAACAAAGTATGAGTTCCACTGATGCATCCAACTCCCTAAACCAAGTTATTCCAAAGAGTCTACCATACCTACCTACTAGCTTATGATATTCCAAGTATATTCATGCTTTTGTTTACCTTTCACTTGTTATGAGAGAACTAGTGATTAAAGCTCTCACGAACTTGATGGCACACTTTACTTTTCCTGCATTTAATAAACTTGAACCATTGGGTCCTTCTTTGTTGCGTTTACATTTGCGTTTTATAAGTTGAACTTAGCAGAACCATGTATCATGGGGAATTCTTTCAACATTGCACTTGTACTTTGTACCCCGTTGATATCATGTTCTTTTTCTTATGGATCCTGGCGGTGTGAAATAAAAGTGGAACTTGTAAGATCATGGAGTTTGTATGTGTGTTAGAGAAACGCCTGGGCCGCTAGCCTAAGCCATGCCTAATCATGGTGGAAACTTGCAGCATCACCATAATGAGCACTCTATGAAGCATCCTTAATTAAAACCTATGCAAATAGCAAATAAAAAGATCGCTGAGATGCTCATTGTCTGCTTGCCTTGTCATTTTGATTATGGGATAGATCCTGTATCATGTGCAAGGGGTACCCCGTTGGCGGTTCTTTATGATACACATGTACTTACAATTACAAGAGCTTACTCGTGACTAAAGTTGAGTAGCATGAGGTTCGGTCTTCGTAAGTAAGGGGCATGAGATTTCGGTTTATAACTTTTCAAGCATATCCTCTTAGTTGTGTCACTTTAACCTTAATCACCTTAAAGATGCTTATGATAGGGGCAATGAGAGCTGAAAGCTAACAAGTACTATAATTTTTTGAAGCTCTTTATGAGACTTGAATCCCTGCTTCCTTCTATGAAGGCCTTTCTTCCACCATTATATTGAGTCTCCACCTTCTACCTTTATGCACGTACTTTGAGAGCATAGTGGCCATTCTTAGTTCTATGTGCATTTTCCCAAGACTAGTTGATTGATGCATAAATTGATATTGCTTGTTTTAAACTATTTGTATCTAGTCACTCTTATGAAATTTGAAGGTGTCCTATGCATTTATATTTGCTACTCTATAAGGGACAAGCTTAATACTATTATGCTATGTTTTCTTTATGTGAAAAAAACAAACGTCTTGCAAAGCATTGTTATTCATGAATCTTTTGTTTGTGCCTTTTCATGTTGCAACATAGTTTCTATGTCTTATTGCTAGAACTTTGTCTTTCATGTTATGACTGAAGTACTATTATCCCAACTTTGAATGTTTTATAAATACTTTGATCAAGTCTTTGATGGTGCATGTCACCTCAAAGATTATTCTTTCTTTTTATCACTTACCTACTCGAGGACGAGCAGGAGTTAAGCTTGGGGATGTTGATACATTGCAAATGTATCTATAATTTTCTATGTTCCATGCTCGGATTTATCTACTTTCTTGTGTTTTGTCCACACTTTGGAGTACTTTTCATATGATTTCTTGGACTAACTTGTTAACAAGAGCCACAGTGCCAGCTGCCTGTTTTCTGCTGTTTTTGGTTCCAGGAAAGTAAGAAAATGAATATTCTCAGAATTGGACGGGACAAAAGCCAAAGTGCCTATTTTTCTGGATGTCATCAAGTGCCAGAATACGAGACGGAGAGGGGCCAGGGGGCCACCACACCACCTGGCCGCGCGGCCAGGCCTGACCCGCTCCAGGGGGTGGTGTGGCCGCTCCCGGCACCCCCTCGGCCTCTCCTTCCGCCTATATATTGCCCTCGGGACGAAAACCCTAAGGGCCCGATCAAAAATCCATGAAAGTGTCTGTAGCCGCCGTCGTCTCTGCCCTATATCGGGAGGGATCTGAAGCTCTTCCCGGCACCCTGCCAGAGAGGGGAATTCACCCTAGATGCCTTCTTCATCACCATGCAAGCCTCCGGTGTGATGCATGAGTACTTCATCTCTAGACTACGGGTCCATGTAGTAGCTAGATGGCTGGTTCTCCTCCTTTGTTCTTTCATGTTTAGATCTTGTGAGCTCCGTTCATGATCAAGATCATCTATTTGTAATCCATACATGTTGTGTTTGCGGGGATCCGATGGATATTGAGATGCTATTTCAGATTGATTATTGATTCTATCATGTCTTTGTTATTTGTGATCTTGCATGCTTTCCGTTGTTAGTAGCTATCTTGGCCAAGTAGATGCTAGCAACTCCAAGTGTTAGTATTTATGCTCGATAGTGGGTTCATGCATCTGGTAATCTAGGGAAGTGACAAAAGTCTCTAAGGTACTAGATGTGCTGTTGCTACCAGGGAGAAAACAACAATCCTTTGTTCATAGAACAATCGTATTGTTTCCATTACACGCAATTTGTAAAGCAATAATCTGTTGCTTGCAACTTAATATTGGAGGGGGTTCGGATGATAACCTGAAGGTGGATTATTAGTCATAGATGCAGTTGGATGGCGGTGTATATATAATGTTGTAGTGCCCAATCAAGTTCCAAAGGAGTCAAGATGATTAGTATATGCTTGTATGCGTTCTCGATGTTTGTCAATTGCCCCGCTGTAATTTGCTCACCTAGCATGTTATCTATCTTAAGGGGAGCCACCTCTAGTGAACTATGGACCCCGGTCCTTTCTTCTTCATACAATCTACAAACTGTTTACTACTTTGTGTTTACTTTCTGCAAACTATTACTTCCTTCCATTCGATACATTTAATCCTTTGTTTTTAGCAAAACCGGTGAGATTGACAACCTCATCGTAAGTTGGGGGAAAAGTTATGTGGTTGTGTTGTGTAGGTCTCCATGTTGCTGCTAGCACCGGTAGTGCGCCCTGCCAATGTTCAGCAAGCTACACCTTTTGGGTGTTTCCTTGCTCCTACTGGATTGATAACCTTGGTTTTGTTATTGAGGGAAAACTTGCTGCTGTGCTCATCATACCTTCCTCTTGGGGTTCCCCAACGAGCTCGATATATTTGGGCCATCAAGAACGCTGGGGAAACATACCAGCGCTGCATGCAGAAGTGCTTGCAGACTCAGATTGGCAGAAACGTACACGCCTACGTCGACGATGTGGTAGTCAAGACCAAGGAGCGCCAGACACTCCTTGAGGATCTGAAGGAAACCTTCACCAACCTCCGCCAGTTCCAGATGAAGCTGAACCCGAAGAAGTGCGTATTCAGCGTCCCAGCCGCCTAGCTACTCGGTTTTCTCGATTTGAGCAAGGAATCGGGACGAACCCGGAGAAGATCGGCGCAATCGAGCGCATGCAGCCGCCCAAGAACTTGAGAGATGTCTAGAAGTTCACCGGCTTCCTGGCCTCCCTCAGCCGCTTCATCAGCCAACTGGGCGAGAAAGCACTCCCACTCTACCAGCTCATGAAGAAAACGGAAAAATTCGTCTAGACATCGCAGGTGGATGAAGCCTTCTGCGACCTCAAGCGCATGCTCACCTCACCACCTTTTCTGGCAGCACCAGCAGCAAAGGAACCCATGTTGATGTACATCGCAGCAACAAACAGGGTTGTCAGCGTGGTGTTGGTAGTGGAGAGGTCGGAAGAAGGAAAGGCGCAGCCGGTGCAATGGCGGGTGTATTACCTGAGTGAGGTACTCTCGCTCACGAAGCATAATTACCCTCATTACCAGAAGCTGGTATATGGCGTGTACATGGCTGCCAGGAAACTGAAGCACTACTTCCAAGAACATTCCATCCGAGTGGTGGTGCTAGCGCCACTTGCGGAGATCATCGGCAACAGAGACGCCACATGCCGGGTGGCGAAATGGGCCATAGAGCTCGCCACCCACAACATACAGTACGAGCCAATAACGACAATCAAGTCTCATGCCTTGGCAGTTTTCCTCGTCGATTGGGAAGAAACACAGTACCTGCCACCTTGCCCTGACTCCACACATTGGAAGCTGCATTTCGACAGCTCCAAGATGTATGGAGGACTCGGAGCCGGAGTGGTTATCACCTCTCCCAAAGGAGACCGGCTGGAATACGTGCTACAGATCCACTTCCACGCGTCCAATAATGTCGCTGAGTACGAGGCGCTCGTCCACGGCCTCAAGATGGCAAAGGAAATAGGCATCCAGCGCATCCTATGCTTCGGTGATTCTGATCTGGTGGTGCAAAAAGTGTCAGGCGATTGGGATGCCAGAGATGCGAACATGGTTCTATACCGTTTCTTTGTACAGTAGCTATGCGCCTGTTTTGAAGGGTGCGAGTTTCATCATGTTCCCAGGGTAAACAACAAGGCCGTGGACACGCTCGCCCGCATCGGGTTGACAAGACAACCGATTCCGCCTAGACTTTCCCTGGAGCACCTGCACAAGCCATCAATCACACTGTCTCCCAAATCTGACTCCATCATTTTGGACGTGGACCCGGGGATTGCCGGTTCCAAGGCCTCCGCGAAGGCTGCACCGCACCCGGGGACTACTTCCCCGCACCCGGGGACTGCCAGCTCCAAGACCTCCATGACGGCTGCACCGCACCCGGGGACTACTTCGCCGCACCTAGGGACTACCGGCTCCAAGACGTCTGCGACAGCTGCACCGCACCAGGGGGCTGCCGCCTCCAGCCTGGAGGCTGCCAGCTCCGCCGCCCCGTTCGGTCGGCGTCCAAACGAGCCTGACCCGGCCATCAAGGCAGAAGTGAATCTGCTGATGCAGGCGGTATGCGCCATCCGGGAAACCCCAACATGGGCCAAGCCGTTCATGGATTTCCTAGGAAACGGAGAGCTGCCCAAAGAGGAGGTACATGCAAGACAAGTGAAGCGCAGATCTAGCGCGTACACCATCATCAACAACGAGCTCTACAAGCGCAACGTTGGCGACATCTATCAACGATGTGTGATCTAAGAGGAAGGAATCCGGCTGCTGGTCGACATCCACCAAGGCGAATGCGGACACCACACATCGTCATGAGCCATAGTGGCAAAGACATTCCGCCTCAGGATCTACTAGCCCACAACATTAGAAGACGCTGAGCAGATTGTCAAGGCATGCAAGGGGTGTCAGCGGTACAGCTAGTAGAAGCACACTCCGTCTGCAACACTCAAGACAATTCCCATCACCTGGTCGTTCGCCGTCTGGGGGCTAGACATGGTCGGCCCTTTCAAAACGGCCAGATCTGGCATGACCCACTTGCTGGTGGTGGTGGATAAGTTCACAAAGTGGATAGAGGCAAAGCCAATAAAGAAGCTGGATGGGCCAACGGTGGTCAAGTTCTTCACAGACATAATCACACGCTTTGGCTACCCCAACATCATTATAACCTACAACAACACAAATTTTGCCAAGGGAGCTTTCGTGCGATTCTGCGGAGATAAGGGCATCCGCCTGGACCTCGCATCTGTGGCACACCCCCAGTCCAAAGGGTAGTGTGAGCGAGCAAATGGCCTGGTCCTAGACGGAATCAATCTCCAGCTAATCGAATCACTAATGCTATCCCCCGGCTGCTGGATTGAGGAGCTACCGGCTATACTCTGGAGCGTTCGCACCATGCCAAACTGGTCCATCGGCTACACCCCTTTCTTCCTCGTTTACGGGGCGGAGGCGGTTTTGTCCACTGACATCAAGTTCGACGCACCCTGCAAGCTGCTATACACAGAACAGCAAGCCAAAGAAGCACGAGAAGACACCGTCGATCTCCTGGAGGAAGCACGCGAACTGGCCTTGTCCAGATCCACCATCTACTAGCAGAACTTGCGCCGCTATCATGCCAGCCGGATACGCAGCGTCTCGTTCCGTGAGGATGACTTGGTGCTAAGGCTAGTCTAAGACACCAAGGGGATGCACAAGATGTCTCTACCTTGGGAGGGCAAATTCATAATCAGCCGGGCACTGCAGAACAACTCATACTACCTCACCGACGCCGGCAAGCCAGAAAAGAACAAGATGGACCGCTCAGGCGAAGAACTGAACGCCCATGGAACGCGAGCCTCCTCCTCCCCTTTTACACTTTAGCAAGAAGTGTATGTACCTTACTTTCATGTAATGAACAAGCACAGGAGCCTCGACACAGTCTCAGAGACTCTGCAATAAATAAGCAAGACATGCTGCACAAATTGGTTTTTCCGGCTGCATTACTCTAACCCCGGAGCTGGAGATCCGTCTGGGGGAATCGCCGGTTGGCCCAGACGGCCACGAGATTCACGCGACAAAGTACTGTTCGCGGTTCCTAAGGCTTCCTCTTCGTTTCCGGCTGCAGACCGCAAGCCGGCTGATAGGTCCGGTAAGACCAGAACGCTCAAAGGCCCCTGCACGAAAATGCCACGAGGAAAACAAAAACGTCTGAACGACCCGGATGCGCTCGCTCGCTCAAAGGCAATGACCCAAACCCGAAGTATCATGTAGTACGCCTACTAAGCTACCCCTTCGACTTCGGCTAAAATCCATCAAGGGAACATCATTGAAATTGGCCAATGCTCACTGAGAAAAGGGCAAAGACATTGGATTTGCGCGAAACAGCAAAAGTTTGAAAACTAGTTAATCTAAGATTACAGTTCGAACTTGCATATGCTTAACCAGGCAAACATCTTGTTTGTTTCTATATTTGCATGAACCGAAGTTCAGCGACGAACACCGCCAAGGCGGAGGAAGATAGCCTCCAGGCGGCAGCAGAGCAGGTCAAGGAGCTTCGACCCGGCTGCATACTCCAGCCGGCCCGAACATCGGGGACTACACCCGGTGGGTGCGATCGTGCACCCCCACACAGAAACCTGCAAAACAAAGAACACAAAGGAGCTTTGACCCGGATGTATTCTCCAGCCGGCCCGAACCTCGGGGACTACACCCTGTGGGTGCGCTCGCGCGCCCTGATGTCTACACACTTCTATTCTTGTAGACAGTTGTTGGGCCTCCAAGTGCAGAGGTTTGTAGAACAGCAGCAAGTTTTCCCTTAAGTGGATCGCCCAAGGTTTATCGAACTCAGGGAGGAAGTGGTCAAAGGTATCCCCTCTCAAACAGCCCTGCAATCAAGATACAAGAAGTCTCTTGTGTCCCCAACACACCCAATACACTTGTCAGGTGTATAGGTGCACTAGTTCGGCGAAGAGATAGTGAAATACAAGTGGTATGGATATTTATATGTGGTAATGGTGATAGAAAATAACTTGATGGCGTGGAAAAGACTAAAGGCAAACTGAAATAAGGATGGAAGCAAGCAAACATGTAACAGATCTAGTAGCAAACGGTGTTTCAATGCTTAGAAACAAGGCCTAGGGATCATACTTTCACTAGTGAACACTCTCATATATATATATATATATATATATATTCTCTTCATGATACTACTCTTAACTACTCTCCGGTTGGACACTCTAATCGATGGTAGGGCTATAACAACACACCTCAAAGTAAGCCTTTCCCATCTAGAAAACCCCACACTGTCACCTTGAGTACTAGATGGTTCCAACAAACACCACAATTTCATAGAAACATCCATCTCCAAATATAACTCATAACAAGTATTTGTAATCTCTAGCCTAAGTGCTACCATGGTGAGCACGCTGTCACTTTCACACACATGGGGAGAGGAGAGATCTATGAAGCACTTGAGTAGCAAGGTAGATCTACTAGATTATAAAGCTCATGATCGTAATATGATCATGCATAGAGAGAGAGATGAACACATAGCTTCCGGTAGAACCCTTAGCCTCGAGAGAGAACTACTCCCTCCTCATCATGGGAATCAGCAATGGTGATGGAGATGGTGGTGGAGATCGATGGAGATGGCTCCGGGGGCACTTCCCCGTCCCGGCAGGGTGCCGGAACAGAGACTTTCTGTCCCCCGAATCTCCCCTTCGGTGGCGGTGGCACTGCGGAACTTTTCGTGGCTGGAGGCTTGATTCTTTAGGGTTGATGCATCTAGAAGCTTCTTATAGGCGAAGAGGCAAGGTCGGTGGAGGCCAGAGGGGCCCACACCACCTGGTGGCGCGACCAGGGCTAGCCCGCGCCACCACATGGTGTGGCCAGGCCCTGGCCCTCCTCCATCTCGTATTCTGGCTCCGTGAGTCTTCCGGTAAAATATCAACTTTGGCTTTTGTCCAATCCAATTCTGAGAATATTGATTTTTTGACTTTCCTGGAACCAAAAACAGCAGAAAACAGGCAACTGGCACTGTGGCTCTTGTTAATAGGTTAGTCCAAGAAATCATATAAAAATTACTCCAAAGTGTGGACAAAACACAAGAAAGTAGATAAAACCAAGCATGGAACATCAAAATTATAGATACATTTGCAATGTATCAACATCCCCAAGCTTAACTCCTGCTCGTCCTCGAGTAGGTAAGTGATAAAAAGAAAGAATAATTTTTGAGGTGACATGCACCATCAAAGACTTGATCAAAGTACTTCTAAAACATGGATAGCTGGGATCAAAGTACTTCAACATAACATGAAAGACAAAGTTCTAGCAATAAGCAAAGAAACTATGATGGAACATGAAAAGGCACAAACAAAAGATTCATGAATAACAATGCTTTGCAAGATGTTTGTTTGTTTCACATAAAGAAAACATGGCATAATAGCATTGAGCTTGTCCCTCAATAGAGTAGCAAATATAAATGCATAGGACACCTTCAAAGTTCATAAGAGTGACTAGATACAATAGTTTAATACAAGCAATAACAAGTTATGCATCAATCAACTAGTCTTGGGACAATGCACATAGAACTAAGAATGCCCACTATGCTCTCAAAGTAGGTGCATAAAGATAGAAGGTGGAGACTCAATATAATGGTGGAAAAAAAACCTTTTGTAAAAGGAAGTAGGGAATCAAGTCTCATAACGAGCTTCCAAAAATTATGGTACTTATAGCTTTCAGCTCTCATTGCCCCTATCATAAGCATCTTTAAGGTGATTAAGGTTAAAGTGACACAACTAAGTGGATATGCTTGAAAAGTTATAAACCGAAATCTCATGCCCCTTACTTACGAAGACCGAACCTCATGCTACTCAACTTTAGTCACGAGTAAGCTCTTGTAATTGTAAGTAAATGTGTATCATAAAGAACCGCCAACGGGGTACCCCTTGCACATGATACAGGAGCTATCCCATAATCAAAATGACAAGGCAAGCAGACAATGAGCATCTCAGCGATCTTTTTATATGCTATTTGCATAGGTTTTAATTAAGGATGCTTCATAGAGTGCTCATTATGGTGATGCTGAAAGTTTCCACCATGATTAGGCATGGCTTAGGCTAGCGGCCCAGGCGTTTCTCTAACACACATACAAACTCCATGATCTTACAAGTTCCACTTTTATTTCACACCGCCAGGATCCATAAGCAAAAGAACATGATATCAACGGGGTACAAAGTACAAGTGCAATGTTGAAAGAATTCCCCATGATACATGGTTCTGCTAAGTTCAACTTATAAAACGCAAACGTAAACGCAACAAAGAAGGACCCAATGGTTCAAGTTTATTAAATGCAGGAAAAGTAAAGTGTGCCATCAAGTTCGTGAGAGCTTTAATCACTAGTTCTCTCATAACAAGTGAAAGGTAAACAAAAGCATGAATATACTTGGAATATCATAAGCTAGTAGGTAGGTATGGTGGACTCTTTGGAATAACTTGGTTTAGGGAGTTGGATGCATCAGTGGAACTCATACTTTGTTGTGGAGGCTAGCAAAAGACTGGGAGCGACAAACTAAGAGAGCAATAATGGCCATAATCATGCAGAGCGACAAAACATCATGGATCAAAGCATAAAGTGATACTACAAGTTGAAAACTAAAGGATCATAAAGGCTATGGTGACTTGAGATAGTCATAACATGGTGTGAGCATGTGCCAAGTCAACCCAAATAAAGCATCAAAGGAGAATACCACTATACTATGCTTTAATATGCTAAAACAACGCATGATTCATCCAAGGCACATTAAGCAATCTCAATTGTTTATAACAAGTCATTCTACAGAAAAATATACTAAGCATAAAGCCAAAACAATATCAAGCATGGCATGACAAAGCATAGGCCACAGTCAAAAACAAGCTCTTTTTACCACAAAAGCATGCCCTTTCCTACTCTTTTTCAAACCAAACCAAACTATTTGAAAACCAATGTATGAAAGAGGGGGTACAACCAATTTATTCAGAAAACTAAGCAAACCAAGAAAACTAAAAACCAAAACAAAAAAGAAGACGCTCCAAGAAAAACACAACTGTGCATGAAACGTGGGATTTTTATTGATGAAGAAGGGGATGCCTTGGGCATCCCCAAGCTTTGATGCTTGTACTTCTTGGATAGTTCTTGGGGTGACACGGGTGGCATCCCTAATATTGAGCTTTAGTCCGTCCTTCATCTCATTACTCATTCCTTCCATACCCCTGAAATTTTTCCTTCATACAAAACTTCACACAATCTCATTAGCAACATTAGTGCACTTAAGATAAATAAGTCTCAAGGTTCAGTTCTAACACCAAATAAACTTCCATCAGAAAACTAGCAACTGTAGCACTTCCCTCAAAAAGCTCAATTCCCCAAAGAAACTCAAGGAGGAACTAACAAGAAGCAAATGCAGAAAATGGCAGAAATCTGTCAAAACAGACCAGCAGGTAAAGACGAATTTTTTCGAAGACCTTCTGTTGCTCATATCAAAAAGTTTTGAACGAACGAAAGTTATATAACAACCTGGGGTAGAAGCACAAAACATTACATCTCAATCCGACGTACAGAACTCTCTCAGGAATTTTTACGGTGAAGCAGAGAAATCTGTTTCAGGACTGCAACTTTCCCAATCATTAGTTCTCTGCCATTAGAGGTTACTCTTGGCACAAAAAGAAAATGAAAAGGATAAAGAGTGGTTATTACTGAAGTAATAACTTCCAAGACTCATCTAAAACTTTTGGGTTATCTCCCAATAAGTACTTTTCTTTAATGCCTTTAAGTTAGGCATGATAGTTTGAGAAGATGCTCACATAAGAAATATGAATTTAAGTAAAAGAGAGCATCAAGAAGAAAATTCAAAACACATTTAAGTCTAACCCACTTCCTATTCTTAGGAATATTTTAAAGAAACAAGTCATAAAAGCATAAAGCAACAAGCATAGGAAAGCAAAACAAGTGCAACTTCAAAATTTTCAACATAAAGAGGGGAAACTTAATATTATTGAGATGCATCGAACCATGTTTCCCTCTCTCATAATAACTTTCAGTAGCAACATGAATAAAATTAACAATATAACTATCACATAAAACATTCTTATCATGAGCCACATGGATAAAAGAATTAATACTAAACATAGTCATTGTTGTTAATTGTAGTGGGAGCAAATTCAACAAAATAGCTATCATTATTATTTTCATCACCATAATCATCAAATATAGGAGGCATATTGTAGTCATAATTAATTTCTTCCTCAATAGTAGGTGGACTGAAAATATGATATTCATCATTGTAATCATCATATATTGGAGGTTTTGTATCATCATAAGCAATACAATAGCTATCTTCCAAAGCTAGGGAACTAAAAAGATCATTTTCATAAAGACTAGCTTCCCCAAGCTTAGAATTTTCCATAGCATTAGCAAATATGGTGTCCAAAGATTTCATTCTAACAACATTCCTATTAGCATGCAAGTAAAGTTCCATAGGTTTTTTAATTTTCTCTTCAAACACTTCATGTCCTAACTCAAGATAAATACTATAAAGCTCTCTAATTTTGTTGTTGTTTTCCATTAAGACAAACTAGTGAAAACAAGAAACAAAAAGACAAAATTGTAGAATCAAAAGGAAATAACTTCGAGTACTCTCACCAGAAAATAGGCGTTTGCCGTGGGAGGTTCTTCTTCTTTAATCCTCCAGTGTGAATACCTTTTACCTTTCCTCCCCGGTAACGGCGCCAAAAAATAGGCGTTTGCCGTGGGAGGTTCTTCTTTTTTAATCCTCTGGTGTGAATACCTTTTACCTTACCTCCCCGGCAACGGCGCCAGAAAATAGCTTGATGTCTACGCACTTCTATTCTTGTAGACAGTTGTTGGGCCTCCAAGTGCAGAGGTTTGTAGAACAGCAGCAAGTTTTCCCTTAAGTGGATCACCCAAGGTTTATCAAACTCAGGGAGGAAGTGGTCAAAGGTATCCCCTCTCAAGCAACCCTGCAATCAAGATACAAGAAATCTCTTGTGTCCCCAACACACCCAATACACTTGTCAGGTGTATAGGTGCACTAGTTCGGCGAAGAGATAGTCAAATACAAGTGGTATGGATATTTATAAGTGGTAATGGTGATAGAAAATAACTTGATGGCATGGAAAAGACTAAAGGCAAACTGAAATAAGGATGGAAGCAAGCAAACATGTAACATATCTAGTAGAAAATGGTGTTTCAATGCTTAGAAACAAGGCCTAGGGATCATACTTTCACTGGTGAACACTCTCATATAAATATATTCTCTTCATGATACTACTCTTAACTACTCTCCGGTTGGACACTCTAATCGATGGTAGGGCTATAACAACACACCTCAAAGTAAGCCTTTCCCATCTAGAAAACCCCACACTGTCACCTTGAGTACTAGATGGTTCCAACAAACACCACAATTTCATAGAAACATCCATCTCCAAATATAACTCATAACAAGTATTTGTAATCTCTAGCCTAAGTGCCACCATGGTGAGCACGCTGTCACTTTCACACACATGGGGAGAGGAGAGATCTATTAAGCACTTGAGTAGAAAGGTAGATCTACTAGATTACAAAGCTCATGATCACAATATGATCATGCATAGAGAGAGAGATGAACACATAGCTACCGGTAGAACCCTTAGCCTCGAGAGAGAACTACTCCCTCCTCATCATGGGAATCAGAAATGGTGATGGAGATGGTGGTGGAGATCGATGGATATGGCTCCGGGGGCACTTCCCCGTCCCGGCAGGGTGCCGGAACAGAGACTTTCTCTCCCCCGAATCTCCCCTTCGGTGGCGGCGGCACTGCGGAACTTTTCGTGGCTTGAGGCTTGATTCTTTAGGGTTTATGCATCGAGAAGCTTCTTATAGGCGAAGAGGCAAGGTCGATGGAGGCCAGAGGGGCCCACACTACCTGGTGGCGCGGCCAGGGCTAGCCCGCGCCACCACATGGTGTGGCCAGGTCCTTAGCCTCCTCTGTCTCGTATTCTGGCTCCGTGAGTCTTCCGGTAAAATATCAACTTTGGCTTTTGTCCGGTCCAATTCCGAGAATATTGATTTTCTGACTTTCCTAGAACCAAAAACAGTAGAAAACAGGCAACTGGCACTGTGGCTCTTGTTAATAGGTTAGTCCAAGATATCATATAAAAAGTACTCCAAAGTGTGGACAAAACACAAGAAAGTAGATAGAATCAAGCATGGAACATCAAAAATTATAGATACATTTGCAATGTATCACGCCCCCACACATAAACAAGCATGCAGAAAATGCAGAATAGAGAGCACGAGCAAATATACGGAGGGAGACAATGCTCCCTCAAGAGTTCAATAACCAAGAGACAATTGTTCAAAAAAGCACAAAGAAAAAAACAAGTTCGTCAATCACAAATACTCCCCGCATATCAGGGGTCAAGTTCATTGAGGGGCAGAGGGGCTGGAGGCATTGGTTGGAGAATGGCTACTGCAGGCGACGTCCATTGAGGCGGTCTGTGGCGCAGCCAAAGCGTCAGTGCATGGCGCATCCGGGCTGTGGAAGTACCGCTCCGTGCCGGCTGGGTCACTGAAGTCCCTGTCCAGCACAACGTTGCCCCCAATCGTCACGCCACAGGAGCGGATGTCGGGGACCTCAGCGCGAAGCTGGTCATAACTGGTCCCTTGGCGGAATCCACGGGAAAGGCTCCACAGATCCACATCAGGGTATTAGGACTTCAACATCGCCAGCACCATCTCCACGCCTCCGCGCGCCGCCCACTCTCGGGCCACGTTCATGATCTCTAGAGCGCCCCAAAGACGCTCGGCCAAAATGTCCATGCTGGTAGGCGGAACGGCCTCAGGCCAGACATAGTCAAAGACCTCGAGTGCGGCAGCGCGGAGACGGTTCGCCTCCTCGCTGATGACCGCCACCAGCTCTCCCGGATGGAGATCCCGTTCCGGATTCATCTCGGGAATCCGGCCCAGTGCCTGATCTATTGCCTCAGGGTACTGAGCTATAGCCAGAAAAGAGGGCAACGATCAGTACAGACTAAAAAGGACAAAACTGCAAAATTGGCTTAGGTCAAGGGCACTTACTAACAACAATCTTAGCAATCTGGCAAAGCTCCGACAGTACCGCCACCTCCTTGGCCTTGGAAGCCTTGAGGGCATCCACCTGGGTGGCATAGAGCCCCTCCAGGTTCTTCAGCGCCTCGGCCTAGGTGCCCAAGGCCTTCTTGGCCCTACCAGCCTTGATCTCCATCTGCTGCTGCGTAGTCAGCTTGGTGATATGGTCCTAGCGGGTCTTGTTGGAATCCTCCAGTCGGGCGACCTCCTCCTTCAGCCGAGCCACCTCGCAGTCCCGGTCCGCCAGCAGAGCTGCAGGAGGGTAACCAATACTAAACAAGAAGCGCGAGAAATCGCGCAATTGGGAAGATATGGCAGAGCGAGCAATCTTATGGCCCAGGTCCCGTGAAGTCTTGGCGGCATCAGCAAGAGCCCTCTATGCAAGAAAAGAGAGATAAGAACCAAAAGCACCAGCTGCGTTGCAAGACGGCGGAAGAACAACAGGATTGGCGACAGGGCACATACCTTGACAGAAGCCCCCAACACCCAGGCTTGGCCGAGCCCCTGCTCTAGCGCCCCCAACAGCTGGCGGGCCTGGCCAACAGCCAGAGGAGCCGCCTCTGACGACTGCGCCAGGAGGGCATCCAGCGGCAGCATGGCCTGTGCCGGCGTCCAGTAGGTGACCTGGAGGTTGTCATCGCTCACTAGAGCCGCGGAGGGACCAACCTCCGGCTGGAAAGGGGCAACCAGTAGGGGCACCTCCAACGGCTCCTCTACCCGGTAAGAGATGGAGTTAGCGCCCACCGTCGAGCCAGAGGGAGGCACGCCCGAGTAGCAACCCCTCAGCAAGCCGGGAGACGGCCCTGGCCCGGTGGAGCGTCGCGGGTGTAGCCGGGGGCACCACCTTCATCGTCGCTGCCTCAGGGTCAGAGCCGGTGGAACATCGGACGCCGGAGCCGGCGCATATTCAGACACTAGGGCCAGCACGGCCTCGGATGCCGCAGCCGGCGCACTCCCCTCAGCAGCAGGCGGAGGAGCAGACATGGTGGCGACGGTCACGGAGCCGGACAAGGACATAGCCTCGCTGCAGAAATTTAAGGAGTAAGCAACGCAAATACAAGTAAGTCAACACCCGCACCAAGAGGACAAGGGAACCTACCCGGCAATGCTAGGCATGGTGGCCGCAGGGTGGGGGCGACGCGTCTTCTTGGCGCCACCTACGGCTAGGGCGGCGCTGGAAGGGGCGGCCCGCTTCCCCCTACCCCTGGGCGCGGCGAGCTCTGCCATGTCCACATCCTCGCCATGGGCGGCTATTCCAAGTGTAAGCAAAACATCAAGATTACGACTACAAGCAGTACATGGGCAAGCATAACAAGGGCAGAGAACAAACCCTCACCGAGTGGGAACTTGCAGCCTTCGTCGGCCCGCATGGGGAACCACTCTGCCTCCGCCGGCGGAGTCTTCGCCGCCTTGAAGTCTGCTGCGAAGTTGGGGAGCTTGGTGTCTCCCATACCGTCCTCCGCTAGCTGCGCCGTGAAATCCTACTCAATAAGGGAAGATAAGAGGCATGAAACGGGAGTCCCTCAGGAAAATCCACCCGGAGAAGAGCGAGAAAAACATACCTTCGGTGGAAGCTGGCCGCGGTGGTACGGCCGGCAGGAGAACTCCCACTCCTCATCCAGCGCCTCCTTCGAGATGGTGGCGAGCCATTCGTGGAGGCCGGCGTACGGCATGTCTAGCCGGGAAACCCGGGTGGGATCCAGATGGTCGCAGAGGTGGCACATCTTGTGCGACCGGTGCTGTAGCGGGAGCACGCGGGTCGCCATCCAGGACAACAGAATGTCCTGGGCGGTGAGCCGCTCCTTCTCCCCAAGGACGGCCAGCCGAGTGCCCATCCGATCGTTGTCGCCCTGAGCGCCCAAGTGTTGGACTCTCTAGGCCTTCCGGCTGGAGGGGACGTTAGCAAAGATGGGAACCTTGATGAAGTCCACCTCCGTGTTGTTGCGCACGTAAAAATACAAGCGCTGCCAGAGCTTGACAGTGTGGGGGAGCTCCAGGCGGGGTATGGGCGTGGATGGCCGCGGGTAGATGGCGCAGCAGGCCGTCTCCGTCAACGGGCCGCCCTTCCCCAGCACCTGAACCTTGAAGTGGAAGAACTTCAAGGAATTCGCGACATCAGGGCAGACACCGAGGAAGGCCTCGCAGCAAGCCACGTGATGTGACATCATCGACATGGTGTTGGCTCTGAGGTGGTGGAGCTGCAGGTCCAAGGTGACCAGCATCTCCAAGACGAAGCGGCTCAGCGGCAGCCCAAGGACACGAGTGAAGTGGGTGAGGAAGACGATGGCCTCGCTAGGTTGGGCGTTGGGCACCCGCTCGCCCTCCAGCGCGAGGCGGTGCTTCAACACCCGCTCCGACGATAGGAAATTCCCCTGCAGGTACTTCTTTGCCAGCTCCTCCGTGACATAAGAGTCGCACCAGCCGCCGGTGACCTCGGGCAGCATATTGCCTGGAAAGGTAGCTATGATGGAAGCGTGGGATCCCGTTGTCGAGGAAGAGGAGCGGCGCCAGCGACCAAGGAACGGTGGCACAGAAGAGCAGAGAGAGGCTAGAGCGCGAGGGAGAATAAGGACGACAGACGCAGGGAGGCGAAGTGAGGAACCACTGCTCCTTGCGCACGTATTTATCAAGGAAGGATAACCGCGCCGTTTCCCCTGCCTCGGCGCCACATGGCAAGTAACGACCCTGCCCCACCACGCCGGTTGCCCTCCCTCCATGCCACATGGCAAAGCAACCACCACACTACCCCGCAACGGTTCGGGGCAGATCGCGTGCGCCAGCGCCGCACGCACAAAGGATCCCGTAGAACTTACTACGGGAGGAAAAATGTGTCCTCAATCTCCAAGGAGACACAATGATGAAGGCGTGCGCGCTGTTATCAAAGAATTGCCGCGGCAGACCCCGAAGTCAAACTGACGCGACGCGCGCCAGAAGCGGCAGGCTTGGCTGATGCGACATGCGCCAGAAACAGCATGCGTGGCTGACGCAGGCACCAATGACAGCAAACTGGCGATCCTCCTCCCAGCCAGGTGCGGCAGCCGGTCAAGAGGATCACCACTCACACCCTGTGGGTGAGACCATCGGCTCCATAACCGGTGAACCCCAGCCGGGAAACAACACATAATCTCAAGCTGGTACAGGACAAAGACTACAAGACGAAGGCTACAAGACAAACGAAAGCGACAAGGCATCTACGGCATCAATCACTTCAAATGAGCACACAAGAACTTCTCCATGAGGCCAAGTCCTAATGCGCTCGGGGACTAGTGTTGAGGGGATGACCCCCGGGTAGGCCAAGACTGGACCAACCGGCTGGCTCCAAGGAGCGCATGTCGTTTGGACCCAGATCAAGGAACCACAGCGGGGTGGAATTCCCACCCGGTCCGCATCCAAGTTTCCCTGGCTGGCCCGTCTAGCCAGATAGCCAGAAGAACCGGTTGGGAGGCCACTCCTAGCCGGCCGCCTCGGATCCGCCGGAGCGCACCCTTGACCGGACATGCTGGCTAGCCTAGCCGGTGCTACTGGACAAACGCGCCAAAGCTAGAGGCTGACAAGGAAAGCAAGGGCTAATGAGGAAAGCGCCGACTTACGCATAAAGAACCGGCTGTCGAATAAAGAGCCGGATAATGAGTCAAGCAGGGGCGCTGAGCACTAAAGCATGGTCCTCTCCTGTACTGAGGGCTTGACTAGACCCGGGCCTACCGTTTGGCCCTGTCCAGCCGGCCCACTTTGTAAGGCCCAAATCCAAACAGTAAACCCTAGAACCCATCTTGTAAGCTACCTCCTCGACCTGTATATAAAGGGGGTAGCGCTAGGATTCTAGGTAGCCTCAGGCAGGAAGAGAAGACGGACTTAGATAGTTCCAAGCAAGAAGTAGCTAAGGAAACAACTCAAGGAGCACTTGTATTGGGCATTCGCCCCCTTTGATAGTAGATCCTTGTAAGAGTAGGAGTTTTACCTCGCCAAGAGGGCTCCGAACCTAGGTACATCGCTATGTTTGCAGTATCTGTTCCCAACCTATTGCGAGTAGCCACCGATAGCATCCTGGTTGTCCCCTTCAAGCCATCCCCGATGGTACTGCCGTGTTCCACACCATTACAAATATCATGGGGACCGGCTAATGCACATGGTAACCCTCGATAAGAAGGACAGCCTGAAGGTGAGTCTGACTACCATCCCTTCCAAGGAATACAATTCCAGGGTCAAGTGGGTGATCAGGGAGCGAGTAAGCCAGAAGATTCCGGGGATCTCCATGCATATGTATATAGTAGAGAGACCCCTGACCGTAGTAAGTTTCTAATTCTTGTTGTATCTTGTCCATTTTTTGCATGCTTTATTGTATTGCAATGCTGAGATATTTGCCGATTTTCATCTTGCTGACCTCTCCGAGTCGGAACTTTGTCCTGACGAGGGATATCCTCCAGAGGACCTAGTCCCTATGGAAGATAAAGCACTCGAGGAACTGCTAGAAGTACTTGCCTAGAAGCATAAATCACCAATTCATTCGGTTGGCCCGCAAACACTACCAGTTGTAAAGAAGTGAGTACTTCCATCAGATATCGTACTTTTGTTTGTATTCTTTCTGGGTCATAATGATTTCAGTGTGTTACTATCCAGAGCTAAACCATTGGGAAAAGGAAAGGGAAATCCGGGGAAGACTCTATGTCAGCAAAAGTTATCTTTGTTTTCACCAGTTGTTGCACCTCTGACTCCCAATCCCACCCCATCATCAGTGCCAGAAGATGTTCCATCTCCGCATGTTGGGGATGTTGAGGCTCGTCCTGATGAACCAATGAACTTTGGTTCACAAATCAATGTCACCATGAGTGACTCGGGAGTTGATAAGGGTGAACCCTCTAAGGGTAATGATCCCTCAGCCGAAACCTTCGCTGAAAATTTCCTGAGGAATTCGGGTGTTGCCAAACTTGGCCTCACTAGGAAAAGTGCAGAAGAAATCCTAAAACTATCCCTCCATTGGCTGGAAACTAGGAATATTTTGGCTGAAGTGGAAGCTCAAGAAGCTGAAGACGTAAAGCTTGTTGATCTGCTGGATCAAGTTTGTCTTCATGACAAAAAACTAAAGGCTAGTGCAGTTCCGCCTCCACCAATCTTTACTTTAACTTTAGTCGAGAAGGTTTCTGCTGAGATCAATAGTAGCCTCAACAAGTTGCAACATGAGCATTTTGTAAGTCATATTCTTGCTGTCATCAGATTGAAGACATGTACGCCGAGAGGGGGTCCTTGAGGCATGGAGAAAGATGGGGTGTGATACGACGATATTCCAGGACAGTGCACAAGCTTTACCTAGGTTCGAATCCTCTAGCGGTGGACGGATCCTAGTCCTCCTAGCAATCCAGTAATACGGTAGAGCCGGAAGTATAGATTACAAGAGAGGTTTTGCCCGTGTGAGTTAAGGTTGTAAGTTGTGGGTGCCCTAAAGGCTAGACCCTAGGAAGGATTATATAGATGTCCGGCCTAGGGTTACAAGAGAGACCTATCCAGCTATGATACAAAGTTGGTTACTGAGTACATATTGGACTATAGGTAACTACATAGGCTTGAGTCGGTAAGTCTTCTGGGCCTTTCGGTAGCCGTACGAGCTTCCATCTTCTCTCCCTGACTAGGCCGCCCGTGAAGCAAAGCTCTAACCGGAAGTGGGCCACCCTGGTCAGTGAGTCACAATGGGTATACCAGAAAGTATATCCCCAACAGTACCCCCAGAACCCTCCAAGATCCAAAGTAGGATTTCAACTTCTAGCTTGATTCTTCTTTAGCTATAGTCTTGAAGGATTCCTAAAACTCCAAAAAAAGTAGGATCTGGGTCTCAAAAATGAGTCAGACCTATGAATAATTCATTACGGTTTGCCCCCGCTTGATTTCAAGCTGAGATGGAAATTGGTCTCTGACACAACCTGACATCAGTCAAGGTCTAGCCTTGTCACTGATAGGCATTCATGTCAGTGTGACCATTGGTGGGTCCTCTTCGTGTGGAAGCGAGGCACCATTTAATGCACACACGGAGATCGAGGAGGCGCAATATTCTCAAGGAAGTTTCCCTATTCTTTCTGAAACGTGTGGCACAAATTACAATATGTTCACACGAATCTTGGTGCAGGCGAGATACATAAGGGGTTGAGATGCTCTCATTCTCCTCTCACTAGTGCCTTGCGCTCTTCCTCCTCCAAATGACACAGTGCCCACACCTCCTTTCTTTCCCTAATCCACACCACGCCGCCCACCAAAGGCCATCCCCTCCGACCAGATGGCTGACGCCTCCAGCTCTGGCATGGCAGTGATGACGGTGGCGACAACAGTGGCAGCGATGATGCAGAACTACCACGGGGTATGGATTCCCTATGTGCTGGATGACAAAAAGTTGCGCGAATGGCAAGCGGTTTTGGTGTAACCGTTCCCGCCCCTCACGCTGACGAGTGGGTCCACTTCGGCATGCACCTGGACTGAGGTTTGAGTTTCCATCCCTCGAAATTCTTTTCCGAGGTGATCGATTACTATGGAGTTCAACTCCACAATCTTTTCCCAATATGATTCTAGAGCTTAGTGCCCATGTATCCCTTTGTGAGGGTTATCTCGGAATCGAGCCGAGTCTTACATTATTCCGGTACTAATTTGGTACCCAGAAAAACTCCATCACCTCCGGTAATCCCTACATTACCGGAACACTAAGCCTAAGCCTTAAGCGAGACCAAGTATACCATAAAGTTATAGCCAGCGAGTCGGCGAAAAGGTGGCCTTCCACATTTTTCTATCAAAAGGATAAGCCTGCTCCCGACAAGCAATAAGCTTTGCCGGGTTTTGTTGATGGTGCCGCCACTCCCCAAGAGTCTTGGGATGCGGACGCATCGGCTCTCACTGAAGATTTGATCCGCTCCAAGAGGTGGATTTAATATTTGATGAAGCACAAAGGCCTGAAGGGATCCGACTTAGTCCACTGCTGGCTAGCACGTCGGATCCAACCCCTCCCATACCATGGTGATCGTCTTATGCACACAATCACAAAAAGTAAGAAAGATAGCCCGAGGATCAGCCGGCTCCCGATCCACGACAAGGATTACGAGACTCGGATTAAGTGGTTAATCAAGGAGTGGGTGGAGAAGAAGATTCCAGATATTTCTCTAGACATGTTCACGACCGATAAGCCCTTGACACCAGTAAGTTTTCCGACTGATTATTTCATAGTCATTGATTTGCTCATCTATATTTTTATTATTTGCAATGCTGAGATAATCTATCTTTTAACTTGCTGATCTCCTCGAGTTGGAGCTTGCTCCTATTGAGGGATATCCACCTGAGTATTCGGCTCGTTAGGAGGATGAAGATCTTGAGTTATTGCTAGAGGCGCCTACACAGAAGCACAAAACTCCGACTATATCTGTTGGCACACAGAAAGTGCCAGCTGTGAAGAGGTAAACTCCATCATGAGGTTTTGTATATTAACTCGCATTCTTCCCGAATCATAACGATCTTAATACATTACCATCCAGAGCTCAAACAATCATCAAGGGAAAGGGAAAATAAAATACAGGGAAGACTTTGCACTAGCAAAATTTTATTCTGGTTTCACCTGCTACCACACCTCCGACTCCTACCCCGATGCCATCATGAGTATCGAAGGATACTTCATCCCCACATGCTAAAGATATTCAGGCTCAGTTAGAAGAGCCAGCAAACCTTGGTTCACAAACTAACATCATTGTGGGTGACTCGAGAATTTATAAGGGTGAACCCACAAAGGGTAGTGATCCCTCAGCTGAGACCTTCACAGAGAACCTTCTGCAAAATCGGGGTGTTGCCAAACTTGGCTTCAATCAGAAAAGCGCAGAAGAAATCCGGAATCTAGCTCTCCACTGTTTAGAGACCCGGAATATCACAACCAAGGAAGAGGCTCAATAATCCAAAGATGTTAAACTTGTGGAGCTTCTTGATAAAGTTCATCTTTGCAATAAGAAGCTAAATGCGGGTGCGATTCCTCCTCCACCAATAATTCCTTTAACCCTCACCAAGAAGGTTTCTTCTGAAGTGAACATGAGCCTACACAAACTAACTCATGAACATTATGTAAGTCATTTTCTAACACTTTTTATTATATTTTATATCATATCCTCTAGCCCCCGAGCATGAAGTTCGATAGGAATCCAAATTTATGCTTTTATAGGATGCCAAAGAATGAACTAGTATAACCCCCCAAGGCTCATGCTGATATTTAACTTAGTTAAAATAGCAGCCCGAGTCTTAGTAGACTTATGGCTCTGATTACCATTTTGACTTATAAAACATTAATGATTATAACTAGGAATTATTGAAGAATATCTACAACAAGTGGAGAGAGATCAGAGCTCTCCGACTTGAAAATGCACAACTTAAGGTTGTGAAAGATGAAGCAGAAGGTAAGCATTTCTGACTTTATTTCCATAGTTTGTTTGAATTGTGGCTGAATGTTTATTTGACTTCCTTTCTTGCTACTCTAGAACTAGTGAAGTAGTCCTGCAAGCTTATTGAACAATCAGAAGATTTCAAAGTCTTGGAAGTTGAAAATGTTGATTTAAGAGTTGAGTTGAACAAACTTAAGGAAGATCATGAGCGTAGTATAAATAGCATTCTTGAATCCAGCAAGATGGCTACTAAAGAATGTGATCGCATAATAGATAAACAAGATAAAGTTATCTCGGACTTGAAGGATGAGATGGACAGGAAAAAAGATACCACCGAAGCTCTTCAGAATGAACTCCGAAGTCTTCAGGAGGAGAAGACCAAAGTAGACGTTGCTATCTTTGGTAAGTTTGTTGTCTTTGAATTGTTGTTTTCCTACTTTATTTACTCGGATATATTGATGAACTTGTTTTCTTATTTTCAGGTCTCTAAACATTCTTGATCCCTCTTTTTCCGAATCTCGTACTAGCCGGCTTGTTGCTGTTGGAGATCTGATCCATGGCTTCTGCCAATCTTTGGTAGAAATTGGTGAAACTGTCCAGCTCTCCGGCCTAGACAAAATGTCTTCTTTTGAAGTACGAGACAAGGCGAAGGATATGCCCAAGCTTGTTAAAGATTGGAACATGTAATATGCATGGATGGTGGCACAGAATGCCCTGACAATGGTAATGAGCCACCATGGAAGCATGTTAATAAACTATGGATGAAGATGGCAAGGAGCATAATATTAAATAAATCTAGGAGGATTGCGCCGGATACGCTTGTCGTGTGGCTGATCTGACCAGCTATGAGAATCCGTTCTTCAATCCCGTTGAAGTGTCACCTCCCCCAGAGAATAAGTTACCGAAGCTTCTGAAGACGATGACCAGACTAAGTCTGATATAATTGTCTCGGAAAGATATCGGGGCAACGTAGGTGACGTCACCTGCATCATCGAGTTTGCTAGAAAGACAATGCGTTATTATGAAAAACAATTTGATGTAATAGCTAGAATATTATTTTACTATGCTAGCTTGTAAGAACGTATGCTTTAATTCTTAGCACTTTGTTTTATTTTTGTGGTTGAAAAATACTTAAGCACTATTTGGTTTATACTTATCGTTTATCTGGATTTCCGCCTCATTCCTTTCATGAGCCAGCAAACCTTTAGCAAAGAAACTTTGTCGAGCAACGAAGCTCAATTGCTAAACCAGTTTAAACTCAGAAACAAAATCGCTTCTAGTACCAACAATTCAGTACTTAGAAAATACTTGCATCCAGCAATCAGACAAAAACCCAAGTACAAACTATAATTTTAGACTTACACCCGGAGGTAGCATTTTTAGAATCAGAAATCTAACCAGAACAAACATGAGCATAAAGTACATTCAAGTATCCTAAGATTTTCGACTATGACATGATCATTCTAAAACACGATGGTCCTTAAAAAACATCTCAGAAAAACATTGAGGAGACCAATACTTTATTTCACTTTGAACATGTACATTGATATGATTACAAAGAAAGAAATTTTAAGAATAAAATGGACGTAGCTCAGAAATATTCCATGGACAATCTAATTCATTCGTGTATGTACTGTCTCTAGCCTCTTTCTCTTCTTAGTAGCGGGTATTTCTTTTTATAGCTTCATGTCAGTTAGGTAGTAAGAACCATTGTGCAATACTTGACTAACCATAAAGGGCTCTTCCCAAATTGGGGAAAGTTTGCGCTTTCTTTTTTGCACTAGTCAGAGAACTAGATCGCTCTTCTTGACAGACCGATTTTGACTCTCTGACTATGATACCTACGTAACTTCTACTGATAGGCTATAGATCTCTGTTCAGTAATGACGCGAACTTCCTCGAGTATATCGAGGTCATCTTGTAGAGTAACTCCGGCATCCTCTTCGATATACGTAGCAACTTGGGGAGAAGTATGGGTAAGATCACTCGAAAGGACTATCTCTACACTGTAGACCAAGAATAAAGTTGTATATCTAGTTGACCTGTTAGGAGTAGTTCTTAATGTAGAGTTCTAGAGCAGAAAACAAAAAAATTCTAACTACACGAACACTAATACCAGGATCTATACTATGTAGACATAAGTAACAGAAAAAGGAAGACGGTATTCATACCCTTAAATACCAAGGAACGCCTTACACAGGAAGGTGTGTTGATGAAGACGAGCATCTCCAAGCAACCCAAATGTGGTGCCTCCGGACTACTACACACGTTCGGTGTAGGCGGCGTCTCCCGGGCTCTGATCTAGCCGAGTAGTGGAAGAGGAATATGGCGGATCGAAGATAACATGACGGTATTGTGAAAGTGGAGAACTCAAAACCCTCGAGGTCCTCTCCAGTATTACGAAGAAATCTTCAAATGAAATGAGAGATAGAGAGAAGAGAGAATGGGATGATTCCAAGGGGAGGGGTGACCCCCTATATATAGTGGGAGGGGAGGGGAACCACCCAAGGGGTAGGCTGTGTGGGACTACACCCACAAACGCCGTCCACCAAGGGGGAGCCACCGGCCTAGGTGGGCCCCCACGTGGGGAGCCCACTAGGGCCTGGTTGGCTGGCCCTCCTCCCTAGGTGCCTTGCCCCTTTGGGCCTCCCCTCCGGGTGTGCCCATTAGCAATGGGTTGCCTATAATAAATAAAATAATATTTTTTTAATATTAATTCAACCAATTAATATAAAATACACATATTATTATATTTCTTCACTCCGGAACACCTTCCAGGCCACCCATCAACATCGGGTATTACCCTGAACTATTCTGGTTTCTCTCTCTATTTCTCCTACAGTACTGTATCTATCCCTATGCGTCCGCACCCTAAAGTATGACACCCTTCGGTTCGGAAACACTTCGGACATGGCCGATACCTCTCGCATATCAATGATCATTAGGGGGGACCTGGATGCCCATGATGACCCCCATGCATTTCATGAATCTTTATCGCTTGAACTTTCAACGTCGTTTCTCATTCCCTTTGCCACTTGATACCTAGTTCATTCAAGATTTGATCTTTGGTACTCCATAAATTCGTTCGATCTCGTTACCGATGAACTTGTTTACTCGTTCCCATGCCGTTGCATTCCGTGACCTAGTCACATGCTTGCAAGCTTCGTTAATGCAACGTCACCGAGATGGCCATGTGTATCTATCTGTTACATGGATTGGCAAATCTTGGTCTTAATATCTACTCCTCTACGCGTCCCTTTGGAAAACATGAGTGGCACCTTTTTGATCACCGAGTTACGGGCTGATACTTGATACCATCTAAGTTCCCCTCTAGAATGGTGATTTGCGTTATCTCATAGTCCAAGGATTAGGTTGCAGCTTTTCGTTATCAATTGTGAACTTCGTAACTAGATCTCATTATGATACAATTGTTGGGTGTTTGTCTATCACATCATTCAACCAATGATATGACCTCATTGTCAATTGGCATAAATCCCCATGATCTTGAAACCCTAGATCATCCTCATGGGCAATGAGCTAGTTCGCTAGAGGTAACTAGAGACATGTTTTTTACATATCACACATGTATTAATGTTTCGTATTAACATAGTTATAGCACGGCATGCAACGTATTATGAACATATACAAGAGATACATCAAATAAAAAAACCTTAATATTTGCCTCTAGGGAATATCTCCTTCAGTCTCCCAATTGCACTAGAGTGCAAATTAATCTAGTTTACATCAGGCAAGAACCTAACACAGATGGCATCCTGGTGTTGCTCATTCTTGGCGTGTAGAAGACCTTTAGTCAGAGGATCTACAACATTCATATATGTGTGCACTTTGCAAATCTTGATTTTACCTTCGTCAACATTTTGTCGAATGACGTGAAAACGTAGCTTGATGTGTTTAGCCGTGGAATGAGTCATTGGTTCCTTCACATTTCCAATGGCACCCGTGTTGTCACAATAGATCATCACAGGGTCTTGCATACTTGGAACAACTCGTAGTTCGATGATGAAATTCCTTAGGCAAATAGCTTCATTCGCTGCTTCAGCCGCAATGATGTATTCTGACTCCATTGTAGATTGTGCTACTACTGGTTGCTTCCTTCTCTTCCATCTTACCGCCCCACTATTCACCAGAAACACATATCTTGTCTGAGACTTCGAGTCATCAGGATCCGTGTGCCAGCTCGCATCCATGTAACCAATTACGCTAAGAGCTTCGTCACTACCTCCATAGACTAGGAACATATCCTTTGTTCTCTTGAGATACCTTAGGATATTTTTCATAGCTGTCTAGTGATCCATTCCTAGATTACTTTCGTATCGGCTCGTCAAACTAAGATCCAATGCCACATCAGGTCGAGTACTTAGCATTGCATACATGATAGATCATATGGATGAGGCACAGGGGATGTAAGACATCCTTGCTCTATCAGCATCCATTGATAGACATTGAGTCAAACTCAGTGTGCTACCTTTTGTTACAAGCACCAAACCCCTTTTGCCATCTTCCATTTTGAACCTCTTCAAAATCATCTCAAGGTAAGTACTTTGACTTAATGCAATCAGGCGTCTCGATCTATCTCTATAGATTTTGATGCCTAATATGTATGCATCTTCACCTAAGTCCTTCATGGAAAATTGACTACCCAAATACGCTTTCACGCTTTCTAGGAGTTCCACATTATTCCCCATAAGTAATATGGCATCCACATATACTACTAGGAAAACCACTGAGCTCCCACTCGCTTTCTTGCAAACACAGAACTCTTGTTGATTCTGGACAAATCCAAAACTCTTGATCACTTGATCAAAACATTGGTTCCAACTCTAAGATGCTTGCTTCAGTCCATAAAAGGATAGCTGAAGTTTGCACACTTTCCCATCATCCTTAGAATCAAAAAAACCTTCTAGTTTCATCATATACAATTCTTCATCAATGTGTCCATTGAGGAACACGATTTTGACATCCATCCCATATATGATAATTGAAATGGGTAGAAATTGCTAGCAAAATCCAGATAGATTTCAACATCGCTATGGGAGAAAAGTTCTTATTGTAGCCAACTGCTTGAATTTGTCAAAAACCCTTTGCAACAAGTCGAGCTTTGTGGATGGTTACATTACCATCCACATCTATCTTATCCTTAAAGATCCATTTATTTTCCACGGCCTTGCGGCCTTCTAGAAGATTGATCAAGGTCCAAACTTGGTTTTGTACATGGATCCTATTTCGGATTTCATGGCTTCTGTCCATTTCTCAGAATCAGCACTTTCCATGGCTTCTTTGTAGTTAGCTGGTTCCTCTTATTCATTCAAAATGACAGCCATTACAAGACTATTATACCAATCAGGAGTAGTACATATTCTTGTAGACTTGCGAACCGTAGAAGCTTCGATGTTGTTTCTTTGATCATTATCATTTGAAGCTTCTTCCATGTTGGAGGGTGGTTCTGGAATAATTTCCGTTGCTCTACTCGATACTTGGAGAGAAGGATCAACAACCTCATCTAGCTAAATCTTCCTTCCACTAACTCCTTTAGCGATAAAATCTTTCTCAAGAAAGGTGCCGTTCTTCGCGACAAACGTTTTGCCTTCGGCCTTGTTGTAGAAGGTATACCCAATGGTTTCCCTTGGGTATCCTACAAAGATACATTTTTCTACCTTGGATTCGATTTTGTTAGGCTGCAGTTTCTTAACTTAGGCCTCACATCCCTAAACTTTCAAGAACGACAACTTTGGCTTCTTGCCCTTCCATATTTCATATGGGGTTGTCTCCATGGATTTGGATGGTGCTCAGTTTAAAATAAAAGGCGGAGGTTTCTAAAGCATATCCCTATAACGATATGGACAAATCAGTCAAAGACATCATAGACTATCTAGAGTGCGGTTACACCGTTCTGACACACTATTACACCGACGTGTCCCGGCTGGTGTAAACTGTTGTATAATACCAAAGTCTCTCAAGTGCATGCCAAACTCATAACTCAAATACTTTCCTCCACGATCGGATCATAGATGCTTGATTTTCTTGTTAAGTTGATTCTCTACCTCCTTAATTCCTTGAAATTTTCAAATGTTTTAGATTTGTTCTTCATTAAGTAGATATAACCATATCTACTCAAATTTTCAGTAAAGGTAACAAAATAGCGATAACCATTGCATGCTGAGACATTCATTGGTCCACACACATATGTATGTATGATTCCCACTAGGTCCACAACCCTCTCCATTGTGCCGGAGAAGGGTGTCCTAGTCATCTTGACCATGAGGCAAGGCTCGCATGTGTCAAGGGATTCAAAATACAATGATTCCAAGAGTCCATCACAATGGAGCTTCTTCATGCGCTTCACGCCAATATGACCAAGGCAGCAATGCCACAGATACATGGTATTATCATTAATCTCACAATGTTTAGCATCAACATTATGGATGTGAGTATTGCAATCAAGATCCAGTAAGAATAAACCATTACACATAGGCGCATAAACATAGAAAATATCATTTATATAAATAGAACAACCACTTGTTCCGGATTTAAACGAATAACGACCTTGCAACAAGAAAGATCCACTCACAATATTCATACTTAATGTGGGTACATATTAGCATTTATTCAAAAACAAAATCATTCCCGACGGAAGACGTAGAGGTAGAGTGCCGACGACCACCACATCGACCTTCAAGCCATTTCCGATGCGCATCATCACCTCATCCTTCCTCAGGCACCTCTTACTCTATAGCTCCTGCTGAGAGTTAAAAATATGAGCAACAGAACCGGTATCAAATACCTAGGTCTCACTCCTGGCGCTAGTAAGGAATACATCTATAATATGTATATCAAATATACATTTTATCTTTAGCGTCTATCTTTCCGTCTTTCTTGTCCTCAAGGTACTTGGGGCAGTTGTGTTTCCAGTTCCCATCCCCTTTATAGTAGAAGCACGTGACGCCGCGCTTAGGACCGGGCTTGGCAGCCTTAGAAGTGTTGTCAGCATGCTTGCCATCCTTCTTAGGCTTCTTGCCCTTGCCCTTTTCCCTAGTTCTTAAAGTTGGTGGTCTTATTGACCATCAGCACCATGTGCTCCTTCTTCATTTCGACCTCAATAGTTTTGAGCATGGCGAACACTTCAGCAATGGTCTTAGTCATCCCTTTCATGTTGTAGTTCATCAGAAAACTCTTATAGCTAGGGGCAGCAAGTGTAGTGCCCTATTTATCGAAAGGCCTTCCAGGATCTCGCAATCCAGGGAAATTCAAGCATTTGACGTAGCCAGACATCTTGACTATGTGCTCGCTTATACTGTTGTGCTCTTCCATCTTGGCGGAGAAGAAGAGCTTGGAAGCATCATACCTATCCTCCCAAGCCTATGGAGCAAAGACAACCTTGAGATCATCAATGATCTTAAAAGCATTCATCTTCTCAAAATGCTTTTGAAGCTCCATATCCATGGCATAGAGCATTCCACTATGGATGAGGGAGAAATCCTCTACCTTTGACTACTAGACATTCTTTTTGTCCTGGGTGGCGAAATTTACAGGCTTAGCAAGCAGCCCATCCTCGATGACATAAGTGAACTTATAGGGGACTGGGAGGATTCTCAGATTGCGGAACCATGTGGTGAAGTTGGTTCCATCAGTTTTCAGCTTATCCTTCTCTAGGAAGGTGCTAAGGTTGAAGGTGGGTGGGCGAGACATCTACAAGGGATTTGCAAAGTGTTTAGACCATGTTCATAATAATGAGTTCAAGTTTTAATCTATGTTATTTAAACTAAAAAAAGGAACTCCCACTCAAATGAATATCCCTCAATTCATTCGGTGATCACATGATCCTAATTCACTACATCACCCCGATCGTGATGGCAGGCAATGCAGTTTCAAAGTTAGACATTCTCAATGCCATTCACATCACATGTGACTCATGTTCCACCTTTCGGTATCTTTTGTTCCAACACCATGTCTGTACATGCTAGGCTCACCAATTATAACTTGTGTGTGTTGCTGTGCAACATGGATTACACCCACCTTATGCAAACGTAGATATGTATGACACCCGATCGTCATAGCCTGCCTCATAACCGAGAACTTTCTTGGTGGTGCACACACAGAGGGGAACACTATAATTGGAATTATGTGAGGGATTTATCCTATTATTATATCGTCGTATATCCTAATACACAAGCAAAATAAGATGCATAAATAATACTTTAAAACTATGTTGTCACGACATGGTTACAGCGCCTTGATCGCCATCGAGAGATCCAATGAGAATGTTTCATAAACTTACCATTACCATCACGACGCACGCCCCTGCAAAATAAAGTTAGATGCTTCTATTTTATCTTTTGCACGTTTTACATGGCTTTAGGGATTTTGCAGTAGAACCCTTCCCATCTACGAACATAGCCACAACATGGATTCAATGATTGTCGTTTTCCTTCCCTTTTCAGGGCTCTCCAATGTTGATGCCATATTAACTATTGTAGAGAGATATACATCCCCCAAAGCCACTTAACTGTGGACCAGTCTCGTGAATCACCATGTAAGATCGGTTGGGGCTGCTTCGTGAAACAGTGTCGCGATATGAACAAGAACATAAAAGAGGGTAGAAACTAGAAAATCAATGCCCACATATTGCTATGTGTTATATCCGTATGACATGCCTACCCATAGAACCACTCATATACCAATGTAGGGTTCCGGAGCAGAAAACAAAAAAATTCTAACTACACGAATACTAATACTAGGATCTATAGTTTGTAGACATAACTAACGGAAAAAGGAAGATGGTATTCATACCCTTGAAGACCGAGGAACGCCTTACACAGGAAGGCATATGTTGATGAACACGAGCAGCTCCAAGCACCTCAAGTGTGGTGCCTTCGAAGTACTACACACGTTCGGTGTAGGCGGCGTCTCCCGGGCTCCTATCCAGCCGAGTTGAAACATCCCAAAAATTAATACAAAGTGAATCAAGATCAAATCTACCCAATTTAGGGTTAACAAAAACTTTTTCATTTAAAAATAATTAAGCATTCCTATGTGTGTGCATTTAAATTAGGAGTTGTTTTGAATTGCCATGTTTGAGTGATCCATTGGTTGTAAAATGATTCTAAGGTGAATTAAACATCATCCAGATCATTCCCAAACAAATCCCAAAGAAAAATAAATCAAAAAGAATAAAATAAGGAAATGGTCATTTGTGCCATTTTAACTAACTAGGACACTTTGGGTGTTCCTAGGACTCAAATGCCAATAGAGAAAATTGTGGTTCTTTGCACCCCTTGCTAGTACAAGTAGTGTTGTGCCAAGGCCCACTTTGTGATCTCCCAAAATCATTCAAACTCTAATTTTAATTGACATTTGAAAATTGAATTGAGTGTATGTATCAAGATCACCCTAATTCAAAAACCACTTAAATGAACCCCATTTTAAAATCCCAAGAAAACCTAGATGCTTAAGCATAAGATACATCACTCCACAAAATCAGCCAAAAATTCAAACAAAAGTTTCTTGCGGCCATTTGATCAAACACCTTGTAAGCAGAATCATTATGGCCTAACTATTACTGTTTTGGAGCTAATCTTGTCGAGCCATTTGGTGTGCATTGATCACCCTGGTCTCCCCCAGGTCCAACCAGACCAAAACCAACCCTATCTCTAGCCCCTGGCGCTAGTGCCATGCCGCCCCGACGCCATGATCGCCGGCCAAGCGTGCACCAGCCACAGGCGACCACCAGCCCCTCTCAGCCGCTCCAGGAAGCAAGGCGTGACCTCACCGCCGCCCACGGTCCACCCCACTATCAACCCCAGCCACTGGACCACCCCACATCATCGCCGCCCTTTCTCTCTGCGCCGTGCGTAGCGCACGCTAGAGAGCGATCGCCGCCAGCACGCCACAGACCAAGCCCCAACACCAAATCACGCACGCAACTATGCCTTGAACCTAGCGACCCGACAGACATTCCCGTGCACCGCCGCGCGACCCACAGTCGCCATGATCGCCGTCGAGCACCGCCTCTATCTCCCACCACCCCTAGCGTTGCCTTTATGCCGTAGCTACCTGCCAGCTGACCGCCCACCGTCTGCCTACCTCGCCCACGCCAGTAGCCCTCTGTACTGCCCTTGCCAGAGGCGCCAGCCCACACACGTCGGTCCGCTCGTCGAGCCTATATAAGGAGGCCACCCCAGCACCATCTCTTCACACCATTCCACTCTCCTCTCTCCACTGACCATTTCCCCTCTCTCGCCCGAGCCGCTCGAGCCGCCGTTCGCCGGAATTCCACCGGAGGTAGCCATTGCAGAGGAGGAGAAATCCCCGTCGATTTCGTCCACCTCAGCCCCTGCCATGACTTTGCATGAGCTCGCCGTCACCGTCCAGTTCGATCGCCCGCCTCGACACACTACCTGGAGCCCTGGTACGTCCCTAGTAGACCCCCACCGGCCGTTTAGGGTTCGGTCTCGCCGGCGACCAGTCCGTCGTCGATGACGACCGTGAACCGTCGATCTGCGTTCTAATCGTGTGGTCCAGATCGCCCCATACCGCTTCGGGTTTTATGTACCGCTGGCATGCGGGACCCCCTGTCAGCAGCCCTCTGCGCGGCTGAGCGTTACTGGGCCGGCCCATTTAGTTTCCCGCGCTGACCCAGTTAATTCAAATTAGGTTTTCTATTTAGACTTAAAATCAAATATGTCCCTTAGTTCAAAAATCAATTCAAAGAGTTTTACATATCCAAATGGAGTGATTCCAATTGTGTTGGAAAGGTAATGAAAATCTCTATCCAAGCCCGTTGGATTTAAATCTGTTAGAGTTAGAGATCACGCCTAGTAAAAATAATAATACATAAGCTTTTGCACATTCAAACATTCTTATAAAATCAACCATAATAGCTTTTGAGTTGATTCCAACTTTCAAAAATCAGATTTAACCATACCTATCTAAATATGTAATAATATTAAGGTTTGCATGCGGTGAATTTGGACTAGTACCAAAATAATGCTATATAGGCATTTCTAGTCACTTTAAATCATTAAATATTAAACATAAACTTATTAAAATGTGATCCAACATTGAAATCACATTCCCAAATGTTAGAATATGTGGTGATGACATGTGTTCACATGATCCCATATTTTAATTGGAGAATATTAAATCTTAGTTAATTTCAATGAGTAGAAATTACTTTTCTCAAATAAAAAGAATGAAGCTAGTTCATTAAACCTTGTGATGTTTGTGATGATAATAGATCATCAAATGTGTGCCTTAGTGTGCTAAGTAGACTACTTAAGTATTGTTTGGTGATTGTGTATCCCGTATGTATTTATAGACGATAGTATCGACCAAGCTTTCGAGGAGGAGGATTTCTACTAAGAGGAGGAGGAAGAAAACTTCAACCACTTCACTACCCAAGGCAAGCCTAGCACTTCAAGTAACTGAGCAAGCTATTATTAGCAAGACTTCATTAACAATGCATGCTAACCCTTGCAAGCTAGATAAACTAGAACTTGAGTCACTTTAGATGGGAATACTTGGTGAAAATGAATTGTGAAAACCATGGAATGATGAGTCATTCTATTGAGATGTTTTGACATGTGTTGAGAAACACAAATGGTTTATGACGATGAAAATGTTGAGGCATGAGCCTTAGCCCTTTTACAAAACTGATGGTTGGGTTCGGATGCGATACCATTCCTATTTTACCATACAACCACAATACCTAAATTGGATAAGGCGTAGCCGGAATTTTATATGCATTACTATTAGTTCCCTCGCGGGAGAGGTTTGAGCTGAGGCTACCTCTCGATGTTGTCCACCTATGCAGTGCCCAAGATGACAGATGGTCATGGTTGGGAGGCCATGCTCATAGGAGAGGTTCTTATACTAGGGTGTGTAAAGGAAAGGTTATGTTTGATTATGTGCATACTAAGTATGATGATTCAGGGTTATCCCTGACAGATGTATCGAATCTTGTGGTGAAAGTGTACCACCTCTACAGAGTGTCAAACTATTCGAATAGCCATGTCCGCGGTTATGGACAGTTGGAGTGGCCATACTATTCCGTTGTCAGATGTTTTCAAAATGACTTATGATATGAATGATGAATCTTGACTTGACCACATCAGGGTTGTGACTATGACACTAGCTTCCCAACTTAAGTGATTCTAGAACTTTATTTTATCCTTCTTTGTTTTTGAACTCAGCTTAGGTTTCAAACTTAACTTTACAAATAAACCTAGAGTTAGCATTTCCCACTAGCACTACCTTACTTGTTAGTGATAGTTTTGCGAGTACTTAAAGAGTACTCATGGATTTTGTCCCTGGCTATTACTATGGCCAGACTATGAAGGACACTACCAAGATAAAGGACAACAGGACGGCTATGATAACTTGGACTATCTTCCATCGTCAACATTGCCTGTGACCCTGAAGATGGACCCCACCGCTACACTTATTATTTATTCCGTTGCTTGTTGTATTAAGACTGGATCATTTGATCCTTTATTCATGTAAGACCTTATTATGGTTTTCAATGGATGATGTACTGTGATATCCAATCTGTTATGTCTCACAAAAATGGCAATCCTGGGATTGCGATGTATGGCATAACAGGCATCTGGGATTAAAAATCAGGGTGTTGACACGAGCAGTGAAAGCTGAAGATGGCAGACCGAAGATCACACAATGGTAGTATGAAACTGGAGAACTCAAAACCCTTGAGGTCCTCTCTAGTATTATGGAGAAATGATCAAAGGAAATGAGAGAGAGAGAGAGAATGGGATGATTCCAAGGGGAGGGGTGAACCCCTATATATAGTGGGAGGGGAGAGGAACCACCCAAGGGGAAGCCTTCGTGGGACTATTCCCATAGCCACCAGCCACTAAGGGGGAGCCGTCGTCCTAGGTGGGCCCCCATGTGGGGAGCCTAGTAGGGCTTGGCCGGCTGGCCCTCCTCCCAAGGCGCCTTGCCCCTTTGGGCCTCCCCTCTGGGTGTGTCCCATTAGCAATGGGTTTCCTATAATAAATAAAATAATATTTTTTTTTAATATTAATTCAACCAATTAATATAAAATACACATATTATTATATTTCTTCACTTTGGAACACCTTTCGGACCCCCCATCAATATCGGGTATTACCCGGAACTATTCTGGTTTCTTTGTCTCTATTTCTCCTACGGTACCGTATTTATCCCTATGCGTCCCCACCCATAAGCGTGACACCCTTTAGTTCGGAAACACTCTGGACATGACCAAGACCTCTCTCATATAAATGATCATCAGCAAGACTTGGGTGCCCATGATGACTCCCGTGCATTTCACGAATATTTATTGCTTGAACCTTCAACGTTGTTTCCCATTCCCTTTGCCACTTGATACCTAACTCATCCAAGATTTGATCTTTGGTATCTCCATACCTTCGTTCAATCTTGTTACTGATGAACTTGTTTACTTGTTCCCATGTCGTTGCATTCTTTGACCTAGTCACACGCTTGCAAGATTCGTTAATGCAATGTCACCAAGATGGCCACGTGTATTTATCTGTTACATGGATTGGCAAATCCTGGTCTTGATATCTATTCCTCTACGCGTCCCTTTGGAACACTTGAGTGGTGCCCTTTTTATCACCCAGTTAGAGTCTGATACTCGATGCCATCTAAGTTCCCCTCCACAATGGTGATTTGCATTATCTCACAATCCAAGGATTAGGTTGCGTGGTTTTCTTTTTGTTATCATCAATGCTAATATTTGTAACTAGATCTTATTATGATACAATTGTTGGGTGTTTGTCTATCACATCATTCAATCAATGATATGACATCATTGACAATTGGCAGAAATGCCCATGATCTTGAAACCCTAGATCATCCTCATGACCAATAAGCTAGTTCGCTAGAGGTAACTAGAGACATGGTTTGTTTACATACCACGCATGTATTAATGTTTCGTATTAACACGGTTATAGTATGACATAAAACGTATTATGAACATATACAAGAGATACATCAAATAAAAACACCTTAATATTCAGCAAGTTCTCCCATGGAAAAGTTATCGAGCCAGATCCCTTGATAATCGCTAAATATCGGCAAGTTCTCCCATGGAAAAGTTACTCATGTTATCTGTAATTATACTATGCGGATATCTGAATCGGATTATAATGTCCTCGATGAATCTTTTGGCTATTCCTCCATCACAACTTGTGACAAGTTTATCCTCAATCCAATTCGTAAATTTATCAACCATCACTAGGAGGTGGGTAAATCCACTTGGATCCTGTTTAAGCGGTCCTACCATGTCAAGCCCCGAGACCGCAAAAGTCCATGTAATCATAATTGTTCACAGCTGATCAATTAGAACATGGGCTTGTTTGGCGTATTTTTGGCAACCTTTGCACGTCTTGATCAGCCTCTCGGCATCTGCCTTAGATGTAAGCCAAAAAGATCCGTGTTGAAAAGCTTTTTCCACTAGAGATTTGGAACCGGCATGATGTCCGCATTCTCCTCTGTGGATTTCCCTGAGGATTTCCACTCCTGCTTCCAGAGAAACACAGCGCTGAAAGACCCCATACACAGTCTACTTATAGAGCTCGCCACTCACTACAGTGTAGGATTTTTCTCGTCGGACGATCTTTCGGCTTAGGACTTCGTCTTCGGGTCATTTTCCGTCTACCAGGAATTCCAGGGCGGGTTTTGACAAGATGGGGATTACAGCCAGAACTGTTATGAGAGGTCGGATACTCCTTATCATATCATGTGATATAGGGAACTCTTAAGTGCCCTAGAAAAGCACCATGCGGGAGCTTTTTCCACGTAGAGCCTATTCTTGATAGAGCATCTGCTTCCTTGTTTTCTCTTCAGGAATGTGTTGAACTTCAAACCCTTCGAACAATTTTGGTAGTTCGTCCATGATAGCTCGATGTGCTTCCATGTGCTTGTTTGCATTGAAAGATGTTGGATACTTGCTGAGCAACTAAATCTGAATATCTATAGCACATGATTCAGCGAATGCTGATATCTTTTGTAGTTCAAATTCCATGCAGCAGGGCTTCATATTTGGCAATGTTATTTGTCATCGTGAAGTGAATCTGCAGCACATGGAATAATTTGTCTCCTTGGGGTGACTTGAGCACTACGCCAGCCACCAAGCGCTTTTGACCCGTCAAAGTGAAATGTGCAAACTTCTGACTCTGGGAGATTTGTATTTTCCGCCATTTCTGTCCAATCGGTGACAAAGTCGGCAAGTATCTGGGATTTGATTGTTGTACCAGGTTTATACTCAATGTCAAAAGCTGCTAGCTCAATTCCCCACTTAGCGACATGTCATGTGGCATCGCTGTTGTTGATTATGTCTCTCATGGGAGCTATGCTCACCACGGTAATCTTGTGCTCTTGAAAATAATGACGTAGCTTTCTGGTGGCAAAGAATACACCATAGGCTAACGTTTCGTAATGAGGGTACCTTTGTTTTGATTCAGTCACGACCTCGCTGAGGTAATAAGTCAGTCGTTGCACTAGCTGTTCCTATTTTTCTTATGGCCGTTCCACCACCATGACGACGCTAACGACTCTGTTTGTCGTATCCAAGTAGAGTAACATCGGTTCCTGTGGTTTCGGTGCTGCAAGGATAGGGGCGGACGAAAGTATGGCTTTCAGGTCCTATAATGCAGCTTCAGCTTCGTCGGTCCAGACGAACTTATTGGTATTTTTCAAGAGCTTGTATAAAGGTGGAGCTCTTTGGCCGAGCTAGCTCACAAATCGACTGACCGCAACAATGTAGCCAGTAATTTGTTGTACGTCCTTCAGGTGAGTCTGCCTGGTAATGTTGAGTATAGCCTTTATTTTATCTCGGTTCACCTCTATGCCCCTTTGGGACACGATGAAACCTAACAACTTTCCAGCTAGTATTCCAAAGAAACACTTCTTCGGGTTAAGAATTATATTTTTGTAGATTGCTGAATTTTTATTACAAGTCGGAAATTAGGGTTTCCTTCTTTTTAGACATCACAGCTATGTCGTCCACATATGCATGCACATTGCATCTGATTTGATCGTGGAGGCAACGTTGCATAATGCGCCGGTACGTAGCTCCTGCATTTTTTAGCCCAAAAGGCATCGTTACGTAGAAGAAGGTTCTAAAGCAGGTGATGAACAAAGTCTTTAGTTTGTCTGACTCCATCTGAATTAGGTGATATCCGAAATCTGCATCGAGAAAACATAGGAGTTTCGAGCCTGCTATTTAGTCGATAACTTGGTCAGTTCTAGGCAGAGTGAACAGATCTTTGGGACAAGCCTTGTTCAGGGTAGTATAATCAACACACATCCTTAAATCACTGGTGTCCTTTTTAAGGACCATTACAGGATTGGTCGACCACTTAGTGTGGATGACCTCTTCCATCAATTTGGCTAACTCGAGTCGGGCTAGTTCCATAGCTATTGATTTGCGTTTTTCATCGCTGAAACATTGTAAGGATTGTTTGATGGGTTTAGCATTCGGATACACGTTTAAGGAGTGCTCGGCAAGTTCCCTAGGTACTCTGGTCATGTTAGAAGGTTATGATGCGAAGATATCTTTATTAGCTTTGAGGAACTCAACGAGAGTGCTTTCCTATGTGCGGTCTAAACCTACACCTATCTGAGTCACCTTGGAGGGGTCATCATCCTTCAATAGCGTCGTCTTCCTCTCTTCTGATGCCTTGACCTCCAGAGTCGGCTCTGTTAGCTCCTTCTTTGTCACGAGCATCCCGGATGGGTCAATGTTCTTCTTGATCTCCTGGTACTCCTCGGCATGCAGTACGACTTCAGCAAAGCCGACATTTCCGTCCTCGCATTCTCATGCCTTCTTCGGGCCTCCTAGGATCATGATGACTACATTGGGACCTAGAATTTACATCATGTTTTAAATATAACAAGGGTGAGCCATAGAAGCCCAGTAAGTTGGTCACCAAAGATAGCATGGTATGCGCTCTTGAATGGGACCACTTCGAAGGATAGTGCTCCCGTCTGGTAATTCCTTGGATTTCCAAAGGTAACAACCAAGGTGATTTCTCCCAGAGAGTTTGCTTGTCGTCTAGGGACAACTCCATGGAAAACCACAAAGCTGTGATTCAGCTGTGTTTCTGATATCCTCATACGACACAGTGTTTCAACGTAGATAATATTGATGCTACTACCACTGTCCATGAGGGTCTTGGAGAACCTGTAGCCGTCGATCAGTGGATTTATGACCAGAGTGTACTTTCCTCGTCTAGGTGGCTTAGGCGGATGATCGCTTCGGTCAAAAGTAATTGTCACTTTTGACCAGTCCAGAAACTGAGGAACAGCCGGAACAGTTGCATTGAGCTCATGCATCACTACCTTTTTTTTATCTCAGCTTGTTGGGATCCAAGGAAGCAGACATAGGTGTCTTTCTTAGTTGGGAAGTTCTTCTTTCCATCCGATGTGGGATTCGAGTTATCTGCCTCGTCCATGTCAGAAACTTCCTTGGACTCCTTCTCTTTGTCGGAATTTTTCTTTCCTTTTCATCACTTGGCTTTGTAGCTAGCGGAATCGTCTTTCTTGATGTCGTCATTGAAATGACACTCAACATTAGTGTGGGACGAGCCCCCATTGCTGTGTAGGTGATGCACACATGGATTATTGGCAATATAGGCCCAAGAGTAAGTTTTACCAGGTTGTTGGTCTCCTCTACCTCGGACTCTAGAAGTTCCACGGCCTCATCCCCGGCCGCCTCTATGGCCTGCTCGTCCTCTAGACCAGAAAGCTATGTTGATAGTCGGGGTTTCTAGATTGGGTTTCTCTTCTGAGGTGTTCTTGAATTTCTAGGTTTGCTGCTGCTTCGGCTATTTGGCTGATTGTGGCACAACCAATATGTTTAGCATTCCCTCTAAATCATCGTCGGCATCAGCATATTTGCTTGCCATCTCTTTCAGCTCCCCCAAATCTGTAACTTTGTTTCACTTTAAGTGATAGAGCATTAATCTGATTGGGAGTCCCACGATGAAAGCTTCGATCGCGGTTTGGTCATTTACTCGTTCACGGGAGTTCTTCACGTCGATCCATCATCTGAGGTAGTCCCGGCAAATTTATCCGGGTTTCTAGGTGCACGACTATAGATCTCCAACCGTGTGTAGGGCCTCCTGTATGGTCCCTCAAAGTTTCGAAAGAAAGCACTTTGCATGTCATACCAGTTGTGGATGGTGTTTTCCGGGAGTTAATTGAGCCATGATCGAGCCATCTTCCTCAGCATAAGCGGGAGATACTGGGTCACTACCAAGCCGTTTCCTCCTTTGGCGATGCAGCAGGCCTGGAAGAAGTCCTGGAGCCAGGTGTCTGGCTTAGCCACACCGTCGTAGGGTTGAATATGCCTTGAGATAGCAAATCCCTTCGGTAAACGTATTTGTTGAATGCGTGGCCCGAAGCACTTTGGTCCCATGTATGTATTATCCGACTCATAGCACCGCGCCTCTATGATTGTGTCGATCCAGTGCCTGGCGTCACTTGGTGACAGGGAGCACCGTCTTGGATGTTCGCTATGGCTACAGTGTCATGTAACTGGATTTCTGTTTCCTCCACCACCGCCTTCGCCTCGGTTCCCTCCTTGGACTTCATGGGAGCCGTTATGGGAGCTGTTTGGTGGAGATGGTGGTGCCGGTGGGTTGTTTCCTCCAGCCGAAGCTTCATTCTATCGGCCACCATGTCGGCTTGATCTAGCGTGGTGTTCGTCATTCCTTCATCATTCATTGTCGTCATGGTGACGTGACTCAGCTAGACAACTTGTGTGTCTAGGAGGGGGCATTCTTTGCTGGTCCTTCTCTCAATGTCGTGCTTCTTCATCTTCCCTGCGGTTATCCGACTGCCATCGGCGAGGTTGCTATTGAACAATTCCTGCTACAACGTCTTGCTCTACGGCAGGGGCAATGTTGCTGCAGCTTTGTCCCGGTATGTGATGTTGTCCAGAAGAGGTGGTTCTTGAATAATTCTCTTCCCGAGGGTCGAGACAGTAGCGCCGTTCTGGTTCTCGTCGGGGCCTTACATCTGAATGTCGACCAGTGTTTGTGCGGCATTGGTCGGATTTGGAGAGCAGTTTTCTGTTGCCGACCCGTGGTGACCTTCTGCTGCTCCAAGCCCTTGGTGAGTAGTTTCACACTTGGATTGATTTCCAGCATCTCTCGCGCCGCAGCAATTTTTTACCGGTGTGTTACACACCCGGTTTCCTTTTCTATCGATCTGATGCTTTCCCACGGCTATGTCACCTTCAAAAAGTGTCAGGATTCTTTAGTGATTACCTCCTCAGCTGGAGGATCCCTATCCGGAGTCTTCTTCTTCTTTTCCTTCTTGGTAGCACCTGTAGAAAAGACGGCTTTGGGTTCGATTTCTGGAGTCAAGCTTCTATCAGTACTTTCAGACATCTGGACGTCAGGATTATCTCCAAGATCCATATCATGATGCGGTTCGAGAGAGTTTTCTCCGGATCCTTCATCCATACTACTATAGGGGCTTTGATCCATAGCGTTTCCTTCTTCAGCAACCTTGGAGTTGATCTCCTCTTCAATTTCCATGGAGAACTTTCAGAATTCTGCCGACATCATGGAATCATCCGAGGATGTTGGTATGTCACTGTTTGTTTCGATTACCTCCAGCACCGAGTCATTGTCGTCTCCAACATCGGCAGAGCCGGATCCAGATCCAATGTATCCAACAAAGTGCACGTGTGCACCAAGAGGTAGTTGTGATTTTCTTTGTTGGCTTCCTCGAAACATATTATGGTCTTGAGAATTGCATATGTGTTCACTATGGCACTATTCATCATCTTCTTCATGGTGTGCCTCGGGAGTAATTTTCTTGCTCCAGCATCGGCAGAGCTAGCTCTAGAGTTGGTGCTGCTTTGATCTTCCTAATATTCGATCTCCTTGGGGAGATCTGCTTCAGATCTGATCTTCTCCACTATCTCCGCTTCAGGTGCAGGTTAGGTGGGATTAGGGTTTTCTGAGACCCGGAACTCTGCCGCCTCCGTGGACAAAGTGGATCTAGAAATTTCTTCTGCCTCTATCATCACCGCTGGGGTGGGTTGGGCAGGTTCAGCGAAACTGAGATAGACATCGATCTCACCGAAGGACATGATTGTGTAGGTGGTCATAGGTTCCCTAGCCAGAATCCAAGTCTCGTCGAGAAGTACAAGGGGATGTCGCTAGCGTAGAGGACCCGACCGATTGTGATTGTCTTGCCGATTCTGATTCACACTGATTCTGCCCAGAACACATATCTGAAGGTCATCTGCCCCATGGAGGGCGCCAACTATCGTCAGATTGAAGACATGTGCGACGAGAGGGGGTCCTCGAGGCATGGAGAAAGATGGGGTGTAAGACAACGGTATTCCGGCATGATGAGCACACAAGATTTACCTAGGGCTAAATCTGCCAGCAGTGGATGGATCCTACTCCTACTAGCAATCCAGTAATATAGCAGATCCGGAAGTACAGATTACAAGAGAGGTTTGCCCTATGCGAGTTGAGGTTTTAAGTTGTGGGTGCCCTAAAGGCTGGTCCCTAGGACGGCTTATATAGATGTCCGGTCTAGGGTTACATGAGAGACCTATCCGGCTACGATACAGAGTCGGTTACTAAGCACATCTTGGACTACAAGTAACTACATAAGCCTAAGTAGGTAAGTTTTCTGGGCCTTCTCGTAGCCGAACGGGCTTCCATCTTCTCTCCCTGACTGGGCCACCCGTGAAGCAAAGCTCTAACCCAAAGTAGGCCACCCTAGTCAACGAGTCATAGTGGGTATACCTGGAATGTATATCCCCAACACCAGCTCTTTTTTGTATTTCTATCATATCCTCTAGCCTCCAATAATGAAGAGTCAAAAATCCAAGTTTATGCTTTTATAGGATGCAAAATAATGAAGTAGTGTAACCCCTAAGGCTCTTGTTGGAATTTAACTTACTTAAAATAACAGACCGAGTCTTGGTAGACTTCGGGCTCTGGTTTCCATTCTGACTTACAAAAAGTTAATGTTTACAACTAGGAGTTGTTGAAGAACATCTGCATCAAGCGGAGAGAGGTCAATTCTCTCTGACTTGAAAATGATCAACTTAAGGTTGAGAAGGATGAAGTGTAAAGTAATTATTTCTAGCTACGTCTTCTCGAAATTTTATGCAATGCTGAATGTTGAATTCGACTAACTTTATCTTTTCCAAATCCAGGCTTGGTGACTCAGTCTTGCAAAATTGTGTAGCAAGATGAGAGGTTCGTAGTCTTGGAGGCTGAAAATGCCGATTTACGAGCTGAGCTATCAAATCTTAAGGTTGATCATGAACGAAGTATAAACAATGTTCTTGAATCCATCAACCATGCCACTAGGGAGCGTGACCGGATTATTGCTTTCCAAGACAAAGAAATCTCCAAGTTGAAGGCAAAGATGGAAAGGCAGAGATGGAAAGGCATAGGGATACCACGCAAACTCTATGGGATGAACTCCAGTGTCCACGAGAGAAAAATACCAAAGTTGATAAATCGATCTTTGGTATGTTTGTTGCCATTCCATCTCCTGTCTTATCATTTTTGACTGTTTCTGTTAGAATTTTGTTAACACTACTCCTTCCGCAGAGCCTCTCAATCTCCTGGATTCGTCTTTGTTTGAATCCCGCACCAGTTGACTTGTCAAAGTCAGAGATCTAATACATGATCTTCGCCAGTCTCTTGAAGAGATTGGTTATACCGTTGGTCTCTCCATCCTAGACAAGTTTTCTGCCTTTGAGGTGCGTGATAAAGCTAAGGATATTCTCCAGCTAGTTGAATATTGGAAAATGTTGTATGCCCATACACCAGCATAGAATGCCCTTACCATGGTAATGTGCCATCATGGCAACATGTAAATTTCGCAAGTTATCAAGGGTTATTCGACTGTCATTGTAGACGGCAACACTCAAAATGTTATAGAAATTTGGAATTCTTGTGTCGGATACGCTTGTCATGTGGCCGAGATGACCAACTATGAGAAGCCATTCTTCCAATTTGTCGAAGTGCCTCCAAGCCCCCCAGCTGAATATGATGAAGCCTCCGACGACGATAAGAAGACTGAGTCCTACGTCCTTGTTTTGGAGAAAGATCAGGGTGACATGGGTGGTAGCACCAGCGGGCCAACAAATCCTCCATCTCCACCTGCAACATAGATTGCGCAAGAAAACTTTGCATTACTCTGAAGCAAGTTGACGTAATATTTAAACTATTTATTTTGTGGTGCTGTTTTGTAAGAACTTATGCTTTACTCTAGCACTTTTTATTTATTTTGTGCTTGAAAATTACTTAAGAACTTTTTTTCATACTTATTGTTTATCTGGATTTCTGTCTTGTCCCTTTCATGAGACGGCAAACCTTTAGCACATAATATTTGCCGAGCAATGGAGCTCAATTTCTAAATAGTTTAAACTCAAAAACAAAGCCGGCCTTCAGTACCAACAATCCACTACTTGGAAAATACCTGCGTCTAAGAAATCAGACAAAAACCAAAGTATAAACAGAAAATGAGACTTACACCCAAAGGTAACATTTTTTAGAATCAGAAATCTAACCAGACCAAACATGAGAATAAAGTACATTCAAGTATTCTAGGATTTTTGACTACGACATGATCATTTGGAAATAAGATGGTAGTTTAAAACTTCTAAGAAGAAACTTGAGGGAACCAATACTTTATTTCACTTTGAACATGTACATTGATATGATTACAAAGAAAGAAAACTTAAGAATAAAAAGGACATAGCTGAGCAATATTCCATGGACGGTCTAACTCATTTGGGTCTTTGCTGCCTCTAGCTCTCTTTCTTTCCCTAGTACTAGGTCTTTCTTTGTCTGGCCTCATGCCAGTTAGGTAGTATGAACCATTGTGCAATACTCTGCTAACCATAAAGGGCCATTCCCAAATTGGGGAAGTTTGTGCTTTCTTTGTTGCACTAGTCGTAGAACTAGATCGCCCTTTGTAAAAGATCAATTTTTGACTCTCTAACTATGATACTTGCATAACTTCTGCGGATATGATGTAGATCTCTGTTCAACAACAATGGGAACTTTGTCGAGTACATCGAGGTCATTTTGTAGAGAAACTTTGGCATCCTCTGCGACATACGCTCGACTCAGGGAGAAAGATGGATAAGATCACTCAGAAGAACTGCCTCGGCACCATATACCAAGAAGAAGGGTGTATATTCAGTTGACCTATTAGAAGTTGTTCATAAGCTCCATACAATAGATAGAAATTCGTCCACCCAAGCCCCTATAGCACGATGAAGTGGTGCTTCGAGCCTAGGTTTGAGACCTTGAAGAATTAAACCATTTGCCCTTTCGACTTATCCATTGGCTTATGTATGTGAAAATGATGCAATATCGAGTTGGATACCTTGATCTTCGCAAAACTCAGCAAGTTATCCCATTGAAAAGTTACTCCTGTTGTCTGTAATGATACTATGTGGATAGCCGAATCGGATTATGACATCCTCGATGAATCTTTTGGCTGTAGCTCTATCACAAATTGTGGCGGGTTTAGACTCAATCCATTTTCAAAATTTATCCACCATTACAGTAGGTGAGTAAATCCACTTGGAGCCCGTTCAAATGGTCCTACCATGTCAAGCCCCCAGACCTCAAATGGCCATGTAATCATAATTTTTGCAGCTGCTTAGCCGGAACATGGGCATGCTTGGCGTATTTTTGGCAGTTGATGAGTCCAAAATTTAAGCATATTTACCTTCTATTTTTGCATAAGTAGAGTAGGGTTTTTGGCATTTTATTGCGTTTGCGCACCTTTTCTCCTTGTTTCAACAGGATCCCGAATTATTAAATCTCTGATGAACATATCAATTGGGACTATCATATTATGTTGTAATATGATATTTTTAAGAGATAAAAGTCATTTAATTGATTTTTCCTTGCACCTGAGAGATTTGCATACGTGGAGGACGACACAAGGGCCTTAACGACCACTGGTACGGCCAGAGCTCGCCCATACCGCCCGCCCGTACCATATGGCAGCACGTCCACCTCGTCAAATACTTTCACATCACAAAGACGGATCATAGATCCAACATTCATAGAAACCTCCAGCTACGAAAAACCACACCAGAAAGGGATCTGGAAGAGGAACTTGGAGAAGGGAAAATCCTTTCTACTTCACGGATTATTGGAGGACAATGCATCATCTCATACATCAGCAACCACTGCATCTCCATCACCATTACTAATCCCATCTTCCATCTATAAGATCTTGTTGTAATTCCAGATTCAATGTGGTTTACACTAGATTTATCCCTATACTTTTATGCATCCATTTGATTATGATGATGTTGTTGATTGCTTCCATGTGTGAGTAGTTTCCTTTGTTCTTGGGGAGATGGAGAAACCCTAGCATTATTATTGAATGAAATAAAGATGATTTATTACTTGTGTCCATGATATATTGATCGATGATGTGTGTTTGTCCTCTCTCTTTAGATGGTATGTGTAGTCGGCCACATATCATTTGCCTTCGGGTCTAAAGAAAAGGGTGAAATCCTTTGGAAGTGTTTGGAAGTATGCTAGAGCTATTTGTGACTAGAAGCACTGGCTTATAACCTACAAAGTCAAAGGGGGAATAAAGAGAGATTCACTAAGCTAATTACGATATCCACGGGGAGACCCTTAATTGCGGTGGTTTGTATGGGCGACTCCTCTCAGACATCGCAGTGGTTATTTAGAGATGACCTCATTCCTTGGCTCAAGAAAGTGACTGCCTACTAGACTTGCAGTGAACATCTTATTAGAGGTCTCTCCACACATGTCATGACATAAGAAATAGGTTATCTTAATTATGATTAATTGCAACATGCTAGCGGTATATCCTATAGCCACGAGAATGCTTTAGCCCTATTGAGTTCAACTACCATTCCAAACACTTTAGTTACTTGTTTTCTATTACTTGTTTTATCTACTTTTCCGCATTCAACCAAAAACCTTTCAAACGCCGTTTACTTGAAATCAAAAGCTGCTTACAAGTATCCTTTGGTCGATAGTGATGTGGGGCATAAAGGCTTTAACCAAATAGCCCTCTGTGGTTTCGATACTCTTATTTCAAAATTAGCTACAATTGATCTGTGCACTTGTAGTCATCGAGCTATTTTTTGGTGCTATTTTCCGGGAGCTAAGCGCTTTTGGTCTTTGTTCTTAGTTGCTTATTTTAAAAATTGTTTTACTGAAGTTGTTTACTAGTTTCAGGTAAACACCATGGGCGGTTACCGACATATAATTCAGCTCAAGGCTATAAAGAATTCTGGTCCACCCATGGATGCTTATTTAAAATCCAACAACCCTAAGGGGTATGATATTAACCCTATGCTTTTGGACCTTTTGCATGCTAAAAAGTTTGCACGGGATGGTACGTAAGATCTGTATGAGCATGTAGGGTTCTTCGAAGACAATTGTGGGACTTTTCACCTTAATATATTCACTGAGGATGAGGTTAAATCTTATTTTTTGTTCAAACTCTTATTGATGAGGCATGTTCTTGGTATATGCAAAGTCCTAAAAAACTCACTGACTCCTAGGAGAGGTTGGCCTCTTCATTCTTAGTTGATTTCTTTCGTAGGACAAAAACTCTTCACGCTAGACGTATGCTCACTAATTTTAAAGGACCTGAAGAAAGCTTGCATGAAACACAAGGTTTAGGGGACTGCTTGACAGCTTCCCCCACCACAACTTCCCGCCTTGGTTGGTAATACACACCTTCTACGCAGGTTTGAATACTAATAATAGAAATAAACTGGACTCCCTTACCAATAGGCCATTTACTGAATTTAGTCTTAAAAGGTCCTAGAATTTGCCAGATACCATGCATAGGATGGAAAAATCTTGTTGTGGAGTCGAATTTAATGAAGAAGATCCTATAGAGTACAATTTCTTAAGAAAATTTCTAGCTTCACCTAAAGTAGAAAAACTGCTTGGAAATTTCAACCTTGACCCTCATATGATTCTCCAAATTGTTAAAATCTACGTTGAGCATTTGCGGATTCCAAATCCCCTAGATCTACTCTATAGAGTCAGAACGCTACACACCGCCTTGTAAGGTAAAACCCCCTAGATCTACTCTAAAAGACAAATACTCACAAATGCAAAAGAAAATTCTAGTTGAAGATGAAACTATCCTTACAAAAATAACAGAGAGTGAAAGTGAAGGAAACAAAAGGATATGTAAGTTAACTAGAGATCCAGGGAGTATCAAGAAGAACATTGCATAGTAAAAGAACTACTGGAGCCTAAGATATTTGAGAATGAGGTAATAATGATAGGTACATAATCTTCTGATATAATTAGAGGAAAGTCTGATGATAATAATAAAAGTACACATAAAATCCCTTTTTGTTTAGGAGAAGCTACTTGTGTTGGGTTTTGCGACCTAAACTCTTCCATAACTATCAAAGTGATCTGTGAAGGATTACAGTGCCATCTTGATGAACCAGATCCTAAACCAACCAAAGTGACCTTTATGCTTTCTGACGGAACCTTCTAGTGGACTCGTGGAGTTCTTCATAATGCTTGCATTATTGGAGGAGCATTCGTGTACCCGGTTGACTTTTATATTATGGATATGCCTCTGAATCTCTTTTGCCCTATGATATTTGGTAGTCATTTCTGTAGCTCTATAAATATTGATATTGACAATAAGAAACAAGTTTTTTCTCTCTAGTTTGGGGAAGAAGTCCTAAAGTCTAATTGAAGAAAATTTACAAAGTTGACACACGAAAAGAAGATTGAGTCTAAAGAAGAAAGAACTATTGAAGAATTGAAGGCAATTTACTTTGGCACATCACAATGTGAGTTGGAGAGAAGCTTGACTAATAGTGATTCACAACCAGATGACTCTGCAAAAGAAAATTTGGATAAAATCCTCAATGTTGCACCTGAAATTGAAAATCTCCTTAGAGATGAATTCGAAGAACTAGAAAGAAAAGGAGATGAGGACCCACCTTATCTTGTTTTGAAGCCTCTCCCTCCAGGGATCAAGTATGAATCTTTAGACAAGGAAGGTAAGTGCCCTGTGATTATAGATGATAAAATCTCCCCTAAAGAAAATAAGAAATTGTTAGAAGTACTTGTCGAGCAATGTGAAGCCTTTGGATCACTCTTAGCGACGTAAAAGGGATAGATCCTTCCAAAGTGACTCATAAAATACCTATGGATGAAAATGCTAAACCACTTTTTGATAATCAAAAGAGGTTGAATCCTAGAATGAAAGGAGTGGTGAGGATGGAAGTCATACACATGTTAGACAATGGTATTATGTACCCGATTTCTTATAGCAAATGTGTAACATCCCAATTTAGCAACCCTGATTAGCTGTCCAGAATGCAAAAATCAGGGGGACCAAAAACATTTTCTGGTTCATTGGTGCAGTGTTTGCTTGTTGTTTGTTTGTGCTTGTGCATGTGAGTGTATACCATATGATACTCCTTACCTCACCATCAGTTGACAAAAGCTTTTTAACAAAACTATCCTAGCTCATTTTACATATTCTCAAATGTTCTGGCATTTCAAAACATGAGCCAAGATGCTTATGTAACCAAAACTATTTTAGTAGCTTCTATTGACAAAACTATGGAGAGATATATAATATAATCTCCTTATGTTTTTAACACAGAACCTTCAACTACTCCTACCTCTAGGATTATCAAAACCTTGTATAAAACTTTTGAATTCTACTCTTGGTATGGATAAGAAGGACTCTTACCTTACTGAAACTCCAACCTTTCAAAATTTCCCACCCTTACCTCAAGCTAAGCTTGATGGTAACCCTAGTAGTAGTTGATTTGTTTGTAAGATGAGTTGCCTTGATCTGCTGTTTGACTTGATTGCTTCGAAGTAGTATGAGCTACTCTAGGAGCTCATCCACTAGGATCAAGATACTTTAAAAATCACCAAACCCTAAGCAAGAATACAATCTGGATCTAATCTCTAGATACTAGGTGATCATCTAAAACCCTTAACCAGATCAGCTCTGAAGTGATCTAATTCTAGAAGCTTCCAAGTCAATGGAGACCAATACCAAGCATGGATCCCTTATACTCAATCTACTCTTCAACCTCATCCACTTGATGATGCTTTGGTACCCTACAACCCATCGAAATCATCACCACCTGTCGTGGTGGTGGCACGGCAGATGTCATGGATAGGCTAAAGATGGGGCCAATGAGTGCTAGGGAATCCAGGGAGGGAGAGCGTGGTGATTCCACGCACGGAAGTTCTTGTATATTCTCAATCAATGGTGTTTTCAAGTACTCTTGAGGCTCTTTGCAAGAAGGAGACAATGTCTCTTACTCCCTACCAACTAGCCCTAGAGTTCTACCTTAGACAGAGAGTGATTCCTCTATTTGCTGTCCCTCTCTATGGAGGCCTTGGTCCTCCTTATATAGGGGAGCCCGGGTTACAATTCTAGGGCACATGTGGCAGCATATTCTATGAATATGCTCCTTTCCTAAAGCAGATGCTTCTTTATTCTTCTTTAACGGCTCGTCCAGGCTTTGGACGTAACCCACAGCATCATCCTTCTCTTTTGGCGTCACGGGCTGGTCCTCTCCTTTGCTTTACTTTGCACATGTTCCAGCTAATAAAGCCACCTTTTGACCAGTGGGGGATTCCTTCTCTTTGAAGCTAAGATTGTCTGGATAGCATATAGATAATCTGGCTTACCCATTTACCTGCAAGACAGATAGTCATGGCCAGCATAAATTTTATGCCGGCCGGACCATTGTCAAGGAAATGCCCCATGGGCTGGGCCACACCGTGATTCGGCCTGCCTTGAGGTGATCCGGTCAGCACTTTGCTTTGACCGCACCGTACCCTGGCTGACTCGGCCTTTATACCCCGGTGTTGCCCTACTAGGGGTATCCCCCCAACACCACCCACATTCTAGTCAAAAACCCTAAATCTGCCAAATTTGGCTAAGTCTAGAATCTATTCCAACATCACCTTTTTGAATGCCTCCTTTTCTCAACCCTTGTGCATTTTTGAAAATGCATCTAAACCATCTTATTAACCATCCTAAGTACTACCAAGGCCCACTCCTGCCCTGGGTTAGATCATCCTCCAGCCATCTTATTAACCATCCTAAGTACCCCGGCTGACTCGGCCTTTAAACCCCAGCGTTGCCCTACCCGGGGGTATCCCCCTAAAATTAGTCCCCGAAGCTGGTGCGGTCTTAGCAACTTTTAGTTGTTAAGGCCACAGCAGGTTCCCATGTCCGGATCTTTCGCTCCTTTGGCCGAGTTACCTCGTTGCTTAGAGTTTCTTTTCTTGCGACCTTTTCGCTCTTTCCGAGTCATTCCTCGTTGGCTAGGTCTCTCGCTTGCTTATCTAGGTTTCTTTCCCTTCTATCGTACCCTTCTCCACATCCTACGTGGATGGTAATCATCATTTGCCTCATTTTAAGGGCCATGCGCATTTACCGCGCCGGTTACTATCACTGCGTCAGGCATAACTGCTGTGAACGTCCCATCACTGCAGCGCCTCGTTAACCGTAACGCCATGTCCCGTCATGGGATCATTTGCTCTCGTGGCCCCTCTTGTGGCCTTGTTCTGATTGGTTGCTTGGGTTGCATACACGCTCGCTGCGTGCGGCACGCCACCCGCAAAGGATCCCATAACGCGCATGGCACGGTTAATTAGAGGGTGCGGTGCACTCCTAGGGGAAGTTCCCCCATTCACGCCATGATCCATTGCTCCCTCTCTTTCACTCTGACTCCGCCGCCACCGGTTTTCTTCTCCACGAGCGCCACTTCGACTATGCTCCAGCAGTATTTCACGCCAGCGCCACCGTTTCCAGTGCAAATCTCCACCATGAGGCCTTGCGCTTCCTGTTACCTTCTTTCGTCTACCATTATTCCGATTACCCTCTCGAGAGCTTCGATCTCACCATGACTGAGCCAGAGGCTTCGATGGTGGCGCGGGAGGAAGAAGGGACGGAGGGCCACGAGCACGGATGCTGGGACGGCTCCACCGTCCACGAGGAGGATCTGGCTTGGCTCCACGCCTCCCGTCACATCCACGCCGGCGTTGCCTGCCGCCTCCCCGCCGGTGAGATTACTCCCACCCCCAAATCTGTGGAATATGTGGTTTTCTTGTCGCATTTCCAACGCGGCTTCGGCCTCCCCACCTCTGATTTCTTCTTCGATTTCATTTCCACCTACAAACTGCAACCACATCATCTTCCCGCAAATGCTATCACCTCCCTATCCTCCTTCGCTTCTAGCATCGAGGGGTACATTGGCCTCTAGACAACCAAAGAACTTTGGATCAAGTTCTTTGGTCTACGGAGGAACGTGTTTCCGGATAAGAAGGTTGTCCCGGAGGACAAGCACCTGACCCAATGCGGTGCCGCCTCCATCACTCCACGCAAATAGTCCGTGTTCCCTAGGGTCACTAGGCTGGAATCTTGCAAGGGCTGGGCCCGAACTTTCTTCTAGGTCTGGAACACCACCAAGGAGGACAAGATCCGGCTGCTCCCCTTCAGGCTCGACCCCCTAGATGTCTCGCTTTGGGAAAGCATTCCCAAACGCGCCACGGCTCTGGCGAATCAAGTGGCGCGCTGGATCACAGAGCTGCTTAAGGATCACCTCAGGGGGGGAGGATATTATGCTTAATTTCATCCCCAGCCGGGTCTCCCCCCTCCAGAAGCGAGCCCACAAGATCTGCTATCTTAGCGGTCCTTTTGAACCTCACCGGACCTCCTCCTTTGAGCTGGATAACCCGGCGGAGTCCATTTTTAACGTGGAGAAGGAGTTCTCCGAGGCCTGGGAGTGGGGACTTAAGCCCTTCACCTGTACCAACCCCCTCCAAAGGTAAGTTACCCTTTTCTATCTTCCGAATCTTCAATGTATGTCGGTTTTCTTTTCTAGCTTGCCCTCTATTCTTTCGGAAATTCCTTCAGCAACCGCTGGAGGATGGCGAGGTACCGGTGAGCAAGTGGTTGGAGGACCGCTCCAAGGGAGACAAGGTGGAGACTGATCCGGAGGCCTTCTTTCTTGCCCCGGACGTCATCAAATGCAGCGCTGGTAAGGCCTCTTCTCTAAGGGATTGGCCAGCCGATGATGATTCGGATATTGAGGTCCTTGAGGTACTTGATCCGGTTCTTATCTCTTATTTGCACCTGGCTTATGTTTGAATGTTCAGCTAACCTAGACGCTCAGGTCCATGAGGTTCCTCTGCTTGCCACTGGTGGCCCGACCCCGACCCCTTGCCAGAAGTGCGCAGCTACCCCGACCGCAGCTTCGGAGGCGCCGCTGCCCAAGAAGAGGCAAAAGAAGTCCGGGGTTAAACCTCGGCCAAGCCTGCCGCCAAGAGAACAATCCGGAGGGCACCCAAACCTCGGGCTCCTCCTACCGTTGATGAGTAAGTCCTTTTAGCATTGCTACCTCGGATTCTTCTATTGCTTGCCTCAGTCTCTGGTTGGTTCTCTCTTTTTGACTTGTTGTCCTTCCTTTTTTCTAGAGCTCCTGTGGATATTTCCCAGAGCGGTTCCGGCATAGCCTCCCCACTCTAGAGTGGTCCCTCTCCCCCAGCAACGATGATCATCGTCCGCTTAGCTCTATTCAAGAGGGTTCTACGGCCGTGCCTGACCAGAGCCCACCTCGCCTAGAGGAGGGCAACGTCGGCGCGGGGGGTAGTAGGCCAGATCTGGATACGGCAATGACGGATCTCTCCAGCTCCTCGGCCTCTGTGCCCAATGTTGAGGCGCCAGCTTCATCGGCGCCGCCCTAGTACTAGCAACAGCACCAGCAACACCAGCAGCAACACCAGCAACAACACCACCAGCAGCAACACCAGCACCAGCAGAGCAGCAACAACACCAGCACGAGCACCAGCAGCAACAGCAACAGCAGCAACAGCATCAGCAGCAACAGCTGTAGCAAGAGCCTCCAAGCCTCCTAAGGGGAAAGCTCCTTCGGCCCCCACCGAGTCTGCCCCTTCAATTACTGACTTCTTTCAACACACTCCTCAAACCTCATCCGGCAAAGCTAAAAAGACCTCCGGGTCATCTTCATTTAGACCAGCTTCCGGGTTAGAGGGCAGCAAGCAGCTGGTTCTGCACACTAGCCCCGCTGCGGCTCAATTCGACAAGCGTGAGGCCCATGGGAAGGGGTTAGTGACGAGCCATTCTTCGAGCGGCGAGAGTTACAGTCCAATACTCCTTGAGTACGTGAAAAACTAGAACAATGCCGAATTCGTCGACCCCCAAGACGATCTCCTAGAAAAGTTTGGCTCGGCCGAGTTCAGCGTAGATGAACTCCGCTACCAAGGTTATCTCCCTGGCTGGTCGGATGATGGAGGTAATCCTTTTTCTCTGCTGTTGGTGTTTTTCATAATTTAACATTTGTAGATATATCCCCTAGTCCCCGAGCCTCCGAGGGAATAACTTGTTGTTCGGTCGGATGCTCCTCAGTTTTTGTTCATAATGTCATTAACTTGCAATAAATTTTGGGCCGGGTCTAGTTCCCTTAGCCCGGATCATGTAGTCTTCAAATATCCACACACCTAGATCCAGGTTAAGTTCCACTTGGCCCGGATCTTGTAGACTTCGAATATCTACACACCTAGAGCCGGGTTAAGTTCCACTTTGCCCGGATCTTGTAGACTTCGAATATCCACACACCTAGAGCCGAGTTAAGTTCAACTTGGCCTGGATCTTGTAGACTTTGAATATGCACACACCTAGAGCCGGGTTAAGTTCCACTTGGCCCGGATCTTGTAGACTTCGAATATCCACACACCTAGAGCCGGATTAAGTTCCACTTGGCGTGGATCTTGTAGACTTCGAATTATTTCTACTTTGCCTCTGAATTTTTGTCTCTTTCCTGTTTCAGATTACCACTAACCGCCGAACCGCTGAGTTCTAGCACCTGCTGAACTCCTACAAAGACATACGCGGGCATTATGGTAAACTCCTGGAGGAGTACCAGAAGAATGGTTAGTTTCCATTCCTTTTCCTTCCCTGTTCATTCGAACTTCTTAGGACTTATGTGAATGTCATGTCCGAATTACGCAGCCGAGGTTGAGGCTGAGAATAAAATTATGAGGAAGAACCTTGCGGAGATCATTGTTCCCTCCGTGCTTTATCCGGTGGACGCTCATATTTTGGGTCCTCCAGATCATGTTGCAGTTGCTCTTGACGATAGTGTCCCCATTCTTGAACTGATGACCCACGGCCTCGAACAAGTAGGAAAGTACGAAGCTGAGCTGAAGAAGAAGGACGCTGAGATAGCTCGGCTCCAGCAGCAGGACTCAGAGATTACCCGGCCTAATGCCGAAATCCAGAGGCTCAAGAACTCTCATGAGTCCGCACTGAAGAAGGCCCATCAGGAGTTTGCCGAAGAGAAGGAGCATTTAGTTACGCAAATCTCTAAGGAAAAGAGCCTACTAGAGGAAGCCGACGTCAAACTTATGTTGGCAACCACTGAGTACGAAAAACTCCGGGTCCACAACGCCAACACTGATTCCGAGCTTCAGCGACTCCTCTTTCAAATTGCGCGTAAGTTCTCCGCCCTAGCTTGATTTGTTACAATTCGGATTTGGTCCATCCGCTCAACGTTGCTCCTCTTATCCTTAGGAAAATTTCCAGAGAGCGATATGTTTGCCGCCTCTACCGTATGCCAATCCCGTGAGCAGCGTCGAATTCCTGTTGGCCCTGATGCCGAGCCAATTCCTTATACCACAGAGGATCTCCTGGCGAGTCTCACCTCTCGTCTTGAGGTAGTAAGGAATTTCGGTGCGGACATTCTCCCAGTGGCAACAAGGATGTTCGGCTGCCTCTAGCCCAGTGAGACCATTCCCAAGAAAACCTCGGACTTTATAGCCAAACTCATGGAATGTAACACGCAGCTGCATTTGTGGCGCCAATCTGTGGCACGGGCTGGAGACGACATTGCTCTGAAGTTTATGCTTTCATGGTATGAAGGGATTGACTTGGCATTTCTCAGGCATATGCGCACTGGGTCTGAGTGGTGCGTAGATCCGGAGTGGATCGCACGCCGCCAGGCCTGTGCGAACAATCTCATCTAGTACTCCTTCTGCCATGCCTGGAATGAGGGGCCGAGCTTCCTTGATGTTGCTGATGACGAGATTATCTCTGGAGCTAAAGAGGAAAGGAATGAGAGCGAGGGCTCCGAGCTAGGCGACGAGGCGGAAGACCCAGAGGACAACAAAGTTTACCCAGAGGACGAAGCCGAAGCTAGCGCTCCTCCCGCACACTCGGAGTACCTCCCTGAACAGATGATTCTCCTGCTGCCTCTGCACCTTGAAAAACACTCATCATATTTATCAGATCCCCGGAATGCCGGGCGCAGATGTACTTAAATACCTTGGTTTGTTTGTGCTACAATTTTATGTTTCGAACTAAGTTTTTATTGCCGGATTATAGTGGGCGAAGTCCCCGAGTTTCATTTTCTTGTTCCTCCAATTTTTGACTCGGCTCGCGTCAGCCTTGATTCGGTTTTTTGACTTACGAGTCCCAGGTTCCAAAAATTGACTTAAGAATACTTGAAACCTTAAGATTAGCTCAAAATGATTCGGCACTTTAGTGGAGAAAATAAACTAAGGGTTAGCCAAAAAACCAATGTCGGCCCGCTTAAGCTCTTTTTACTTAGTTATTTTTCATGTGCTTCGCCATTCCAAACTTGTTCTCTTGCTTGCCATGAAGCCAATTCTTGTTGGACAGTAGCAAAGTCGAAGAGTTAGGTTTTTGGTGCTAACACATTACGAAACCAGCTAAGACATAAGCGACTTAACCCAGCCGACTCAAAAAATACGAAAACAAGACAAGTGCTATAGCAGTCCCCGAGTCTCTGCTTGGGGTGGCAAAGTTTTTATTGATAAGCTCACCGCCGACATACATACCGACATACGAGTAGTTCGAATACATTCACCTCTTAGGTGTAGAAAGGACGCAACAATTCTATGTTCCATGGTCTTCTGGATTCCTCTCCGGACCTGTCCGCCTTGTTCTTTTGCTAGGGTTGTGCATCAATAAGATAGTACGAATCATTGCGCAAAGCTTTGCTCACAATGAAGGGCCCTTACCATGGGGGGATAACTTATGCATGCCACCGGTGCGCTGTATTAACCTTAGCACCAAATCACCTTCCCGAAAAACTCGGGGTTTACTTTCCAGCTATGATAGCGTTAGAGATTTTGCTGATATATGGCGGATCTGGATAATGCCAGTTCTCTCGCTTCATCCAGCAGATCAACATCATTTTGCCGGGCTGCGCACACTTCGGCTTCTGTGTATTGGGTTACCCTAGGCGAATCATGCTCTATGTCGGCTGGTAATACAGCTTCTTCCCCATAGACCAGAAAGAACGGCGTATAGCCTGTTGATCGATTCGGAGTTATTCTTAAAATCCATAGTATCGCTGGTAGCTCTTCTATCCAGCACCCCGCTGATCTTTGCAGCGGCTCTATGAGTCAGGGTTTTATCTCGGACAATACCAGTCCGTTGGATCTTTCCACTTGCCCGTTCGACGCAGGGTGGGCGACTGAGGCGACATCTAATCGGATCTTCTTTTCCTGGCAGAATCTCGCAAATGCTCCTTCAGCGAAATTTGTCCCGTTATCGGTTATGATGCTATGGGGGTAGCCGTACCTTAAGATTATATCCTTGAGGAATCTTACTGATGTTTCCCTGTCACATTTCCAAATTGGTTTCACTTCAATCCATTTGGTGAACTTGTCAACCATGACCAACATGTGGGTCATCCCTCCTTGGCTGGCTTAAATGGTCCTACCATGTCTAGGCACCATACGGCAAATGGCCACGTAATAGGTATAGTTTTCAGCTCCGACATTGGGAGGTGAGTTTTCGTGGCGTATTTTTGACAACCTCTGCATTTCCTCACCAAGTCCTCTACTTGCTCCAAAGCACTGGGGCCAAAATCCCATGCCGAAAAGCCTTTGCCACTAAAGCCCTTGAGGAGGCATGGTGGCCACATTCCCCTTGGTGAATATCCCGGAGTATGTCAAGTCCTTCCTTCGGATCAACACACCATTGTAGTACCGATGTCACACTCATTTTGTATAATTCGGCATTGATTATGGTATAGGCCTTTGCCCTTCTATGAATTTTCCTTGAACTTATTTCATCATCTGGCAGGATTCCCTCTTTCAGGAAATCAAAAATTGGCTTGGCCCAAGATGGTATAGGTCGGACAGGAAATGGTTCCTCATCCACTTCCATTGCATCCACCGACATAACTCCCGCCGGATCAAGCTGCACAGTCCCCGGGTTTGCTGAAGCAGTCGCCGGGTTTGCTGAGGTGCTTCCCCATTCTATCTCCATCGGTGCAGCTCCTGATCCGGGGAGTGCCGGGATGTAAATGGAATCTGATTCGGGCGATGATGTGATTGATGGTTTTCTCTGGTGCTCCAAGGCAACATTTGGCGGGATTGGTTGCCGGGATGAGCCTATCTTGGATAGTGTATCTGCTGCCTCATTTTCAATCCGAGGTATGTGATGGAACTCACATCCCTCGAAGAACTCGCTTATCTTTTGAACATGGAACCTATACAGGGCTGCACCACCAAATCCGAGTCTCCAAAGCATTGTATCTGACGGATCCCTACTTCCTTTTCCACTTTAAGACCATGTACCGGTGCTTCATATTCCACCACATTATTCGAGGCACTAAAATGGATTTGAAGGACGTACTTCAATTGATCCTTCTTGGGCGAGGTAAGCACTACCCCGGCGCCTAATCCACTTTCAGTTTTGATCCGCCGAAGTGCATTTGCAAATAATTGGAGTCCAGCAGGGGTGGCTCGTATTGCATTTCAGCCCAGTCCACAAAGAAATCCGCCACAGCTTGTGACTTGATCGCATATCTTCTGTCGAACTGTGGCGCGTATGGAGCTAATTCGATAGCCCAATTTGCTATTCTATCGCTTGCGTCCTTGTTGCTCATGATTTCTGAAATAGGCGCCTCACATATCACCTTGATGGGGTGCTCCTAGAAATAGTGCTTGAGCTTATTTGCCGACATATATACGTCGTACGCCATCTTCTGATAATGAGGATAGTTTTGTTTTGACGCTGACAATACTTCGCTCAGATAATACACCGGCCTTTGTACCGACTTTCCTCCCTCTTCGCGCTCCGCTACGATCACTGCACTTACGACTCAGTTGGTCGTGGCTACGTAAAGCAACATTGGTTCCTTTGATAGTGGTGCAGCTAGGATTGGCTCGGTAGATAACATCTTTTTCAATTCTCGAAAAGAAAGATCCGCCTGCGGTGTCCATGTGTACTTATCTGCCTTTTTCATTAGCTGATAGAGGGGCAAGGCCTTCTCTCCCAACCGACATACGAACCTACTTAGCGATGCCAGGCAACCAGTGAAATTCTGGACATCGTTAAGACACTTTGGCAACTCCATTCTTTCTATGGCCCGGAGTTTCGTTGGGTTAGCTTCAATGCCGCGGCTAGATACCAAGAAACCGAGTAACTTTCCGGCTGGTACGCCGAAGGTGCATCTGGGTTCAGGGGTATCTGATGGAAACCAGAATATGCATCAATGAATGACAGTAGCTCACATTCGGCAGTTGAGTCTATGACCTGATCTATTCTAGGGAGTGGAAATGGATCTTTTGGACACGCCTTATTCAGGTTCGTGTAGTCAATACACATGCACCATACCATTGCCACATTCGGATCATCTTTCTTTTTCTCCACCAGCCCCGGATTAGAGAGACAATCTGGATAGAGTACCTCCATGATAAATCCGGCCGCTAGTAATCTTGCTATCTCGTCTCCAATAACTTTTCTTCTGTGTTCTGTGAAACGCCTGAGAGGCTGCTTTACCGGCTTAGCCCCGGGTCTTACATTCAATGAGTGCTCAGCCAACTCCCTCGGTACACCTTGCAGATCTTGCGTAGACCAGGCAAAGATATCCCGATTCTCACGGAGGAAGTTGACGAGCTCGCTTTCCTATTTGTTTCTTAACCCTGCACCTATGGTGACGGTGCGCTCTGGGAACAGGTCGTCAACTGGCACTTTCTTCATGTCCTTAGTTGCTTGGAATGACACGCTTCCCTACGGGTTGGTCAGGGCCGTATATGTTGTTGCACGGATTGAGCCAATGCCGCCACCTCTAGTATCTTCCTTTTTTCTTGACCTATCACGAGTGACTCGGCTAAATTGGATCCGGCTGATGCACACTCGATCGAACGCCGGAAGTCCCCTGATATAGTTATCACACCCCTTGGTTAGGGCAACTTCATCTTAAGGTAACTGATGTTGGTAGTTTCCACGAATTTACTCAACGCTGGACTGCTGCATAACGCGTGATAAGCACTTTCCTGATTCACTACTTCGAATTCCAAGTTTGCAGTGCGACAGATGTCTCTTGTGCCGAATAATACGTCAACCCGGACCTTACTAATTGGTTCACAAGAGATACTCGGCACAATGTCGTGAAAGGTGTTCCTTGTCGCTTGCAGCATATTCTCTGTTATCCCCAACTTATGCATGGTATCCTTGTACATAATGTTGATACTGCTGCCATTGTCAATCAATACCTTGGAAAACCTCACGTTGAGATTCGGTCTAATGAACGTTGGATCCAAGACCAGAGTGTAGGTTCCTGGGCTTGGCATGATCTTTGGGTGATCCTTGACACTCCATGTGATCTCTTGATCCGTCTAAGGCATATATCTTGGCACAGCGGGCATTACAGTGTTCACCTCCATATGCCGGCGCTGTAAGCTTTTCCGGTCATTCTCTTCCGTGGTAAACACGCAATAGATCTGATGATGCTCCCTGTACTCATTTCGTCCCTCATTCTTGTTGTAACCTTGGCCTCGTTGCTGGTTATTTCCTACTTGATGTACTGCATCCCTTCTTTTCGGATTCTCGTACCTCGACGGCGGTGGTGGCAGCATCAGTTGCTGTCCATTTCCTCCTGTTAGTAACGGTGGCCGAGGTGTTTCATTTCTAGGTGCTTCGTTCCGAGGTGCCTGAGCATTCTCCGAACCCACCTGTTCCAATTTCCTCATCCATTCACACTGCCGGGTCGTATGATTCGCTGGACTGTTCTGACTTGGCGTATGAAATTTGCAAGGTTGATCTAGCATAGACTCTAATGTATACCTCAGCCTATCCTTTCGTTCCTGCCATTGCTTTTTCTGCTCCGGGTCCAAGGCTTCCTCCCTTCGCTTTTCTGCTGCCAGTTTTGCCCTCCAGTTTTTTGGCGTTGGCTTGCTCCGGCATTGGGCTGATCCCGGTCTACTGCTGCAACCTGCTGCGAGTTATACCGATAATCCGGACGCTCGTCCCTTCTTTTTCCTCGCAAATCATTCCTTCTTGATGACCCGGAGATATCTCGATGGTAATACTCCTCATTTGCTTTGCTAGACATTAGCCGGGGTTGAGTTGGATCTCCCAAGGCATATGAATCTGCAATCCGGATCGTCTCAGACAAGGTAGTTGGCATATCTCGCTGTAACCTTTGCCACAACATACTTCCATATCTGCATCCTTGAGCGAACCACGCAATTGCTTGTGATTCAATCACCCCTTCGCACGAGTTTTGCACATTGCACCACCGAGTCAGGAAATCTCTATCTGGCTCATTCGGTCTCTGCCGGCATAATGCAAGTGTCTGTGGTCTGTTGGGTCTCTTGTAAGTGCTTGAAAAGTTGCTAATAAACAGTTCCTGGAAATCCAACCAACAGTGGACACTCCCTGGTGGCAAATTGTTCAGCCAAACTCGCGCTGGTCCATCCAGCATCTGTGGTACATATCTCACTGCCCATCTCAAATTTCCTGTCGCGATCTTGACGGCTGTGGCATAATCAATCAGCCAATCCTATGGCATGGTACTTCCATCATAAGTTCTGGTTACCCTAGCCAGCTGGAAGACTGGTGGCTCATTCATGATCCGGGTCCCGAAACAAGCTGGACCCGGTGGACCTTGCAACTCGATTTGCTCCGACCTATAAATCCTATACAACTTCAACCTCGCATCATCTGGTTGCAAGTTCCTGCTTCCCAACCGTGATCCAATTACGTGGTGATCTGGTCTGGGGTATCTATCGTTTACCATAGCCGAATAACCATCAGTGTATCTTTCTTGATCCGGATGTGCATGACGATGTTGTGCCGCTTGTCCTGCACTTCCTCCTTGCCGAGGTTCGCGTTGTTGCGTCTGAGGTACATTTCGCCCTGCTCCCACAGGATTACGCTGTCCGGCATTGCCGTTGGTAGCATTCCTTTGACCGGCAATGCCTTGGTCATTGTTACCCCGGGCAGCCACACCCCGGCTGGTACTATGGCGATCATCTTCAACTTGCACTGCTTTTCCTTTTCCAGCTCTTACCGGGTCATAAGGGACCATTTGCTTGTTTCTTCTCCCGGATTCCACTACCTCTTCTCTCCTAGGGTCATGACCCGGAGATGACGCGGCTCCTCTGGATCTCGCCGGGTTATTTCTGGCCGAATGTACCACTTGTGAGGCCCTTGGTGGTGTCGGGTTAGCTTTGTTCATTTCTTCATTTTGTTGGCAGGCAACCCTCAACAAGTGATTTACTCTCTCTTGCTTCCTTTGATGAGCCTCACCGGCTAAGCCTTCTAACTCAGATGCGGCCGCATTCGCTGCTCTGAGGTTCTTTGCCGGGGTACTATATCGATCCAACCCTCCTGTTACTATTGTGGCTGTCTGACCCGGCCTAGGCTCGTACTCCTTGTCAATCTCTGTGATCAGGTTTCTGCCTCGGATTTTCACTCCATCGATATGGTTCGCCTTAGCGTACTCTCTCAAGGTGATGTTCAGCGACTCATGCTGCTCTGTTACCTTCTTTGCTAAAGCTAACATCTTCTGCCTAGTTTCCTCTAACTCAACTTGCGCCTGAGCCGGATCTACCACAGGTGCTATTGGTGTTGCTAATCTATCTATTCCTTGCTGGAGCACATTCTATGGCTTCTCTAGCGGTGGAAACCTAGACCTGGTCTGTTTGGGCATTACTTGCGGCTCTGGCGCCAGATCTTTGCTTGGTCCTGCATCTGGCGCGGTCATCAGGACTTCAACGCTGCTAGTGGGGCGAGCGATATGCACTCCACGAGCGGCGCCGAGAGGGTTCTCGCCACCCTCGACGATGTGCTGCGGATGGATGCAGGATTCGTCCAGGCCGACGTAGACCTTGTGCACACCAAGCTTGATGAAGACGCCGTTGCACAGTGGAGGGTTCCTGCCGAAGCTTCCCGCATTGTCACTAACGTAGTCCAGCGCTCCAAAATGCTGAACCAAACCAGAGACGATACGCTCGCCGGTGCTCGAGAAGTTTCCTGTCTGGATTTTCACCCCTGCTAGCACCGCTAGCCCCACAGTGGGCGCCAACTATCGTGATGGTGGCACGACAGATGCCATGGATAGGCTAAAGATGGGGCCAATGAGTGCTAGGGGAATCAAGGGAGGGAGAGCGTAGTGATTCCACGCACGGAAGTTCTTGTATATTCTCAATCAATGGTGTTTTCAAGTACTCTTGAGGCTCTTAGCAAGAAGGAGACAATGTCTCTTACTCTCTACCAACTAGCCCTAGAGTTCTACCTTAAATAGAGAGTGATTCCTCTATTTGCCGTCCCTCTCTATGGAGGCCCTGGTGCTCCTTATATAGGGGAGCGCGGGTTACAATTCTAGGGCACAGGTGGCAGCATATTCTACGAATATGGTCCTTTCCTAAAGCAGATGCTTCTTTATTATTCTTCAACGGCTCGTCCGGGCTTTGGACGTAACCCGCAGCATCATCCTTGTCTTTTGGCGTCATGACTACGTCATCCGGCTTTGCCCGCGTCATCTTGGTCGCCACCGACCCGCTGGTCCTCTCCTTTGCTTTACTTTGCAAATATGCTAGTTAATAAAGCCACCTTTTGACCAACGGGGGATTCCTTCTCTTTGAAGCTAACATAGTCCGGATAGCATATACCTAATCCGGCTTACCCATTTACCTGCAAAACAGATAGTCATGGCCGACATAAATATTATGCTGGCCGGACCATTGTCAAGGAAATGCCCCATGGGCCGGGCCACACCATGATTCGGCCTGCCTTGAGGTGACCTGGTCAGCACTTTGCTTTGACCGCACCGTACCCTGGCTGACTCGGCCTTTATACCCCGGTGTTGCCCTACCCGGGGGTATCCCCCCAACACCACCCACATTCTAGTCAAAAACCCTAAATCTGCCAAATTTGGCTAAGTCTAGAATCTGTTCCAACATCACCTTTTTGAATGCCTCCTTTTCTCAACCCCTGTGCATTTTAAAAAATGCATATGAACCATCTTATTAACCATCCTAAGTACTACCAAGGCCCACTCCTGCCCTGGGTTAGATCATCCTCCAACCCACTTGTTCTTGATGGTTTTGCAGGCAAGAAAATAACTATTCCTACAAATCTAGCCATCATGCCTACTTTGATAGAAGCTCACACCACCATCCCACCTTCTCTGGACCAACTCTTTGCACGGTTGTGTTCTACTCATATAGGTCTATCAACATCTACTTCACTTGTTCCAAGTGATCTTTGTGCTTCTTAAACCCACATGGTTTATAAGGCATCATGACTCATCTGGTATGGCAGCCTTATTTTCAACAAAGTATGCCATCACTTCTAGACCACCTAAAATGTAACCAATCCAAACTCATTCTTCCCTCATCATCTATATTACTAGGTATAGCTATCCATCTATCCATTCCATCAAGGTGAGCTCTGAGCCCCAAGAGCCAACAGGGTTTTGGTGGTATAAAAATAACATCAACCTAGATCCACAACTCTTTGTTTTCCATATAATTGAAGTTGGATTTCCAATTCCCAAGGTTGCAAATTCTTGTTACACCTTGTATACATCATCTACCTTGACCATCAAGATTTATCAAATATTATCCGTAATTATTATGGCTCCAAATCTAATTACTCTCTTTAATAAACAACATCTCCAAACATCTTTTCCCAAGGGAAAGTTTAGTTTTTGCCAAAGCACTTCTCCAACTTTTTGTTCATTTGAGGTCCATATATCCTACCCTACTTTCCCATGTCAAAAATAAATATTTTTGAGGTCCTTTATTATTTCTTTTTGCTCTTTTTCTTAAATGGCCGAAATGGATTAATAATAATTGTTTTAAATACTTTTAAGTCTCAATAAATCTTGGGAAAATTCCCCTAAGTATGTATTCACATTTGGGACCATCTCACATCAAAAACTCCACCTGTCCAATTCAAAAATATCAAATAAATTCCTAAAAACCATTTCTGCACTATTTGATTAATTTATATAAAGTGCATCTAAACTTCTCTAAAAAATCCCAAATAACTCTTCGTGATGCACCTTAACCATTCCTATCTACCAGCAGCACTGAATCATCTAGACCTGATCCAAATCTCAGAAGTTCTTCATGAACAACCTTATGCTCAAAACTTGAAATAAATCATCAACATGATTCAAAACCCATCCAAACTCCATCAAAGCTTGTACCACACTTCTCCACGGCTACCACACCCATCCCTGGTCGACCACTATTGTAGCAACACCTTTCCTTCTTGTCCTTTGTGCTTGGCTTTGAAGGAGACCATGGACATGTCTTGTCTCCACTCTTTCTTATTCAATACAGCAGCCTTCTCTGTCTCACAGCACGACCAAGACCCTTCCTCACCTCTCTCCACCGCCCATCCTGGCCAATGGGAGAGCCATGGACCAAACCCTGGCCTAGAATAAGCTTAGTCCACCATGAACCCATCTACCCCAAATAAAAAGGGCCAGAGGCCACCCCGTGTCTCCCTGCCCCGCATTTGCTTCCTCTCCCTACATCTTACCACCCTTTAGACCCACTCCTCCTCCCAAGCCCTGCTTTGGCCAAAGAAGGAAGAAAATGGCCTCTCGGCCATTACTCAAGTTCCGAGCACGGTGCCCTCTCCCCAGGTCCCTCTTCTATGCATGTCCCCTTTCTGAGATCCCCCTGCCCCTCTGACTCTAACCCTACCCTTTTTCTGGGCTCCTACCCGTTGCAGGTACCAACTCCGGTGACCACCGAGACGAGCTCTGTGGGCGTGCATGCGCAAGAGGTGTCCCTGCGTTGAACCAAGCCCTGCCGCCCATCGCCAGGATTGCCGCCGACCCCCGCGTTGCCCAGTACCCTCGCCGTCATCTACCACGCGCCCTCCGACGAGCTTCCGAAGCCGGCCGCACAACGGATGTACGCGACCTCGCCTCTGCTCGGAAACCACCGCTCCCGCCCATCACTGGAATCACCGTCAAGCTCTGTGTCGCCTCGCCGCCTCCCCGCCACTTCTCCGTTCCTCAAGGTGAACTTCCGCGCCCCTCCTATCGTGGTGGTGTCACGGCATATGCCATGGATAGGCTAAAGGTGGGGACTAAATACACTAGGGGAATCCAGGGAGGGATAATGAGGTGATTCCTCACACAGAAGATTTATATATGATTCACTTCCAAGGTTACAAGTGCTCGTAGAGCTGTATTGGCGAGAGGAGGAAGAAGGAGCTCTCTTACTCTCACCCACAGTAGACCCGTACAAGACATACCAGAGATCAACCCTTAGAACCTAAGCCAATCAGAATAGCGGAACCCCTTCCATAGAGGCCCTATCCCTCCTTATATAGGGGAGATAGGTCTCTACTTAGGGCATACGTGGAGGCATATTCCAGGGAATATGCCTCCTCCCAAAATAGTAAGCCGACCGGGTTGCTTTTCCCCCACGTCACCCATGCAGAGGCTACGTGAGCCTCTGCGGCGCCTGCGTCAGCCGACACGAGCATCTTCACCTCTTGTCGGCCACGCCTCGGTGGTCCTGCCCCTGTTCGCTTCGCTCATGTAGTGCGTACCGGGGTTGCTTTTGACCAGCGAGATTCCTTCTTTCTCCTAGAAGCTAGATATGGACCGGATCATAGTTGACCCGGCCACACCCGTTCCTGCATACAAGTTAAATTCTCCTATCCGACTTACTGCTTAAGTCAGTCGAGGCTCCGTTAGGTGGACATCCCCTGGTCCGGGTTACTCCGAGACTCGGCCTGCCTTGAGGTGACCCGGCCAGCGTCCGCTTTGGCCTTGCCGAACCTCGGCTAACTCAGCCTTTTATACCCCGGCGTAACCCTACCCGGGGGTATCCCCCCAACATTAGTCCCTGAAGCTGGTGTGGTCTTAGCTGCCTTGGCCGCTAAGGCCACATCAGGTTTAATTTCACTGAGCTTTGGACGTTATCTCCGAGTTACCTCCTTATCTCGGATCGTATGGATTTATGTTCCCTTGGCACATTCCAAGTTTTCACTTGCTGGCCGGGTTACCACCTTATTTTGGACCTCATGGTTTTACTTTCCCTTGGCACATTCCAAGTTTTCACTTGCTGGCCGGGTTACCACGGTCTCATCCGGGTCTTCTTTCCTTCTCTCGTACGCTAACCCACGTGGAGGCTAATCATTAGGTTGCCTCATTTTAAGGGCCTACCACAGTAAACGCCGCAGTAATTGTCAGTTATCACTACGCACGGGTCACGTCACGCCTTCCTCCTCTTTTACCGCATCAACGCGTCACGTCATGGGATCAGCTACACCCTGTGGCCTTCCGTGTGGCTCGCTGCTGATTGGTTGACGCGGGACATACACGGCCACACCGTGTGGCGTACCCGCATGACACGATCCCACTTCCCCCTCGAGGGAGTGGTTAAATAGGGGAGGGGCGCACCCCTTAGGTCTTTTCCTCCTTCCACGCCCCTCTGCCTCTAGCTCTTCTTCTCCTTCGTCTTCCCCGCGATAGTGCCACCGCCACTGCTTCTAAGTAGCAGCACCACCGCTGCACTGCTTCCCCACGCCTCTGCATCGCCGCCACCGCTACGTGCCTCCTTCGCCACGGGTCGTTGTCAATCTAGGCCGTTCCCCCCACCGCCGCTAGCGCTAGTGAGGGCATCGAACACAAGATGACAGAGGAGGAGCTCGCCATCGCCAAGAAAGAGATGGAGGAAGACACTACCGCGACGGACCGTGGTGCGTGGGCTGGGTCCTGGGTCTGCCAAGATGACCTGGACTGGCTCTACCGCACCAGACGCATCCCCGCCGGCGTCACCGCGCGCCTCGCCACCACCGAACTCGCCCCCTCACCCAATCCGAGTGAGTTCATCGTATTCTTGTCCCACTTCTAGCGGGGGTTCAGTTTGCCGGTCAGCGACTTCTTCCATGACTGGTTAAGCACCTACGAACTCCAGCCGCACCACCTTCCTGCCAACGCAATTACTTCTCTTTCCGCTTTCGCCTCCACGATCGAAGGCTATGCCGGACTATGGCCCACGAAGGAGCTATGGATCCGGTTTTTTGGCCTTCGTCGTAATGTTATTCTGAACATTCAACTTGATCTGGAGGGCAAGCAACTCACTCAGTTCGGAGCTGCGTCCATCTCACCCCGGAGGCTGTCCGTTTTCCCCCGAGTCACCGGGCTGGACTCCTGGAAAGGATAGGCCCGGACTTTCTTTTATATCCGGAACGAGGGCACTGAAGACTTGATCCGGCTGCTTCCCTATGCTCCGGGTCCACCTAACCCAGAGTTATGGGACGTTGTCCCCAAGAAGCCCACAGCCTTGGCCAACCAGGTCAACAAAAGGTTCGTGGAGCTGAAGAAACTCGGGTTGCGCAACGAGGACGCCATGATCATGTTCGTCCGCAACCGGATCTCCCCCCTCCAGAAGCGCACTCACAAGGTGTGCCACATGAACTTCGGCCACGACCCCAACCGGACCTCATCCTTCGAGTTGAGCAACACGGAGATCTATCGCCGGGTTAAGGCTCTCTTCACCACCCAAAAGGACTTCTCCGCTGAGTGGACGTGCGGAATTGAGAACTTTTGTCGTGATAGGCTTCCTCCCGGGGTAAGCTTAGTGGCACAAACTTACTCCGGATTTAATTATATGTCGGTCATTGTTGTATTTTTAACCCTGTTGTCTATTCTTTTCCTCAGCTATTCCTTCAGCAAACCCTCGAGGACGGCACCGATCCGACCCTTAAGTGGGCACCTGACCGGGAGACCCCGGACGAGGAAGAGCCGGACCAGGAGATGTTCCTTCCGACGCCCGATGCTACGAAGCGACCCACCGGTAAACTCTCTTCTATTAGAGATTAGCCTGATGATGAAGATGACACAAATGTGGAGGTCATGGAAGTTGTTGACATTGTACTCCTTTCTTATGCTTTTCCGGCATCAGCTAACCCCGGTGGGCAGATCCACGAGGACCCTCCCCTTGCTACGGGTGAACCTGTTCCGGTAGCGCCGAAGAAGAAGCGTGGAGCTGCATCAAGTTCCTCCTCCGGACCTTCTCAGCCCGCCAAAAGGTGAAAGAAGTCCAGAGACAAAACCGCCTCCAAGCCAGCAGGCAAGGCCCCAGCACGAAGGGCTCGGAAACCCAAGGATCCCCTGACCTCGGATGCGTAAGCCTTCTTTCCCTCTGCAATTTATTCTTCCTTGCATTGTTTTAGTTTCTCTTGAGACATGATTTGATTCGGCAGGGCTGCGGTGGAGGTCCCCCAAAGTGGATCTAGCATCTCTTCGCCGCTTCGACTTAGCCCTTCTCCCCCTCGTGACGACGAGTCACGCCCACTGAGCCCTATTCCAGAGGGTTCTGCGGCTGCTCCGGGTTCTATTCCACCTCGTCAAGAGGGGGGTAACCTTGGAGCGGGGGAGATCGGCCCAGCCGAGGCTACCTCAGCACCAGCATCAGCTCTAGCACCATCAACCACTCCAGCACCAGCACCAACTCCGGTACTAGCACCAACTCCGGCACCAACACCAACTCCGGCACTAGCACCAACTCCGGCAGCAAGAACATCAGCAGCACCACCAAGTATAGCAACAAGAGCACCAGCTCCAAGCTCCTCTGCCTCGTCCGAGTCTTCTCAGTCTCGGCAAGGAAGTACCCAGGCAGCTCCTAAGGGGAAATCTGTTGCGACCACTTCTTCCTCCCGACAGCCCAAGGGCAAAAAGGCCCCTGACGCCACTAGGACAGCATCCGTCGAGGCTGGACAGTGTACCCTCGCATCCATGCTTCCCAAGAAACCTCCAGCCCCGAAGGACGTCCCTGCCGAGCCAACTGATGCGCAGCAACTTGTTCTGCACACCAGCCCGGCCCTTTACCTGGTTGAGAGGAAAGAGGCGCATGCGAAGGGCTTGGTGGCACCCCATATGCCCACCGGCGAGCGATACCCTCCGAGCCTGATTGAATTCGTCATGAATTGGAACAAAGCAGAGGTAGTCCAAGACGCTGATCTCCCGGAGAAGTTTGGTCCTGCCGAATTCTCCGCTCAAATGAACACCGCCTTTAAGGTGCTCAACATCGCGGGTCGGATGATGGAGGTACGTTACTCGTTTTCCTTAGCCAGTTATAGGTATTTAGTAATATAACCATTAGTCCCCGAGCTTCCGGGGGAGTAACTTGTTACTCGGTCGGATGCTCCTTAGAAAACTAATGTAGCTCCTTGATAACTTCAAATATGCACACACCTAGAGCCGGGTTAGTTCCACTTGGCTCGGATTTAGTACACTTCGAATATGGACACACCTAGAGTCGGATTAAGTTCCACTTGGCCTGGATTTAGTACACTTCGAATATGCACACACCTAGAGCCGGGTTAAGTTCCACTTGGCCCGGATTTAGTACACTTCGAATATGCACACACCTAGAGCCGGGTTAAGTTCCACTTGGCCCGGATTTAGTACACTTCGAATATGCACACACCTATAGCCGGGTTAAGTTCCACTTGGCCCGGATTTAGTACACTTCGAATATGCACACACCTAGAGTCGGGTTAAGTTCCACTTGGCCCGGATTTAGTACACTTCGAATATGCACACACCTAGAGCCGGGTTAAGTTCCACTTGGCCCGGATTTAGTACACTTCGAATATGCACAAGGCTAAGTTATATCTTTGTACTCTTTGCAGGTGACCACCAACCACCGTAGCGCTGAGTTTCAGCGTCTCCTTGACACCCATAAGACGCTGCACGCCAAGCATAATGCACTTCTCACGGAACACGAGAAAAGGGGTAAGTTTCTTCCTTTGCACTTCTCCATTTTTCTTCATTTTCCTCTGCTGAACTAACCTATCATTCGGTTTCCGCAGCTGGGGTGGAGGCTGAGAACTTGGATCAGATCAAGGGTAAGTCATTTTTGTCCGACCTTTCTATGCTTTCTATCTCCTTTTCTCCTTGGCTCGGCAAACATTCATACCTCGACTCTGCGGGGTCAACACACTATTTCAGCATCTCTTGAAGATAGTGTGCCTGTGCCTCACATGATGCTGCATTTTCTCGAACAAGCAGGGCAGCATCAAACCGAGCTTAAGAAAAAATACGGTGAGCTCGCCCTCCTCTGGACTAAGGATGATGATATCGCCAGGCTCAAGGCCGAGATGGAGAAAATGAAAGCACAGCACCAGTCCGAGCTCCAAAAGGTTGGCCAGGATTACACAGAAGAGCGCGAGCGCCTCAATCTCTAGATCGCCAAGGACCAGGATCTACTCAAGGAGGCCGACACTGAGCTTAAGTCAGCGAATGCTGAACTTGTGTAGCTTCGCAAAAGACGTGATGACTGTACCAGGGAGTTGACCCAGATCCTCAGCTATATATCACGTAAGCTCCTTTCCCTTATCCGACATATTTCTCTGGGTTACTTCACATGTCTTTTCTCTTACTTGTTTCTCTTGTCTCGTTTTTAGGCAAATTTCCTGAGGGCACTGCCATCGCGAGCGCTGTAGTTGCAGATTTCCGCCGAGAGAGGGGTACTCCCGCTTCTCCTGGCGGTGAGGAGATTCCTTATGACATGGAGGACCTGCTGGTTAGCCTGTCGTCTCGCGTGGAACTCATCAAGAACTATGGCAAGGATATCCTCGACGTTGCAGTCCGAATCTTCAACACGTTCTGGCCTGGAGAAGACACTGCGGAGACTACCACAATTCTTGTTGAGAAGTTAATGGAAATCGAGACCCAGCTCGACCTCTGGAGGGAGTCCCCTGGACGTGCTGCAGCTGATTCCGTTCTTCACCACATACTCACGTGGTAAGAGAAGATCGATCTCAACCTCCTGACGCGCCTACGCACCGGGTCCAAATGGACCAATGACCTGGAGTGGGTAGCTCGGCGCTAGGCTTGCGCCCATAGCCTCATTGAATATGCTCCCATTCATGAATGGACTGAGGGACCGAGCTTCCTGGAAGTCGCTGGTGACGAAGAGGTTGAGAACGTTGAAGATGGCTCGGGCGAGGATGGAGAGGACGATGCCTCGGATATCGAAGACGGTGAAGATGATGCCGAACTTCCTCCTCCTGCTGCTCCTTGAGTGAAAACACTTGAAAACTTATCAGATCCCCAATATGCCGGGTGGAATTGTATCCAGTATGCATGTGATATTTTTCTACTAAGTTTCTTATGCCGGATTAGCTTGGGCATAGTCGCCGAGTTTCATTTTCTTGTTCATCCAATCTTTTGGCTCGGTTCGTGTCTACCTTGATTCGGTTTTACAACTTACGAATCCAACCTTCAAAAATTGTTTTAACAATACTTGGAAACTTTAGGCTTCGCTCAAAATAATTCAACATAGTAATTTGAATGTAAATAGGAGGTTAGTCCGGAAAACAAACGTCGGCTCGATTAAGTTCTTTTCCTTAGTCGTTTTTCATGTGCTAGGCAGTTCCAAACTTGTTCTCTTGCTTGCCATGAAGCCAATTCTTGTTGGACAGCAGCAAGTCGAAGAGTTGGGTTTTTGCTGCCCACACACTACTAAACCGAGTTAAGTAGAACAACTTACTCTAGCCGACGTATAAATACTAAAAGATAACAAATATTATTAAGGCAGTCCCCGAGTTACTGCTCGAGGTGCCAACATTTCATTGATAGGCTCATTGCCGGCATACATACCGACACTGAGAAGACTCAGATACATACACTTCTTCGCTAAGTGTAGAAAGGACGAAGTAGAGCTACATTCCATGGACGCTTAGATTCCTCGCCGGACCTGTCCACCTTGTTCTTTTCCTATGGCTTTGCATCTATAAGATATTAAGAATCATTGTGCAATGCTTTGCTAACAATGAATGGCCCTTCCCATGGGGGGAATAATTTATGCATTCCAGCAGTACATTATACCAACCGAAGTACCAGATCGCCTTCCCGAAAGACTTGCGGGCTTACTTTCTGGCTATGATAGCGTCGGAGATTTTGCTGATATATGGCGGATCTGGACAATGCCAGTTCTCTCACTTCTTCTAGCAGATCAACATCATTTTTCCGGGCTTCTTGCACTTCGGCTTCTGTGTATTGGGTGACCCTAGGCGAATCATGCTCTATGTTGGCTGGTAATATAGCTTCTGCCCCATATACCAGAAAAAACAGCGTATAGCCTATTGATCGATTCAGAGTTGTTCTTAAACTCCACAGTACCGTTGGTAGTTCTTCGATCCAGCACCCCGCTGATCTTTGCAGCGGCTCAATGAGCCAGGGTTTTATCCCGGATAATACTAATCTATTGGATTTTTCCACTTGTCCGTTCGATGCGGGGTGGGCTACTGAGGCTATGTCCAGCCGGATCTTCTTATCCCAGCAGAAACGCGCAAACGCTCCTTTAGCAAAATTTGTGCCAATATCAGTTGTGATACTGTGAGGGTAACCGTATCTCAAGATGATGTCCTTGAGAGATGTTACGGCCGTAGCTCCATCACATTTTCTTATAGGCTTCACTTCAATCCACTTTGTAAATTTGTCCACCATGACCAAAATGTGAGTCATATTCCCCCTTGCTGCTTTAAACGGGCCAACCATATCCAAGCACCATACGGCAAATGGCCATGTAATTGGTATGGTCTTGAGCTCCGACATTGGCATATGTGTCTTGGTAGCATACCTGTGACAACCATTGCATTTTCTCACCAGATCTTCTGCTTGTTCTAAGGCACTTGGCCAGTAGAATCCATGTCGGAAACTTTTTGCCACCAAGGCCCGGGACGAGGCATGGTGCCTGCACTCCCCTTGATGTATATCTCGCAGGATGTCAAGTCCTTCTCTCGGGTCAACGCATCGCTGGAGGACATTGGTCACACTCCTTTTGTATAACTCGGAATTGATGATCGTGTATGCCTTAGCTCTCCTCTGTGTTTGCCTGGATAGTACTTCCTTAGTGGGCAAAGTTCCATCTTTCAGGAATTGAAATATAGGTATTGCCCAAGCTGGTATTGCTCGCACGGGGAACACATCCTCATCAATTTCCATCTGATCCACCGGAATAACTTCAACTGGATCACGCTGAGCAGTCCCCGGGTCTTGTGAAGTAGTCCCCGGGTTTGCTGAGGTAGTCCCCGGGTTTGCCGATGCAGTCCCCGGGTTTCACGCACCACCTCCCATCTCAATGTCCATGGGCACAGCTCCGGATTCTGTATCTTCCGGGACATAAATTGAGTCGATTTCTGGGGACGGCCTAATAGATGGTTTTTTGAGGTGCTCTAATGCTACACCCGGTGGAATTGCTTGTCAGGTTGACCCGAGCTTCGACAACATGTCGGCAGCCTCATTTTCCACCCGGGGTACATGATGAAATTTGCATCCCTCAAAGTAACCAGATATCTTCTGCACATGAAATCTGTACAGAGCCATGTTTGGATCAAGGGCGTCCCACAGTCCCGACACTTGCGGTGCTACCAAATCTGAGTCGCCAAAGCATAGGATCCGACGTATCCCAATCCCTTTTGCCACTTTGAGCCCATGCATAAGTGCTTCATATTCAGCGACATTGTTTGATGCCCCGAAATGGATCTGCAGCACGTATTTGAGCTGGTCCTTCTTTGTGCGAGGTAAGTATGACTCCGGCGCCTAGCCCGGTTTTTGTTTTTGACCCGTCAATGTGCATTCGCCAATAGTTCGGATCTGGTAGTGGCGGTTGGTATTGCACCTCGGCCTAGTCCAACAAAAAGTCCGCCACAGCCTGAGACTTGATTGCCTCTCCTCTGTCATATTGTGGCGCATAAGGAGCTAGTTCAATTGCCCAGTTTGCAATTCTGCCACTCGCATCCTTGTTACTCATTATCTCAGATATAGGAGCCTCACATATTACCCTGATGGGATGCTCCTCAAAGTAATGCATCAGCTTCTTAGCTGCCATGTACACACCATACGCCATCTTCTGATAGTGTGGGTAGTTCTGCTTCGAGGCAGATAATACCTCACTCAGGTAATACACTGGCCTTTGCACGGACTTACCTTCCTCGTCGCGCTCTACCACTATTACTGTACTTACAACTCGGTTGGTTGCGGCTATATAGAGCAACATTGGCTCCTTTGATAGTGGAGAGGCTAACACTGGTGCTGTGGCTAACATCTTCTTTAAGTGGGCAAAGGCTTCATTGGCCTGCGGCGTCCTAACGAACTTATCCGACTTTTTCATGAGTTGGTAGAGAGGCAATGCCTTTTCTCCCAACCGACATACAAACCGACTCAACGATGCCAGGCAACCAGTGAACTTCTGGACATCGTTAAGACACTTCGGTAGTTCCATTCGTTCAATGGCTCGGATTTTAGTTGGATTAACTTCGATACCTCGGCTGGAGACAAGAAATCCGAGTAACTTTCTAGCCGGGACACCGAAGGTACATTTTTCCGGGTTAAGCTTCATCCGGAACCTTCTTAGGTTCGCGAATGTCTACCTGATATTGTCAAGGAGCGTTTTGCTTTCCTTGGTCTTGATAACCACATCATCCACATACACTTGTACATTTTGACCAATTTGGTCATGCAAACATTTTTGCATACATCTTTGGTACGTTGCCCCTGCATTACGTAAGCCAAACGGCATGGTGCGATAGCAATAAGCCCCATACGGGGTGATAATTCACATCCAGCAGTTGAGTCTATGACCTGATCTATCCTTGGTAGTGTAAATGGATCTTTTGGACACGCCTTGTTCAGGTTCGTGTAATCGATACACATACGCCAAACCAGCGCCACATTCGGATCGTCCTTCTTCTTCTCCACCAGCACCGGATTAGACAGCCAATCCAGGTAAAGAACTTCCATTATAAATCCTGCAGCTAGTAACCGAGCTATCTCATCTCCAATGACCTTTCTCCTATCCTCGGCGAAGCGGCGGAGATGTTTCTTCACCGGCTTTGCTCCGGGTCTCACGTTTAAAGAGTGCTCAGCCAACTCCCTCGGAACGCCTTGCAAGTCCTGTGTGGACCAAGCAAAAATATTCCGATTCTCACGGAGGAAGTTGACAAGCGCTCTTTCCTATTTGTCACCTAACCCGGCACCAATTGTTACGGTGCACTCTGGGAACATATCATCAACAGGAACTTTCTTGGTATCTTTTGTGGCTTGGAATGAGACAGTTCCATGCGGGTTACTCAGCGCCAGCATATACTGCTGCGCGAACTGAGCCAATGCCGCCACCTCTTGGATTTTCCTTTTCTCTTGCGCAATCACGAGTGACTCGGCCAGATTAGACCCGGCCGACGCACACTCAATGGAACGTCAGAAATCCCCAGCAATGGTAATCACTCCGTTTGGCCCGGGCAACTTCATCTTTAAGTAACTGATGTGACAACTTGCCATGAACTTGTTTAGTGCTGGCCTTCCGAGTAACGTGTGATACGCACTTTCCAAGTTCACCACTTCGAATTCCAAATTTTCAGTTCAGCAGTTATGTCTCGTGCCGAACAATACGTCAACCCGGACCTTGCCTATGGGCTCACAAGAAATGCCGGGCACAATACCATGGAAAGTTGTCCTTGTAGCTTGGACCATGTTCTCCGACATACCTAACTTGCACATTGTATCCGCATACATGATGTTAATGCTACTGCCGTTGTCAATCAGTACCTTGGAGAACCTTACATTGATGTTCGGCCCAATGAATGTCGGATCCAAAACCAACGCATACGAACCTGGACTTGGCATAAGCTTGGGATGATCTTTGATATTCCAGGTAATTTCCTGATCTTCCCAAGGCATATACCTCGTCACTACGGGCATTACCGCATTCATCTCCATATGTGGACGTTGCAAGCTTTTTCTATCTGTTTCCTCAGTGGTGAACACACAGTAACTTTGATGATGCTCTCTGTACTCATTCCTCCCTTCATTTCCGAGGTACCTCTGATCCGGTTGATGTTGGTTTTCCACTTGATGCACTGCATCCCTTCTGTCATGGTTATCATACCTCGGCGAAGGGGGATGCAACATTAGCTGTTGCATGTTCGCTCCAGAGAGCAATTGCTGCCGGGTAACTCCTGCCGAGGTTGATCATTCCGGGGTGCCTGAGCATTCCCCGAACCACCTCGCTCTATTTTGCGCATCCACTCACACTGCCTTGTTGTATGACCCGCTGGGTTACTCGGATTTGGCGTGTGAAATTTACACGGCTGATCCAACATTGAATGATAAGTATACCTCGGACGGTCCTTCTTTTCTTGCCACTATTTCTTTTGCTCTGGCATCCAAGTTTTCTGGCCATCATTTCTCAGAGTCCATTGGCCTCTAGTTTTCTGACGTTGGTTGCCCCCTGCTCCGTGCTGATCTTGATTCATAGCTGCAACTTGTTGCGAACTATACCGGTGATCCGGTCTATCATCTCTTCTTTTACCCCTGTAATCATTCCTCTGGGATGATCCTGCTCCATCTCTCTGGTAGTATTCATCATTTGACTCGTTTGACACGAGCCTAGGTTGAGTCGGAGCACCCAGAGCATACGAATCAGCGATCCGGATCATCTCTGCCAGTGTAGTTGGCATTTTCCTTTGCAACTTTTTCCACAGCTCGCTTGCATATCTGCATCCTTGCGCAAACCACGCTATGCCCTGTGATTCTATCACACCCTCACATGAGTTTCTCACAGTGCACCACCGGGTTGAGAACTCTTGGTCCGTCTCATTCGGTCTTTGCTTACACATATCTAGGGTCTGTGGCCTATTTGGCCTCTGATATGTACTTGAGAAATTGCTGATGAACATCGCTTCAAAATCTATCCAGCAGTTAATACTTCCGGGTGGCAAATTGTTCAACCACACCCTCGCTGGCCCCTCCAACATCTGGGGTACATATCTCACAGCCCATCTCAAGTTGCCTGTAGCAATTTTCACTGTTGTAGCATAGTTTATCAACCAATCCTCCGGCTTTGTACTACCGTCATACGTCTTAGTACCTCTGGGTAACTGGAAGTTAGGCACCGGAGGCTCCTTCATGATCCGGGCCCCAAAACACGCAGGACCCAGAGGACCTTGACACTCAATCTGTTCCGACCTATACAGTCGATCCAGTTTTAGCCTTGCATCATCCAGCATCAAATCTCTGCTTCCCAATCTCAACCCTATCACATAATAGTCCGACCTTGGGTATCCCGCATTCACCATTTCCGAATCTCCATCATTATACTGGTCCTGCTCTCTTGGAGAGCCTCTCTGTTGCATACCCCGGCCGGCACTTTACTCTTGCCTTGGTATATTCCGCTATTGCGGTTGTCCTGCCGAGTTACGCTGTCCGGCATTGCCATTTACAGTGTTTCCTTGACCGGCATTGCCTTGGTTGCGATTACCTCGGCCAGCTTCACCTCGGCTCACACTTCGTCGATCATCGTTTCTCTGTACTTCTTTTCCTTTCCCTGCCCTCGTCGGGTCACAGGACGATCTGTTTGTTTCTTCTGGCCGAGGTTACTACCTCTTCTGTCCTAGGGCCGCCATGAGGAGACGATGCGGCTTAGCTGATTTCTCCAGGTTACCCACCGCTGAATGAACGATCTTGGAGGCCCCAGCTCTCTTCGGGTTTGCCCTGAGCAGTTCCTCATTTTGTCTGTTCGCCATCCGAACCAACTCATTGACCCTTTCTTGTTGCCTCTGACGGGCTTCACCCGTAAGGCCCTCTAGCTCGGATGCATCTGCATCTGCTGCTCTGAGGTTTTTAGCCGTGGTACTGTACCTCGGCAGCCCCACGGACAAACAGTTTTCTGACTCCTCAATCCTGGTATCACCCTCTTTGTTCATTTCACTCATGAGATTTCTCCCCTTTACTTTTACAGCATCAACTTTGTTTGCCTTTGCGTACTCACGCAACGTCATGTTCAACGACTGGTGAGCCACAGCTATCTTTTTCGCACCTTCTAGAATTTTGTGCCTAGTCTCCTCTAGCTCGGCCTGTGCCTAAGCCGGATCTACTACTTCTGCTACAGGGTTTGCCAAGCTATCCATCACTTCCCGCAACACATTCTCCGACCTCTCTAGCGGAGGACCTCTACCTTTCCTTGGTGCCTTGGGTGTTACCTCCGGATCTGGTGCCGGATCCTTGCTTGTGCCAGCGCCAGGCGCAGTCATCATCACCTCAGCACAGTCCGGGGAGCGAGTGATACGTGCCCCGTGAGCCACGCTAAGGGGAGGCTCGCCCGCCTTGACGACGTGCCGCGGATGAACGCAGGATACATCCACCGCGACGTAGACCTTGTGCGCGCCGAGCTTGACGAAGAGGTCGTTGCGCGGAAGAAGACGTGTGCCGAAGCAGCCAGCATTGTCGCTGACGAAATCCAGCGCTCCAAAGTGCTGGATGAGCCCGAAGACGATGCGTTCGCCGGTGCCGATGAGGTTTCCCGTCCAGATCTTCACCCCTGCTAGCACCGCTAGCCCCATGGTGGGCGCCAACTGTCATGGTGGTGTCACGGCAGATGCCATGGATAGGCTAAAGGTGGGGACTAAATACACTAGGGGAATCCAGGGAGGGATAATGAGGTGATTCCTCACACAGAAGATTTATATATGATTCACTTCCAAGGTTACAAGTGCTCGTAGAGCTGTATTGGCGAGAGGAGGAAGAAGGAGCTCTCTTACTCTCACCCACAGTAGACCCGTACAAGACATACCAGAGATCAACCCTTAGAACCTAAACCAATCAGAATAGCGGAACCCCTTCCATAGAGGCCCTAGCCCTCCTTATATAGGGGGGCTAGGTCTCTACTTAGGGCATACGTGGAGGCATATTCCAGGGAATATGCCTCCTCCCAAAATTGTAAGCCGACCGGGTTGCTTTTCCCCTGCGTCACCCATGCAGAGGCTACGTGAGCCTCTGCGGCGCCTGCGTCAGCCGACACGAGCGTCGTCACCTCTTGTCGGCCACGCCTCGGTAGTCCTGCACCTGTTCGCTTTGCTCATGCAGTGCGTACCGGGGTTGCTTTTGACCAGCGAGATTCCTTCCTTCTCCTAGAAGCTAGATATGACCCGGATCATAGTTGACCCGGCCACACCCGTTCCTGCATACAAGTTAAATTCTCCTATCCGACTTACTGCTTAAGTCGGTCGAGGCTCCGTTAGGTGGACATCCCCTGGTCCGGGCTACTCTGAGGCTCGGCCTGCCTTGAGGTGACCCGGCCAGCGTCCGCTTTGGCCTTGCCGAACCTCAGCTAACTCGACCTTTTATACCCCGGCGTGACCCTACCCGGGGGTATCCCCCCAACACCTCCGAACCGCTGCTAGGGTTTCCTCCTCCGTCGGTCTGTCCTGAGGTTGACGACGACCTGGCACCGACGGATCCCGCTTAATCCGACGGCCCAGATCCGTGGGTACCCCTTCGCCGCCCTATCTGGCTGACCGCCAGCCCCACCTGGCGGGTTCGAACGGGATCGTCCCGCGCGCGGTCTCGTCTCTAGTTGCTCAACATCCTCTTTCTTTCTTTCCATTTCTTCACAGCAACAGAATTCTAGTTTGGTTTAAATGCAAATAAAAATGGAAAGTAATACTTTTTATCCAGATCTAGTTTTTACCAAGTACCACAATGTTTTGTGCATCATGCAGAACTGGTCTTTTGACAAAAATAGTTTTCTTTAATTATTGGCAATTAATCCAAAAAAAGTTGTCCTCTGCAATAAATAAATTCCTCAGGAAGTTGTACATACCCATTTGGGATGAATCAAAGTTTTCCTGGAAGGTAAATTTCTATACCCATCAATTAGCATAGGCCTGATGTCAAGGCAAACTACGTAACATTGGTAAAAATAACAAAATCCCTCCAGTTCTGACTTTAGAAAATTCCCTAGGCATATCTACAACACCTATTAGGCTAATTCCAACGCCCAGAGAAGTGGCCCATCAATACCTATCCAAAACGAGGAGATAAGGATTTATAGACCCTCTACTGAATTTTAGTGAATTAAATACTTCTGTAAGTGGTATTATCACTAGATAAATCATTCCAGAAGTTTGACAACTCCAAAAAGAGTGAATTCAATTCCTACAGAAAGGTATTCTAAATACATACCATGTGTACTTGGAATCAAATCAAAAGCTTCTATAGATTAAATCTAGTGAAAAAAGACAAAACAGCTCCAGAACTACCTTTGTGAATTGCCTGAGGGAATTCTATTAATTATTTTGGAGTGATTGCAACTCTCAGCTATTTAGTACATAAAACTCTACCTGACCACCCATGGAAATAATTTTTGGAGCTCCAGAACTTTTCTGGTGAATTATCTCCTAAAACTAGAGTTTATTTCACTAGAATATTCATAAGAAATGAAAGAAAAGTGATAAAATCTTGAAACCACTTTTGTTGGTCTTGTTTTGTCAAAACCTACCTGATGGTATTATGGTTCCCCATTGATACCATACTTACCCAGTCCTTGGTCCCAAACCCCTTCATTAATGGTTTTGACCATTTCCCGAATAAAGGAAATCCCACCACTGCAATTAGGGTTTTTCCAATGGTTCTAAACCCAACCACTCAAAACCAACTGAATATTATACTTGTATTGTCCACTTTCTTGCTGTGTGAATGTCCACTTGTATGCCTTGTTTTGATTGTAGTCTTGCTTGTTTGCATGTATACTCGATGACGACGATAGTTGCGCTTGTATTGACGCCGAGAAGAAGAGATCTTATTATTATTGGTATTGGTATTCTTGGTTATCTAAAGAAGAAGTCCAGGGACGATTGTGCCGTATTGCTGATCATCAGGCAAGACACCTTGTTGCTCATAATCCTTGTCCTACTATTTTACTTATGCATGTTTTATCTTCTGTTTATTAAAAACTGCACTGTTTTACTATATGATGTTGTATGACCGGTAGTGGCTTGGCTACTCCAAACCATTACTCAATGGTACTAATAAGTACAACCTTCTAGACGATTCCTACTTGTCCCTAGTATGGTAGAGGGTGTAACACACCGTACCCCTTTGGAGACCCCGTTTTAGCCGAAGCAAAAACTAGAGGATGTGAAGACCCCCAAAACACTTTTACCAAAAAAATTATGATAAAACCTTGGTGAGGTGGGACCCCCCAAGAGATGTTGAGAAAGAAAAAGGTTTTGTCTTAAAAAATGCTGAAGGAAATATGGAGGAAAAGGTTTACAACCCGGTTCTTTGCAGTTTTGCTAGAAGAATTAACCTTGTGCAACGGCATTACTCTGGAATGGGACAGGGCTAGATTTGATGTTTGTCTATTCTGGTATAAGCTGCCTCGCAACTACTACAGGGGATCGCGATCCCCGGAGGCTGGGCCTTCTCCCTTAAAGGTCCATGTGGGACATTTACCTAGAGAAGGAACGAACTGTCTGCTGGCAGCCAGGCGTTACTATAAGCCCCTCATTGAAAGCGGCCACTGTGTAAAGTGTAAAATACGCTCCGGTTGGTCCTCGGTACCCGACGTCCCGGTTTTGAGGGGAGTAACGCTCATAGGGTTGGCACTTATATTGGAATGGACATCCGGAGAGTCTTGATCGGTTACTCCACCCACGATCGGTGTAGATCAGGGTAGTGTACCCGGATGATGTGGGGAAAGTGTACAACCTCTGCATATTGTAAATCTATTCGAATAGCCGTGTTCGTGCTCATGGACGGTTGGGAAGGTTGTTGTAGAGCGGTGCTAGTTTTGTTTTCAAAAAGGATTTCGTAAAATAAATGGCTTTGGAAATGTTTTGACGATGGGAAGGTCGTAAAGGAGAAAGGTTTTGACCATGGGATGGTCGGAAGGAGGAGAAAGGAGTTTGGTCGTGGGACGACCTAAAGACTGGAACAAATGGGTAACCCAATCCTAGAGTTTACAAAACTTTTCAAAAGGTTTCCAAAAAGGCTTTACAAAAGTTTTTAACAAAGATATGGAGATGCCATATCTACAAGAGAAACTATTTTAGAAAAGAACATCCATTGGAGCCCACCTACTGCCACAGCCATATTGCATATCCTCTTGTTTTATTATTCTATTGAGGTGGTTTGAGAGTACATTCAAAGTACTCACTGGCATTGTCCCTGGCTATTAACTTGGTCAGATATCTAGAAGAGGATGAAGTTGACGGCTATGCGAGCTAGGACGTCCTCCTAGTCAGTTGCCTGTAGGTTGAGGCATGATTAGGCTCTGCACGTGATGATGTTCCGCTGCTAAAGATGATATAGCCATAACGGCATTTATGTAAGTCTTGTAACTCGGTATATCTCGAATGTTGTAATGATACTTGTCGGTTATGTTCCACGGCTCACTGATCATGGGAATGTGGATATATACATAACAGGGATTTCTCGGCTGATTAATTCGGGGGCCCCACAAAATGGGTAAGTCCGACCCATTGCATACCTAGGGAAGGTTTCATAAACATAGTTAATAATGATAAAGATGAGTTAATCCCTGCTAGGACAATAGCATGGTATAAAATGTGCATAGATTTTAGAAATTAAATAAGGAAACCATAAAAAGTCACAATCAGATACCTCTCATGAATAGCATTTCGGAAAGGATATCTCGCATTTCTCATTTTTGTTTCCTTAAACGATATTCCGGATATTTTCTCAAATTTCTATCCAACTCGAAGACTAGGAAAAACTACTTTCACCTTCCGATATGGAACTTATGCTTACAAACTAATGCCCTTTGGTTTGTGCAACGCAGCTGCCACTTTTCAAGAATGCGTTTTGAATATATTTGATAGTTTTGTCAAAAGCTCTATGGAAGTTCTCATGGACAACTTCGTTGTCTATGGAACTTCTTTTGAGCAATGTATTGATAGTCTCAATAGAGTATTGCAGCAGTGTAGACAAACCAAGCTAGTTCTAAATTGGGAGCACTACCGATTTATGGTGAGAGAAGGTATAGTTTTTAGTCATAAAATTTCTGAGAAAGGAATTGAGGTTAACAATTCAAACCTTATTAGCTTAGAAAGGTTACCACTGGCATAGACGTAAAAGGGGTCAAGAACTTTCTTAGGCATGTTGGTTTCTATAAGTGTTTTATTAAGGATTTTGCTAAATTGGTTGCTCCTTCAACTTATCTCCTAGACCAGGACACCCCCATTCACTTTTGATAGAAATTTTGCATTGACTCTTTTGAACAATTGAAAAAGGCTCTAGTTTCTACACCCGTTATTCAACCACCAAATTGGGGTGAGCCTTTTGAAATTATGTGTGATGCTAGTGACTATGCTATTGGGGCTGTTCTAGGACAAAGGGACGCATTAAACCTAAATGTTATTCAATATGCTAATCGAGTTTTCAATGAAGATCAAAGAAATTATGCAACAACCAAAAAGAATTTTTAGCTGTGCTTTTTGCTTGTGACAAGTTTAGGCATTACATTATCAATTCAAAATCAATAGTTAACATTGACCATCAGTCTTCAAGGCATCTCCTAGCTAAGAAGGACGTGAAACCCCGAATAATTAAATGGATCTTATTACTACATGAATAGGACCTACAAATAGTTGATAGAATAGGTAAGTATAATCCATTTGACGATCATCTCTCGCATATGGAGGGTATTATAGAATATCATATTCCTATTAACGAATCTATGCCAGGTGAGTATCTTGCAACCCTAGAGTCACATGATCCTTGGTTTGCAGATTATGCTAATTTTCTTGTAGGTAAGTCTGTACCAAAAGGGATGAGCTAGAATCAAAGGAAGAAATTCTTTAATGATTTAAAGCATTACTTTTGAGACGATCCTTATTTATACAAGCATGGAATTGATGGGATAATTAGAAAATGTGTACCTGACCACGAGATGAGAGTTATTCTTAAGGCATATCATGATAGTCCCTATGGGGGGCATCACACATGTGACCGTACAGCTGCCAAAGTCTTATAATTAGGATTTTATTGGCTGACCTTGGTCAAGGATGCTCATTATTATGTTTGGAATTGTGATGCATGCCAATGTATGAGTAACATTTGGCAAAAGACAAGAAATGTCTATGAAATATAACGTCATAATAGAACCATTTGATGTTTAGGGAATGGATTTTATGGGACCTTTTGTTCCTTCTAACGGTTATACTCATATTCTTGTTGTTGTTGACTATATTACCAAGTGGGTAGAAGTTATACCTACCTCCCATGCAGATGCGGCCACTTCTATCAAGATGATTAAAAACATCATTTTTCCTAGGTTTGAGTACCTTGATTTTTGATTACTAATGGTGGAACTCATTTTATGAAGGGTACTTTTAGGAAGATACTTTAAAAATATGGAGTCGATCAATGAGTAGCCTCGTCGTACCACCCACAAACCAGAGGACAAGTGGAGTTGTCCAACCGGGAAATTAAAGTCATACTCCAAAAGATTGGGTTATGAATCTGAATGACGCATTATGGGTATATCATACAACATTCAAGAACCCAATGGGAATGACGCCATATAAAATGGTCTACGGTAAATCTTGCCATCTCCCATTAGAATTAGAACATAAAGCTCGTTGGGATATTAAATCTATGAATTTTTATTTTAAAGCTGTAGGAGAAAAATGTCTCTTTGATATTCATGCTTTAGATGAACTCGGAAATGAGGCTTATGAAAATGCAAGGATATTCAAGTAAAAAGTAAAGAAATAGCATGATAGGAAAATAGAGAATAAGGAATTTAAATCTAGATATAAGGTTTTGCTCTACAATTCTAGGTCTAAGATTTTTGCAGGAAAGCTAAAATCCAAGTGGGAAGGACCATATGAAGTAGAGGAGGCATACCCCTCGAGGGCGGTAAAATTGAAAAACAATACCCCTTCTTCTTCATCTTGGATTGTTAATGGGCAATGTTTAAAACACTACAAAGTTGGGGAAGTTAACACGGCTGAGCTGATTTTCATGATCACAACGGAGAAATACATCAAACAAAGCAAGGTCACTAGATCTTAATTGTTTCGTTTTTGCATTCCTGGAGACTTTTTCAGGGATTCTGGTTGTGCTCTTTACTTTCCTCTTATTTTTCTGATCTTACCAAGATGTTTTTCGACCTGGTACGGGCGTGCCGTATGGGCGGACACGCCCGTACCGGTGGTCGTTACAAACTTGATGTTCCTTCCAGTTTTTCCCTAATTTTCAGATTTTGGTACGACCGGGCGGCATGGGCACATACAACCATACTACTGGCCATTAAACCATCAGTACCCTATTCATGTTTTCTTGCATTTTGGTATGACCGGGTTATACAGTCACAATTGACCATACGGCAGGTCGTTACCAACACTATGCCTCCCTCGTTTTCACTTAAAAGGGAGGGTTGTTAAGATGCCGATATGGGCACGTAGTATGGATGGGGCCCGCCCGTACTGTTACCCACGGACGACTTTGTACCCCCTTAACTAGGCTTTTTCACTTTTTGATTTTTCCTTTTCTCCTTTTTACCTTTTTCCATCACCGATCTAGGGTTCGTCTTTCTTTGCTTTCTACTATGACACATCAGATCTCACTTGATCATTCAAGAAACATGCAACCTTTTAATATCAAAAAGATCTGGACTAAGAAGGAAGAGGCACCAGCAGCACAAGTCAAAAGAAGGGAATTTGAGAGGGATTATTCATCTTCCTCAACTAGAAGGTCTACTCAAGTGGTTCCACTCCCCAACTGGGAGGACATGTTTCCTCACTAGTTGGAGATGCTCAGGTATGTGGAACAAAGGAAGAACAAAGAAGAACCCCAACTCAACCCTTGCAGGTATAACCTTCATGGATCCTCTCTCAAATATCATCCTAATTCCTCTTCTTAGAAAGAAGAAAAACAGGATGAGGTTAGAGACAAGATTGAGAACCTTGAAAATATTTCCAAAGCTTGTATTTAAACTATTGGAGAAGGAATTGACTCCTACTGGATGATGGGCAAGGACCTCTAAAAGAGGGTCGATGAAATCGATGGTAGAGTTCAATTCCTAACTAATATTATTGTTGATATGGCCAATGATAGGAAAACGCTCTGCAAGATAATTAAAGATCATCATTCTAGCATCACATAGTTATCCACTCGATTTGCATGTATTGCTCATGCTTGTAGCCTCAAGGAAGAAGAACAGGATGATTTGTTCACTCCCAAGAAGGAGTAGGTACTCACAAGGATTTTTGGGATCCTCCCTGCCTTGATTCCAATATCGAGGGCATCTGTGAAGACCTTGTAATTTATTTTACAGTGTTAGCATGTTTATCTTACTGCACGTTAGGTTTTAATTCAAGAATTTGCATTAGTTGCATCATCTTCAAGCTCCCTTCGTTCAAGGAAATAATTATATCCATTGAGTTTTGAGACTTTATGATATTTGAAGCAATATTTTGATTCATGATTATTATAATAGATGATTGAATTAGGATGAGTGTTATGATACTTGTTCAACTGTTATGATTTTAGGGTATTCCACGCCAATAAAAATATTAATTAATTATGAGAAGAAAAACTTGGTAGCATATTATAGTCACAGGTTTAGGTTTACAAGAGCCATAAAAAGTAGTGAGCATGATCAGGTAGCTCTGCTATATTTAAAAAGAGAGAGAGATCTAGCTATCAAGAGGATTTCAAGGAAAAACAAAAGTACGAGCTTGTAGAGAAAATAAATGAAAAAGGGTGATCATGAATATTTCATTACTTGAATCAAGTGCTCAACCAAATTTAACCTTATGATTATATAATATGCCAATGCTTAAAAAACTTCTTATAACACTCTTGATACAAAAAGGTGTGGAAGCCTCTAAGTCATGTGATGTGTAAAGGTGTGATAAAACACACGATGCAACTCTACGTCTGATATTGTATTCTTATGTCAATTTTTGCCTCATTTATTGTAATGGCTCGTGCCTCATTAAGATGATGATGGTGTCCATAAGCCACCATCTTGCTCGGGGATGAGCAGGAGCCTATCTTGGGGGAGTTGATGAGTCCAAAACTGAAGCATATGTACCTTTCGTTTTTGCATAAGTAGAGTAGGAGTTTTGGCATTTTACTATGTTTGCGTGCACCTTTTTTCCTTGTTTCAATAGGATCCCGAATTACTAAACCTCTTATGAACTTATCAATTGGGACTATCATATTATATTGTAATATGATGTTTTTAATTGATAAAAGTCATTTCCTCGCACCTGAGAGATTTCCATACATGGAGGAGGACACATGGCCTTAACAACCACTGGTACGGGCAAAGCCCACCCATACTATCCACCCATACCATATGGAAGCACGTATACCTTGTCAAATACTTTCACCTCATGAAGACGGATCACAGATTCGACAGTCACAGAAACCTCCTGCCACGAAAAAACACATCAGAAAGGGATTTGGAAGAGAAACTTGGAGAAGGGAAAATACTTGTTGCTTCAAGGATTATTGGAGCACAATGCATCATCCCCTTCATTATCAACCACTGCATCTCCATCACCATTACTACCCCCATCTCACATCTATTATATCTTGTTATAATTCCAGATTCAGTTGTGGTTTGCATTAGATTTATCCCTATACTTTTATCCATCCATTTGATTATGATGATGTTGTTGATTGTTTCCATGTGTGAGTAGTTTCCTTCATTCCTGGAGAAATGGAGAAACCCTATCATTATTATGAAATTAAATAAAGATGATTTATTACTTGTGTCCATGATCTATTGATCGATGATGTGTGTTTGACCTCTATCTTTACATGGTATGTGTAGTCAACCACATATCATTTGCCTTCGGGTCTAAAGAAAAGGGTGAAATCCTTTGGATGTGCTTGGAAGTATGCCTAGAGATATTTGTGACTAGAAGCACTAGCTTATAACCTGCACGGTCAAACGGGAATAAAGAGAGATTCACTAAGCTAATTACGATATCCACGGGGAGACCCTTAATTGCGGTGGTTTGTATGGGTGACTTCTCTCAGACATCATGGTGATTTTTTCGAGATAACCTCATTCCTTGGCTCAACAAAGTGACTGCCTACAAGCCTTGCGGTGAACATCTTATTATGGTTCTATCTCCACACATGTCATGACATAAGAAATAGGTTGTCCTAATTATGATTAATTGCAACATGCTAGCGGTGTATCATACATCCCCAAGAATGCTTTAGCCCTACTGAGTTCAACTACCATTCCAAATGCTTTAGTTACTTGTTTCAATTTACTTGTTTTATTTACTTTTCTCCATTCAACCAAAACCTTTCAAACACCCTTTACTTGAAATCAAACGCATCTTACAAGTATCCTTTGGTAGACAATGACGAGGGGCATAAATACCTTAACCAAATAGCTCTATGTGGGTTCGATACTCTTATTTTGAAACAAGATACAATCGATCTATACACTTGCATTCATCGGCAGCCTTTGCATGTCTTGACCAACTTCTCGGCATCCTCCTTAGATGTAATCTAGAAATATCCGTGTTGAAAATATTTTGCTACTAATATTTGGTTGCAGCGTGATGTCTGCATTCGCCTTCATTGATTTCCCTTAGTATTTCCACTCCTTATTCCAGAGAAATACATCATTGAAAAACCCTAGATACACTCCGCTTATAGAGATCACCACTGATTATTGTGTAGGATTTCTCTCGTCGAATGATCCGCCGGCTCAGAACTTCGTCTTCGGGTAATTTTCCATCTTATAAGAAATCAAGGTACAATTTTATCCAACTAGGAACTACAATCAGAAATTCTATAAGTGGTGATTCGGATTTTGTCGGGTACTCCTTATCAACTCTTGTTATAGAGGGAACTTTGAGGTGCTCCAAAAAAGCACCATCTGGAACCTTTTTTCTGTGCAGAGCCTATTCTTGTTAGCGCATCTTCTTCCTTGTTTTCGGTTCAGGGAATGTGTTGAACCTCAAACCCTTCAAATGATTTTGCTAGTTCATCCATGATAGCTCGATATGCTACCATGTTCTTGTTTGCCCTACAATGATCGGATACTTGCTGAGCAACTAAATCTGAGTCTTTGTAGCTCATGATTCAGTGAATGCCGATGTCTTTTGCGATTCGAACTCTATGTATCGGGGCTTCATATTCGGTAGTGTTATTGGTCGCCGTGAAGTGAATCTGCAACACATAGAATAGTTTGTCTCCTTGGTGTAATTAGAGTACCATGCCAGCCCCCGAGCCCCCGAGCGATTTCAACCCGTCAAAATGCAAGGTCCAGCATTCCAACTCTGGGGCACTAATGCTTTCTGCTGTCTCTGTCCAATCAGAAAAAACCAGCAAGGATCTAGGACTTAATCATTGTTCGTGGTTTATACTCAATGTTAAAATCTGCTAGCTTGATTTCCCACTTAGCAATGCATCCTGTGGCATCGCTGTTGTTGATTATATCTCATGGGAGTTGTGCTCACCATGGTAATCTTGTGCTCTTAAAAATAGTGTTGTAGCTTTCTAGCTGCAAAGAAGACACCATAGGCTAACTTTTGGTAACAAGGATACCGTTGTTTTGATTCTATCAGAACCTCGCTGAGGTAGTAAGAAAAACGCTACACCAATTGTTCCTATTTTTCCTCCTTTCGTTCCACCACCATTACGATGCTGACGACTCTATTTGTCGCAACAATGTAGAGCAACATGGGTTCCTGAGGTTCCGGTGCTATAAGGATACGGGCGGATGAGAATACTTCTTTCAAGTCTTCGAGTGCAGCCCCAGCTTCATCGGTCTTGACGAATTTCTTGGTCTTCTTCAAGAGCTTGTATAATGGTGTGGCGCTTTCATCGAGCCGGCTTACAAACCGACTGACTACAACAATGTAGCCAGTGAGCCGTTGTACGTCCTTCGGGCGAGTCGGCCTACTAATGTTGAGTATAGCCTTTATCTTGTCTTGGTTCACCTCTATGCCTCTCCGAGACACGATGAAACCTAACCATTTTTTGGCCAGAATTCTGAATAAACACTTTTCGGGTTAAGCATTATGTTGTATTTTCATAGATTTATTAACGTTTCCTCCAAGTCATAAATTAGAGTTTCCTTCTTTTTTGGACATCATAGCTATGGCATCCACATATTCTTGTACATTGCATCTGATTTAATCGTGGAGGCAACGCTGCATACTGCGTTGGTATGTAGCACTTGCATTTTTAGCCCGAAAGGCATCGTTACGTAGAAGAAGGTTCCCAAGGGGGTGATGAACAAAGAATTTAGCTTGTCTGACTCCTTCATGTGTATTTGGTGATAACCGAAATATGCATCAAGAAAGCATAGGAGTTCCGAGCCTGTTGTTGATTCGATGACTTGGTCGATTCTAGGCAGAGCGAACGGATCTTTGGGACAAGCCTTTTTCAAGGCAGTATAATCAACACACATACTTAAATCGGTGGTGTACTTTTTAGGGACCATTACAGGATTGGCTGACCACTCAGTGTGGATGACCTCCTTGATAAATCTGGCTAATTCTAACTAGGCTAACTCCTTAGCTATAGCTTTGTGATTTTCATTACAAAAACATTGTAAGGATTGTTTGATGAATTTAGCATTGGGATACACATTTAAAGAGTGCTCGGTGAGTTCCCTAGGTACTCTGGTCATGTTAGAAGGTTTCCATGCAAAGATATCTTTATTAGCTTTTAGGAACTCGATGGCGCGCTTTCCTATGCGCAGTCTAAACATATGCCTATTTGTGTCACCATGGAGGGGCCTTCATCCTTAAGGAATGTTGTCTTCCGATGCCTTGTACTTCGGAGTTGGCTTCAGCACCTCCTTCTTCTTCACGGGCATCTTGGACGGATCCGTGTTCTTCTTGATCTCCTGGTTCCCCTCGGCATGTAGTACAACTTCAGCAATGGTGGCAAATCCGTCCTTGCATTCTCGTGCTGTCTTTAGGTTTCCCTAGATTGGATAAAGCCTTTGGGACCCAGAAGTTTCATCATGTTGTAGATGTAGTAGGGGCGAACCATGAATTTCCAATAGGCTAGTGATGGCTGTGAAATATAGCCATCTACATCCACATTTAAACTAGATATTATTCATACTTTTGATGAAATATCTCTCTAAACCCTGCCACTAATGCCTAATGATCAAAGGGGTATGCAATCCTTTCCTTATATTTTTCGTGCATAGATACTGACCTTTGATGATGGGAATCACAACATTAAAGTCCAAGAAACAAGATTTCCAAGAACCCAAAGAAACCAGGGGTCATGAAGTGAAGACAGACGCTTTAACGACCAACTATACGGCGGGAATAAAATTCCGGCCATATAGTTCCGGTCGTATAGTTGCCATCAAAACCTCTAGGTCAAACAAAACAACTTTCGTGAAGGGACCCCTATATAAATAGGCTTCGGGCAATGAGAAACGGCCTCACGCTAGTTGCCAGCCGCCCCCAGAAATCTGCATCCACAACACCGAAGAGACGCTAGAGGAATAGACTTAGATCTAATCTCCAAACCCTTCTCCACCACCATAGCCATATTCCACCACTTGTAATAGTAGATCTCATCTTCGATTGGCGACCTTGTAAGACTATTTTCTATCAATCTCATGATTTCCATTGTAGTGTTTATGATCGTTGATTTCATCTCTATGTGTGAGTAATTCTCTTTGGGCTAAGGGCTTCGGCCTAGCCATGTAGCTTTTGTGCATGTTATTTATCATATATGGGATCATGTATTAGTTTGTATGACATGATGATTATTGTATCCTCTCTTGCCTCAATCCCCTTGGTGAATATCCCGGAGTATGTCAAGTCCTTCCTCCGGATCAACACACCGTTGTAGTACTGTTGTCACACTTGTTTTGTATAGTTCAGCGTTGATAATTGTATAGGCCTTTGCCGTTCTCTGGATCTACCTTGAGCTTATTTCGTCATCCGGCAAGATTCCCTCTTTCAAGAAATCGAGAATTGGCTTGGCCCAAGTTGGTACAGCCCGGTCGGGAAAAGGTTCCTCATCAACTTCCATTGCATCCACCGACATAACTCCTGCCGGATCAGGCAGATCAGTCCCTGGGTTTGCTCAGGCAGTCCTCGGGTTTGCTGACGTGCTTCCCCACTCTATCTCCATAGGTGCAGCTCCTGATCCGATGAGTGCTAGGATGTAAATGGAATCTGATTCTAATGAGGGCGTGATAGATGGTTTTCTCAAGTGCTCCAAAGCAACATTTGTTGGGATTGGCTGTCGGGACGAGCCTAACTTGGACAGCGTATCTGCTGCCTCGTTTTCAATCTGGGGTATGTGACGGAACTCACATCCCTCAATCCCAATTATCTCTTGAACATGGAACCTGTATAGGGCCATGTTACCATCCAAGGAATCCCAATTTCTAGAAACTTGCTACACCACCAAATCAGAATCTCCAAAGCATTGTATCCGACGTATCCCTACTTCTTTCACCACTTTGAGACCATGCACCAATGCTTCGTACTCCGCCACATAGTTCTAGGCAGTGAAGTGGATTTGAAGGACATATTTATACTGATCCTTCATGGGCTAGGTAAGCACTACTCCGGCGCCCAACCCATCTTTCAGTTTCGATCCATCAAAGTGCATTTGCCAATAATTGGAGTCCAGCAGGTGTGGCTCGTATTGCATTTCAGCCCAGTCCACAAAGAAATCCACAACGGCTTGTGACTTGATTGCATCCCTTCTGTCAAGTGTGGTGCATAGGGCACTAACTCAATTCCCCACATTGCTATCCGGCCGCTCGCGTGTTTGTTACTCATAATTTCCGAAAAGGGTGCCTCACATATCACCTTGATGGGGTGTTCCTCAAAATAGTGCTTGAGTTTCTTGGCTGACATATATACGCCGTACGCCATCTTCTGATACTGAGGATAGTTTTGTTTCGAGGCTGACAACACCTCGCTCAGATAGTACACCGGCCGTTTCATGGACTTTCCTTCCTCTTCACGCTCCACTACGATCACTACACTTATGACTCGGTTGGTCGCGGCTACGTAGAGCAACATTGGCTCCTTAGGTAGTGGTGTGGCTAGGATTGGCATAGTAGATAACATATTTTTCAACTCTCAAAATGCAAGATCCGCCTGTGGCGTCCATGTGATCTTGTCTGCCTTTTTCATTAACTGATAGAGGGGCAAGGCCTTCTGTCCCAACCGACACATGAACCGACTTAATGATGCCAGGCAACCAGTGAACTTCTGCACATCGTTAAGGCATTTTGGCAGTTCCATTCTTTCTATGGCCCATATTTTTGTTGGGTTAGCTTCAATGCCACGGCTAGACACCGAAAAAACGAATAACTTTCTGGCGGGTACGCCAAAGGTGCACTTCTACGGGTTTAGCTTCATTCGGAACCTTCTCAAGTTCGTGAATGTCTGCCGGATATCATCAAGGAGCGTATTGCTTTCCTTGGTTTTTATTACCACATCATCCACATAGACTTGCACGTTTCGACCTATCTGGTCATGTAAGCATTTTTGCATGCATCGCTGGTACATTGCTCCTGCATTACGTAACCCAAACGACATAGTGCGATAGAAATAAGACCCGTACGGTGTAATAAACGCAGTCTTTATTTGATCATCCGGATTCAGGGGTATCTGGTGGAGACCAGAATACGCATCAATGAATGATAGTAGCTCAGATCCGATCGTTGAGTCTATGACTTGATCTATCCTAGGGAGTGGAAATGGATCTATGGGACACGCCTTATTTAGGTTAGTGTAATCAATACACATGCGCCATACCACAGCTACATTCGGACCATCTTTCTTTTTCTCAACTAGCACCGGATTAGAGAGCCAATCTGGATAGAGTAATTCCATGATAAATCCAGCCGCTAAGAGCCTGGCTATTTCGTCTCCAATGACTTTCCTCCTGTCTTCGGCGAAATGCCAGAGAGGTTTCTTCACCGGCTTAGACCCGAGTCTTACGTTCAATGAGTGCTCAGCCAACTCCCTTAGTACACCTTGTAGATCCTGAGTAGACCAAGCGAAGATATCCTGATTCTCATGGAGGAAGTTGACAAGCTCACTTTTGTATTTGCTGCTTAACCCAGCACCAATGGTCACGGTGCGCTCTGGGAACTAATCATCGACTGGCACTTTCTTCATGTCCTTGGTTGCTTGGAATGATACACTTCCGTGTGGGTTGGTCAGAGCCGGCATATGTTGTCGCGCAGATTGAGCAAGATCTGCCACTTCCAGTATCTTCCTTTTTTCTTGAGCAATCACGAGCGACTCGGCTAAGTTAGATCCAGCTGAGGTGCACTCGATCGAACGCCAGAAGTCCCCTGATATATTTATCATGCCCCTTGTCCCGGGCAATTTCATCTTAAGGTAATTGATGTGGGTAGTTGCCATGAATTTTCTCAGCACTGGCTTGCCGAGTAACGCGTGATATGCGCTCTCCAGATTTACCACTTCGAATTCCAAGTTTTTAGTCCGACAATTGTCTCTCGTGCTGAATAAGACGTCAACCCGGACCTTACCAATTGGCTCACAGGAAATACCCGGTACAATGCCATGAAAGGTGGTCCTCGTTGCTTGGAACATGTTCTTTGTTATTCCAAACTTGTGCATGGTATCCTTGTACATAATGTTAATACTACTGCCATTGTCAATCAGTACCTTAGAAAACCTTACGTTGAGATTTGGTCCGATAAATGTCGGATCCAGGACTAGAGCATAGGTTCCCGGGCTTGGCATGATCTTTGGGTGATCCTTACTACTCCATGTAATCTCTTGATCCACCCAAGGCATATATCTTACTATTGCCGGCATTACCGCGTTCACCTCCATATGCCGGCACTGCAAGCTTTTCCGATCATTTTCTTCTGTGGTAAACACACAGTAGCTTTGATGATGTTCCCTATACTCGTTTCATCCTTCATACTCCTGCTATCCCGAACCTTGTTGTTGGTTATTGCCTACTTGATGTACCGCGTCCCTTCTTTCCGAATTCTCATACCTCGTGGGGGGTGGTGGCAGCATCAGTTGTTGTCCATTCCCCTGTCAGTAATGGTGGCCGTGGTGCTCCATTTCTTGGTGTTTCATTCCGAGGTGCCTGAGCATTCCCCGAACTACCCTATTCTAACTTCCTCATCCATTCACATTGCCGGGTTGTATGATTTGCCGGACTATTCGGGCTTGGCGTATGGAACTTGCAGGGTTGATCCAGCATGGATTCAAATGTATACCTCGGTCTATCCTTTCGTTCTTGCCATTGCTTCTTTTGCTCTGGGGTCCAAGGATTTCTCCCTTCATTTTTCTGCTGCCTGTTTTGCCCTCCAGCCTTTTTGTGTTGGCTGGCTCCGGCATTGGATTGATCCCGGTCTACTGCTGCGACCTGTTGCGAGTTATACCGGTAATCCGGGCGCTCATCCCTTCTCTTTCCTTGAAAATCATTCCTCCTTGATGATCCGGAGCCATCTCGGCCGTAATATTCCGCATTTGCCTCGCTCGACATTAGCCGGGGTTGCGTTGGATCTCCCAAGGCATACGAATCTGCGATTCGGATCGTCTTAGCCAAGGTAGTTGGCATGTCTCACTATAACATCTGCCACAACATACTTCCATATTTGCATCCCTAAGCGAACCACGCAATAGATTGTGATTCAATTACTCCCTCGCACGAGGTTCACACATTACACCACCGAGTCAAGAAATCTCTATCTGGCTCATTCGGTCTCTGTCGGTACAATGCAAGGGTCTGTGGCCTATTGGGTCTCTTTTAAGTGCTTGAGAAGTTTCTAACGAACAGCTCTTGGAAATACAACCAACATTTGACACTCCCTGGTGGCAAATTGTTCAGCCAAACATGCGCTGGTCCTTCCAACATCTGTGGTACATACCTTACTACCCATCTCAAATTTCCTGTTGTGATCTTGACCGCTGTGGCGTAGTCAATCAGCCAATCCTCTGTCCTAGTACTACCATCATAAGTTCGGGTTCCTCTGGCCAGCGGAAAATTCGGTACTGGTGGCTCGTTCATGATCTGGGGCCCAAAGCATGCCAGACCCGGTGGACCTTGTATCTCAATTTGCTCCGACATATAAATCCTATCCAATTTCAGCCTTGCATCATCTGGCTGCAAGTTTCTTCTCCCCAACCTTGACCCAATTATGTGGTGATACCGTCTGGGGTATCCGTCGTTGACCATAGCCGAATAACCATCATTGTATCTTTCCTGATCCGGATGAGCATTTTGTTGTTGTGCTTGTCCCGCGCTCCCCTCTTGCCGAGGTGCGCGCTGTTGCTATGCCCGAGGTAAATTTTGCCCCGTTCCCACGGGATCAAGCTGTCCGGCATTACCGTTGGGAGCATTTCTTGGATCGGCATTGCCTTGGTCACGGTTACCTCAGGTGGCCACACCTCGGCTGGTACTGTCCGATCCTCATCAACTTGTACCGCTTTGCCCTTTCCAGCCCTTACCGGGTCATAAGGAACCATTTGTTTGTCTCTTCTTCCAGAGTCTACCACGTCTTCTCTCCTGGGATTATGACCCGGAGATGACACGGCTCCTCTGGATCTCGCCGGGTTATTTCTGGACGAATGTACCACCTGTGAGGCTCCTGGTGGCGCCATGCCTTGTTTATTTCTTCATTTTGCTGGCAAGCCACTCTTAACAAGTGATTTACCCTCTCTTGTTGCCTTTGCCGAGCCTCTCTGGTTAAACCTTCTAACTCGTATGCGGTCGCATTTGCTGCCCTGAGGTTCTTTGCCGGAGTGCTGTACCGATCCAGCCCTCCTGTTACTATCGTGGCTGTCTAACCCGGCCTAGGCTCGTACTAGTTGTCAATCTCAGTGATCAGGTTCCTGCCCCGGATTTTCACTCCATCTATGCGGTTTGCCTTAGCATATTATCTAAAGGTTATGTTCAAAGACTGATGCAGCTCTGCTACCTTCTTTGCACCAGCTAACATTTTCCGCCTAGTTTCCTCTAACTCGGCTTGTGCCTGAGCCCGATCTACCACAGGTGTTATCGGCGTCGCTAGGCTATCTATTGCTTGCTGGAGCACAATCTCTGGCCTTTCTAGTGGAGGAAACCTAGACCTGGTTTGCTTTGGTGTTACCTCTGGCTCTAGCGCCAGACCCTTGCTCGGTTCCGCGTTAGGCGCGGTCATCGAGACCTCAACGCTGCTAGTGGGGCGAGTGATACGCACTCCACGAGCTGCGCTGAGAGGTGGCTCTCCTCCCTCAACGATGTGTCACGGATGAACACAGGATTTGTCCATGCTGACGTAGATCTTGTGCACGCCAAGCTTGATGAAGACGCCGTTGCGCGATGGAGGGTGCCTGCCGAAGCTTCCTGCATTGTTGCTGATGTAGTCCAGCGCTCCAAAGCACTGAACCAAAACTGAGACGACACAATCGCTGGTGCGGGAGAAGTTTCCCGTCTAAATTTTCACCGCTGTTAGCACCGCTATCCCCACGGTGGGCACCAACTATCATGGTGGTGGCACGGGAGATGCCATGGATAGGCTAAATATGGGGCCAATGAGTTCTAGGGGAATCCAGGGAGGGAGAACGTGGTGATTCCACACACGGAAGTTCTTGTATTTTTCTCTATCAATGGTGTTTACAAGTGCTCTTGTGGCTCTCAGCAACAAGGAGATGATGTCTCTTACTCCCTACCAACTAGCCCTAGAGTTCTACCTTAGACAGAGAGAATGATCGATCCCCTTCTGTGGAGGCCCCAGTGCTCCTGAAGACGCACTTCTTAGGGTTAAGCATCATGTTGTACTTCTGAAGATTGTCAAAGGTTTCCTGCAAGTCGGCGATGAGGTTGTTTCATTTCTTTGACATCACCGCGATATCGTCCATGTAGGCGTGTATGTTGCGACCTATATGGTCGTGTAGGCAATGCTGCATCATCAGCTGGTACGTAGCACCAACGTTTTTCAACCCAAAGGGCATCGTGACATAGCAGTATGTGTCATAAGGTGTGATGCACGAAGTGGCCAATTGGTCTGCCTTGCACATCTTGATTTGGTGGTACCCTGAGTATGGATTGAGAAAACACAGAAGTTCTGAGCCAGCCGTCGAGTCAATGACTTGGTCAATGCGAGGAAAAGCAAATGTATCCTTTGGACACGCTTTGTTCAAGGCGGTGTAATCAATGCACATTCTTGATTCTTTGGTTCCCTTTTGGGGACAAGTACTGGATTTTCCACCCATTGGGTGTGAATGTCTTCTCAGATAAAACTAGCCTTAAGTAACCTAGCTATCTCTTTGCATATAACCCGCCATCTTTCATCACCAAAGTGTTGTAGAGGTTGCTTCACTAGTTTTGCTTTAGGATCAATATTCAAGTTGTGCTCGGCAAGTTCCCTAGGTACACCTTTCATGTCGGCAGGTTGCTAGGCAAAGATGTCCCTATTCTCACGGAGGAACTCGACGAGCGCGCTTTCCTATTTGGGATCCAAGTCCGTGCCAATGGCGGTGGTCTTGGAGGAATCTCCGTCAACAAGCTCCACCTGCCTGGTCTTGATGGCGGCCTTGAATGTGGGTTCAGAAGTAGTGATTTGCTTCTTCAAAGCCGGCATCTCTAAGGCATTGATCTGGCTCTGAATCTCCTTGAATTCTTCACTTTAGAGGACCACTTCGGCGAAGGCGGCTTCGCTCAGCTCGCACTCCCTTGCCTTGGTGAAGTTTCCGTCAACGGCGATGATGCCGTTTGGTCCGGGTATCTTGATCTTGTTGCATACGAAGCATGGCCTGGAAAGGAAGGAGTGGAAGATGTCGCCTCCAAATATGACGTGGTACACGCTCTTGAAGGGCACCACTTCGAAGGTCATGCGCGCTTGGCGGTAGTTGTTGACATCACCAAAGGCGACCGAAAGGGTGATGCAGCCAAGGGAATTAGCTTGCCGGCCAAGAACGACGCCATGGAACACAGTGTTGCTCTTCCTTAACTGGGCCTCCATCAAGTTCATCTTGTGCAGTGTATCTAGGTACATGATGTTGATGTTTCTTCCAATGTCCATGAGGCACTTGGTGAACTATGTGCCATCAATTAGGGGATTGATGACCATGGCATACTGGTTCTCTATTGGGATGAGATCTGGATGATCTTGTCTGTCCCAAGTATTGGGATCTCTGACCACCTGACGTACTAGGGAACTAGAGAGAGGGTAGTCATCAGTATCGTCATTGAGATTTTCTGAGCCTGAACGGTGGGAGTGCCAAGGAAGGTGTGGTAGACTGGAGCTGTGCGGCCCCCAGATTAATCCTCTGAGAATTCCGGTTATGCATACACCACGATCGCATGATCACTGTGTCGTGGCACATAACCGACAAGTATCAAAGTAAACATCCATTACTCAAGCGAATAGAAGTCATACCTTATTTGCCATTATGGCTACATCAGTTAACATCAGCGGAACTTCATCAAGCATAGAGCCCGAGCCATACCTTAACCTACATGCAACTGACTAGGGGAATGGCCTAACTCGCATAGTCGTCATCATCACCTTCTTCTTGGGATCTGACCAAGTTAATATCCAGGGACAATGCCAGTGAGTACTTTGAATGTACTCGCAAACCACCTCAAGAGAATAATAATAACAATAGGATATGCAATATGGCTGTGGTAGTTGAGGGCACCAATAGAGGTTCTTTTCTCAAATAGTTTCTCTTGTAGATATAGCATCTACATATCTGTGTTGAAAACTTTTGTAAAACATTTTGGAAACCCTTTTGAGAAGTTTTCAAAATCACTAGCATTGGGTCACCCATTTGTTCCTCCTTCCGGTCATCCCATGACCAAACTCCTTTCCTTCCTTTCCGACCATCCGATGGTCAAAACATTTCCAAAGCCTTTGCTTTTCCAAAGACCTTTTTGAAATAAAAACCAGCACCGCTCTACAGCAACCTTACCAACCGTCCATGACCATGGACACAGCTATTTGAATAGATTTACACTCTATAGAGGTTGTACACTTTACCACACCATCTGGTTACCCTACCCTGATCACCTACGGATCGTGGGTCAAATAACTGATCAAGACTCTTTGGATGCCACTCTAGTATAGGCCCTACCCTATGAGATATTCCTCTCAACACCGAGATGCCCAAGCCAAGGACCAACCAAGCACATTCCGACTCCTCGAGAGTGGGCACTTTCGATGAGAGGCTCATAGTATCGACTGGTTGCTCACATGGGTGATCCTACTTCCTCCAGGTGACTGTCTAACTGTTGACCCTTCCTATAAAGGAAGCCTAGAATTAGAGGGAGATGATCCTTTAGAAGCTGTTATGAGAATTCTCATACTAGAGTAGTAAACTTCAAGTCCATCCATGTCCCATTCCAGAGTAATGTGGTTGCACGGGTTAATTGTTCTAGCAAAACTACAAAGGAACGGGTGCGTTTTTGTAAACCTTTTTCCTCCAACTTTTCTTCAGCATTTTATAAAACAAACCTTTTCCTTTCTCACCTCTCTTGGTAGTTCAAACCTCACCAAGGTTTTATCGTAAAACATTTTGTAAACTTTTTCGTGGTCTTCCCATCCTATAGTTTTACGTCGGCTAAAACGGGGTATCGAAAGGGGTATGGTGGTATAAACCATGTACTATACTAGGGACAAATAGGTGTTGTCAAGGGGTTTGTACATAGTAGTAAAATTTTGTAATGGTTTGGATGAGCCAAGCCACTACCAGGCATAGATCTTCATATAATAAAACAATGCAGATTTAATAAAATAGTAGGTAAAACATGCATAAGTAACACAGTAGGACAAGGAATATGATCAAGAAGGTGGCTTGCCTGTGATCATCAATATGGCAATATGTCCTTGGACTCCTTCTTAGAATATCATAATAATCAATAATAATAACCATCTTCTTCTGGTCTCCGATATAATCACATCTATTGTTGTTAAAGATAGCACATGCATGCTAACAAAGCCACAATCAACACAAGGCATACAAACATCATTACAGTACAACAATCAAACATTCAACACAATACTAATTTCTATAGGTTTTGATAGATTGAGTCCATAGCATTTGGAATTACTTTAATTGCATTGGTGGAATTTCTTTTATGAATTAATTGTACAAACCCACTTAAAGAAGGGGTTTTCTACTAAGGCATGGGTCTGTATGACATCAATGTACAAAGATGATATCCAAAGATAGGTATTGAAATAACAAAGCCATAAAAAGTGGTTTCATGATTTTAACACTTTTGTTTATTTATATATGAATTTTCTAGTGGAATAAACACTAGTTTAGGTGAATAATTTACCAGAATATATCTGGAGCTCAAATAAATTTGTACTCAAATGGTTTTGTATATATTTGAGTTTGTGATTTTAGAGAGTTGGAATCACTTCAAAATAATTAATAGGATGCCCTTAGGAAAATCCCAAAGTCAGTTCTACAAGAAGCTTGTAATTTTCACTAGATTTATTCTATAGAAGATTTTAATATGAAACAAAATGCATCAGGTAGGTACTTCAAATACCTTTTTGTAGAAATTAAATTCATTTTTTAGGAGTTGTAGAACTACATATGTCATTTATTTGGTGGGATAACCCTATACAACGGATTTTAAATCACCATAAATCACCAAAGGGTAAATAAATCTTGATCTCCTAGTTTTGGTTAGGTATTAGAGTACCACTTTGCAGGGAGTTGGTATCAACTAAAAACAAGTGAAGGTTTGGCCTAGGGAATTTTCTAAATCAGAAATGAGGGTATATTGTCATTTTTACTGAAGTAATACTAAGGCTCCAATTGGCATGAGGCCAAGGCAGATAGATAGGTATCTTCAAAGGTTACCAGAGAAAGTTGGGATCATCCAATTTGGATATGTGGAACTCCTTGTGGAAATTATTTACTTAAACAGATACTATTTATTGGATTAAAATCCAGAAAATGTGAGTTATTATTTTGGGCAAAGTACCAGTTCTGCATGTTGGAGAAAAAGTGCATGTACTCATAGGAAATTTGAGTTAGCCAAAACTAGGTGTCTTCCATTTCTTTCTTGTATTTATTTCTAGGATCCATTCAGCAGATCTGGAATAAAAGAAAAAAGATTCTGTAAAAAATGATAAGGGGCCAAATCTGACCGAGACGGGCCTCAGAGCGCCGAATCGGCCCACTGAGCGAGACTAGGCGCGGGAAGTAGGTTTTAAAGGGGCCTAACGGCAGGGACCACTCGTCAGGGACATAGCGTAGCGAAGAGGTATCACACGTCCTGCATTGCACGATTAGAGTGGATCAACGGTGGAGGATTGTCGTCTACCTCCCGATGATTCCAGTGGCATGGAAACCCTAGCGGGATCTAGAGCGGGTGGGAGGCTCACCTAGAGGTTCGCTAATGGCGTACGAGGGGTGGACACGACGCGTTACTGCACGGCGACCTCGGCGATGGTCAACGGGGATGGATTTGGTGACGGGGAGGTACTCGTGCAACGGCGCCCGCGAGTGCTCTTGGAAGTGCGTCGGAGCTATTCTTCGGGCGTCTGCATGACCAAGACAAGGGGAGGGTTATATAGGGCTTTCAGTGGTGCTCACGCCAGAATGAAAACAAGAGGGAAAGATGTAGTATGGAGAGTACTCTGTCTCTTTCTTCCTTGCAGTTTCCCAAGCTAGAAGCTCCGTGTCTAGGGCGAAGGAGAGCAGGGGAAAGGGATGGAGCACCGGGTATGGTTCTGAGGGGTTGTGAGGTGGAAATGAGGGTGGTCTGGAGGCTAGGATTATCCCCTTTCCCTTTTAACCAAGAAGGGGAAGGTTCATGGCGGGCCTAGTCCATTTTGGACAAGAAAAGGGGAGGAGGCGAGGGATTGGTTGGGAGGGACAGTGAGCATAGTGCCAAGGGGTCAAGGAGGTCTAAGTGATGGCAGGAGATGGCTTACATAGAAAGGTGTCCTGGGACGCATTTGCTTCGGCTTAGAAACTAAAATGAAGGGGAAGGAGGGTACTAGGTGTAACACCCCAAAAATGTTAATCAAGATTATCAAGTTCTAATCACCCAATTTTAGGGTTAACAAAAACTTTAATTCTAAAAATCTATATGAATGCATGTGTAATTATGAATTAGTGTATAATTGATTGAAATTGCCATGTTTGATTGCTACAAATGATAAGAAATGGTTTAAGTATGAATGCTACATCATCTAAACCAATTACACACAAAATCCAAAGAAAAAGAAAAAGAAATCAAAAATGAATTAATTAAGCAAATGGTCATTTTGACCAAAGTTAACCACTAGGCCACTTTAAGTGTTCCTAGAAGGGAAATTCTAACAGAAACAATTCCACTTCTTTTCACCCCTTGCTAGACCAAGTAAAAGTGAACCCAAGCCCACTTTGCAAATCCACATAAACTATTTTCAAAACTATTTAATGGACATTTCAAATTTGAATCTAGTTAATATGGTAAGATCACACTTTTGCAAAAACCTATCAAATCAATTCCACTCGACTTCTCCAAGCAACCATAGACTCTCAAGATTAAATGTAGATCACTCACCAAAATTCATTCAAAAATTACAAACTAACTTTCTTGCGGCCATTTCATCAAACACCTTGCTTGCCCTAACTAAACACTGCCTAACTTCACTATTTTGGAGCAGTGATCATCCACCCCTCTGTCTCCTCTTCACTCCCTTGTCTCCCCTAGTGTCGAGCAGCAACTAGACAAGCCCCCCTTAGACATTGCTGTAGTGTAGCGTCGCCCGAATTTGGTCATCACCGGCCGACAGTGGACAGCGCACCAGAAGCCACACCGCCCTCACCCACGACACGCACCAGACACGCCGTAGTCTACCGCCACCCCTGTCCAAGCCATGACCCCAGCCTGGCCCTAGACCACCCTAGCGACGCCGCGCTCCATGTCTCTGCGTCGTGCCGAGAACGCGCCAGCGCGCCGTACCCGACCGACTCGCACAGACCGCGCCTCACCCTCTCCGTGCACGTGCCCACTCACCATGATCACCACAACCTCCCAGACACCCTCGTTCATCGCCACGTGACCCGTAGCTCCCGCGCGCCGTCGCAAACACCGCCGCTCCCGGGAAGAGCATCGCACGCTCTCAACCAATCCACACCGCCCCGTTCTGCGCCATTACTTCCATGATGATCGCCAGGGAACACCGCACCATCCCCTAGCCTCAGCCACACCACTAGCCACCTGTACCGCCCTCGCCGGAGACGCTAGCCCATCCCGCTCAGTCCCCTCGCCGCAGTATAAATGGAGACCCCCACTACCTCCATTCTCCAGACCAACACACTCCCCACTCCTCACTGACACTCCCTCACCCTTCCCCGGCGCAAGGAAAGCTCTCCCTCGCCGGAATTTGGCCGGAGCCCGCCGCTGCAGGAGGAGAAGGGCGCCGTCGATTGGAGTCGCCCTAGGACCTGCCATGACCACTGTTCGAACCGCTGTCCATGACAACGCCATTCGCCCCCATCGCCGACCCTAGCTAGAGCCCATGTGAGCCCCTCCAGACCCCCACCACCGCGTTAGGTTTGATTCCTCGCCGGAGCAGTTCGTCGTCGATGATGACTCTTAGCCGTTAGATTAGATTTTAATCGCACGGCCTAGATTCGCAGATACCGTTTCGGTTAGTTTAAGTCGCTGACCAGTGGACCTCCTGTTAGTTGTCCGCTGTGCTGTGCAGATTGGGCCGGCCCGTTTAGTTTCCCATGCAGCCTAGTGAATTGAAATAAGGTTTTTCCAATTTAGTTAAAAACCACATTCTGTCAGTAGATTCAAAAATCAATTTAGAGAGATTCACTGGACCAAATTACATGATTCCAATTTTTTTAGAAAGGTATTTAAATTATCTATCAAAGCTCGTTGGATTTAAATCAATTGGGGTTATAGATCACCTATAGTAAAAATAACAAGATAGCGGCTTTTCCAACTTCAAACAATTTTCAAAAATCAACCATAAATGCTTTTGAGTTGATTCCAACTCTCAAAAATCACATTTGACAATATCTATCTGAATATGTAAAAATATTTAGGTTTGTATGTAGTGACTTTGGACTAGTACCAAAATAATGCTATACAGGCATTTCTAGTCACTTTAAATCTATTAAATGATAATCTTAAACTTTAGAAAATATGACCAACACTTTAAATAACATTCCCATGTATGATAATATGTGGTGATGACATGTGTCAACATGATCCCATATTTTAATTGGGGAATATTAAATCTTAACTAATTTTAATGAGTACAAATTACTTCTCTAAAATAAGATAAATAATATTAAATCTTTAAATCATGTGATGATTGCGATGATGCTAGATCATCAAGTGTGAGCCTTAGTGTACTAAATAGAAATAGTTAAGTATTGTTTGGTGATTGTGTACCCCGTATTAATTTATAGATGATAGTATCGACCCAAGCTACGAGGAGGAGGAGTACTACCAAGAAGAAGGAGAAGAAAACTTCAACCATTGCTCTACTCAAGGCAAGCCATCACTAATTGCAAGATAACCTAAGCAAGATGCATTAGGCATGCTACCTCTTGATGATGTCCACCTATGTAGTGCCCAGGATGGCAGATGGCCATGGCTGGGAGGCCAAGCTCATAGGGGAGGTTCCTATACTAGAGTGTGTAATTGAAAGGTTATGATTGATTATCCGCATACTAAGTATGATGATTCGGGGTTATCCTTGACGGATGTGTCGAATTTTGTGGTGAAAGTGTACCACCTCTGTAGAGTGTCAAACTATTCGAATAGCCGCGTCTGCGGTCATGGACAGTTGGAGTGGCCATACTGTTCCGTCGTCAGATGTTTTCAAAATGACTTGTGAAATGAATTGTGACTTTGACTTGACCACAACAGGGTTGTGGATATGAAAACTAGGTTCCCACTTAAGTAATTTAGAACATTAACTTAGTTTTCTTTACTTCTAAACTCAGTTTAGATAATTCTGGCTTTTTACAAATAAACCTAGAGCTTAAGTTTCCTACTAGAACTACCTTACTTGTTAGTGATAGTTTGCGAGTACTTAAAGAGTACTCATGGATTTGTCCCTTCCTATTCCCGTGGCCAGACTATGAGGAGGACTACCAGGATGATGGACAGCAGGACGTCTATGACAATTAGGATCATCTCCCATCATCAGCATTGCCTGTGACCCTGAAGAGGGAGCCCACTACTACGCTTATTATTCCACTCCTTGATTGTATTAAGACTGGATCATGAGATCCTTTATTTGTGTAAGACCTTATAATGCTTTGTAATGGATGATGTATTGTGATATGAATCTGTTATGTCTCGCAAAAATGGTAATCCAGGGATTGCGATGTATGGCATAACAGGCATCTGGGATTTAAAATTCGGGTGTTGACAAGTTGGTATAAGAGCCATCCTGACCATAGGAGACCCTAGTTAGAATGGATGTCCGAACAAAAACTTAGTTTCAAAACAAAAGAAGTGAGTATTTATGAAAACATATTCCCACTCTTACCCTAGATTCTTTAAAAAAATTCATGTTCCTAAAAAATTCTTACATTCCTACATAAAATTTGACACACTTAATCACCTCACTAACTTACTCATCCTAAATTCTTATAGATGGAAGTTCAGTATTGCAAGTTCTACCAGCTAGGCAACGGAGTCCAACTGATCTTTGAGCAAGATCTAGATACACTGTTAGAGTATCTTGAGCGCCCACACCTGGAATTCTACGGGGCCCAACTCAATGATCAAATCTGAGGAGATCTACAATGGTTGATAGTTGCAGATCTCAGAGGCAAGATGGAAGCACCCACTTTTGAGAAGATCCAATTCACCTTGCGAGAGAACAACTGGCTAGATGGATTAGCCAGGGCTATGCATGAAGCTCTTGCCCGTTTATGTGGGCAAAACATCAACTTGATCTAGGGAACTCGCTTTGCTCACTTCGCAAGGTGTGATTCTATGGGAATGCCCTTGGAGATGCCAGGACACCCGGAGTTGAAGCACCAGGTGGACAATCTTGACTTCATGATGTATGATATGAAGAAGGAATTAGACAACACCCAAGCCTACGCCAACCAAAACCTTGCCATTGCTGTCAAGAAGGACCAGACTCTCGCCATGCTTGCCAAGGATCGCCAATCAGTTTTTATCGTCAGCACGACAAGAAGGATCGCACCATCGATCGTCTCCGCAAGAAGGTGGCCGCTCTCGAGAAGACCATCAGTGAACATGAAGTCAAGCTTGAAGCTAAGGAGGAGGAGGAAGGTGAAGATATCCAAGGAGATCTTTACTCTTACCTCAATGATGAGAACGACTACCTAGAGGATGATGCCATGGAGTTCCATACTGATGATGATGATTCCAACTTAAATGGCATCCACTGTGGGGCCTAGCCGGTCTGGCCTGAGTTCTGCAACGAGACCCTACACACCAATCGATCGGCTGATCGCCACCGGCCGCATGATCGCCACCGGTGGGATCTTACAGATCCTGCCCAACAGCTACCTCCCGGCGTCGCGCCCCATCACGCACCGCGTAGTGATGCCGATCGGCACCATCAGCCTGTTTGTCGACTTCACCGATGCGGTTGACCCAGCGGGAACGGCGATCATCGGCGGATCGCCGCCATGCCGCGATCTGCTCTCGGAGGAGCAGGTCCACTCCATCAGCCACCTCGCCATCGAGTATGACTCAGCCGCTAGCAACGAGGTCGGGGCTGACGCCGCCACGGATGACGCGGCTCTTCACGACGACGCCAACTCCGTGACCCTGCTTCGGTCGATGGATCCATCAGTGAACCCAAGCCCACTTTGCAAATCCACAAAAACAATTTTCAAAACTATTTAATGGATAGTTCAAATTTGAATCTAGTTCATATGGTAGGATCACACTTTTGCAAAAACCTATCAAATCAATTCCACTTGACTTCTCCAAGCAACCATAGACTCTCAAGCTTAAGTGTAAATCACTCACCAAAATTCAGTCAAAAATTTCAAACTAACTTTCTACGGTCATTTCATCAAACACCTTTCTTACCCTAATTAAGCACTACCTAACTTCACTGTTTTCGAGTAGTGATCATCCACCCCTCTGTCCCCTCTTCACTCCCTTGTCTTCCTAGTGTCGAGTAGAAACTAGACAAGCCCCACCTTAGTCGTTGCTCCAGTGTAGCGCCGCCCTAATATGGTCCTCGCCGGCTGATAGTGGACAACGCGCTAGAAGCCATGCCGCCCTCACCCATGACGCGCACCAGACATGCCGTAGCCTGTCCAAGCCATGACCCCAGCCTGGCCCTGGACCACCCTAGCAATGTTGTTCTCCATGTCTCTGCGTAGTGCCGAGAACGTGCCAGCGCGCTGCACCCGACCGCCTCGCAAAGACCGCGCCTCGCCCTCTCCACGCACGCGCCCACTCACCATGATCACCACAACCTCCCAGACACCCTCGTTCGCCGCCGCGTGACCCGTAGCTCCCGTGCACCATCACAAACACCGCCGCTTCTACCGACCAATCCACACCGCCCGTGCCACGCCATTACTTCCGTGATGATCACCAGGGAACACCGCACCGTCCCCTAGCCTTAGCCACGCTGCTAGCTTCCTGTACCGCCCTTGCCAGAGACGCTAGCCCATCCGGCTCAGTCCCCTCACCGCAGTATAAATGGAGACCCCCACTGCCTCCATTCTCCACACCAACACACTCCCCACTCCTCACTGACACTCCCTCACCCTTCCCCTGAGTAAGGCGAGCTATCCCTCGCCGGAATTTGGTCGGAGCCTACCGATGTAGGAGGAGAAGGGAAGCGTCGATCGGAGCCACCCCAGGACCTGTCGCGACCACCGTTCGAACCGCCGTCCATGACAATGCCGTTCGCCCCCATCGCCGACCCTAGCTGGAGCCCAGGTGATCCCTGCCAGACCCCCACCACCGCATTAGGTTTGATTCCTCACTAGAGCAGTTCGTCGTTGACGATGACTCTTAGCTGTTAGATTAGATTTTAATCGCACGACCTAGATTCGCAAATACCATTTAGGTTAGTTTAAGTCACTGACCAGTGGACCCCCCTGTCAGCAGCCCGCTGTGCTATGCTGTGTAGATTGGGCCGGCCCATTTAGTTTCCCGCGCAGCCCAGTGAATTCAAATAAGGTTTTTCTAATTTAGTTAAAAACCACATTCTGTCAATAGATTCAAAAATCAATTCAGAGAGATTAAATAAACCAAATTGCATGATTCCAGTTTTGTTAGAAAGGTGTTCAAATTATCTATCCAAGCCCGTCGGATTTAAATCGATTGGAGTTATAGATCACATATAGTAAATATAACAAGACAGAGACTTTTCCAACTTCAAACATTTTTCAAAAATCAACCATAAATGCTTTTGAGTTTATTCCAACTCTCAAAAATCACATTTGACAAGATCTATCTGAATATGTAAAAATATTTAGGTTTGCATGTAGTGACTTTGGACTAGTACCAAAATAATGCTATATAGGCATTTCTAGTCACTTTAAATCTATTAAATGATAATCTTAAACTTTATAAAATATGACCAACACTTTAAATCACATTCCCATGTATTAGAATATGTGGTGATGACATGAACATGATCCCATATTTTAATTGGAGAATATTAAATCTTAACTAATTTCAATGAGTAGAAATTACTTTTCTAAAATAAGATAAATAATATTAAATCTTTAAATCATGTCATGATTGTGATGATGCTAGATCATCAAGTGTGAGCTTTAGTGTGCTAAATAGAAATAGTTAAGTATTGTTTGGTGATTGTGTACCCCGTATTCATTTATAGACGATAGTACCGACGCAAGCTACGAGGAGGAGCAGTACTACCAAGAAGAAGAAGAAGAAAACTTCAACCACTGCTCTACTCAAGGCAAGCTAACACTTGCAAGTATTATACTTATGCAAGCCATCACTAATTGCAAGATAACCTAAGCAAGATGCATTAGGCATGCTTGGTTATATAACTTTGATTATACCAATCCCAATTTTTACTTGCAAGCTTTATTATTTTACTTTGCTCAAGTCTTTACCTTTAGTTAGTGCTTTGTGAGTATTGGAAAAGTAGCATAGATAGGATAAAGAGTATAAAACTAGTCCTATACTTAGATGTCATTCTATGGCATGAGATTGAAGATTAGCACCCCTCATTAGTGAACACTCTTAACCTTAGTGGCTAGTGTTAAGCATAAAAGTTGATCACTTTAGTTGGGAATACTTGGTGAAATTGCTTATGAAAACCTTGGAATGATGGTTCATTATCTTGAGATGTTTTGACATGTGTTGAGAAACACCAAAGGATATGATGATGAAAATGTTGAGGCATGAGCCTTAGCCCTTTATAAAAAACTGATGGTTGGGTTCGGATACGATACCATTCCAATTTTACAGTACAACCACAATACCTTAATTGGGTAGGGATTAGCCAGAAGTTTATATGCATTAGTATGGGTTCCCTCGCGGAAGAGGTTTGAGCTGAGGTTACCTCGTGATGATGTCCACCTATGAAGGGCCCAGGATGGCAGATGGCCATGGCCGGGGGGAATGTTCGTTTGCGGTACCAAACTTCCCGAGCGAGTGTATTCTGGTACCCGAGTTGTCATCAATCGCGCGGAGGGGCTATAGTAGAATCGCCAATTGTCCAGAAGGGCCAAATGGGGGTGAATACAAATCTAACGGCCAAATGGTCGTTCGGACCAGACGAAAAATGGTTGAACTCAAATACCGCCGTTAGGTCAACTCTTCTTGGCCCGCCATGTCAGTATTCCCCGTTATCTTTTGCGGTCATGGACTATATTACCCCTACGTGAACCAGATCCTTGAGTGGACCAGATCTATTTCTTTGCTCTGCTCTGGTCATCTCCCCTGCTCCCCTCCCCATAACATTTGCTCAGCTCTAGCTGCTCGTCTCAGATCGGAGCTCGCACTTGCTCTAATTTGTGTCGCCATGTCCGGTCAACCTCCCACGCCTCTAATAGAACCTCGCAGCCATCGCCATCGCATCGTCCGCCGTATCGGAGCTTCACATCCCCGGACTAATATCTCGCCTCTGGCTAGTCCTTCTCGCACGGCGGAGCGTGTCCCATCGGGCGATCCAGGCCGGCGACCGGCCTCGGGAAGTTGCGTGCTGCCGCGCACCCCAAGCATGGTAGCCCTGGTATAGCAGTTCAACGACCACGCTCTCATGGCCACCGTGCTGGGCATCCGTCCCGCTGTCTCGCCGGCAGAGTTGCTGTTGGCTTTCAGGTCTCGTTTTGGGATCATACGAAATGAGGTCAAGATTGAGGTATGTGCGCCGCCATTCGATTTTTTCGTCCAGTTTGAGCATAGCTCAGACACCGAGCGCGTTATGCATTCTTCTCGTTCTTTCGAGTGCAACAAGAAGAAAATGAGCTTCATGCATTGGCATCACGCCTGTGGGTGGGACGATCGCTTGGGGCAGTTTCGTTTCTTCTCTAAACTCGGCTTTAACAGCTTCCCATTGGATGCTTGGGAGCCGGAGGCCCTCAAGCAAGTCGTCAGTACCCTTGGCGGTGAGCTGGTGGAAATCGTGCCACCGAGCGACAGATGGGTCATCGAGGTATAGGCGTGGCTGAAATATCCTGACGCCATTCCTAAGATGTACGAGGTGCAGATTCCAAGCAGGGCTGGGCGACAGCTTTACTGGAAGCACCCGGTCATCATCCACCTGGAGGAGGTTCTGGAATCGGTACGTGGAATTCAGGGCCCCGAAGAGGCTGCCAAAAAGCATCCTCGTCGCCTATAGTGTTGGCCTGGAAGGATCGATGGCACAGGACCACCACCGTTTCGCGACGGCGCACACAGTTTCGGAGGGGGAACTGGGCTTGGACGAGCTGGTGGTTCTGATTTCTCTCAAGTGAAGACAGAGATCTAGTGAATTGTCGTGGTATGTGTGGCTAATGAATTTGTAGTATGGAGAGCGTAGCAGGAAGTAAGCATCGACTAAAAATGTGTAATAGTTTGAATCAATGTAGTACGTGTGTGTAATAGTTTGAAGTAGTATGTGAGTGTAATAGTTTGAATCGATGTAGTATCTATGGGTAATGAATTTGATGTAGTGTGTGTCTGTAATAGTTTGAACACTGTGCTTTATAATTTCTGTGAATAACCAAGGACAACCTCATGAAAAGAGGGTGGTCTGGTAATGAGTAATGTCAATTCTGTGGATGCCAGGAAAATGTAGTCCATCTCCTCTTCAAGTTCAAGGTAGATATATTTGTAACACGTTGAACTGTGGGACCATTTTGCAAACAACACAAGACAAAGGAAAAATGGTTTACAGCACAGACATCAGACGCAAAATCTGTTGTCAGTTAAATGGATTTAACCACGACTAGTAATTGAAGGAAATAGATACTTGATAGTATTTGCTTACAACAGTAGTACTTCCATACAAAAGGGTCTTATACCTGCACAAAAGTGGGCTAAACTTCCTAGTAGTTTATAAAATAATTCGTTAGCATTTCATCTACAAAAGCCATTCTTCAGTCTGAACTTAACTATTCTACACTGAAGAAACTACAGATCTCCACCAGAAAAGTTGGCTGGCCAATTTCCTTGAGAGGACATAAGTTCTTTGATCATTTAACCCAAACTGATCTATTTCCTTCCATCCAAACTACAAGAAATCTACTTCGTTCATGCACGAGCGATTTGTGTGCGCCAGTCCCGGTTCAGTTGGGCCATTCGCGCCGCCAGAACGATTTATTCGAAACTGAAATTCGGCATCTCCTTCTTGGGTCAGAGGTCCGTGTGAACTCGAACCTGAATTCCGGCGCTGAGCTGATGCCCGGCGCCGGCTCCGTCTGTCGAACAATCCAGCATGCTGAGTGTAGATGCTTGGTCGCCGCCACGGTACGACCTCCGGTGGTGCGTAGGATGGAGCTTCTTTGCTGCAGACGGCGTGTTCCCAGCCTCCCCCACTACGGTAAGGTAGCTCGCGCCGAAGCGTGGACCCGAGAGTTCCTAGACCTTGGTGTTGCCCTGTTCGAGGGTGTGTACCCTCGGCGGCATGCTCTCGTGAACGATTTGATACGTACCTTGTTGCCACTGCCTAGAGCATGTTGTAATGCTGCCGCGCAATTTCTCCACATCGCTCTCTTGGCCCTGCTTGCCGCATCTCTCGCCGACATCGCTGGCGTCGCCGTCGCGGCCGACTCGGCACATTCGGGGAAATCATGCGTCTGGGAGAGCTTCATGGCCTGCCTTAGAGGGGCTAAATACCCCAGTTTTGGCGGCTATCACGGTGGCGACGGCGGCTACTTAGGCGGGGCCATGTTGCCCTAGGTGGTGCAGTACGGAGGAGCCGCACAAGGTGAACTGTGGTTTGTCAGAGAAGGGGAGTGAAAGACTGACAGTAGGTTTGGACTACGGGCACGCATGAAAATAACCATCTCCCATTTCCTTAGAGGATAATAATTTGACACCCGTTGCATTAACCGCTCAATCTTTATTTCTCTTCCCAACATAAGAGTGCGAACGTATTAAAAAGAACAATCGTGGCTATCCACCTCATTAGGCAATGTACTAGGATAGGTAGGAGACCGGGTTTCATTTTAGAAATGTTGACGATTGTGACCTTATGTTGATACGATATTATTTCTATGCCACCATGTACCGTCGATTGTAGCAACACCATGTGGCGTGGCGGGTTTTCTTTTTTTTAAAGGGCATCAGAAATAGGGGATGCCGACGTGGCATGTTTTCTAACTGGCGGGCCCGCCTCCTCCACCTTCGATGGCGTGCATCCTAGGTTCGAGGGCTGGTGCCGCCCACCAACACATTATTGTGCAATTTTCCATGTAGAACCTGAATTCCGGCGCTGAGATGATGCCCGCGGCTGGCTCCGGCTGTCGAACATAGAGAATTATGAAACAAGCTACTAAAAATAAATACTTTGAATTCTGAAAGTACTAAAATTAAATACATTAAAATTTTGTCTAAAAGGTAATACGCATACTGCTGATCAAAATAATATAAATACAGTACAAATTTCTACTTCGAAAAATAGACATGAAAATGCTAGCAAATAACCTAGGATGAATATAGGATTCATTCTCCCCTATATATTTCGTCGTTGTCGGCTCCCGCATGCTGCAACACATGTTCAGAGAACTCTCTCCGTCTGCAATGTGCTGCCAGTATCTCGTCCAGAGGGTAAGGCCTCGGTGTATGTTCCAGACTTAAGCCATGCATTACCATTGTTGGTTCCTCTTCCCAGGCTTGAACCTTGACGACCCACAAGTATAGGGGGTGTATCGCAGTATTTTCGAGGGAAGTGGAACCCAATTTATTGATTCGACACAAGGGGAGCCAAAGAATATTTACAAGCCTTAACAACTGAGTTGTCAATTCAGCTGCACCTGGAAACAATCTTGCTCACAGCAGTTTATCAGTAGCAACAGTTTTGTAGTACGAATAGCAAAGTAACAGCAGTAGCAAAGAAAAGGCAGTAGTAACAAAAGCAGTAAACAGTGCGATTCGAGTGCGGTAGGCATAGGGATGGATGGACGGGCGTTGCATGGACAAGACAATTCACATAGCAATCAAAACATAGGGCAATTGCAGATAAATAAGATAAAGCATCCAAGTACTAGACAATCCTAGGCATGTGTTCCATATATAGTCATACATGCTTGCAATGAGAACTTGCACAACATCTTTTGTCCTGCCAGCCCGTTTGCAGCGGGGCCTCTAGGGAACTACTGGAAATTAAGGTGCTCCTTTTAATAGAGCACCGGAGCAAAGCATTAACACTTCGTGAACACTTGTGATCCTCACATCAAAGCATTAAGCACAACAAGTTGCAACAAAGTCATAAAGTACTAATAAAAGATACTAGGCACCATGCCCTAACAATCTGATGCCATTACATGAACGATCTCATCCAATCCCTACCATCCCCATATCCTACAGCGGGGGATTACTCACTCATAGATGGTGGAACATGGATGGTTGATGGAGATGATGGTGAAGATCGATGGAGATGGCTCCGGGGGCACTTCCCCGTCCTGGCAGGGTGCTGGAACAGAGACTTTATGTCCCCCGAATCTCCCCTTCAGTGGCGGCGACACAGTGGAACTTTTCGTGGAAAAACGTCGAACCCCCTGAAGTTTTTAGGTCAGAAGGCTTCTTATAGGCGAAGAGGGAGACCAAGGGGGTGCCTGGGGCCACCACACCATGCCCTGGTGCGGCCAGGCCTAGCCCGCGCCTGGGGGGTGTGGCCAGCCCCTGGCCCTCCTCCGTCTCGTATTCTGGCTCCTGGAGTCTTCTGGAAAAATAGGCACTTTGGCTTTTGTCCCGTCCAATTCTGAGAATATTCATCTTCTGACTTTCCTGGAACCAAAAACAACAGAAAATGGGCAGCTAGCACTGTGGCTCTTGTTAATAGGTTAGTCCAAGAAATCATATGAAAAGTACTCCAAAGTGTGGACAAAACACAAGAAAGTGGATAAAACCAAGCATGGAGCATCAAAAAGTATAGATACATTTGCAATGTATCAACATCCCCAAGCTTAACTCCTGCTCGTCCTGGAGTAGGTAAGTGATAAAAAGAAAGAATAATTTTTGAGGTGACATGCACCATCAAAGGCTTGACCAAAGTATTTGTAAACATTCAAAGCTGGGATCATAGTACTTCAATCATAACATGGAAGACAAAGTTCTAGAAATAAGACAAAGAAACTATGATGCAACATGAAAAGGCACAAACAAAAGATTCATGAATAACAATGCTTTGCAAGACGTTTGTTTGTTTCACATAAAGAAAGCATAGCATAGTAGCATTCAGCTTGTCCCTCGTAGAGTAGCAAACATAAATGCATATGACACCTTCAAAGTTTACAAGAGTGACTAGATACAAATAGTTTAAAACAAGCAATATCAAGGTATGCATCAATCAACAAGTCTTGGGACAATGCAGAATGGCCACTATGCTCTCAAGAAAGTGCTCATAGAATGTGTGGAGACTCAACAAGGAAATGAACAGGTTTTGAAAAGTTTGACGGGCTTCCAAATGCTGAAAGTATGGTACTCGTTAGCTTTGAGCTCTCATTGCCCTATCATAAGCATCTTTAGTGTGGTTAAGGTTAAAGTGACACAACTAAGAGGATATGCTTGACAAGTTGTAAACCAAAGTCTCATGCCCCTTACTTACGAAGACCGATCCTCATGCTACTCAACTTCAGTCACGAGTAAGCTCTTGTCATTGTAAGTATATACGTATCATAGAGAACCGCCAACGGGGTACCCCTTGCACATGATATAGGAGCTATCCCATAATCAAAATGACAAGGCAAGCAGACAATGAGCATCTCAGCGATCTTTTTATTTACTATGTGCATAGATTTTTATTGAGGATGCTTCATAGAATGCTCATTATGGTTATGCTGCAAGTTTCCACCATGATTAGGCATGGTTAGGCTAGCGGCCCAGGCATTTCTCTAACATACATACAAACTCCATGATCTTACAAGTTCCACTTTTATTTCACACTGCCGGGATCCATAAGCAAAAGAACATGATATCAATGAGGTACTAAGTACCAATGCAATGTTGAAAGCTTTCCCCATGATACATGTTTCTGCTAACTTCAACTTATAAAGCGCAAGCACATACACAACAAAGAAGAACAAAATGGTTCAGGTTTATTAAATGCAAGAAAGTAAAGTGTGCCATCAAGTTCGTGAGAGCTTTACTAACTAACTTTCTCATAACAAGCAAACATTCTATTTGGAAGAAAATAAGGCATATTGAATATGCACGGAAGTAGCAAATGATGCTAATAGGTAGGTATGGTGGACACTTTGGCAATATTTGGTTTTAGGGAGTTGGAAACATGAGTAAAACACTCAGTGTAAGTGAAGGCTAGCAATAGTAAGGGAGCGATAAACTGGAGAGCAATAATGGCCATAATCATGCAGAGTGACAAAACATCATTGATCAAAGCATAAAGTGATACTACAAGTTGAAAACTAAAGGATCATAAAGGCTTATGGTGACTTGAGATAGTCATAACATGGTGTGAGCATGTGCCAAGTCAACCCAAATAAAGCATCAAAGGAGAATGCCACTATACTATGCTTTAATATGCTAAAACAACGCATGATTCATCCAAGGCACATTAAGAAATCTCAATTGTTTATAACAAGTCATGCTACAGCAAATAATACTAAGCATAAAGCCAAAATAATATCAAGCATGGCATGACAAAGCATAGGCACAGTCAAAAACAAACTCTCTTTACCACTTAAGCATGAGCTTTTCCTACTCTTTCCCAATTCAAACCAAACCATTTGAAAACCAATTCATAAAAGAGGAGGTCCAAAAAATTTATTCAGAAAACTAAGAAAAACACGCAAACTAAAAAACAAAACGAAAAACGAAAAAGAAGACGCTCTAAGAACAACACAACTGTGCATGAAACAAATAAAAATGAAGTAGTTGGAAGAAACCTAGGATTTTTATTGATGAAGAAGGGGATGCCTTGGGCATCCCCAAGCTTTGACGCTTGTACTTCTTGGATATTTCTTGGGGTGACACACGTGGCATTCCCAAGCTTCAGCTTTAGTCCATCCTTCATCTCATTACTCATTCCTTCCATACACCTGAAATTTTTCCTTCACACAAAACTTCACACAATCTCATTAGCAACATTAGTGCACTTAAGATAAATAAGTCTTAAGGTTCAGTTCTAACACCACATAAACTTCCATTAGAACACTAGCACTGTAGCACTTCCGTAAAAAAGCTCAATTTCCCAAAAGAACTCAAGAAGGAACTAACAAGAAGCAAATGCAGAAAATGGCAGAAATCTGTAAAAACAGACCAGCAGGTAAAGACGAATTTTTTCGAAGACCTTTTGTTGCTCAAATCAAAAAGTGTTGAACTAACTAAAGTTACATAACAACCTGGGGCAGAAGCAAAAACAATTACAGCTCAATCCGACATATAGAGCTCTCTCAAGAAATTTTACGATGAAGCACAGAAATCTGTTTCGGGACAGCAACTTTCCCAATCATTACTTCTCTCTCATTAGAGGTTACTCTTGGCACAAAAAGCAAATAAAAAGGATAAGGAGTAATAACCTCCAAGACTCATCTAAAACTTTTGGGTTATCTCCCAATAAGTACTTTTCTTTAATGCCTCTAAGTTAGGCATAAGCAAAAACTGAAATGGATAGAATAGAGGTAAACAGAGATAATCATAGTGAAACCATTGTTTTGTTCAATGAAATCCTTTTGTTAACAAGGTTGATCAGGTCTTGTTACCAAATTCCATATGAGACAAAACTTTGTATCCCACTAATGATTATGTTACCTCAACCTTGATAGCAATGGTCCCAATCATAATAGTTTCAAATTTTTCTCTTCGTATGGGACAATATATTTCTCCAACTTGAATGCCCTCAACATGTTCAATTGAATTCAAACCATAAGTCTTTTCAATCTTCTTGAGGAAATAGACAATGTGTTCCTTGTCATTAACATTGAAGGTCACCTTCCCTTGGTTACAATTAATAACAGCTACTGCAGTATTAAGAAAAGGTCTCCCAAGAATAATAGACATATTATCATCTTCATGCATAAAAGTTTGAGAGGATGCTCTCATAAGAAATATGAGTTGAAGTAAAAGAGAGCATCAAGGAGAAAATTCAAAACACATTTAAGTCTAACCCACTTCCTATGCATAGGAATCGTGTAAGCAAATAACAAAGCGATAGGCATAGGAAGATAAAACAAGAGTAACTTCAAAACTTTCAGCACATAGAGAGGTGTTTCAATACCATGAAAACTTCCACAACCATATTTTCCTCTCTCATAATAATTTTCAGTAGCCTCATGAAGAAAATCAACAATATAACTATCACATAAAGCATGCTCTTCATGATCTACAAGCACTAGAGCTTTATTGTAAACATTTTCAAGAGAAACCTCAGGAACATAACATTCATTCTCCTTTAGTAAGCAAGGGGACAATCAAATAATGTAAGGGATAAAGAGTTACTCTCATTAGAAGGTAGGCATGGGTAGCTAATCCATTCTTCCTCCTTTTGTTCATCACTCTCCTCCTCTTTTTCATCTAATGAGATTTCAGGTTCATCAATTTCTTCTTCCATAGGATCCTGCAAGGCATTAGTCTCTTCCATTTGTGGAAAGCATCTATTAAAATATTCAAGAATATAGCCATTTTCATCCTTGTAATTATCAAAGAAAAATTTAAGTATACCATACACCTCATATTTGTAAGGTGAATCATCAATATTTTCAAGCAAACTAGCAAGTTCAAAAGCACCCTTCCAAGCAATAAATTTTTCAATATGTTCCGCATCATAAAAGTCATAAATTACTTTAGCATAGGAAGATATGGTATCATTATCATTATACTCACACTGAAAAGGGAGGTGTTTATACCTCTTTCTGCAACGAGATTCATCACAGCAATAAGTAACATTATAAGTAGAGCACACGTTTCTAACAATGGTATACAATCTATCAATTTGTTCCCATAAGTGTTTCCCTTTTTGTGACAAGCGGTGTTCCTTATAATAATATTTTTGATCTTTCGTGAACCCACCTTGCCAATAATCTTCAGTTTCAAAGAAACCAACCATTGACAACAAGCATGATAAGGCAAGACAATAACAGACCAACGAAAATAACAACTAGAGTAGGAACTACTTTTTTTGTATTTTTGATAAAGAAACAAGCAAACAAGGAGAAAGATAAACTTAGCTTGAACAATAGTGATTCTAAGTGAACTTGATAAATAAAGCTATGCTCCCCGGCAACGGCGCCAGAAAATAGTCTTGATGACCCACAAGTATAGGGGGTGTATCGTAGTATTTTCGAGGGAAGTAAAACCCAATTTATTGATTCGACACAAGAGGAGCCAAAGAATATTTATAAGCCTTAACAACTGAGTTGTCAATTCAGCTGCACCTAGAAACAATATTGCTCACGGCAGTTTATCAGTAGCAACAGTTTTGTAGTAGGACTAGTAAAGTAACAGCAGTAGCAAAGCAAAGGCAGTAGTAACAAAAGCAGTAAATAGTGGGATTCGAGTGCGGTAGGCATAGGGATGGATGGACGGGTGTTGCATGGACAAGACAATTCACATAGCAATCAGAACATAGGGCAATTGCAGATAAATAAGATAAAGCATCCAAGTACTAGACAATCCTAGGCATGTGTTCCATATATAGTCATACATGCTTGCAATGAGAACTTGCACAACATCTCTTGTCCTGCCAGCCCGTTTGCAGCGGGGCCTCTAGGGAACTACTGGCAATTAAGGTGCTCCTTTTAATAGAGCACCGGAGCAAAGCATTAACACTCCGTGAACACATGTGATCCTCACATCAAAGCCATTCCCTTCCGGTTATCCCGATTTCTGTCACTTCGGGGCCATAGGTTCCGGAAAACAACGTGTGTATACAACTTGTAGATAAGACCAGAAACAATACTATCATAATGAATTAATAATAAGTTCAGATCTGAAATCATGGCACTCGGGCCCTAGTGACAAGCATTAAGCACAACAAGTTACAACAAAGTCATAAAGCACTAATAAAAGATACTAGGCACCATGCCCTAACAATCTGATGCCATTACATGAACGATCTCATCCAATCCCTACCATCCCCATAGCCTACAGCGGGGATTACTCACTCATAGATGGGGGAAACATGGATGGTCCATGGAGATGATGGTGATGATCGATGGAGATGGCTCCGGGGGCACTTCCCTGTCCCGGCAGGGTACCGGAACAGAGACTTTATGTCCCTCGAATCTCCCCTTCGGTGGCGGTGGCGCAGCGGAACTTTTTGTGGAAAAACGTCGACCCCCCCTCCGCCGAAGTTTTTAGGTCAGAAGGCTTCTTATAGGCAAAGAGGGAGACCAAGGGGTCCCTGGGGCCACCACACCATGCCCTGGCGCGATTAGGCCCAGCCCGTGCCTGGGGGGGGGGGGGGGGGTTGTGGCCAGCCCCTAGCCCTCCTCCGTCTTGTATTCTGGCTCCTGGAGTCTTCTGGAAAAATAGGCACTTTGGCTTTTGTCCCGTCCAATTCCGAGAATATTCATTTTTTGACTTTCCTGGAACCAAAAACAGCAGAAAACAGGCAGCTGGCACTGTGGCTCTTGTTAATAGGTTAGTCCAAGAAATCATATGAAAAGTACTCCAAAGTGTGGACAAAACACAAGAAAGTGGATAAAACCAAGCATGGAGCATCAAAAATTATAGATACATTTGCAATGTATCAAACCTCATGATCATACAGTCTGATATAATTCCTGTAGTATATGCAACCGGGTTTGACTGTGGGGTGTAACCTGGTGTCAATGGAGATAGACCGATTGTAATCAACAAAGAGGGCACGACTTCCAATGTCACTAACGGCCTCGAGAGAGCGATTCTCCATGTCCACCCAGTACAACACCGGTTGTCCTTTAGCGAAATCCCCGTTCAACACAAGAAGCAGATCACCATCTAACTCCACAAGGTAAAATTTGTAAGTTTCGCGTACCTATTCAAAGTCTGGGGCTGAAATTATTTGGTCCATCGTGACAGTGCTCGTGCGCTGCTCTAACTGGATGTTGATCGACAAGATGTCTCCATTCTCAAGTAATGCATATACTTCCCCTCGAAATGCCGTCATGCAGTCCAGAAGCGTATCAGGAGGTGGCGAATACAATCCTTCGCCAAATGATCCATTGATTTTCCCCATTGGGGTGCTCTCATCGGCCCATGCAATATGATCTGGATAATCAGTGCAAACGAACACCATCGTTGGGGACTTCTTCACTTGACAGATTGCAGAAGATCAGATGGTATGTGTGCTTGAAACTCAGTGTTAGACTTATGAGTGATTGAGTTCAGAAGCTGAATCTGGTAGGACTCCACCCTCTGAGCAAGCACGATGACGCCACGAGAAACACCGACGAAGTAGAATCTTTTGGAAGAAGAGGGCATCAGTTAGAACTAAGATGTTTACAATGGAAAATACCAATAAATGAATGTTATATATATAGAATCTTCCGATGTGAATGTGAACCTACGATGGACGTCCATTAGATTCATCCTGAAGCAACAACTAGTGGCGTGGTTGAGGAAGGTGAAGTCGCCAACGTTTGGAACTGTGTGATCTATCATGATCCAGTTGTTGAGATGGAATTCGGACACCTTTAAAGTGCGGCGACAATCGGTGCAGACTTCCCTACAAGCAACATAGGTGTCGACGTACTCCTCTTTCTCCAGCAAGTAGTCGGCGATCTTGCGAAGTGGGTCGGCCAGGAGATCGGACCAGTTCCTCTTCATCCGGCTACTGGCCATGGCTAACGTGCGGGAATGTTTTGATCGAGGAAGAAAGAAGAACTACCACTGCGAGGAGAAGAAGAAGAGGAGAACAGACGAGGGAGACGAAGGAGAACTGCCACTTCGAGGAGACGAGGGAGAAGAAGCAGAACTCCCACTTCAAGTTTGGATCAAACAGACTGACATGTGGGACCTGCTAAAAAATTCCGTGAAGTGCAACCGTGCATAGTGCGCTGAAAGGTGGCATGATTTATGACTGGCGGGCCCGCCTCCTCCACCTTCGACAGCGCGTGTCCCAGGTTCAAGGGCTGGTGCCGACCACCAACACATTATTGTGCAATTTTCCATGTTTTGTCGCAACCAGCTCCACTCCGCTCCGCTCCTCTGCTCCTGCCGCCGCCACTCCGCTCAGTCGTGCACCGCTCTCGTCGTCCCCTTGGGCTGTCGTCCTCCCGGCCTCCCATCGCTTCTGTGGGGCCCCTCGATTAATTCTCCAAGAATCCCTGTTATGCATATAACCACGATCCCATGATCAGTTAGTCATGGCACATAACAGACAAGTATCAAAGTAAACATCTAATATATAGTGAATACATGTCATACCTTAGTTGCCATTATGGCTATATCGATCAACATCAGCGAAACTTCATTAAGCATAGAGCGTAAGCCATGCCTTAACCTACAGGCAACTGACTGGGAGAACGTCCTATCTCGCTTAGCCGTCAACTTCATCCTATTCTTCATATCTGACCAAGTTAATAGCCAGGGACAATGCCAGTAAGTACTTTGAATGTACTCGCAAACCACCTCAAGAAAATAATAATAACAGGAGGATATGCAATATGGCTGTGGTAGTAGGAGGGCTTCAAGAGAGGGTCTTTTCTCAAATAGTTTCTCTTGTAGATATAGCATCTACATATCTTTGTTAAAAAAAAATTGTAAACCATTTTGGAAACCTTTTGAAAAGTTTTGTAAACACTAGGATTGGAGTACCCATTTGTTCCCGTCTTCAAGTCGTCCCACGATCAAACTCCTTTCTCCCCCTTCCGACCATCCCATGGTCCAAAACCTGTCTCCTTTACGACCATCCCATGGTCAAAACATTTCCAAAGGCATTTATTTTTCAAAATCCTTTTTGAAAACAAAACTAGCACCGCTCTACAGAAGTTTTTCCAACCTGTCCATAACCGCGGACACGGCTATTCGAATAGATTTACGCTCTGCAGAGGTTGTACACTTTACCCACACCATCCGGGTACACTTCCCTGATCTACACTGATCGTGGGTCGAGTAACCGATCAAGACTCTCCGAATGCCCACTCCAATATAAGTGCCTACCCTATGAGTGTTACTCCTCTCAAATCCGGGACGTCGAGTACCGAGGACCAACCGGAGCGCATTTTACACTTCACAGAGTGGGCGCTTTCAATGAGGGGCTCATAGTAACGCCTGGTTGCCAGCAGACAGTTCGTTCCTTCTCCAGGTCGATGTCCCACATGGACCTTTAAGGGAGAAGGCCCAGCCTCCGGGGATCGCGATCCCCTGTAGTAGTTGCGAGGCAGCTTATACTAGAATAGACAAACATCAAATCCAGCCCTGTCCCATTCCAGGGTATGTGGTTGCACAGGGTTAAGTTGTTATAGCTAAACTGCAAAGAACCGGGTGCGTTTTTGTAAACCTTTTTCCTCCAGTTTTCCTCTAGCATTTTGTAAAACAAAACCTTTTCTCTTTCTCAACATCTCTTGGGAGGTCCCACCTCACCAAGGTTTTATCGTAAAACTTTTGGTAAAACTTTTTCGGGGGTCTTCCCATCCTCTAGTTTTGCTTCGGCTAAAACAGGGTCTCCAAAGGGGTATGGTGCAATACACCATCTATCATACTAGGATTAATTAGGTGTCATCAAGAGGGTTGTACTTAATAGTACAAAAGCGTAATGGTTTGGAGAAGCCACGCCACTACCAGATATACATCATCATATAATAAAACAATGCAGTTTCATAAATAGTAGATAAAACATGCATAAGTAAAACAATAGGATAAGGCGTATCAGCGATATGGCAATATGTCCCTGGGCTTCTTCTTAGAATACCATAATACCAATAATAATTAACCACTTCTTCTACTCTCCGATTTCATTGCAACTATCATCGTCCAGACAGCACATGCAAGCAAACCAAACCACAATCAACACCAGGCATACAAACATACCACACATTACTCAAATTAGTAGGTTTTGATATATTGAGTGGGTTGTAATTGGAATTACTTTAATTGCCCTTGTGGTCTTTGTTTTATGATGCATTTGTCCAAATACCACATGTTAAGGGGATTTAGAACTAGGCTTTGGTCTGTATGATATAAATATGCAAAGATTATACCATCAGGTAGATATCGACAAAATAAGGCCAACACAAGTGGTTTCACTATTTTATCTCTTTTCTTTAATTTCTTATGAATTTCCTAGTGATAAAGGCTCTAATTTTAGGAAATAATTCACCAGAAAAGTTCTGGAGCTCCAAGTATTATTTCCTTGGATGGTTCAGTAGGGTTTTATGTACTGATCTAGATAGAGTTGGAATCATGTCAAAATATTTACCATAATGCCCTCAGGAAAATCCCAAGGGCAATTCTGGAGCTGTTTTGTCTTTTTCACCAAATTAAATCTACAGAAGATTTTGAGCCGATTCTAAGGGTACAAGGTAGGTATTTAGAATACCTTTCTGAAGAAATTGGAATCAACCTATTTGGAGTTGCAGAGCTTCTGTGATGATTTATCTAGTTATAACATTATGGACATAAATGTTTAATTCATTAGAAATCCTCAGAAGCTCAATAAATTTTGATCTCCTAGATTTATATATCACTGGATGGAACACATCGCAGAGAGTTGGAGTGAGGTCCATACCAAGTAAGGTTTGGCCTACAGAAATTTCTAAAGGAAGAAACTAATAGTGTTTGTTATTTTTACTATAGACAAACTACTGTCACCTTAGCATAAGGCCTATGCTAATTGATTGGTATAGAAATTACCTTCCAGGAGAACTTTGATTCATCCCAAATGGATATGTGCAACTCCCTGAGGAATTTATTTAGTGCAAAAGCCTAGTTCTGCATGTTCCACAAAACACACATGATCCTAGTAAAAATGTTATTTGGAAAAAATACCCCTTTTCTATTTTCAAAACGATTTAATCCAGACGGCTATTTAACAGATCTGGATATATAGGAAAATAAAAAAAAGGGCGCCACGGGCTAGATCTGGAGGGAAACGGGCCACGCAGGGGGGAAATTGGCCCACCCGGGCTGTGCCTCACGCGGGAGGCGATTTTGAAACTAACGGGCGGGGCCCGTCCGTCAGTGGGCGAGGGGGCGTGAAGGGGTATTGGCGGCCCTGCGCCGTCCGATTAGAAACGGATCGACGGTGAGGAACCGTCGTCCTCCTCTGTCGTGGCGCCGGCGAGAGGAAACCCTAGGGGAGCGACGGGGCAGCGCGGGGACGATCACCGGGGGCTTGTCGGTGGCTGTGAAGAAGCCAGGGGGACGCGGTCGACGACGACGACCTCGGGGATGGGCGGGAAGGCGGCGTTTGCTTCCGGGAAGGAGCTCACGCGATGTTGACCGAGGAAGTAGCTTCGGGAGCTTGCCGGAGTTGCTTCCCGAGATGCTGATGTTGCTGCATGTTGAAAAGAACACCAGGGTCCGATGCATAATCTAGAGGGGATCTCGGGAGGGTGACATGCAGAGCAAAAGGGGCAGGAGAGGGAGAGCTACGCTCAGATCTTGGGCAAAGGCCGAAGTGCCTCTCTTTCTCTCTCTCGGGCAGAATAGGTCAGGGGTGAGGGATGGTGCTCGGGGGCGCTGAGTGGGGAGCAGAGGGGGTGAATAAGGGGCAGAGGGAGGCGCGGGGTGGCCTCTGGCCTATTTAAACCGAAGGGGTGGGGTCCATGGTGAGATAGGACCATGGCGGGCTTGGGGAGGAGGGCTGGTCACTGGTTGGTCGAGCTGGGTGGTGTTGGGAAGTAGTGTGGGCCTTGTACTCGAGCAGAGAGAGAGGAGTGGAGGTGGTTGCTGCTGCTTTGAAGATTTTGCAAGATATGGCCTTGATTGATTTTTTTTCTCTCTCTCACTTGCTCCAATAGCTAAAGTACAAAAGGGTGAAAAGCTACAGTAGACTCAACCAGGGAGGAGTGTTGGTTGCTGTGCAGTAGTTTTTGACAATTTTGGGAAGGTTTTGATTTAATTTTGGATCACGGTTTTGAATCTCTCCATTTTTTGCCATCTTGATGATCATGAAGAAACTCATGATTTTTGATCTTGGAAAGAAGAAGTGACGATGCTGGTAGGTGGATATAGTCCAGGTACATATCCTTGAATTATTAGGGAATTAATTGATGAAGTTTGGTCAACATAAATTCATTTATTCAAAAACTGCAGAAGTGAAGTATTGGAGCTCATTTGATAAATTTACATTGGATCAATTTTGGATTTTGATGTGAGATTGTCATAAATAGGAATTCACACTAGGGTGATTTTTTCCAAGATTTGTTGGGGGTTAAAAGTATTTAAAACAATTGTTATTCCCTTTCCGCCATTTGAGAAAAAGGGCAAAAAGAAATAATAAAGAATCTCAAAAATATTTATTTTTAAGAAGGGAATGTAGGGTATGATATATGGAAGTTAATAGAGCAAAAGGTTGGAGAAGCGTTTTGGCAAAAACCAAACTTTCCTTTGTAGGAGTTTTGTGGTTTTTGTTGATTAAGGGGATTTAATAGGTTTTCGGCACAAATAATTATGGATATTATTTGATAAATCTTGGTGATCAAGGTATATGATGTAGAAAATGTGTAGCAAGCATTTTTCAACCTTGGGAAATGGAAATCCAACTTGAATTAGATGGAAAACAAGGAGTTGTGGATCTAGGGTGATGTTATTTTTATACCACCAAAACCTTGTTAGATCTTGGCGCTCATAGCTCACCTTGATGCAAGGGATAGATGGATAGTTAGACCAAGTCCTATATGTGATCATGGTATAAGTATTTTGTATTGGTTACATTTGAGGTGGTCTGGAAATGATGGCAAACTTTGTTGAAAATAAGGTTGCCATACCAGATGAGTCATGATGCCTTATAAACCATGTGGGTTCAAGAAGCACAAAGATCCACTTGGAACAAGTGAAGTATATGTTGATAGACCTATAAGAGTACAACACAACCATTCAAAGAGTTGGTCCATAGAAGGTTGGATGATGGTGTGAGCTTCTATCAAAGTAGGCATGTTGACTAGTTTTATAGGAGAAGTTATTTTCTTGCCTGCGAAAATATCAAGAACAAGTGGGTTGGAGGATGATCTAACCAAGGGAAAGGGTGGTCCTTGGTAGTCCTTAGCATGGTTAACAAGATGGTTCAAATGCATTTCCAAAAATGCGCACGGTTAGAGAAAGGGAGGCATTCAAAAAGGTGATGTTGGAAATAGTTTTCTAGACTTAGCCAAATTTGGGAGATTTAGTTTTTTACTAGATTATGAGAGGGAAGGCTTTTAATGGATGGAAATATACCAAAGAATCATCAAGTGGATGATATTGAAGAGGGGATTGAGTAGAAGGGATCCATGCTTGATATTGGTCTTCATTGACTTGGAAACTTCTAGAATGGATTACTGCAGAATTGATCTTGTTAAGGGTTTTAGATGATCACCTGGTGGCTATAGATTAGATCCAGGTTGTATTCTTGTTTAGGGTGTGGTGATTTGGAAACATCTTGATCCTAGTGATGAGCTCCTAGAGTATCTCATACTATTTCTAAGCAATCAAGTCGAACAGCAGATCAAGGCAACTCATCTTACAAACAAATCAACTACTACTAGGGTTCCCATCAAGCTAGCTTGGGGTGAGGATGGGCAATTTTGAAAGGTTGGAGTCTGAGTAAGGTAAGAGTCCTTCGTATCTCTACCAAGAGTAGAATTCAAAATCGTTAAAAGGAGGTTCTGGGAAACCTAGAGATAAGAATAGTTGAAGGTTCTGTCTATAAAACATAAGGAGATTATATTATATATCTCTCCATAGTTTTGTCAATAGAAGCTACTAAAATAGTTTTGGTTACATAAGCATCTTGGCTCAGGTTTTGAAATGCCAGAACATTTGAGAATATGTAAATTGAGCCAAAATATTTTTGTTCAATAGCTTTTTGACAACTGATGTTGAGGTAAGGAGTATATCATAAGCTATACAATTAGAAGCATGAGCACAGACAATCAACAAGCAAACACTGCAACACTTAACAAGAAAAAGTTTTTTTCCCCCTGATTTTTGCATTCTAGACAACTAATCAGGGTTGCTAAAATTGGGATGTTACACCTACCATCCCCTCACATCCCCTCCCCTCCCCTCCCCTCCCTGCCTTGTCTCCTTGTTGCTGTCCACCGCCCAGGCGCGTCTAGAAACGAAAACCGAGAGCCGGCCATTGGGTTAGGCGCCCAACAACGCTGGTGATCCGGATCCTGCTCGGAGATGGATCCTGCGAGGCTTGAGAACACGGAGATGGGTTCTGCGCGGCTGGAGAGCACGGAATCTCCTTCAAGTTTGGAGAGCACAGAGGACAACAAAACAAGGGAAGAGGAAGCGGGGTGCAGAGCTTTGGAGGTATGGAGCCCGGAGAAGGTGCCGTGCATCCACATTGAAGGGTAAGAACTGTGATTGTGATGGCAAGGATATGTGTTGGTAACCGCAGGACATCGGTAGAACTTGTCCTTGAGCATGATGCTTTGTCAAGCGAGCATGAAGGCACTAAAATGTGTGGAGGTGCAGATGATGATGAGAAAGCATATCCAGACGTGGCTGCTGACCCTGATAGGATGGAGAGTAGGGAATATTTGGTTGATTCGAACTTTGAGCCTGACTATGGGACTGATGAGGAAGAGGAGTGTGAAGATGTGGAAATGGGATGTAGATACGACGACGAAAACGAGGACAGGCCAGTGATACACTTTGACAGGGACAATCCTACAATTGATGAGGGGACTGTCTTTGAGAATGTGGAGGACTGCATATATGTAGTTGCAACCTATGCAATCAGAGTTGGGTTCTAATTTATCATTAAAAAGAGCGACCAAAAGAGATTTAGCGTGCACTATAGGGAAAGTAATGTGTGTAAATGGAGATTACATGCATCTCTAATGTGGGGTGGACACCCATTTCAGGTTGTAATAGCTAAATTTAGTTTCAGTCTTTCTCATATTTATTCTGCTGATAATTAGCTCTGAATTATTTGGATTCTTATCGAATGCAGATCAAAGTAAACACGAAGAAACACAACTACCCTAATGCTTCTTTAAGTGATAAAATTAGACCGACGACTACCAAGTCGATAGCTGCTACTGTACTTGACTGGGTGGGGAAGTATCATAACATTGGACCTGCTGAACTCAGAGCAAAGATTAGAAAAAAGTTTAATGTTCTGATTCCTTACCACAAAGTCTTTGATGGAAAGGAGATGGCTCTAGACTTCATTCAAGGAAAGTGGAATGACAGTTTTTATATGTTGTATAGTTTCAAATCTCAGGTAGAGAAAACATCACCTGGTAGTGTTGTTGACATCGATTACGAGGTTGTGAAAGGAAGAGAAACGGTCTCGAGGGGGGTCAGGTATAAGCAGGCAGATAAGATATGCTTCAGGAGATGTTTTGTCTGCCTGAAGGCATGCTGGAAGGGGTTCCTAGACGGCTACATGCCATACTTGGCAATAGGCACAACTTCTTTAACAGGGAAGTTCATGGGACATGTTGCTTCTACTTGTGCTTTGGACGCGCATAATTGGCTTCTACCTGTAGCTTATGCTGTTCTTGAGGGTGAATCAAATGAAAGCTGGACATGGTTCATGCAGAGACTACAGGAAGTTATTGGTCACCCTAAAGGCTTGGTGATACACACCGGTGCATGCGAGGGTCTTGAGAATGCTGTTGATGCTGTGTTTCTAGGGGTTGAGCATAGGGAATGCATGCGGCACCTCGCTACTAACTTCACGAAGAAGTTCAAAGGAAAGATCTTTGAAGAGGACTTGTGGCGATCAACATACACATACACCCCAAGAACGAATGGTACTTACTTGCAGAACATGTATGGAGTGCCAAAGGTGAAAAAATACCTTGAAGAACATCACACCAAGCTATGGGCCAGAAGCAAGTTTGGTGAGTTAAGCAAGGTGGATTTTGTTTGCAATAATTTGGCAGAGAGTTTCAATCATAATATTTTGGGCATGAAGACACTTGGAATTGTTATTTTGTTGGATGCAATAAGATAGTGCATAATGGTGAAGATAGATTTAAGGCAAAGAATTTGGGCAAGAAAATTTTTAGGCCATAAAATAGTTCCAAAGGTGGTTATGTTACTAAATGCAAGAACCAGGGCAATGAGAATGATAAAGATGAGGATGGTCAGAAGTTCCAGAACATTGGCTGAGGTTTATGCAGAATACAAGCGTGGAAGTGAACGGAGGTACACTATAGACATTGGAAACAAGACTTGTCCATGCAGGCAGTGGCAGATTTCTGGTCTTCCATGTCACCATGCAATTTACTTCATCTTAAAGCTTAGAGGTAGCGGAGCTGAAATAGAGAACTATGTCGACAACTATTTCTCCGTGGACAAGTTTTTTGCAACTTATGCAGAAAACGTACCACCTATGGCCGATGAAAATGATTGGGAGATTGTCGATCTAGGGTTCAAACTTCAACCACCAGTTCTTAGGAGGTCACCTGGGAGGCCTAGAAACCTAAGGATCAAAGCCTCCACCGATAAAGGTTCAAGGCTGGGAGCTAGGAAAAGGAAATGCAAACATTGTGGCGGATTCAGCCATATCAAGAGGTTGTGCAAAACCCAGTTACACATGATATTGTCACTGTTCACACCCCGGTGGCAGAAAATGAGGCTTCTCAGCCAGAACTGGAGGAAGAGCAGCGTGAAGACGAAGAACTTGAAGAAGTGCAGCAGGTGGAGGAAATCGGTGATGAGCACTCGGAGGAAAACGTACGTAAGCAGCCAATGTATGAAGAAGTGCAGGTGCCAGCGAGAAAAGGGTGTGAAAAGAAACAAAAGGGTAAGCGGAATGGGGAGGAAAGGGCAAATAATGGAGGTGTATTAGAATATGAAGAAGTTGCAGGGGTGATTGAGGATGTTCTTGAGGATCTTTTGGCTAACTGTAGGAGAAATAATAAATCCCTGCCAATTTCATCTTTGTATGATTCCCCAGATGAAAGGTAAGCTTAAATTTTTTTATTTGCCATTTTGTCATTTTTTTATCCTCATCAACTCATGCTTAATGCAGCATGGGCTAGCAGACTAATAAGAGGAGCAGAAAGATGTGGGCATAGTAACGTCGTATGTTGAATTATATCATTGAAACTAAACTAGCCGTGTTGTCTTTATTTATATCTGGTGCGTGCAACTTGTCTGTGATGGGGTCATGTGGACCAGATTACAATTTTTTAAATATTATTACATTAATTTTTTACCTGCGTATGTACGCAGCTACTAGTTCCCATCTCCCTTGGATTTCCATGTCCTCTGGCGCACTCGAGAATTATGGTTGTGCCATCAAGTAGCAGAGTCAGCATATTGTCCCATCAGATGTGAATGCAATGACTTTGTTTGTTCAGAATCTGACGACTTTTGATTAGTTTGAAAGACAGAGAAACCTAAAACATGTATCTAGACATGTTTTGGGTAGAGACACATTTATTAAATATCTAAAAAAACTAAGTCAGTTATATCTAGACAGGAGTAGTACACTATTACAACACGCTCGATCCCTTCTCCTCTATCGCACTCCAAATTATGGTTGTACCATGAAGTGTTGGGAGCAGAGTTAGCGTATTGTCCCATCCGATATGCCAGGAACGCGCGGACTTTATTTTCAGGATCGAATGAGTTTCAACTAGTTTCAAAGATAAAGACAACTAAAACATGGCCAACATACATAGATTATGACGATAATCTACTATGACTCAAGTGACCCAGATCCAAAGAGGGCATTAAGATATCATACATAGATTTAATTTATACTTAAGTTGCCCTAATAGACTATGATTCTCCCGTAGTCTCCATCATCGATGACGTTGTCCGCGTCACCGCCAACATCCTCCACGTCGGAATCGATGTCGCCATTCCCAGCAGCGTTCCTCTTCCTCATGGATTCTTCACGGCGCACCGCATCAATAACGGTGGAGGTCGTACGCCCAGGCACTGCCCAGAAGCGCTGCCTCCCTTCAGGGTTGTGCAGATCCGGGTGGATCTCCCGCCGGTTGGTTCTGCACAGCTCAATCAACGCAGCCTACTCCTTCTTGAACAACTTTCGCTAGTACATGATCATGCGCGAGTACCGTTCCATTGCCCTCTTCCGCTCTGACAGTTGGCGGTGGCGCTCCTCAATTTTCCTCGCTAATGCGTTGTCGCGCAAGAGCGACGCGATAGGAAACCCGACGTAGCTGAGCTCGAAGCCGGTCGGAAGCCTCGCGAACGGCGACGCAAGTATGTCATAGTGGGTGAACATCTGAGCCTCGTGCAAGCTGAGTTTGGGCATCTCCCTCTCCATGGAGATGAAGGAACACGATCTAAGCTTCGGCCCCGAGGTTAAGGGGATAAGGGGAAAAGGGCAAGGACGTAGGCCCAGCGTCGTTGCCACTGCCAATCAGTTCGCACAATAGACTTCTCGCGGATCGCCCTCGAGAGGGACATCCTTATCGTCCACGCACCCCGATCCAACGACGCTGGGTCTTCTAGAAGCCCAGAGCGATTGCTGGTTAGCTATGCGTCCCGATTGTTTGTGGCCAACGGCTATCGTTGAAAATAATGCAAGAATACACATTTCAATGACAATGCTGCATCCATAAGTAGTCTGTGAAAAGAACACACATGCAATGAATCAAGATATGGTTAATGGGAAGAACACACATGCAATGACACTGGTGGATCCATATGTGGGTTGTAAAAATAACACACATGCAATGATTTTAGTTGTTGTTAGTAAAAAGAACACACAGACAATGACACTGGTGGATCCATGTGTGGTTTGTGGAAAGAACATACATGCAATGACACTGGTGGATCCATATGTGGTAGGTGAAAAGAATAGTCATGAAATGACTCTAGTTGTTGTTAGTAAAAATAGCACACATGCAATGACACTGGTCGATCCACGTGTGGTCTCTAAAGAGAACACGCATTTTAATGACACTGGTGGATCCATATATGGCCTGTGAAAAGAACACACATGCAATGACATTTGTTGATCAATATGTGGTTTGTGAAAAGAACACACATGCAATGACATTGGTGGATCTACGTGTGGTTTGTGACATGAACACACATGCAACGACTCTGGTGGATCCATGTGTGGTTTGTGGAAAGAACACATATGCAATGACTCTGGTTGATCCATGTGGTTTGTGGAAAGAACACACATGCAGTGACATTGGTGGATCCATGTGTGGGTTGTTACATGAACACACATGCAATGACTCTGGTGGATCCATGTGTGGTTTGTGGAAAGATACCACGTGCAATGACTCTAGTTGTTGTTAGTAAAAAGAACACACATGCAATGACACTGGTGGATCCATGTGTGGTCTCTAAAGAGAGAACACACATTTCAATGACACTGGTGGAACCACATGCCATGACACTGGTGGATCCATGTGTGGTCCGTGAAGAGAACACGAATGCAATGAACTCTAGTGGATCCATATATGGTCTGTGAAAGGAACAGTCATAAAATGACTCCATGTGTGGTCTCTGAAGAGAACACACATTTCAATGACTATAGTGGATCCATATGTGGTCTGTGAAAAGAATAGTCATGAAATGACTCCAGTTTTTGTTTGGGAAAATAATACACGTTTCAATGACACTCGTGGATCCATACGTGGTTTGTGAAAAGAACACACATGCAATGACTCTAGCTGTGGTTCATGAGAAGAACACACATGCAATGACACTGGTGGATCCATATGTGGTCTCTGAAGAGAAGACACATTTCAACGACACTTGTGGATCCATATATGGTCTGTGAAAAGAACTCACATGCAATGACTCTGGTGGATCCATATGTGGGTTAGTAAAAAGAACACACATGCAATGAAACTGGTGGATCCATGTGTGGTCTCTAAAGAGAACACACATTTCAATGACACTGGTGGATCCATATCTGGTTTGTGGAAAAAACACACATGCAATGACATTTGTTGATCCATACGTGGTTTGTGAAAAGAACACACATGCAGTGACATTGGTGGATCAATATGTGGTTTGTGACAGGAACACACATGCAATGACTCTGGTGGATCCATGTGTGGTTTGTGGAAAGAACACATATGCAATGACTCTAGTTGATCCATGTGGTATGTGAAGAGAACACACATGCAGTGACACTTGTGGATCCATAGGTGGTCTCTGAAGAGAGAACACACATTTCAATTACACAGGTGGAACCACATGTAATGACACTAGTGTATCCTTGTGTGGTCTTTGAAGAGAACACACATGCAATGAACTCTGGTGGATCCATATATGGTATGTGAACAGAACAGTCATGAAATGACTCCATGTGTGGTCTCTGAAGAGAACACACATTTCAATGACTCTGGTGGATCCATATGTGGTCAGTGAAAATAATAGTCATGAAATGACTCCAGTTGTTGTTTGTGAAAATAATACACATTTCAATGACCCTGGTGGATCCATATGTGGTTTGTGACAAGAACACACATGCAATGACTCTAGATGTGGTTAATGAGAAGAACACACATGCAATGACACTGGTGGATCCATAGGTGGTCTGTGAAAAGAACACACATGCAATTAACTTAGCTGGAACCACATGCAATTACACTGGTGGATCCATTTGTGGTCTCTAAAGAGAACACACATTTCAATGACACTGGTGGATCCATATCTGGTTTGTGGAAAAAACACACATGCAATGACATTTGTTGATCCATATGTGGTTTGTGAAAAGAACACACATGCAGTGACATTGGTGGATCAATGTGTGGTTTGTGACAGGAACACACATGCAATGACTCTGGTGGATCCATGTGTGGTTTGTGGAAAGAACACATATGCAATGACTCTAGTTGATCCATGTGGTATGTGAAGAGAACACACATGCAGTGACACTTGTGGATCCATAGGTGGTCTCTGAAGAGAGAACACACATTTCAATTACACTGGTGGAACCACATGGAATGACACTGGTGGATCCATGTGTTGTCTTTGAAGAGAACACACATGCAATGAACTCTGGTGGACCACATGCAATGACACTGGTGGATCCATGTGTGGTCTATGAAGAGAACACACATGGAATGAACTCTAGTGGATCCATATATGCTCTATGAAAAGAATAGTCATGAAATGGATCCAGGTGTGGTTAATGAAACATAACACATTTCAATGACAATGGTGGATCCATATGTGGTCTGTGAAAAGAACACACATGCAATGACTCTATATATGGTTAATGAGAAGATGTAGTGACCTCGGATCGATAAAGATCCTAAGTCCCTGTGATTAATATGCTAGTCCCTGGATCATTAGCTAGCACTCACAGTGGATGAAATATCATGTAAAACACAAGTCTTTATTACATGAATCGAATAATCCAGAGTTTACATTATTACAACAGAAGCAAAAAATATACAACTTGGAGTCCCATCAATGCCACAGGCAGGTTGAGTGAAGACTCGTGATCCTAACGCACCTTTCAACGATCTCCAAATTCTGCACATAAAACGTGCAGCCAAACAAGTTGGTCAATACTTTGAATGTATTGGCAAATTACACCAAGGAAAGAACAGGACTAACTCTACATGCAAGGCTAGAGTAGGCTTTGGGATTCATTTGCGTAAAGCCAATTTTATCAATGTAATAAGAAAAGAGGAAGAAAGTTTTCCCTACTTTGTAAACTTTGATAAATAGTATAGGGTCAAATGGAATAGGAGGATATTACTCACCAAGTGCCCAATCAACCTAACACTTGGATATTACACACCAGGTGGCACTTGGATATTACACACCAAGTTACTTGGATATGACACACCAAGTTCCCAAATTCCCACCTATTAGCGATATTACGCACGCCATAGGGTTTGAAAAACTTTTGTTTGAAAAGAGAGGAAGATCTTTCAGAGGCTCCATCCTTCAGATGCTCAAAAATGTTCTTTTCCGTGAACTCGGCTGATCGATCAGATTGCAATACTCTCGAGAGGTTGTGCACTTTCTCCACAATCCACGATCAAGTCCTTTTACAGACAAGACCATGGCGAAGCCTTCCCTTAGTAGCCCCTCTACCAGCTGGATCCAACCGTGCCAAGAACCTCCAAATGTTGGTACCCCGGTGAGGTTTCCCACTAAGTACTAAGCCAAGACAGAGCCCATATGTATTGTGGTTGCACGGGAAGCTTCTGAATTCTGAAACATGGCAGACTTCTTTGATTCCTGGGCGGCCGTCCTCCACCAAAATCTCACTCGTTGTCCCGACAACCATTCCGCCTAGAAGAAAACTTAGTTTTATTTTGAAGGGGTTTTGGAGAAGAAAAGTTCGCTCGAGAGAGCTATCATACTTAGAAAATTCTTGAGTCTTTCGAACTCTCCCAACGGTATTTGATATATATAAGTATATAGCATAGCAAGCATAACTTAGAAAAACAGGATAAGCTATTGGGATAGAAAATCCTAAGCATAGAGCTACTCATGTTATACTACAAAACCGTACTTGCAAAATAATACTAAGAAATTCTACCAAAAACCTACGCATGCATACTACAGAATTTTGAAGTGTAAAACATGCATAGTCAAAACTGGGACATTAATATGAACAAGTGGTGTAACTTGCCTTATGTTTGTGTTATGGGTGATGATTGAATTCTTCTGAAGCAATCGCACTCTCCGAACAATCTAACGCGAGGACAAAACAATTCCAATCAACACAATTACAAACATAACAACCACAACAATGATGAACACAAGCATGCATGATGATTTAATATTAGTTCTTTGAATGGTATTAGATCATATGATGCATGTAGGAGATCATTTAATGCAATAGGGTATTTGTTATTAAATCTTGATGACCAAAAAAAGGCTTTAGTAGTTCTGTTGCAACTTCTGTCCTAATTGCCTAATTAAATTTGGTTATTAGTTTTACTGGATAGAGGACATTAATACGGACCGGGAGGAATTGGATTCATCTTAATCGAAGTTACAGATCTTTTTCTAGGATTTATTTAGTGTTTAATGGAGTTTAATAAATCTGAACAGATCGTACACACAACAAACAAAACTAAGTACAGATCTGAAAACTACGCAAGATTATGAACTCAGGGACATATTACTCATATTTTTGGGATATGTAGATTATTTACTATGAATTTAATGATTTAAAAGGCCAATAATACTAATTAATTATTCTCCAGTAATCTATACAGTAAACTTGTAATTTTATTGCAGAATCATGTTCTATATAATTTTGTGAATCCAGGGGTATATCATTTGCGATGTTTGGACATAGTATGAATTTTCTATGGATTTTACAAGTTAGATCTATAATTTGCAATTTTAAATTCGAATGGAATATTCCAGAGAATATTCCGCTGACTGGACAGGTTGACCGTGCAGGCTGGCTGGGACTAGATGCTGACCTGACGACGACGTGGCGGTGACGAGGCAACTGATCGGGACGATTGAATCTCGACCGTCGGGATGAGATCCGGTGGCTAGAAGAGAAGTTGGCTCAAAATAGACCCGATTTTGCCTAACAAAGGACTAGGAGTAGATCTGTGTTAGAGAGATAAATCTGTAGGTCAAATCGAAAAACTTTGAACATGAAAGTTGTGGAGGATGATTAGATCTACCTTTTCACCAAAGGAATTTGGATTTGAAGAAATGAGCGCGAGTAGATCTTGGAATTACGCCATCAGATCTGAAATATTGCGTTGCGAAATTCTCCGGCTGTGGTGGATGAAAAGAGGTGAGGTTTGTCGGACTTGAAAGATTTCGACGAGATCTACAACTTTCATGTTGTAGACGAAGGCAGCCGACGAAGTTTAGATGGGTTTAGAAGTGAAATACGATTCGGTAGGGTGTAGATTCGGGATTTCGGGAAGGAGAAGTATTATAGCTGTGGCTCCGATGGATTATTTAGGCTTTTATGATGATGGGAAGATAGATCTTGGAGTAGGGAACAAGTAGAAACAAATGGAAGTCAATTCGGAGTTGTAGATAAAAAGTTATAAGTGTTCGAATAGAGATAGGTTTATAAATCACATTTTCGCACGCTTTTTAAAGCGGAGGTGGGATCGATCCCGTGCGCCTGGCTGGTTCGGTCGGCTGAAGTGGGCCGTCCGGGTGGCCCATTTCATTTTTTTTCTTTTTTTTCTTTTTTTTCTTTTTCTATTTTGGTATTTTCTTTATATCTTTTGCATACGAACTCCAAATGACATGATTCTTGTTTCTATTTTTTTCTAAAATTCCGTAGATCATTATAAGATCATATTTGTAACATTTTTACTAGTTTGGAGATGATTTATTTATAAATTTCTATATATTCCTTATAGGAACATTTGAGCAAATCAACTATCGGATCTAGATATTAGGATTTGGATTCAATTTTTGGGAACTTTGCATGGATGCAAAGAAATGCTTATGAATGCTTCATGATTTTCATTTTTGCAAACATTCACACAAATCCTAAAACTAAAACTCAATTCACGCCTTTTTGCCTCTATGGCTACTTAGGTATTATCAAAAGGATATAGGGTTTTATGCATTTGGCCTTATATGGATACTATGCAATATTTTTAAATAGCTTATTAGGGTTTTATTTTAACCACTCAACCAAAACACACAATGCCACAAATGCCCAAAACAACAAGTTCAATCATGTAACATGAAGGAACACATTCTTAACATCCAATGAAAATGAAGATGTCATGTTATCTTCTCTCTTTTCAAGCAAGTGGTGAAAAGAATCTAGAATGGTTTCATAAATCGAAGTAGAGACTTTAAGGGTCAAATAGGGAAATTAGAATATCACTCCACCATAATTGGGAAAGTCATTTTATTCCCTCTCTTTAATCATCTAAGCATGGTTGGATATTTAATGAATCAAATAGTTGAAAAGAAAATAAAAACAAGTTGGATAGTCATGTTAATCCAATCTCATACAAGTTTCTGAATTCAAGGAAGGAAAATCATAACAGAAAGTTTCTTTTCTTTGAGAAATTTCAACAAAGTCAAACAATTCAACCAAGTTATTTTATTAACTTTACATTCCAAAATTAGGAGAATTTTGGGATGTGACAGAAGAACACAGATGCAATGACACTGGTGGATCCATACGTGGGTTGTGAAAATTACACACATGCAATGACTTTAGTTGTTGTTAGTAAAAATAACACACATGCAATGACACTGGTGGATCCATGTGTGGTTTGTGGAAAGAACATACATGCAATGACACTGGTGGATCCATATGTGGTATGTGAAAAGAACACACGTGCAATGACTCTAGATATGGTTAATGAGAAGAACACACATGCAATGACACTGGTGGATCCATATGTTGGTTGTGAAAATAACACACATGCAATGACTTTACTTGTTGTTATTAAAAAGAACAAACATGCAAATACACTAGTGGATCCATGTGTGGTTTGTGGAAAGAACACACATTTCAATGACTCGGCTGGATCCATATGTGGTATGTGAAAAGAACACACATGCAATGACTCTAGATGTGGTTAATGAGAAGAACACACACATGCAATGACATTGGTGGATCCATATGTGGTCTCTAAAGAGAACACACATTTCAATGACACTGGTGGATCCATATATGGTCTAGGAAAAGAACACACATGCAATGACTCTAGTGGCTCCATATGTGGGTTAGTAAAAAGAACACACATGCAATGACACTGGTGTATCCATGTGTGGTATGTGAAGAGAACATACATGCAATGAACTCTGGTGGATCCATATGTGGTCTTTGGAAAGAACAGTCATGAAATGACTCCATGTGTGGTCTCTGAAGAGAACACACATTTCAATGACTCTGGTGGATCCATATGTGGTCTGTGAAAAGAACACACATGCAATGACTCAAGTTGTTGTTTTTGAAAATAATACACATTTCAATGACATTGGTGGATCCATATATGGTTTGTGAAAATAACACACATGCAACGTCCCTAGCTGTGGTTAATAAGAAGAGCACGCATGCAATGAGACTGTTGGATCCATAGGTGTTCTATGAAAAGAACACGCATGCAATGAACTCTGGTGGAACCACATGCAATGACACTGCTGGATCCATGTGTGATCTGTGAAGAGAACACACATGCAATGAACTCTGGTGGATCCATATATGGTATATGAAAGGAATAGTCATGAAATGACTCCAAGTGTGCTTAATGAAAGAATACACATTGCAATGACAATGGTGGATCCATATGTGGTATGTGAAAAGAACACACATGTAATGACTCTAGATATGGTTAATGAGAAGAACACACATGCAATGACACTGGTGGATCCATATGTGGGTTGTGAAAATAACACACATACAATGACTTTAGTTGTTGTTAGTAAAAAGAACACACATGCAATGACACTGGTGGATCCAGTTGTTGTTTGTGAAAATAATACACATTTCAATGACACTGGTCGATCCATATGTAGTTTGTGAAAAGAACACACATGCAATGACTCTAGCTGTGGTTAATGAGAAGAACACATATGCAATGGCACTTTTGGATCCATATGTGGTCTCTGAAGAGAACACACATTTCAATGACACCGGTGGATCCATATATGGTCTGTGAAAAGAACACACATGAACTAACTCCAGTTGTTGTTTGTGAAAATAATACACATTTCAATGACATTGGTAGATCCAAATGTTGTTTGTGACAAGAACACACATGTAATGACTCTAGCTGTGGTTAATGAGAAGAACACACATGCAATGACACTGGTGGATCCATAGGTGGTCTGTGAAGAGAACACACATGCAATGAACTCTGGTGGATCCATATATGGTCTGTGAAAAGAATGGTCATGAAATGGCTCCAGGTGTGGTTAATGAAAAAAATACACATTTCAATGACAATGGTGGATCCATATGTGGTCTGTGAAAAGAACACACATGCAATGACTCTAGATATGGTTAATGAGAAGAACATACATGTAATGACACTGGTGGATCCATACAATGACTTTAGTTGTTGTTAGTAAAAAGAACACACATGCAATGACACTAGTGGATCCGTGTGTGGTTTGTGGAAAGAAAAGTTCTTGCAATGACACTAGTGGATCCATATGTGGTATGTGAAAAGAACACACATGCAATGCCTCTAGCTGTTGTTAGTAAAAATAACACACATGCAATGATACTGGTGGATCCATGTGTTGTCTCTGAAGAGAACACACATTTCAATGACTCTGGTGGATCCATATGTGGTCTGTGAAAAGAATAGTCATGAAATGACTCTAGTTGTTGTTTGTGAAAATAATACACATTTCAATGACACTCGTGGATCGATATGTGGTTTGTGAAAAGAACACACATGCAATGACTCTAGTTGTGGTTAATGAGAAGAACACACATGCAATGACACTTGTGGATCCATATGTGGTCTCTGAAGAGAACACACATTTCAATGACACTTTGGATCCATATATGGTCTGTGAAAAGAACACACATGCAATGAATCTGGTGGATCCATATCTGGGTTAGTAAAAATACCACACATGCAATGACACTGGTGGATCCATGTGTGGTCTCTGAATAGAAGACACATTTCAATGACACTGGTGGATCGATATGTGGTTTGATCCATATGTGGTTTGTGAAAAGAACACACATGAAGTGACATTGGTGGATCCATGTGTGATTTGTGACATGAACACACATGCAATGACTCTGGTGGATCCATGTGTGGTTTGTCGAAAGAACTCATATGCAATGACTCTGGTTGATCCATGTGGTTTGTGGAAAGAACACACATGCAGTGACACTGGTGGATCCATAGGTGGATTGTGAAAAGATATTTGCCCTCTCTCTCGGTCACAAATCTCACAAAATCCCAAATGTGTGGAGATACCAAACTTGTGCTCACTATGGGTGCTACGCCCTGATTGGCTGATACAGATGTCACGCGGATCGTCTCCACCAACCGTTGATCCTATGTGATCCAACGGGCAGGATAACCCCTCCCTTCTCCACTTTTTTTATGCATGGTCAATCCGTGCCACCTCTCTATCCGTGCCACCGATACTTTACCTCCATAAACAAGTGAAAATCCATCTATCTAAATAAAAGAAGTAAAATAAATGATCATATTTTGAAGAAGCTATCGTCTTCGTCATCCGGTTCGTCCTCGTCTTCGTCAACGCCATGGTCCCTGCCATCACCGCCGTCGTGTCCTCCTCTGACGACTTGACACTGCCCCCTTCCTTGAATAAGCGCTTTATCTCCTCGTCAGAGTCCTCCTCCTCCTCCTTTTCGTAGTCCCACGGGTCCACGTCACTTTCCTCCGCTTCTGCCTCCAACTGATCGATGAACGCCTCCTTGTTGGCCGAGTTGAACTCGTCCAAATAGCTATCTCCTCTCTTCTTCCTGGTCTTCTTCTCGTTCCTCTTCTTGTCCATACTCGTCAGTGCAACGCGCGCCCCTGATACGTCCAAGATGTATCTATTTTCCCGAACACTTTTGCTATTGTTTCTCCTCTAAACTTGTGTGATTTGGATGCAACTAACGCAGACTGACGTTGTTTTTAGCAGAATTGCCCTGGTGTCTACTTTTTGTGCAGAAAATCAACTATTAGGAAAAATCCTGGAAAATATGCCGAAAATCCTATTTCACCAGAAAACTCCCGGAGCCAGAATACGAGACAGAGGGGGGCTAGGCCCAGGCAACACCACCTGGCCACGCGGGCAAGCCCAGGCCGCGCCAGGGGTTGGTCTGGCCGCCCCAGACTGCCCCCTCGGCCCTCTCTTCGCCTATAAGTTGCCTTTTGACCTAAAAACTCAGGGTGGGTCGACGTTTTTCGAGAAGGAGTTCTGCTCCGCCGCCACCACGAGATTCCACGAAACATCACCAGAAACTCCGTTCTGGCACCCTGCCTGGACGGGGAATTGGAGGACATCATCGCCATCATCATCACTATCGCTTCTCCATCGACCATCCATGTTTCCCCCATCTATTAGTGAGTAATCCTCCGCTGTAGGATATGGGGATGGTAGGGATTGGATGAGATCGTTCATGTAATGGCATCAGATTGTTAGGGCATGGTGCCTAGTATCTTTTATTAGTGCTTTATGACTTTGTTGCGACTTGTTATGCTTAATGCTTGTCACTAGGGCCTGAGTGCCATGATTTCAGATCTGAACATGTTATTGATTCATTATGATAGTATTGTTTATGGTCTTATCTGCAAGTTGTATACAGATGTTGTTGTCCGGAACCAATGGCCCCGAAGTGACAGAAATCGGGATAACCGGAGGGAATGGCTTTGATGTGAGGATCACATGTGTTCACGGAGTGTTAATGCTTTGCTCCGGTGCTCTATTAAAAGGAGCACCTTAATTGACAGTAGTTCCCTTGAGGACCCGCTGCAAACAGGCTGGCAGGACAAAAAATGTTGTGCAAGTTCTCATTGCGACCACGTATGACTATATATGGAACACATGCCTAAGATTATCTAGTACTTGGATGCTTTATCTTATTTATCTACAATTGCCCTATGTTCTGATTGCCATGTGAATTGTCTTGTCCATGCAACGCCCGTCCATCATCCCTATGCCTACCACACTTGAATCCCACTATTTACTGCTATTGTTACTGCTATCTTTACTTTACTACTTCTATTACTTTACTATTCCTACTACAAAACTGTTGCTACTGATAAACTGCTGTGAGCAAGATTGTTTCCAGGTGCAGCTGAATTGACAACTCAGTTGTTAAGTCTTATAAATATTCTTTGGCTCCCCTTGTGTCGAATCAATAAATTGGATTTCACTTCCCTCGAAAATACTGGGATACACCCCCTATACTTGTGGGTCATCAGCCCCCGTCCTGGCTGCTTCTTTGTGCTTTTCCGACGCTGCAGGTACCCCACGCTCCTCCTGCGCAGTCGGTATGAGCTGCGACATCGCGGTGTCCTCGAGTGTTGATGTCGATGGATCCTAGCGCGGTCGGACACGACGTGCTGCCTCAGCAGGCGACTCGCGAGCGCGAACGATGCAGCGAAGATCTGGGGACGCAGGACGGTCAGTGGACGGCTTGGACCTGCCATTGCACGGCGAGGGGGCATCGTGCTCGAGGTAGTTGCGCTGAATGGTCGATGGCGGGTACACAGATTGGGGTGCCGATCTGATCAAGGATGAGCAGCGGTTTCGTGCGTCGTGTGCACGCATGCATTTGTCGATTATCAAAAAAAAGTAATATCTCGCGTACTGAACAGAATTTGATCACAAGAAAAGTGGCACAGCATATTCTAGACTCGTAAATATCTCGTGCGTGCCTGTTGACATGGAGTACGACGGAGTTCGACGTGCCGACGTGATCGTGTAGGAGTTGCGCGCGTCATTGCCCCATCAACACGTGACACACGCACGCGGGACGTGCGTGCCAATGCCCATGATGACCACCCAGCTCACACTGCCCTTATTATATACTGGATTTTCGGTGGTGCCGAAGACCATTGAACTGTCCATCGCAATAAAGACAAGTCCCATCGATTCCCTACCCCATCCCCTGGCTTCTTTGAGAAGGTAGACCGACACGGTGGTCTTGTATAATAGTACTAGTACTACTGGACCACGGTCTGTACTCTTTGACTCTTCTCCCACACTAATCACTATCTTCTTCCTCCTGCCGCCGCCACCCTCACCCTGCAAGCCATGGCTCACCTGAGGAGGGGGAGAGGCCGGTCGACGATCCTCGTGGAGAAAAGGGAGAGAAATCGCCGCGAGGCACTTCTTGCTCTACCAGCCGCTCAACCCCCTTGTCATCGAGGCCCAATCTCCCCCGACAATGGTACCGAGTGTTCTAGCAGACGAGGACTCCTCCCGGTACGGTCTTCTTGTTCTACCTCTTCTCCATCTCCCTCTCCATCATGATCTTATTCAGCTTCTTCTTGTTTTTCTTCTTCTTGCTCTTCCTCTTCCACGTATTACAGGCCGGCCGTGGAGCCAGAATCCACCACGATGGAGGCGCTGCAGGACCCGTTCGGCCCTGTTCCACGTCTCAGCGAGGTAGCAAATCTCCACATTGTTATTTCTCCGAGTTGTGATGTGGATTTCTAAGATCGTGTCCGCCCCGCATTGGGGTTTCTTCTTCTTTTGCGAGTTGAATTAGTTTTCATGAATATGACTGGATCTCTTGGTCTTTCCATAATACCTTTGTTCATAGATTCACTATGGATTTTTTGTGATTAGGATTAGTTTATCGTGGTCATGAATAGATCTCTAGGTCCATTTTTTAACACTGCGGTCAATAGATTCAACGGGGATTTTTTGATCTGTATCAGTATTCACCTGGAACCTGGGGAGTAATTATAGAATTCCTATTTCAATTAACATGAATGATGGAGCGATCGAAGGCTGAGTACCGTGATAAGGTGGCTGCGATCAATGCCAAGATTGACAACCAACATGAGCTTGCACGCTCCCTCACCCAAGCTAATGAGAGCCTATGCAAGCAATTATCTGTGTAGAAGGAGATCTCGCTAGATTTTGCACGTGACATCATGAGGGTGCAAAAAGTGCTTGATCGTAACTTGAATAGGCAAGAACAGGCCATCAAGATAATCAACAAGCTTATGGAGGAGAAGAAGAATCGCGTGGAAAGTTGCACGCTCCTGCAGGACGAAGTCACCAAGGCACTTAGAGGACGCATTGAGGAAACCAAGGCTACCATTCGAGCCTACCATGACAGGAACCGTTGCCTGGATGCAGTGAAGGAGATGAAGCAGGACATGAGCAGAGGGATCACCGTACTCGAGGGTGTTCGGAAAGAGAACGAGGAGCTAAGGGCTTGTCTGGAGGCGTATCGGAGCAATGCCCATGTCTGATTCCCATTAGCGGGGACACGAATATTAGTTTGTCCTCCACTCCTTTTGCAATGCATAGGGTTCAGGGCTCAATGCCCAAGTCTGCTTCCCATTATAGGGTGCAATAAGAATCCTAGGGCAACTCCTTATCTATATGGACATGTGTTGGTGTTCATGTTCATGAATGGACACCATGTGCTCTTTCCATTATGTATCTGGACATGGGTTTCTGCATTATGAATTTTCCACTCTCCCACTACTATTTGGTGATATTGGGAAAACCCCACAGCACCCTAAACTGTAGATAAATCTTATTTGTCTTTGAAATTGAAATTATGATAGTGCCACTAGTCGATTCATAAAATGTTGATTAGTCCTAGATTGCTTCTTCCTTGAAATTGTGACAGTGCCACTAGTCGATTTAGTCAATTATGGAAACTAACCAGCTTGTCCTGGTGAACTGAACAAACCATACTATGTTTTTTTGTTGCAGGGAAGGAGGCGAAAGATCGACCAGGACCTGGCGACCTGGCTAAATGACAAGATAGCAACCCAAAGGGAGAAGAAGAATTCCTAGAAAACTGGCCTTTGACCACCTGCGCGCTGAAGTCGTGGTCCTTTTTGACAAGTGCCGGAAACTGAAGGAGTTAAACACCAGCTGGGTGAAGCTACACAGTGAAGGTCGCACCTCGTCTAGGAAGAAGACGGAGATCATGAAAGGGATCTTGAAGGAAAATCGTATTGCTACGGACCAACTTCTCCAATCCGTGATGAAGCGCTAGAACCTACGGCTGAACCACGACAAAGTATTGAAGGAGCTGGCCGATCTTGGGGAGGAAAAGAAGAAGCTCTGGGTCAGGCTCGCTTGAACACAACATATGCCTATTTAGTACTGAACTGCCTGGTTTATCCTCTGCAGTGCTGATTTTGTAAACGTGAACTTATCTCTATGCACGATATGTGTGTTCGTCTGAAATTAGTTTGCTCGAGGATTGAGTTTGGCTTAGTTAAGAAAGCACAACTGCAAGTCTTATAGTGAACTAGTTTCAGGCATTGGCACAACATAAATTATTCATCTCGAATTTCCTTTATCCTCTATAGTCTTTCCTTATTCACCCTCGCGTGCCTTCTTCAGTTCCTTCCACAGATCCGCAATGCAGTACTCTAGCTTCTTCTTGTCTTCCCTGAGCTGATCCCTCTCCTTTTCTGCATTATGAATCTGCAACCTATGACTATCCTAAAGCTTCTTTGCAGTTCCAACAACCAAGCTCCCATTGATTCTGTCAGTTAGCTCTGACTGCAAATTCGTGATTTCCTTTTCTAGCTCCTTATTTTGTACCGACAGCTTGTAATTTTTTTCAGCTCCATCACTTACATTAGTAAATCTCCCCGACCTTTCCAACTCATACATCTCCCATAATTGCGCCAAACATTTCTTAAGTGTATCTGGCCACTCAAGATCCACCCACTCTACTGCTTTACACACCGAGCCAACCTAAAAACACACACACTATAGTGTTATGAACATGCACGATACATTTTACTTCATGTCACAGTTTCACATAATGTAAAAAAACCTTATTTGTACAACCCAAAAACCTTCTCCCAGTGTTACTGCCTTCGAATGCAACATATCTCCTCAGTTTTAGCCCATGGTCACATGTCACTTCTCCATCATGATCTAGGCCCTCCCATTCAGAGTCGTAGATCGTCTGTGGTACCTATAGGTAAACGCAAAGCTGAAATCGAACATGATTGCATGCACATATGGAGCTCAGATCGAGAGATTTACGTTTGCCTAACCCTAGCCCGAGAAAACATAGGAACTCACATCATGGAAGGAATACTCCATGTCGGAGAGAAGGTTGTGGCTGCTCGACTGGCCGTCCTCGCCATTCAAGGACAGCATGGCGAATGCGTCGTCGCATGCGATGGCGTCGGCGTCGGCGTCGGCGTCGGCATCAGTGAGAGAGAGAGGGAGAGGGAGAGAGAGAGAGAGAGAGAGAGATCAGCCCTTCTACCGCTACAACAATGACTAAATTGGCATGTTACAATAGTTTAATGGATACCATGCCCTTTCCCTGGATTACTGTCTCCTGCCTAATATGGATTCTCTTCATACATTCTTATTTCAAATATTAAAGTTGTACTCCCTCCATCCCAATTTCATTGCCTAACAAAAACATACCAGTATATTACATCCTCTAAATAAACAAAATCATGTCAACTACAAGGTACTTATGCATCACTTCTTCAGTGATGGTTCCATAAAACATTACATTACAATCTCTCAACAAACATAATCACATCATGGTTTCACAAAACATCACATTACAATCTCACAACAAACATAATCATAGAAACAAGTATATTATATCAACTCAAGAAACAAAATCATGTCGACTACAAGGTACTTACGCAACACTTGTCCTGTCATGGTTTCGCAAAAAATTACATTACAATCTCTCAACAAAAAAAATAACAGAAACAAGTATAGTACATCATCTAAAGAAACATAATCATGTCAACTACAATGTATTTATGCATCACTTGTCTAGTCATGGTTTCACAAAACATTACATTACAATGTCCCAACAAACAAAATAATAGAAACAAGTACGGTACGTCATCTTAAGAAACGTAATCATGTCAACTACAATGTACCTATGTCTTATTACAACAACGATTCAGTGAGTGACATGTCTGCAAATCTCAACAACTCGCATAGCATTATATCGCAATCTCTCAATAAACATAATCATAGAAACACGCTCTAAATGCAACAACAACAGTCAATATTACAAATACAGGCAGGGGAACCCCGCGGTCCATATGACAGGCCTGGGGTAGCAGCTCTCATCAGATCTCATCAACATCAACCATCTCATTCTGTTCAGCCCCTATAGGGGTATCTACATCTACTATAACATGTTCAACAACATCAGAAATGGTACCAAGGAAGAACACCTTCCTGGTTCGCTTCTTTTGTCGCATAATCTACATAAGATCTTCAGTATCAAAAACATTTATGGATTGCTACTTCTTATGAGACCACCACCGGATTTTTTCCATCTTCTTAGGCCAATACTGATTTCCTTACCGATCATACCTCTCATTTCATCAAGAGTTATGTTTTTGGAATCGACAGTGATCTCCACAGTACATGAAGAAACTGGCTTATTAACTCCCTCATCAAGTTTTGCCATGTACAAATCCACCTCTATGCTTATACTGAACTTATCTAGATCAGCATCTATTGGTCCGTATTCTCTAGGAGCAGAAGCTCTAGCGTCTGCATACATATCATCAATCAGCGCTTCAACTTTCACCTTACGATCAGCTGCACAACACTCCCAAACCATCTGAAGCTCATGGGAGTTCTCAATTTGCTGATAGGTATCATTCATGTTGCGCCACACCAATTTTGTCCTCTGTATAGAACCCTAGGGAATTCTAGCGGCAAGCATATCTACCAGCCGCGAAACAGACACAACCTCTTTGCAATTCACAAGCAGATGCACATCTTGCCCGAACACAACCCTCTCGCAACCAAAATCAAGTTTTGGAGTGTACTGGCGAACATGAACTATGAACTCATATAGGTCCCTTGTATCATAGTTATGCCTAATTTGATTAAAAATGGGAACTTTTCAGTTCATTCGATTCTATTATGCCGTAACTAATCTACTTGCAAGATAAGACACAGACAAGAAAAATTCACATCTCGCTCTTCTCCTAGGTTTTTTTCTTCGAGATCTGCGTGCCGCATCCACCCACCGGAGCCGAACAATCCGCCGTCGGCCTTGCTTTTCTCTTTAACCCGCTGCTCGTAGGTACCTTGGGAGCAGAATCTTTGCTGACCTCCTCGCTAACCAGGGCTGAAGACCTCGCCGCTGCTTCATGTTGAGCCCCAGACTTGGGCCCCGACGGACCCAAATCAGTCGGCGACGTAGCTATAACCTTCGCCTTGCAAGACATGCTGGGCCGCCGCCGTTGGATACAGTATCGGGGGAGGGAGAAAAAAGGTCCTCCGCTGCCGGCAGATTTAGGGTCGGGGAAGGGAAGAAAAGGGACCGCCACCGCCGCAGCAAGATTCAGTGTTGAGAGTTAGGAAAGTACAGTTATGGATTTTCCCCTATGACACGTGCATGGTGGCTAAGAAGAGTGACCAGCGAAGAAGTGGCACAACAGGAACTAGTGTAACGGAATATCCTGACTTAACGGGAGCGATTTGAAAATATTGGGTTTGACCATCATTCACTCAAAACACCCCTCTCAGCAATTAGCGCCCCAACTTTTCGAATCGCGGTAATTAAAATCAACTTGGGTACCGTGTTGTCTGGGCGACCCAACTTTCGGGCCACAAAATGATATTCTCCATGGCTGGGAGGCCAATCTCATAGGGGGGTGCCTATACTAGAGTGTGTAATTGAAAGGTCATGATTGATTATCCGCATACTAAGTATGATGATTCAGGGTTATCCCTGACGGATGTATCGAATTTTGTGGTGAAAGTGTACCACCTCTGCAGAGTGTCAAACAATTAAAATAGCCGCGTCCGCGGTCATGGACAGTTGGAGTGACCGTATTGTTCCATCGTCAGAAGTTTTCAAAATGACCTGTGAAATGAATTGTGACTTTGACTTGACCACAACAGGGTTGTGGATATGAAAACTAGGTTCCCACTTAAGTGATTTAGAACATTAACTTAGTTTTATTTACTTCTAAACTCAGTTTAGATAAATCTGGCTATTTGCAAATAAACCTAGAGCTTAAGTTTCCTACTAGAACTACCTTATTTGTTAGTGATAGTTTGCGAGTACTTAAAGAGTACTCATGTCTTTGTCTATAACACCCCCGGGATCAGGGTTAAACAAATCCCATACCTTAGCCTAACATAAGCTTAACCTAGAGCTCGAGTATATTCAGTGAGAAATCGGTAACACAAAAGTAACCCTGCGACACAAAAATTATTACAGCAAGCTCATAACTGAGCGAAGAACCAAAATATTACAAGCAGAGGCCACTGGCCATAAACATCAAACAACGAAAGGAAAATTATGCTATTAAGTATAGCAAACATAACAAATGTCCTAAGAGGCCTGAATCATAATGATGATGTCCCAGCCCATAGATTCTAGGTTGCCGGCCAGGAACCCGAAGCTACTCGTCGGTGTCGATGTCGTACCAAACTCGTCTTCACGGGAACACTTACTCTGAAAGTATCAACAAAGCAAGGGTGAGTATAGGGTGTACTCCACAAGACTTATGGTTGGTCGTGTTATTTTGCATAAAGCCATCTTTGTTTATAAAACAAGAGGGAGAATAAGCTCGTCTAATCAGAATATTTTAAAAGGGGATAAGAGAGCGACATCTCCAAAGAATTGATCATCATATTTTGATATCCACCAAAGTAATCCTCATCTCACAACTAGGATCACCCCCTCGTACCCATGAGGAAGCATCCTTAAGCACATGTTGAACTACCAAGTTTTATGATAAGGTTAATGTTCTCTATGATCTTCACGTTCGTTCCCAAGTCGTCCATAACCGTGGACACGGCTTTTAGAAAAGATTTAACCCTGCAGGGGTGTACAACTTTACCTACACGTACCAACCGACTCTTAATGCCACAATGATTAGCCCTCTTCCTTGGAAGGCCGACAGAGGGCGCTTGGACAATACCTTTACCTTGCTTTTGCCGAGACCATGAGTCACACCCTAAGGATGGTTCCGCTGTTATGGGATAAATCCCGAAGTCGGTCCCTAGAGATGTGGGCGAGGTTGGTTTACCAGGGGCTCCATCGACCCCAAGCAACCCTGACCATGCTTACCTACCTGTATGAATGCACCTCCTTCACCGCCTTCGAGAACAACCAGAATGCATATGTCGAATGGAACGTCCAAACTATGTGACTCATGGAATCTACTAGGCAAGTTAGTTACTCATGAGGTTTTCCAGGCCCCGTGTGGCTGTATGCTCGTCTTGGTTCAAGAGGCTAGAACTCAGGTCCTAGTAGTGGCGAGCATGGGACTGCAAAAATCACATCCCACCGTGGCCTCCAATACAAGCCTTAGCATATTTAACCTTTACCACTGATCTTACCTCATCAGTATACCTCGTTCTCCTATCATACTAGATTCTCTACATTTGTTACATCCTCTGGATGAACCAGCACTGACGGCTAAGCATGGTTAAGCAAGACACAAATAAGCTCTAGCAGTGCACACAAGCCAAACCTAGTTATGCTAGGAGCAGTGGATCAGGTAATATAAGCTCAAAGGGAGTAATGCAACAGATAGGGTACTCTATCTATCGATAAAAGACAACAGTAGAATCCTATGCATCATGGCAAGAATGAAATGCTTTCAAAATCATACGATTTTATAATGGTGGGGCTATGCTTGCCTTGTTAGTTGATACCCAGATATAGATCTTCAGAAGCCTTATACTTGACTTGATTATAGTTGGTCAAATATTGTCTGTCGATCTTCGATGGTGTTAATCTCGGTCTTCGATCTCGATCTCGATATCGTATTCTATTGGGAAGAAGCAAACACCGGAAAGAAAGGGGGAACAACAATCAACACATGGCATCGATGCAATGCTTAATCAAGGATGATGATATTACAAGTTAAATTGTATTGAAATTGAAACCCTAGAACTTGCTTGGCAATTTATGCGGGATCCGAGAAGTGCAAACCCAAATATAGGAGAGACCCCAGAATCACCTACGGGGGTTCATTTAGGTCTCCAATTAAACTTGTCATTTACGTTGCTTAACAATGCATGATTAAAGCTTAAACAGATATATCTCATTTTTATGAACATTTTGATATATTATACACATTTTTCTGACTTATAAATAATTACTTATTGAATTTATAAGATTTATTCAATTTCTGAAATTATTAAACCGTTTAGGAAAATATAACAAAAGATGGAATATTGTTTACACAGGGGCTACTCCTAGCCATAGAGGGTGACAGAGGGGCCCCAGGCCACCTCAGATGCCACGTGCGCAGAGGCGGGATCCAGCTGGTTTGACCAGAGTTGACCCACGCGGGGACGCACAGGTGATGTCACCGTGACGTCACCGACGGCGGTGAGCTACAGTATGGCAAGGCGGCGGTGATAAAGGGCAAGCGGGGCTGTGCAGTATGGAGGGTTCGACTCGAACGCACATGGCGAACCAAATGGAGGCGGAGCCACCCCTTTTGGGTCACCGGAGCTTCGCCGGCAACCACATTCAGCGGCGGCGCATGTCTAGAAATGATGCGGCGAGGCTACGGAGAAAGGGAGGGTTGGAGGAGAGGTCCTTGGGGACCACCAGCTCACCATGATGTTGTTGATGGAGACAGGGAGGCCAGAGGATCTCGAAAGCAGCGGCAATGGCGATGGCCAAAGTCGGAGCAGCTTGGTGACCGTGGCATCAATTTCTAGCGTGCGCGGTCGATTCCTTCTGCGAGGAGGCTTAGCTCCACGAGGCGCATCTCCCAGGAGCAACGACTAGGCTCGATGCAGACTCTAGCGGCAGCATGACGACGAGGTTCAAGGCTAGGGTTTCGGGACTCTAGGAACATAGGGAGAGGGTGAGCCCGGGGAAGAGATAGGGATAGAGGGGACATAGACCACGTCTCGGGGATCTTATCCCCTTCTCCTTGGGCGGCAGCAGGCGCGAATCCTGGCGCAGAGGGCGACGGCGATGCCGGTGACACGCAGCAGCTTCGTTGCGTCTTTCTAGCGGAGGAAGAAGAAAGGTGAGGGACGGCGAAGGGATATTGGGCCGAGTGGGCCGAGGCTGGGCTAGATGCGGGCGCGCGTGGGCGGCAGAGAGGAGATAGGAAAGATGGGTCGGCTGGGCTGCGGCTGCTGGCTCTTTTTTCTAGAAACTTTTCCATATTGTGTTTTGTGTTTTTCTCTTTGTATTTTCATTTGTAACTATTTTGAACCATTTCAAAAACACTAGAAGGTTTGCAAATATATAAAATACTCAGGGCCCCTTATATTCAGTTTGGGCTCCAAATATTTTGTGTTTTTTTCAAAATTCAAAACCATTTTGAATAGGTTTTAGAGAGGGGTAAATAGCTAGGGTTTTAGGGTTCTGTATTCTTTTCTTTAGATGCACTTTTAAGGAATGATGCTCATGAATGCACAAACAAATCCTAATTAGACATTATCTAAAACTGGGGTGTTACAGCTCTATCCCCCTTACGAGAATCTCGACCCGAGATTCCAAAGGTAGGAAGAGAGAGAAGGAAACAGGGTCACTCTAAGGATAAGAGGGAAATGCACTAAAAACACACCGGGTATTTCATGGTCAACTCATGAAGGAGTGTTCAGAAATGACTCTGAGATGAAGACATGAAACACGTCAAGGTAACAGAGGAAACAAAAGGACAAGGTTTCAAGGTGGTAGATAGCTGGTCTTCATAAGGATTGAGTCCATGGAGCTTCAGAAGAGCTTAAGCTTCTGAGAGGAAAGCTTCCAACAGAGAGAACATGACCACAGACTTCGAGAGATAAACCTCTACTAAATGGCTTAAGTAGAGCTTTCAGGGTTACAAAGATACGGATAACGAAACTGTTGATCTACTTTTTGATACAGAAGGATCACTCTTCATTCAACAGAAGGTTAAGACGGAAAGGTTGTTTTGTGCCGAGGACTCGTAAGAGCACAAGGAACAGGTAACAAGAGAAACTCCTGATTACAAAAATCATAGTCACTCTTCGAACATGATCGAGATACGAAGGAAACTCTTTATTCATCCAAGTTTACCAAAATATTTTCTAAAGATCGTTATATCACTTTACACCACTAGGATGATTAAGTAAAAAGATTCATGATGACACGAGGAAAAAGAAACTTCATTCTTAGACTTCAATTACTTGGCACAACAAGACACTTGCCAACATAAAGAGTCTGGAGGGTCGACCGAGAGATATTTAGCAACACTACTTTAAATGTTCTCCTTGATGTTCGAGAAACCAGACATCAAGTAAAGGTCAGACTTCGGATACGAAGGTAACCATGAGCACAACTCCTATAATAAATTATAGAAGAAGCCTCATGAAGAGTAGTTGTTATTTTCTCATTCAAGAGAATATGATGATAGGCATTCTGACTAGTTGTGTCAACCATTACATCAATCTTACCGGATTTACAAAGGGACCTATGTCAAAACCTTGAAGAACACCAACCATCATATCTGCTTGAGATTTAGATCTGGTTCGATGGAATGATACTTCAGACTCGGCATGTCCGAATAGAAAGTTTGCAACATTTACCACAAAGATAACGTCACTAGATTCTCAAGACATGGACTTCGGTGTCAAGCTCCAATAGACTGAGCTAGATTGCGAGACCCATGTATTAACAACTTGTCAAAGGACAATTTCTCATACATCGAGTACTTGCAACGAAATACAACTATGTCCTTGAGGGTCTAGAGATAACTCTACTCAAATCCACGGCGACATCTTTCAACAATTGCACATGAATTGGAGAAGGTCACTTCTTAACATCCAGAACACAATACTTCGAGATGACCCAAAGACTGTTCTCGAGAGTTTTCCAACATTAATGCCAAATGTTCCATATGAATCTAGTCTGACATGGAGAAAATAAGGATATTGTCGATGGGCTCAACAACAAACTTATCAAAATACTCCATGAGGATGGACTCATATGTTCTATGAACGAGGCAGAGTATTGGTCAGACCAACGAACATGAGGATGTACCTAAGTGAAACGTCACGAGTAGCAACATCATCAAGATAGTCCTTAGAACTGAGTTTGATTTCACAATAACCCAAATCAAATCAAAGGCGGGGGAAGATAACATATCCACAAAGGAAATACTATCTTTCTTCAATACAATAGAACTAGACATCCCTTTAAGATAAACTAAGTCGGATAGAACTTTTGTCTTGCAACTCTCCAAGTTGTTGTTTAAGGTCAACCAACTAGTTCAGGGGTATCCAACATAGATCCTTGGAGACGGAAGCAGTTTAGAGAACTTGCTTGCTCCATAACTTGACAACACGGTCATGTGGCGACATGGTGACACTTCTAGAAAGACGTCTAGAATATCACGACCACCGATATGTCACTTAGTTCAAGAGGAAACTTTCTTGGTAAGGCAAGGAGATACATAGTCTCAGAGTGCTGACATGAGTCTAACTCTTTGATGAAGGACAGTGTACTAGGGTAACGGACTTGGTAGGACAATCATTCTTTGCTTAGTGATAGGTTAACCATCACGCTGAGAATGACTCAAATGTCCATGAAGTTCTAAGCAATAATGATTACCAAGAATCACAGATGACCACATTATTACGCACACGCATCATTCACGAGCGCGAAAGCTCGAAGGAAGGGTGGGTAATTATGTAAGAGCATCACTTCGTTAAGAGGGTAATGAAACTCAACACAACCTCTTAGTATAAATGAGTGTGATACTCTAAGATAGAATAGATAGAAGCTAATAATGTCTCTTGATCTACAGATGACAACACTTTGACCTGGTCCTAGATATGACAAGGTACTGGAGTTTGTTTCTCCTGACATCCCGAAATGGTTTGTCATGATGGACCACAAGAGTATCTTGCATCGGGGACACCAATGCACATTTGCTACTTGGCTACCAACTGGTAGACAAAGGTCGGAAAACAACAAGGAGAAAAGAACATACTCAGGGCAAAATCCCGAGATGTGGATGCATAGGTTATCATTCTTCCGAAAACCAATGCAAGAAGGAAGGGTGTGGCATAGTCACGAGTATAGATACGAGACTCACTAGGATTACTCTTGTCGTGATCTATTTGGTTCCATTAAAGAACATCTGCCATAGCTTGTGGTATGGGAAGTCCTTAATTGTCACAACTTAATTATGACAATAATCACAAGCTCGAAGGCTAGAATTATAGTACCAGCCATCCTGAGGTAATGTGTGAACATTAACAACAGGGGACAACAGAATGGACCTTGGGTTAAAGATCAGCTTCATGTACAAGATTCATAACACTAGAATCCAGCACAATCCAGAATCTTCGGTTCAAGTCCAAGGGTTAAAACCCGAGAAAGAAGTAACTACTACTTGAGTGAGACCACATACACTACAAGATAGTAATCGTGAGGTAGCTTCCAAGAGAACAAATAACTTCTAAAGTACCCAAACAAATAAAAAGGAGGCACACGAGGCAAAATGAAACCTCGAAACCTAGAACAGAATATTATGGATCCTTCAATATAATATTGTGGGTTCATGACATAGAGATATCATGATGGAAAAGAATCTCTCATCTCAAACAGGGCAAAGGGAATCAAGGAATTCACAACACACACAACTCTAGAGAACTCAACACTAGATCAACTGGCTGAGAAACGACATGCTCGGAAGGCACCTAAGCTTTGAAAGACTAGAAGAGATATCAAAACTTTTCCAAATCAACACAAGGTAAGATGACCCAGAGTTAGAGAAAAACTGGATAAGGAGAAAAAGAAGCATACTAGAGTTTTAGCAAATACTTTTCATCTTTGAAAATAATTTTTACAAGAACTAGACTCAACATCGACCAATAGCAAGGTTTTCCTTCGGTCGGTACTGCTCTGATACCAAGAACTGTAACACCCCCGGGATCAGGGTTAAACAAATCCCAGACCTTAGCCTCACATAAGCTTAACCTAGAGCTCGAGGATATTCAGTGAGAAATCGGTAACACAATAGTAACCCTGCGACACAAAAATTATTATAGCAAGCTCATAACTGAGCGAAGAACCAAAATATTACAAGCAGCAGTCACTAACCACAAACATCAAACAACGGAAGGAAAATTATGCTATTAAGTATAGCAAACTTAACAAATGGCCTAAGAGGTCTGAAGCATAACGATGACGTCCCAGCCCATAGATTCCAGTCTGTCGGCCGGGAACCCCAAGATACTCGTTGGTGTCGATGTCATACCAAACTCGTCTTTAGGGGAACACTTACTCTGAAATGTACCAACAAAGCAAGGGTGAGTACAAGGTGTACTCCGCAAGACTTATGGCTGGTGGGGTTATTTTTCTTAAAGCCATCTTTGTTTATAAAACAAGAGGGAGAAGAAGCTCATCTAATCATAATATTTTAAAAGGGGATAAGAGAGCGACATCTCCAAAGAATTGATCATCATATTTTGATATCCACCAAAGTAATCCTCATCTCATAACTAGGATCACCCCCTCGTACCCATGAGGAAGCATCCTTAAGCACATGTTGAACTACCAAGTTTTACGATTAGATTAATGTTCTCTATGATCTTCACGTCCGTTCCCAAGTCGTCCATAACCGTGGACACGGCTTTTCGAAAAGATTTAACCCTGTAGGGGTGTACAACTTTGCCCACACGTACCAACCGACTCTTAATGCCACAATGATTAGCCCTCTTCCTTGGAAGGCCGGCCGAGGGTGGTTGGACATGACCTTTACCTTGCTTTCGCCAAGACCATGAGTGACGCCCTAAGGATGGTTCCGCCGTAACGGGTCAAATCCTGAAGTCGTCCCCTAGAGATGTGGGCGAGGTTGGTTTACCAGGGGCTCCATCGACCCCAAGCAACCCTGACCATGCTTTCCTACCTGTATGAATGCACCTCCTTCACCGCCTTCGAGAACAACCAGAATGCATATGTCGAATGGAACGTCCAAACTATGTGACTCATGGAATCTACTAGGCAAGTTAGTTACTCATGAGGTTTTCCAGGCCCCGTGTGGCTGTATGCTCGTCTTGGTTCAAGAGGCTAGAACTCGGGTCCTAGTAGTGGCGAGCATGGGACTGCAAAAATCACATCCCACCGTGGCCTCCAATACAAGCCTTAGCATATTTAACCTTTACCACTGATCTTACCTCATCAGTATACCTCGTTCTCCTATCATACTAGATTCTCTGCATTTGTTACATCCTCTGGATGAACCAGCACTGACGGCTAAGCATGGTTAAGCAAGACACAAATAAGCTCTAGCAGTGCACACAAGCCAAACCTAGTTATGCTAGGAGCAGTGGATCAGGTAATATAAGCTCAAAGGGAGTAATGCAACAGACAGGGTACTCTATCTATCGATAAAAGACAACAGTAGAATCCTATGCATCATGGCAAGAATGAAATGCTTTCAAAATCATACGATTTTATAATGGTGGGGCTATGCTTGCCTTGTTAGTTGATACCCAGATATAGATCTTCAGAAGCCTTATACTTGACTTGATTATAGTTGGTCAAGTATTGTCCGTCGATCTTCGATGGTGTTAATCTCGGTCTTCGATCTCGATCTCGATATCGTATTCTACCGGGAAGAAGCAAACACCGGAAAGAAAGGGGGAACATCAATCAACACATGGCATCGATGCAATGCTTAATCAAGGATGATGATATTACAAGTTAAATTGTATTGAAATTGAAACCCTAGAACTTGCTTGGCAATTTATGCGGGATCCGAGAGGTGCAAACCCAAATATAGGAGAGACCCCAGAATCACCTACGGGGGTTCATTTAGTTCTCCAATTAAACTTGTCATTTAAGTTGCTTAACAATGCATGATTAAAGCTTAAACAGATATATCTCATTTTTATGAACATTTTGATATATTATACACATTTTTCTGACTTATAAATAATTACTTATTGAATTTATAAGATTTATTCAATTTCTGAAATTATTAAACCGTTTAGGAAAATATAACAAAAGCTGGAATACTTTTACACAGGGGCTACTCCTAGCCATAGAGGCTGACAGAGGGGCCCCGGGCCACCTCAGATGGCACGTGCGCAGAGGCGGGACCCGGCTGGGTTTGACCAGAGCTAACCCGCGCGGTGATGCACGGGTGATGTCACCGTGATGTCACCGACGGCGGTGAGCTAATCAATGGCGAGGAGGTGGTGATAAAGGGCAAGCGGGGTTGCACGGTAGGGCGGGTTCGACTCGCACGCACATGGCGAACCAAATTGAGGTGGAGCCACCCCTTTTGGGTCACCGGAGCTTCGCCAACAACCACATCCATCGGCAGCACATGTCCAGCAACGATGCCGCGAGGCTACGGATAAAGGGAGGGTCGAAGGAGAGGTCCTTGGGGACCACCATCTCACGATGATGTCGTTGATGGAGACAGCGAGGGAAGAGGAGCTCGGAAGCAGCGGCAATGGCGACGGCCGGAGTCGAAGCAGCTGGTGACCATGGAGTCGATTTCTAGCGTCCGTGGTCAATTCCTTCGGCGAGGAGGCTCATCTCGACGAGGCACATCTCCCAGGAGCAATGGCTAGGCTCGATGCGAACTCTAGCGGCAGCGCGACGACGAGGTTCGAGGCTAGGGTTTGGGTGCTCTAGGAACAGAGGGAGAGGGCAAGCCCGGGGAAGAGATAGGGATAGAGGAGAGAGAGACCATGTCTCGAGGATCTTATCCCCTTCTCCTGGGGCGGAGGCAGGCGCGAATCCTTGCGCAGAGGGCGACAGCGACGCCGGCGACACGCAGCAGCTTCGCTGCATCTTTCTGGCGAAGGAGGAAGAAAGGTGAGGGACGGCGAAAGGGTACTAGGCCAAGTGGGCCAAGGCTGGTCTGGATGCGGGCGTGCGTGGGCGGCAGAGAGCAGATAGGAAAGATGGGCCGGCTAGGCTGCGGCTGCTGGCTCTTTTTTTTCCAAAAACTTTTCCATATTCTTTTTTGTGTTTTTCTCTTTGTATTTTCATTTGAAACTGTTTTGAACCATTTCAAAAACACCAGAAGGTTTTCAAATATATAAAATACTCAGGGGCCCTTATACTCAGTGTGGGCTCGAAATATTTTGGGTTTTTTTCAAAATTCAAAACCATTTTGAATAGGTTTTAGAGAGAGGGGTAAATAGCTAGGATTTTAAGGTTTTGCATTATTTTCTTTAGATGCACTTTTAAGGAATGATGCTCATGAATGCACAAACAAATCCTAATTAGACATTAGCTAAAACTGGGGTGTTACATTGTCCCTGGATATTCCCGTGGCCAGACTATGAGGAGGACTACTAGGATGATGGACAACAGGATGTCTACGACAATTAGGATCATCTCCCATCGTCAGCATTGCCTGTGACCCTAAAGATGGAGCTCACTACTACGCTTATTATTCCGCTGCTTGATTGTATTAAGACTGGATCATGAGATCCTTTATTTGTGTAAGACCTTATAATGGTTTGTAATGGATGATGTACTGTGATATCAATTTGTTATGTCTCGCAAAAATGGTAGTCCTGGGATTGCGAGGTATGGCATAATAGGCATCTGGGATTAAAAATCCGGGTGTTGACACTAGGGTCGCTTGGGATGTAGCCAGCACTCAGAGTAGGTGTGTGTGAGCTATGATCTAGACCATAGGGTGCAGGAGTGATAAAAATTGTTGTGCCATCGCAACCATTAGGTTTGGAATTTTTTGTCCATGTATTACTCTCTCTCACCACAACCAAGCACTAAGGGACAAGAGGCAGGGGCAGTCTACTATAGTGTTACAGTGGGTTTCGACCAGAATATGAGGTGTAGTGCTATGGTGGTTAACTATGGGGGTTGTTGGGGTTTTGATTTAGTTTTAGCTCAAAGCGTTTCAATATTTAAATCTACCATACTTGATGTCCATTAATGGAAGTTTTAAATTCTGGATCTTGTCAAGAGGGAACAATGATGCTGGTAGATAGATGAGATCAAGATATACTTCCAAGAATTATTTGGGATTTGTCTGAATAATCTAGATCCTTTTTATATTAATTCTCCAAAAGGTGCTAAATGTGTTTTATTAATTTGATTTGAGATTTTTGAGTAGGGAAAGGAGAGTTTTTGGTTTGAGATGGTCCCTATTATGAGTTCACACATTGTAGAATTTTCCCATTATTTATTGCAGAGTAAAACTATTTAAAACATTTATTATTCAATTTCTGCCATTTAAGAAAATAGGCAAAAAGAATTATTAACACTCATCAAAAATATTTATTTTTGAAGTGGGAAGAAAGGGTATGATAATTAGGCTTCAATTGTGCCTAAAGATGGAGATGTGTTTTGGACAAAACTAAACTTTCTTTTATATAGGGAGTTTTGAGATTTTGGTCAAATAAAAGAATTATTTAACTTTTGGGCCAAAACAATTATGAAAAACCCTTGATAAATTTATCTATCCATGGTAGATTATGTCCACAAGAGGTATCCATCATTTTCTACCTTGGTTGTTAGAGAATTCAACTTTATTTTGAAGGAGAAGAAGAGATAGAGGATCTTATGCATTATTATTTTTATACCTTCAAAACCTTGTTGGATCTTGGAGATCAGAGCTCCCCTGGGTTAATGGTATAAATGGATAGATAGACCAAGTTATGTAGATCACCCTGGTACATAGGTTTGAGGTTGGTCATGATTGAGCTCTACAGGAATTGGTGTCAAACTTTAAATAAATTAAGGGTGCCATAGCAGACTATAAAGTAGCCTTCAAAACCATGTGGGTTTTGGAGGCACAAAGCTCCATATGAAACAAGTTAAGTAGGGATGAATAGACCTTCATGAGTAGACACTACAAGAAAATTTTCCTTCCGCAACGACTTGGCCCGACGGTCTTCGTAGAAGGCGTACCTTCCGCGACGAATTTCTCGGCTCGGCCGTGGTTGATGGAAAACTTTTTTCCGGTATTGCGGCCCTCTACTACGATGGATCCGCTAAATACATGGTGGACGCTCGGCTGGCGCATGGCCGAAGCAAGATTTTCGTTTCCTCGCGCGATGTTGACTCGCCGAAGTCTTTTGAGGCGTGTGGGTCTGATACATTGCAAATGTATCTATAATTTTTGATGTTCCATGCTTGGTTTTATATACTTTCTTGTGTTTTGTCCACACTTTGGAGTACTTTTCATATGATTTCTTGGACTAACATATTAACAAGAGCCACAGTGTCAGCTGGCTGTTTTCTGCTGTTTTTGGTTCCAGGAAAGTCAGAAAATGAATATTCTCGGAATTCGACGGGACAAAAGCCAAAGTGCCTATTTTTTTGGAAGACATATGATGCCAGAATACAAGACGGAGAAGAGCTGGGGGCCGGCCACACCACATGGCCGCGCGGCTAGGCCTGGCCCACGCCAGGGGGTGGTCTGGCCGACCCCAGCACCCCCTCGGCCTCTCCTTCTGCCTATATATTGCCCTTGGGACGAAAACCCTAAGTACCCGATCAAAAATCCACGAAAGAGTCTGTAGCTACCGTCGACTCCATCCCTAGATCGGGAGGGATCTGAAGCTCTTCCTGGCACCCTACAGGAGAGGGGAATTCACCCTGGAGGCCTTCATGCAAGCCTCCGGTGTGATGCGTGAGTAGTTCATCTCTGGACTACGGGTCCATATAGTATCTAGATGGCTGGTTCTCCTCCTTTGTGCTATCATGTCTAGATCTTGTGAGCTCTGTTCATGATCAAGATCATCTATTTGTAATTCTACATGTTGTGTTTGCGGGGATCCGATGGATATTGAGATGCTATTTCAGATTGATTATTGATTCTATCATGTCTTTGTTATTTATGATCTTGCATGCTTTCCGTTGTTAGTAGCTATCTTGGCCAAGTAGATGCTAGCAACTCCAAGAGTTAGTATTTATGCTCGATTGTGGGTTCATGCCTCTGGTAATCTGGGGAAGTGACAAAAATCGCTAAGGTACTAGATGTGTTGTTGCTACTAGGGAAGTGACATAAATCCTTTGTTCATAGAACAATCGTATTGTTTACTTTACACGCAATTCGTAAAGCAATAATTTGTCACTTGCAACTTAATACTGGAGGGGGTTCGGATGATAACCTGAAGGTGGATTATTAGTCATAGATGCAGTTGGATGGCGGTCTATGTATAATGTTGTAATGCCCAATAAAGTTCCAAAGGAGTCAAGATGATTAGTATATGCATGTATTGCTTTCTCGATGTTTGTCAATTGCCCCGATGTAATTTGTTCACCGAGCATAGTATATATCTTAAGGAGAGCCACCTCTAGTGAACTATGGATACCGGTCCTTTCTTTTACATGCAATCTACAAACTATTTACTGCTTTGTGTTTACTTTCTGCAAACTATTACTTCCTTCCATTCGATATGTTTAATCCTTTGTTTTCAGAAAAACCGGTGAGATTAACAACCTCATCGCAAGTTGGGGACAAAGTTCGGTGGTTGTGTTGTGCAGGTCTCCACATTGCTACTAGCACCGGTAGTGCGCCCTGCCAAGGCTCAGCTAGCAACACCTTTGGGGTGTTTCCTTTCTCCTACTGGTTCGATTAAACCTTGGTTTCATAACTGAGGGAAACTTGCTGATGTGCTCATCATACCTTCCTCTTGGGGTTCCATAACGAGCTCTACATCAACACTGATCCATCAAGCATTTTTCTGGTGCCATTGTCAGGGAGTCAAGGACATCTTCACAAGGGGAGTCCCTCATAACCAATCTCTTTAGTTTGTTATTTTTGTTTTGCTTAGTTTCTTTTTGCTTTGTTTGCTTGTTTCTTTATCAGAAACACAAAAAAATTAGTTTTTACAAGTTTTCTTTCTTTATTGAAAACACAAAAAAATTAAGTCTCCTTTAGTTGTTGCCTCTTCCTTAGCTCACCATGTTGATCCCTAAATTCACCCTGAAAGACCTTTCAATTGGTAGTGGTTCTATAATTGGGAAAGATAATATTGAAGAATTCTTTAATCATGTTAGTAAGCATGAAGATACTGAGGATAGATCCCTTACAGAACTTGTTCCAAACTATGAGATCGTTGCAGCTTCTTTAATTCACATTTTAGAAGCTAGGTTTGTTAACCTCAACCCCTTAATGCAAGTAATGTTTCTTAAGCTTAAAGAAATTAAGGACCCTGAAAAGAGGGATTTTATTCTAGAAACTTTGTTTAAGGAGTTCTATGATGTTGCCAAGGAAGCTAGAAAAGTCTTTGAACGTTTCAATATGCTAGGCTCATGTGTAGATGTTGTTGGTACACGAGAAAAGATGAACAAAACCGAACCCAATGGGGAGGAACCTAAGATACCAATACCCTTTAAACTGGTAGCAATACATGAAGCCATGGAAAAGAATCTTGATTGGATTGTTCCTGAAAAACCTTTTAATGAAAATAGTGAACCTAAGAGCATTGAGAGAGGATCATCTAGAACTTATTTGGATGATATACCTTGCCTTGTTGAAGATATTTCTGGTATTAATCTTAATGCTTCTTCATTTGAGAACACTTGATTCTTTCTTGCTTCTTATGCCTAACTTAAAGGCGTTAAATAAAAGTACTTATTGGGAGATAACCCAAAAGTTTTAGATGAGTATTGTAAGTTATTACTTCAGTAATAACCGCTCCTTATCCTTTTTATTTGCTTTTTGTGTCAAGAGTAACCTCTAATGAGAGAGAAGTAATGATTGGGAAAGTTGCTGTCCCGAAACAGATTTATGTGCTTCACCGTAATAATTCGTGTAAAATCTCTGTATGTTAGGCGTGAATTTTTGTGCTTCTTCCCCAGGTTGTTATATAACTTTCGTTAGTTCAACACTTTTTTATTTGAGCAACAGAAGGTCTTCGAAAAAATTCGTCTTTACCTGCTGGTCTGTTTTGACAAATTTCCGCCATTTTCTACATTTGCTTCTTGTTGGTTCCTTATTGAGTTCTTTTGGGGAATTGATATTTTTGAGGGAAGTAATACAGTAGCTAGTGTTCTAATGGAAGTTTATTTGGTGTTAGAACCGAACCTTAAGACTTATTTATCTTGAGTGCACTAATGTTGCTAATAAAGATTGTGTGAAGTTTTGTATGAAGGAAAAATTTCAGGTGTATGGAAGGAATGAGTAATGAGATGAAGGATGGACTAAAGATCAAGCTTGGGGATGCCACGCGTGTCACCCCAAGAAATATCCAAGAACTACAAGCGTCAAAGCTTGGAGATGCCCAAGGCATCCCCTTCTTCATCAATAAAAATCCCAGGTTTCTTCCAAACGCTTCATTTTTATTGTTTCATGCACAGTTGTGTTTTTCTTGGAGCGTCTTCTTTTTCGTTTTCGTTTTGGTTTTTCGTTTGCTTTTGTTTGCTTAGTTTTTTGAATAAATTGGTTGGACCCCCTATTTCATACATTGGTTTGCAAATAGTTTGGTTTGGTTTGGAAAAGAGTAGGAAAGTTCATGCTTATGTGGTAAAAAGAGCTTGTTTTTGACTGTGGCCTATGCTTTGTCATGCCATGCTTGATATTGTTTTGGCTTTATGCTTAGTATTCTTTGTTGTAGCTGTGGGCTCCCCGGATTATTCATCCGAGAAATCCCTGTTATGCATACATCCATGTTCCCATGATCAGTGAGCCGTGGAACATAACCGACAGGTATCATTACAACATCCGAAACATAACGAAGTTACAAGACTTACATAAGTGCCATTATGGCTACAACATCATTAGCAGCGGAAACATCGCGAAGCGCAGAGCCCAATCGTGCCTCAACCTACAGGCTGCTGATTGGGAAGACGGCCTAGCTCGCTGGACGTCACCTTAAACTCCTGAAAGTCTGGCCAAGTAAATAGCCAGGGACACAGCCGTGAGTACGTTGAATGTACTCGGAAACCACAAGGATAAGTGAATAAAGGAAATGCAATTCTAGCTGTGGCGAGATAGCTCTATCTAGGGTTGCTTTTGAAGAGTCTAAACTAACATTGAAGTTATGGCATCTCCATATCTTTGTTGAAAAAAAGAGTTTTGAAAACATGCTTCTGTTTTATAAATCAAGACACCTCCATGTAATTGTTGAAAGAGAGTTTTGGAAACAATTTTGTAGTAAAAACCCTTTTTAAACATCTTCGACCCCTCGGGTCAAAACAAAGCCTTCGAACTCGGGTTCCCCCGGAACTGTCGTCCTCAGAGTACTTTTTTCCCCAAACAAGCACAGTTTGGGTACTCCTAGCCAACACCTTTACAACCGTCCTTGACCGTGGACACGGCTATTCGAATAGGTTATACTCTGTAGAGTTTGCACACTTTACCCACAAGAATCAATACATCCGCCGGGATACAACCACGGCCCACTACCACTGTAGATGGGGGTCCGGATAATCAAACCTAACTTTTCGCTTGTCTACACTAGCAAAGGCATGCTTTTCCTCTTGGGTTTGTTCTCCCCGGCAACGTGTGTGTGGCTCCCAGCCATAGTCCTTCCTTCCGTACATGTGCATACCCAAGCCATAGCTTGGCGTATACCTTAAATCTGGAGACTCCACTTCCTTCCATACTACCTAAGTCATACCGTCCGCAGGAGACCCAGTTGTTGCACCGGCCTCCTACCAGTTCAAGCTCACTCTTGCCGAAGCAAGTGACAGGCTTCAGATCCTTGATCTGGTGGCGCTTGCCCGGAATTCCAGGGATTTCTCCCTATAAGCATGGTAGGTGCCTCGGCTAATGCGGACAAAATACGAGTTAAGCCCCAGCAACCTGGGGTAATGTGGTTGCGCGGATAAAAATTGTTCCAGTAAAGGCGTAGAACATCCCATCACATTTCCTCTTCTTCTCATCACCATTTCTTTTGTTAAAACTTCCACTGGGAATGATGCCTCTTCCTAGGGTTTTACAAAGCCGTTTTGAAACCTTTGTAGTGGGGAAAAATCCCAAAACAGTTTATTTTCTCAAAAACCTGGGTTTCCCAAGGAGGTACGATGCCAACCATCGTACTCTTGGTCTAAAGGGGATAAATGATGGGTTCATCGGGGTGGTGCCTCGAAGTACACGAAACCATACCTTGGAGGAGCCAAGTTACTACCGTAGTGTTTGTAAAACAAGACATGCAAGTAGAGTATTCAATTTATAAAGAGGATATAAAACAGGTAAAAGAGAGTAGGACATATATGTCAGAGTTCTAGAAATGGTGGCTTGCCTGTGATCAGCAAATAGTCCCTAGACTTCTTCACATGACCAATAATACCCAAAATATAATAATAAGAAATCCCGTTCTTCTTGTCGTCAAACACTTACACTATCGTCGTCATAGGGTACACATGCAAGCAGACAATATGACAATCAATACAAGGCATACAACATCAAACCATACAGCAAACAAACATGAGAAATACTACTGGATTTGGGAGGTCTTGGAGAAGTGGGATTCAAATGGTGGAATTTGGAAGATTGCCACTGAGGTGTTTTCTCTTGGAAGGTAGTTGTCTAGGATAGATACAAGGGACTTGGGTTAGGGATTTGTGTTCAGTAGGTTATCAATGGATAACCATGACATCCTCTGGTAGGTCTTGACGAGACAAAACCATCACAAGTGGTTTGAAATGATTATCCATTTTCTAGAATTAGATATGCTTATTAAGGTGGAATAAACTCTAGTTTAAGGAAATAATTCACCAGAAAAGTTCTGGAGCTCCAAAAATTATTTCCTTGGATGTTCTGGTAGTACTTGATGTACTGAACCACCTAGAGTTGGAATCAGGTCAAAAGAGTTACCAGAATGCCCTCAGGAAATTCCTAAAGACAGTTCTGTAGGATTATTCTTTTATTTAGCAGATTAAATCTACAGGAGATATTGAGTTGGTTCCATGGGCATGTGATAGGCACGTCCAATACCTTTCTGTAGGAATTGGATTCACCCTTTTTAGAGTTTTCAAACTCCTAGAGTGATTTATTTAGTGAAAGTACCCATCATACAGGTATTTAAATTACTAAAATTCGTCCACAACTCAGTAAATTCTGAGCTGCTAGGATTGTATATATACTGATCCTAGGAGGTACTGGAAATTGGAACCAGGTCAATACCACATTTGGTTGGACCTGGGGAATTTATCTAAGACAGAAAGTTGCTAGTTTTGTTATTTTTCCTAAAGGCAGAAAACAATTCACCTTGGACTGAGACATGTTAGTAGATTGGGTGTACCAGATATATGTTAGTAGATTAATTACTAGCAATTATTGGAAATTATTTTGGACATGGGCTTGCCTCTGCATGTTTGAGAAAACATCAGAGAATAATCAGAAAATTAGATCTAGGCATTTGGATTGGGTTTGTCATTTTATTTAGATTTAAACCTAGTAGATTCATTTCTCGAATAAATGGATCTGCTAAAATAAAAAGGAAAAAGGGTTGCACTGGGTTGGATCTGGGGGCTATTGGGCTGCGAGGGAGGATTCAGCCCACGACGGGGCAGCGCGACGCGCGGGACGAGCGGTTCGAACCCGACAAGCGGGGCCCGCGGTCAGCGAGCGAGAGCGCCGAAGCAGTAACGAGCATCGGTCACCATCAGATCAAGTCGAGATGGATGGCTAGGGGTCGTCGTCTACACGAACAGAACGCCGGCAACGAAACCCTAAGCAGCGGCGGAGCGGGGAGGCGGGGGCTCACCAGAGGTCTCGGGAGGTGGTGTGGAGGGTGCAGGGCGACGCAATGGTCGACGATGAGACGAAAGAGGGGCGGCACGAGGGGATCTGACGCCGAGAGGTAGCTGGCACGCCGGAGGCCGAGGGCGACCTCATCGGAGCTCAATGGCGACGGTGGAGGAGATGGTCCTGGACAGAGATAAGCACACGGTTAGGTAGAGGAGAGCTAGGGGAGCTTGTGGGCTGACATGTAGAGGGAATGGAGTGGAGGAGAAGATGTCTTGCTCGATTTTGGGGAGGAGGCCGAAGCTTTCCTCTTCTTCTTCCTCGGGCAACGCAGGGCAGGGGGAGGGTGTGGTGCTCGGGGAGGTAAGTGGGAGTGAGAGGGGGCAAATGAGGGCAGGGAGAGCTGGGGAAGGGTTGTTGGCCATATATACCAAGAGGGAGGAGAACAAGTGGTGAATTACCATTTTGGACATGGTGCAGGGAAATGCTGGCCAGGGATTGGTCCAGAGGGAGGTGGAGAGGGGTAGGATGGTAATTGGGTCATGCTGGAGCAGAGGGAGAGGTAGTGGCATCAATGGTAAATAAAGGGGGACAAATGTTGTAAGAATTGGGGTTATTTCTCTTTCTTTCTATTATGTCAAAGGCAATTGGGGATTTGTTGGGGTGGAGCTTGCAAGGGTGGTCGACCAAGGATGTGTCTGAAGCTGAGGTTGAGCTTAGATCAAGAATTGATGGAAAAAGAAGTGCTTAGAGTGGTGATTTGCTTAATTGACAATTATTGATCTATTAGATGGTTGTGAAGGAAGTACAAAATCTTGCATTGGACCAAAGGAGAAAATGGTATGGGTAGATAGATAAGGTCATGGTAGACTTCTAGGATTTAATTTGGATTTTTATGTCGAGTTTAAGTCCACAAAAATCCAATTACTCAATAACAATAGAAGTGATTTCTAGGTGATCATTTGACAAATTTTCATTGGACAAGGTTGGATTTTGATGTGGAAGGGTCCCATGTGTGAATACACACTTAGGGGAATTTTTCCAAGATTTATTGGGGATTAAAAGTAATTAAAACAATTATTATTCCAATTCAGCCTTTTAAGAAAAAGGGCAAAAAGAAATAATAAAGCTTGTCAAAAATATTTATTTTTGAGATGGGAAGGTGGGGAATGATTTGCGGTGCTCACATGAGCCAAAAGATGGAGAGGTGGTTTTGTAAAAACCAAACTTTCCTTTAGGGATGGAGTTTTGGAGAATTTGTCTATTTAAGAAATTAAATAGTTTTGGGGCCATAATAATTATGGATAATTATTGATAAATCTTGGAGATCAAGTTAGGTGAGGTGGACAAGGCGTAGCAAGCATTTGCAACCTTGTGGAATGAAAATCCAACTTGAAAAGGATGGACAACAAGGAGTTGATGATCTAGGGTGGTGTTATTTTTATACCACCAAAACATGTTTGCATCTTGGAGCTGAGAGCTCACCTTGGTGCAACGGATAGATGGGTAGGTAAACCATGTCATATAGCTGACCACAGCAGAAGGAGTTCGAATTAATTGTATTTGAGGTGTTCTAGAAGTGATGGCAAACTTGGTTGAAATTAAAGTTGCCAAGCAAATAGAGTCATGAAGCCTTCTAAACCATGTGGGTTAAGCAGAAAAAAGATTCACATGGAGCAAGTGAAGTAGGTTCTGATAGACATAAATGAATAGAACACAACCATGCAGAGAGTTGGTCCATAGGGGGTTGTATGAGGGTGTGAGCTTCTACCAAAGTAGGCATGATGACTAGTTTGGCAGGAAAAGTTATTTCTTGTCTGCCAAACCATCATGGACTAGTGAGTTGGAGGAGGATTTAACCAAGGGAAAATGTGGGACTTGGTAGTCCTTAGGATGGTTAACAAGATGGTTTAAGTGCATTTCCAAAAATGCACATGGTTTGAGAAAAGAAGGCTTTCAAAAAGGTGATGTTGAAACTGTTTCCAGACTTTCAAAAATTGGTCTTCATGGGCTTTCAAAAATTGGCAGTTTTGAGGAATTTGACTATAGTATGAGAGGGAATGTTTTTGTAGGAGTTGCAATGTATTAGAGCATTAACAAGTGGGTGATAGGGAAGTGTAGAGTGAGTAGAAGAGATCCATGCTTGATATTGGTCTTCATGGGCTTGGGAACATCAAGAATAGACATCCTCAGAATTGATCTGATGGATGGTTTTAGATGATCACCTAGTGGCTAGGGATCACAACAAGGTTTGCTTTCTTGCTTAGGGATTGATGATTTGGAAACCTCTTGGTCCTAGTGATGATCTCCTAGATTGGCTCATATTACTTCCTAAGCAAACAAGTCAAACAGCTACTCAAAGCAACTCATCAGACAACAGATCAAGGCAACTCATCTTATACTAAGAATAACCCCTACTGAGGTTACCATCAAGCCTAGCTTGAGGTAAGGTTGGGGCATTTTGAAGAGGTTGGGTTTTGAATAAGATGAGGGTTCTTGGTATCTCTACCAAGAGTAGAATTCAAATGCTTTGAACAGGAGTTTTGGGAAAACTAGAGGTATGATTAGTTGAGTGTTCTGTCTTGAAAACATAAGGAGTTTGTACTATACATCTCTCCATAGTTTTGTTAATAGAAGCTACCAAAATAGTTTTTGGTTACATAGGCATCTTGGCTCCTATTTTGAAATGCCAGAACGTTTGAGAATATGTAGAGTAAGCCAAGATAGTTTTGGTAAATAGCTTTTGACAACTGAGGGTCAGGTAAGGAGTATTACAAGATACACTTCATAAGCACAAGTTCAAGAAAACAACAAGAAAGCACTGCATCAAAGCACAATAGAAAGTTTTTGTTCCCCCTAATTTTTGCATTATGGACAACAAATCAGGGTTGCTGAAATTGGGGTGTTACAGACCTTTCCCCCTTAAAAGAATCTTGTCCCGAGATTCCGGAGAGTAGGGTTGGTCTCGGAGTTAGTATTATTTGGTTCTTGCGGACTAACTTGCCAACTTTGCCTTCGAGTCGAAGCACCTTGATAGTGAGGTTGAACTTCAATCATCTTGAAACTCGGGGGTCGAGCTGGCTTCAACCTTGCTTGCGGGGAGGGATCTTTCTTCAGTAAGGGTCTATGGCACTTCCCTTAAGTGGGTTATTGAATCCAAGTCTGTGACCAAGTTTGTAAAGTCTGGGATACGTCTGTGCTCTGAGATCTGTGTCTTCGGGTCTCATGGTCGGGCCACAAGGTTATCTATTTTTCGGGAAAGATGCAGTCTTTCCCCCTTAGGATTCGACTTGGGTAGGTCGGGGAGTCACAACAAGGGGACTTACTTAAGAAGGTGGCAAAAGTAGGTCTCAAGGTAGCATAGGACAACATAGGGAGGGCGGCATCCTAGCCGTCTTTATAGGGGGACATGGGCTAGATTACTACGGACTGCACTCGTCGACTATCAGGAAGTCCTGGAGGGGTTAAGGAGCTTCTCTCTATCTTTACTTCCACGGGGCACTGTCATCTAGGAGGGCGAGGGACATCTTCAGTCTTGAGCTGCGTGGCAACGAGCGGTAGGGTGACCATCTTTTCTGCGGAAGGGGACCTTGGATGTCTTCGAGCTTCTCTGCCAGGTAAGTCTGGGCGGGCTTACCCTCGGGGCATTCTCTGCTGAAGTGATTGGGTAGTCCACACGTGAAGGAGAGGTTCTTCTTCCGTCGTAGCCGAGTTGACGGCGTTTCTAGGTTGACATCAGGAGGTTGACGGGCCTTGCCAACGAGGGCATATATTGGGCACTTTATGGGGACATGGTCTTGGCCTTCGCAGAGGAAACAAGTGATAAGTCGGGTTGGGCAAGCTTGGGGTGAATGGGGTTCTCCACAGTTGGGGCAGTGGTCAGAACATCTGTTGGCTTGGTGCCCTTCGTCTCCGCAGCGGCTACATGCTTTCTTCGAGCTTCCGGTCGTCACGGCCATCCTGGGGGAGGTCTTATTGGTGGCAGACGATGCGGGTTGGGTCTGGTGCAACGACTTGGGTAAAACACGCAAGAAGGAAAAACTATCCAAACAAGCAAAGCAATCAAGGAAGTAATTACATACCAACCAACACCCGAGGCTGCTAATAGTACTTAGGCATTAGAAAACGCGTTCAGGGACGACACATGACTCTGCCCTAATGTTAGGTGGGCGAGTACGGCAATGCGGGTGATTACTCGGAGGGTGCATCTGTGGAGTCCTGAATAGCTTCGAGGTCTCCAACTACTGCCGATCCTCTGGGGTTTGCAGGATATTCAGCTCGTCTTCGGTGAAGGTGAGAGTGGTGCCTTCTCCTGGTGTAGGGTTGGAGGTTGACTCGGTCGGCGTGGGTGACTGGACGATAGGTTGGTACTCATTGAGGAAGGAGAGTTCATCGTCAGTCCCGAGATTCTCGTCGTCAGGGGTTGGGGGTACTACAGTGATCAGCTTTCTTGCCAAGCGGGCATTGGTGGCTTGAAGACTCCTTTCGCGCTTACGGAGTAGGTTGATATCCATCTTGAGAAGCAGGTTCTCGCGTCTGGCCTTGTCAAGATCTTCCTAGGAGTGTTGGAGTAGGTATTCCATGTTTTCCAGCTGATTCCCAATGTAGCAGGTGAGGAAAGACTCCGTGGGGAGTCCATCTTCGTCTCGCTTCCCAAACAGATGATAGGGAGTATCCTTCAATTGATCTTCATGGATCTTGTAGAGGCGCGCCATGATCTCCTGAATGGCTCGCACCACGCCATCTACCCATTTGCTGTCGAGGAAAGTGAAGATTGTGGGCAAGGTGTCCTCATCAGGGGAAGGAATAACAACCTTTATGACCCATTGCATCACATTGGTGTTACTGCGAGGAAGTTCTGTTCCTTCAATAGTTGGCATGGGTTTCTTGACTATCTTCAGTAGGTTGTGAAGTTGCTCTTCAAAGGGCTAGAAACTGTCTCTAACAATGATGCGCTCTGAGCGGAAAGAGGCCATCTACAGCAGAGTTGTGAGATGGGGTTGAGTTAGTGACAGTGTGCAGGATTTTAAGCTTAGGAAATCATATTAATTTAAGTAGTTTTTCGAAATAGAGGGGGAGAAGACGTAGGCACTTTTGCAAATAGTCAATCTTTCTCCCTTGTCTTTTAGAAAAATAGGTTTGTCATTTCTTGTCTAACGCCCATGCTAACTAAGGTCTCCTACAGTCAGGATGGCTCTGATACCAGGTATGTAGGCTCCCCGGATTATGCATCCGAGAAATCCCTGTTATGCATACATCCATGTTCCCATGATCACTGAGCCGTGGAACATAACCGACAGGTATCATTACAATATCCGAAACATAACAAAGTTACAAGACTTACATAAGTGCCATTATGGCTACAACATCATTAGTAGCGGAAACATCACGAAGCACAGAGCCCAAACATGCCTCAACCTACAGGCTACTGACTGGGAAGGCGGCCTAGCTCGCTGGACGTCACCTTAAACTCCTGAAAGTATGGCCAAATAAATAGCCAGGGACACAGCCGTGAGTACGTTGAATGTACTCGCAAACCACCAGGATAAGTGAACAAAGGAAATGCAATTCTGGCTGTGGCGAGATAGCTCTATCTAGGGTTGCTTTTGAAGAGTCTAAACTAACATTGAAGTTATGGCATCTCCATATCTTTTTTGAAAAAAAAAGAGTTTTGAAAACATGCTTCTGTTTTATAAATCAAGACACCTCCATGTCTTTGTTGAAAGAGAGTTTTGGAAACAGTTTTGTAGTAAAAACCCTTTTTAAACATCTTCGACCCCTCGGGTCAAAACAAAGCCTTCGAACTCGGGTTCCCCCGGAACCGTCGTCCTCAGAGTACTTGTTTCCCCGAACAAGCACAGTTTGGGTACTCCTAGCCAACACCTTTACAACCGTCCTTGACCGTGGACACGGCTATTCGACTAGGTTATACTCTGCAGAGTTTGCACCTTTACCCACAAGAATCAATACATCCGCCGGGATACAACCATGGCCCACCACCAATGTATATGGGGGTCCGGATAATCAAACCTAACTTTTTCGCTTGTCTACACTAGCAAAGGCATGCTTTTCCTCTTGGGTTTGTTCTCCCCGGCAACGCGTATGTGGCTCCCAGCCATAGTCCTTCCTTCCGTACACGCGCATACCCAAGCCGTAGCTTGGCGTATACCTTAAATCTAGAGACTCCACTTCCTTCCGTACTACCTAATTCATACCGTCCGCGGGAGACCCAATTGTTGCACCGGCCTCCTGCCAGTTCAGGCTCACTCTTGCCGAAGCAAGCGACAGGCTTCAGATCCTTGATCTGGTGGCGCCTGCCCGGAATTCCATGGATTTCTCCCTATAAGCATAGTAGAAGTGCCTCGGCTAATGCGGACAAACTACGAGTTAAGCCCCAGCAACCTGGGTAATGTGGTTCCGCGGATAAAAATTGTTTCAGTAAATGCGTAGAACATCCCATCACATTTCCACTTCTTCTCATCACCATTTCTTTTGTTAAAACTTCTACTGGGAATGATGCCTCTTCCCAGGGTTTTACAAAGCCGTTTTGAAACCTTTGTAGTGGGGAAAAATCCCAAAACAGTTTATTTTCTCAAAAACCGGGGTTTCCCAAGGAGGTAGGATGCTAACCATCGTACTCTCGGTATAAATGGGATAAATGATGGGTTCATCGGGGTGGTGCCTCGAAGGACACGAAATCATAACTTGGAGGAGCCAAGTTACTACCGTAGTGTTTGTAAAACAAGACATGCAAGTAGAGTATGCAATTTATAAAGAGGATATAAAACATGTAAGAGAGAGTAGGACATATATATTAGTGTTCGGGAAATGGTGGCTTTCCTGTGATCAGCAAATAGTCCCTGGACTTCTTCAGATGACCAAGAATACCCAAAATATAATAATAAGAAATCCCGTTCGTCTTGTCGTGAAACACTCACACTATCGTCGTCATAGGGTACACATGCAAGCAGACAATATCACAATAAATACAAGGCATACAACATCAAACCATACAGCAAACAAACATGAGAAATACTACTAGATTTGGGAGGTCTTGGAGAAGTGGGATTCAAATGGTGGAATTTGCAAGATTGCCACTGAGGTGTTTTCTCTTGGAAGATAGTTGTCTAGGATAGATACAAGGGACTTGGGTTAGGGATTTGTGTTCAGTAGGTTATCAATGGATAACCATGACATCCTCTGGTAGGTCTTGATGAGACAAAACCATCACAAGTGGTTTGAAATGATTATCCATTTTCTAGAATTAGATATGCTTATTAAGGTGGAATAAACTCTAGTTTATGGAAATAATTCACCAGAAAAGTTCTGGAGCTCCACAAATTATTTCCTTGGATGGTCTGGTAGTACTTTATGTACTGAACCACCTAGAGTTAGAATCAGGTCAAAAGAATTGCCACAATGCCCTCAGGAAATTCCTAAACATTGTTCTGTAGGATTCTTCTTTTATTTACCGGATTAAATCTACAGGAGATATTGAGTTGGTTCCAAGGGCATGTGATAGGCATGTCCAATACCTTTCTGTAGGAATTGGATTCACCCTTTTTGGAGTTGTCAAACTCCTGAAGTGATTTATTTAGTGAAAGTACCAATCACAAAGGTATTTAAATTACTAAAATTCATCCAGAGCTCAGTAAATTCTGAGCTGCTAGGATTATATAGATACTGAACCTATAAGGTACTGGAAATTGGAACCATGTTAATACCACATTTGGTTTGACCTAGGGAATTTATCTAAGATAGAAAGTTGCTATTTTTGTTATTTTTCCTAAAGGCAGAAAACAATTCACCTTTGGCTGAGACCTGTGCTGGATGATAGGTATCTCAGATACAATCCATAAGTTTTTTGGTTCATCTCAAATGGAGAAGGCTAGCTCACAGAGGAATTTATTTAGTGTACCAAATACATGTTAGTAGATTAATTACTAGCAATTATTGGAAATTATTTTGGACATGGGGTTGCCTCTGCATGTTTGAGAAAACATCAGAGAGCAATCCGAAAATTATATCTAGGCATTTGGATTGGGGTTGCCGTTTTATTTAGATTTAAACCTAGCAGATTCATTTCTGGAATAAATGGATCTGCTAAAAGAAAAAGGAAAAAGGGGTGCACTGGGCTAGATCTGGGGAGCTATTGGGCTACGGGGGAGGACTCGGCCCACGACAGGGCAGCGCGACGCGCGGGAGGAGCGGTTCGAACCCGACGAGCGGGGCTCGCGGTCAGCGAGCGAGAGCGCCGAAGCGGTAACGAGCAATGGTGACCGTCGGATCAAGTCGAGATGGATGGCTAGGGGTCGTCGTCTACGCGAACAGAATGTCGGCGACGAAACCCTAAGAAGTGGCGGAGCGGGGAGGCGGGGGCTCAGGAGGTGGCGCGGAGGGTGCAGGGCGACGCGGTGGTCGACGATGAGCCGAAAGAGGGGCGGCACGAGGGGATGTGACGACGGGAGGTAGCTGGCGCGTCGGAGGCCGAGGGCGACCTCGTCGGAGCTCAACGACGACGGCGGAGGAGATGGTCCTGGACAGAGATAAGTGCACGGTTAGGTAGAGGAGAGCTAGGGGAGCTCGTGGGCTGACATGCAGAGGGAATGGAGTGGAGGAGAAGATGTCTTGCTCGATTTTGGGGAGGAGGCCGAAGCTTTCCTCTTCTTCTTTCTTGGGTAACGCAGGGCAGGGGGTGTGGTGCTCGGGGGAGGTAAGTGGCAGTGAGAGGGGGAAAATGTGGGCTTGGAGAGCTGGGGAAGGGCTGCTGGCCATATATACCAAGAGGGAGGAGTACAAGTGGTGAATTACCATTTTGGACATGGTGGAGGGCAATGTTGGCTAGGGATTGGTCCAGAGGGAGGTCGAGAGGGGTAGGATGGTAATTGGGTCGTGTTGGACTAGAGGGAGAGGTGGTGGCATCAGTGGTAAATAAAGGGGGACAAATGTTGTAAGAATTGGGGTTATTCTCTTTCTTTCTATTATGTTAAAGGCAATTGGGGATTTGTTGGGGTGGAGCTTGCAAGGGTGGTCGACCAAGGATGTGTCTGAAGCTGAGGTTGAGCTTAGATCAAGAATTGATGGAAAAAGAAGTGCTTAGAGTGGTGATTTGCTTAATTGACAATTATTGATCTAATAGATGGTTGTGAAGGAAGTCCAAAAATCTTGCATTGGACCAGAGGAGAGAATGGTATTGGTAGATAGATAAGGTCAAGGTAGACTTCTAGGATTTAATTTGGATTTTTATGTGGAGTTTAAGTCCACATAAATCCAATTACTCAAAAACAACAGAAGTGATATCTGGGTGATCATTTCACACATTTTCATTGGACAAGGTTGGATTTTGATCTGGAAGGGTCCCATGAGTGAATACACACTTAGCGGATTTTTCCCAAGATTTATTAGGGATTAAAAGTAATTAAAACAATTATTATTCCAATTCAGGCTTTTAAGAAAAAGGGCAAAAAGAAATAATAAAGCTTCTCAAAAATATTTATTTTTGAGATGGGAAGGTGGGGAATGATTTGTGGTGCTCACATGAGCCAAAAGTTGGAGAGGTGGTTTGGTAAAAACCAAACTTTCCTTTAGGGATGGAGTTTTGGAGAATTTGTCTATTTAAGAAATTAAATAGTTTTGGGGCCATAATAATTATGGATAATTATTGATAAATCTTGGAGATCAAGTTATGTGAGGTGGACAAGGCGTAGCAAGCATTTTCAACCTTGTGGAATGAAAATCCAACTGGAAAAGGATGGGCAACAAGGAGTTGATGATCTAGGCTGGTGTTATTTTTATACCACCAAAACATGTTTGCATCTTGGAGCTGAGAGCTCACCTTGGTGCAAGGGATATATGTGGAGGTACACCATGTCATATAGATGACCACGGCAGAAGGAGTTTGAATTAATTGTATTTGAGGTGTTCTAGAAGTGATGGCAAACTTTGTTGAAATTAAAGTTGCCAAGCAAATAGAGTCATGAAGCCTTCTAAACCATGTGGGTTAAGAAGCACAAAGATTCACTTGGATCAAGTGAAGTAGGTTCTGATAGACATCAATGATTAGAACACAACCATGCAGAGAGTTGGTCCATAGGGGGTTGTATGAGGGTGTGAGCTTCTACCAAAGTAGGCATGATGACTAGTTTGGCAGGAAAAGTTATTTCTTGTCTGCAAAACCATCATGGGCCAGTGAGTTGGAGGAGGATTTAACCAAGGGAAAATGTGGGCCTTGGTAGTCCTTAGGATGGTTAACAAGATGGTTCAAGTGCATTTCCAAAAATGCACATGGTTTTAGAAAAGAAGGCTTTCAAAAAGGTGATGTTGAAACTGTTTCCAGACTTTCAAAAATTGGTCTTCATGGGCTTTCAAAAATTGGCAGTTTTGAGGAATTTGACTATAGTATGAGAGGGAATGTTTTTGGAGGAGTTGCAATGTATTAGAGCATTAACAAGTGGGTGATAGGGAAGTGTAGAGTGAGTAGAAGAGATCCATGCTTGATATTGGTCTTCATGGGCTTGGGAACATCGAGAATAGACATCCTCAGAATTGATCTGATTGAGGGTTTTAGATGATCACCTAGTGGCTAGGGATCACAACAAGGTTTGCTTTCTTTCTTATGGATTGATGATTTGGAAACCTCTTGGTCCTAGTGATGATCTCCTAGATCGGCTCATACTACTTCCTAAGTAAACAAGTCAAACAGCTGCTCAAAGCAACTCATCAGACAACAGATCAAGGCAACTCATCTTATACTAAGCATAACCACTACTAAGGTTACCATCAAGCCTAGCTTGAGGTAAGGTTGGGGAATTTTGAAGAGGTTGGGTTTTGAATAAGATGAGGGTTCTTGGTATCTCTACCAAGAGTAGAATTCAAATGCTTTGAACAGGAGTTTTGGAAAAACTAGAGGTAAGATTAGTTGAGTGTTCTGTCTTGAAAACATAAGGAGGTTGTACTATACATCTCTCCGTAGTTTTGTTAATATAAGCTACCAGAATAGTTTTTGGTTACATAGGCATCTTGGCTCCTGTTTTGAAATGCCAGAATGTTTGAGAATATGTAGAGTAAGCTAAGATAGTTTTGGTAAATAGCTTTTGACAACTGAGGGTGAGGTAAGGAGTATTACAAGATACACTTCATAAGCACAAGTTCAAGCAAACAACAAGAAAGCACTGCATCAAAGCACAAGAAAAAGTTTTGGTTCCCCCTAATTTTTGCATTATGGACAACAAATCAGGGTTGCTGAAATTGGGGTGTTACGGACCTTTCCGCCTTAAAAGAATCTCGTCCCGAGATTCCGGAGAGTAGGGTTGGTCTCGGAGTTAGTATTATTTGGTTCTTGTGGACTAACTTGCCGACTTTGCCTTCGAGTCGATGCACCTTGATAGTGAGGTTGAACTTCAATCATCTTGAAACTCGGGGGTCGAGCTGGCTTCAACCTTGCTTGCGGGGAGGGATCTTTCTTCAGTAAGGGTCTATGGCAGTTCCCTTAAGTGGGTTATTGAATCCAAGTCTGTGACCAAGTCTGTAAAGTCTGGGATACGTCTGTGCTCTTAGATCTTTGTCTTCGGGTCTCATGGTTGGGCAACGAGGTTATCAGTTTTGAAATGCCAGAATGTTTGAGAATATGTAGAGTAAGCCAAGATAGTTTTGGTAAATAGCTTTTGACAACTCAGGGTGAGGTAAGGAGTATTACAAGATACACTTCATAAGCACAAGTTCAAGCAAACAACAAGCAAGCACTGCATCAAAGCACAAGAAAAATTTTTTGTTCCCCCTAATTTTTGCATTCTGGACAACAAATCAGGGTTGCTGAAATTGGGTTGTTACAGTAGCATGACTTGTTATAAACAATTGAGATTGCTTAATGTGCCTTGGATGAATCATGTGGATTTTTGGCATATTAAAGCATAGTATAGTGGTATTCTCCTTTGATGCTTTATTTGGGTTGACTTGGCGCATGCTCACACCATGTTATGACTATCCAAAGTCACCATAGCCTTTATGATCCTTTAGTTTTCAACTTGTAGTATCACTTTATGCTTTGATCAATGATTTTTTGTCGCTCTGCATGATTATGGCCATTATTGCTCTCTTAGTTTGTCGCTCCCAGTCTTTTTCTAGCCTCCACAGCCAAGTATGAGTTCCACTCATGCATCCAACAACCTAAACCAAGTTATTCCAAAGAGTCCACCATACCTACCTACTAGCTTATGCTATTCCAAGTATATTCATGCTTTTGTTTACCTTCCAAATTAAACTTGTTATGAGAAAACTAATGATTAAAGATCTCACGAAGTTGATGGCACACTTTACTTTTGTTGCCCTTAATAAACTCGAACCATTGTGTCGTCTATGTTGTATATGCTTGCACTTATTTGTTGGGAATTAGCAGAACCATGCTTTCATGGGGAACGGTTTCATCATTGCACTTGGTACTTGTACCTAGTTGATATCATGCTCTTTTGTATATGGATGTCGTCGGTCTGAAATGAAAGGGGAGCTTGTAAGTCCATGGAGTTATGTATATGTGTTAGAGAAATGCCTGGGCCGCTGGTCTAATCCATGCTGACATGGTGGAAACCTGCAGCGTAACCATAATGAGCTGTCTATGAAGCATTCTTCTTATAAAAAAAGAGTCCTATATTGAGAAAAAAAGAGAAAAGAAAAAAATAGATTATCAAAAGAGAAAAAAGAACCATATTCCCATGGTAAATAAGAAGATTGCTAAGATGCTTGTTGTCTGCTTGCCTTGTCATTTTGATATGGGGATTCTTTCGTATCATCGGCAAGGGGTACCCCGTTGGCAGTTCTCTATGATACACATGTACTTACAATGACAAGAACTTCCCGGTGACTAAACTTGAGTAGCATAGGGACATGAGTATCATAAACTTGGTACAAGGGACATGAGATTTCTAACTTATACTTCGTCAAGCATATACACCATAGTTTGTTCACTTTAACCTTAATCACTTCAAGATGCTTATGATAGGGGCAATGAGAGCTGAAAGCTATAAGTACCATAATTTTTGGAAGCTCTTTATGAGACTTGAATCCCTACTTCCTTTTATAAAAAGGCCTTTCTTCCACCATTATATTGAGTCTCCACCTTCTACCTTTATGCACCTACTTTGAGAGCATAGTGGCCATTCTTAGTTCTATGTGCATTGTCCCAAGACTAGTTGATTGATGCATAACATGATATTTCTTGTTTTAAACTATTTCTATCTAGTCACTCTTATGAACTTTTAAGGTGTCCTATGCATTTATATTTGCTACTCTATGAGGGACAAGCTGAATACTTTTATGCTATGTTTTCTTTATGTGAAACAAACAAATGTCTTGCGAAGCATTGTTATTCATGAATCTTTTGTTTGTGCCTTTTCATGTTGCATCATAATTTCTTTGTCTTATTGCTAGAACCTTGTCTTTCATGTTATGATTGAAGTACTATGATCCCAGCTTTGAATGTTTTACAAATACTTTGATCAAGTCTTTGATGGTGCATGTCACCTCATAAATTATTTTTTGTTTTTATCACTTACCTACTCGAGGACGAGCATGAGTTAAGCTTGGGGATGTTGATACATTGCAAATGTATCTATAATTTTTGATGTTCCATGCTTGGTTTTATCCACTTTCTTGTGTTTTGTTCCAACTTTGGAGTACTTTTCATACGATTTCTTGGAATAACCTATTAACAAGAGCCATAGTGCCAGTTGTCTGTTTTCTGCTTTTTTGGTTCCAGGAAACTCAGAAAATGAATATTCTCGGAATTGGACGGGACAAAAGCCAAATTGCCTATTTTTCCGGAAGTCATCAGATGCTAGAATACGAGACGGAGAAGGGCCAGAGGGCAGCCACACCACCTGGCCACGCGGCCAGGCTTGGCCCGTGCCAGGGGGTGGTGTGGTCAGCCCAGCCATCCCCTTGGCCTCCCCTTCCGACTATAAGATGCCCTCGGGACAAAAACCCTAAGTGCCCGATCAAAAATCCATGAAAGAGCCTATAGCCGCCGTCATCTCCATCCCTAGATCGGGAGGGATCTGAAGCTCTTCCCGGCACCCTGCCGGAGAGGGGAATTCACCCTGGAGGCCTTCTTCATCACCATACAAGCCTCCGGTGTGATGCGTGAGTAGTTCATCCTTGGACTACAGATCCATGTAGTAGCTAGATGGCTGGTTCTCCTCCTTTGTGCTTTCATGTTTAGATCTTGTGAGCTTCGTTCATGATCAAGATCATCTATTTGTAATTCTGCATCTTGTGTTTGCGGGGATCTGATGGATATTGAGATGCTATTTCAGATTGATTATTGATTCTATCATGTCTTTGTTATTTGTGATCTTGCATGCTTTCCGTTGTTAGTAGCTATCTTGGCCAAGTAGATGCTAGCAACTCCAAGAGTTAGTATTTATGCTCGATAGTGGGTTCATGCCTCTGGTAATCTGGGGAAGTGACATAAATCTCTAAGGTACTAGATGTGTTGTTGCTACTAGGGAGAAAACAACAATCCTTTGTTCATAGAAGAATCGTATTGTTTACTTTACATGCAGTTCGTAAAGCAATATCTGGATCTTGCAACTTAATACGGGAGGGGGTTCGGATGATAACCTGAAGGTGGATTATTAGTCATAGATGCAGTTGGATGGCGGTCTATGTATAATGTTGTAATGCCCAATCAAGTTTCAAAGGATTCAAGATGATTAGTATATGCATGTATTGCTTTCTCGATGTTTGTAAATTGCCCCGCTGTAATTTGTTCACCCAACATGTTATCTATCTTAAGGAGAGCCACCTCTAGTGAACTATGGATGCTGGTCCTTTTATTTACATACAATCTACAATCTTTTACTGCTTTGTGTTTACTTTATGTAAATTATTACTTCTTTTCATTCAATACGTTTAATCCTTTGTTTTCCACAAAACACGGTGAGATTGACAACCTCATCGCATGTTGGGGAGAAAGTTATGTGGTTGTGTTGTGCAGGTTTCCACATTGCTACTAGCACCGGTAGTGCGCCCTGCCAAGGCTCAGCTAGCAACACCTTTGGGGTGTTTCCTTGCTCCTACTAGTTCGATTAAACCTTAGTTTCATAACTGAGGGAAACTTGCTGCTGTGCTCATCATACCTTCCTCTTGGGGTTCCCAACGAGCTCTACATCAACACTTAGCCATCAAGGTCCCGAACGTTAGTGTCTCTAGCGGACCATAATTTTCGATCGTGCCTCCCTGATTTGAACTCGATAACGTTGCTCGAGGCATCTGCCGTTTAGTCAGGCTTCTAGGTCCCACATGTTAGCCTCTCATTAGAAGGATCGTGTGTTTGATGCAATTTTTTCCTTCATTCGCGCTACCCTTTTCCGAAGTTGATAGCGTTACTCAATGCATCTACCATTTAATCAGGCTACTAGAACCCACATGTCATCCTCCCATTAGAAGAAACATGTGTATGATGGAATTTTTGCTTCGCTCGCGCTATGTATCCTATTCCGAAGTTGATAGCATTGCTCGATGCATCTACCGTTTAATCAACCTCCTAGGCCCCACATGTCATCCACTCATTAGAATAAACATGTGTATGATGGATTTTTTGCCCTCGGTCGTGCCTTCGTGTTCCGAACTTGACAGCATTGCTCGCTGCTTCAGCCATTTATACAGGTGGGTGGGCCTGACATGTTAGCCTCCTCTGTGCAGGAAACGTGTGCATGCTAGAATTTTTTTCTTCTCTCGCGCCTCCCTATTCGGAACTTGGCAACGTTGCTCGATACATCATGTGTATAATGTCTCCCTGCTTGGTCCACATGTCAGCAGCCTATGTAGAGGAAACGTGTGTATGTTGGACATTTCTTTTTGGTCACGTCTGCCGGTTTAACATTGGTAACGTTGTTCCCTGCGGCACACGTCTATGGTCTTGCTGTTGGGGCCCACGTGTCAGCCTCTCTCGACAAGAAACGAGTCGATCTTGGTCTTCTTTTTTCTGGTCATGACTATTGTATAAGTACTTTTTAAACGCGCTCGTTAAACTTGATCTCTTGCATGGTAAGGTTGATGGGTGCTAGTTGCAGGCAGGTGGGTCGGCCATGTCAGCCTCTTAGTTCAAAAATATTGCTACAGATAAACTGCATGCCTTGCCACTACACAATAAAAAAATTATGTGTTTATAAAACGTAAAAAATGTATACTATCATCGTATATAACTTCTTTATTTTTCTTCTTAAAAATTGCTTGTCTATCTGCTACGCGTGATTGCTAGAAGCTCAACTAAAAAATGTTAAGTATAAATAATGTATTAGGTACTACTTAAAAACATGGGTAGGCGGAGTGGTTTTAGGGGTGGGTGGATAGTGCCCCAAAAAGGCCGAATTGAAGAAAAAGGGCCATGCAGGGATTGATGGGCTATTATTCAATGGCTCTCGCCCAATCTAACTAGGCTATTTGCACGGCCGATGACCCAAAACATGACCGAGTTAAGGTCTTGGGCTATAATGAGGACGGATGGGCTAATTTCTTGGGCTTGATAGTGAAATTCCCAAGGTACATGCTGGGGCTCGGTCGGATTTGAAACAAAGACGTCAACAAGGGAAAAAAGGTATAAAATATGAGCGCCTAGATCTCAGGCGCCTGAGTACTTGTTATGTAAAGGCGCTGACGTCACCCTACTAATTATTCTAATTCTCACTTGTAACCTAGTAGTTGCAACTCATTAAATTCCCAGTTACAAGCTAGTTGCAACAAATGTGTAACCCTCACGTTGCACGAATCGCGAGGTAAATCCAATGGCGAGAGAGGTGACTCTTGAGAACTGGCAAATCTGATAAAATATTCTTAGATATTTCTGTGAAAATTGTGGACAAACACCTCGTGCCCGCCAAAACTTTTCGCCGAGACCCCAAACTTTCCTAAGCCCACCCTCAATCGAGCGACCATACCCTATCTCTTCAAATTTTGTGCCATTCCTGTGCAAGATGCACCGGATTAGAACCAGGCCGCAAACTTCTCCACGCCTTAAAAACAACTTCTCGATGCCTTTCTATCAACAGTGTCGGCCTACCACCATTGGCCGCGCCATTCTTCACAAGACGCACCGGTCGGCGGTCAGTTGGGCAGTCCCCATGCTTCGCCTGCTAGATTCAGGCACTGGACATTCTTCTTGGCTTTGGTTTGTTCTCCACCTCTCCTAGAGATAGTTAAAGCTTGTGACCATCAAGATTTACAAGGTGCTTGCAGATTTGGGTAGGTACGTTCTTTAGGTAAATATATAGTAAAGCTCTGGACAGAAGAGTTCAAAAACATCTTAAAAAGGACATGGCAGAGATCTTGTGCAAGCTTTTAACCTGATATATTCCCCATCCTTCTTTGATACAATGGAGCATTTGGCTGTTGATGTACCTGACGAGGAAGTACTTAGAGGTACAGTACAGTATAGATGATGTACCCTAAGAACGGCGACTTTGCATTTCCAAGGAACGGGAAGATATCCGTAGACAGTTTGATAAGTGAGTGTTATGCAAAGATATCTTCACATATAAGACTGTAGAAAAGTTAGACATATTCAGATGTCTGACTTGGCTATGTTTTGTAGGTTCTTCGCAGAAATAAAAGTAGCAGCAAATTTCGTCCACCAATAAAAAGATTGGATGGACTAAGATCTAAGGATCATGTAAGACGCTCAAATTGCACTGTGAATTGTCTATGAATTGGCCAGATGGGGTAACCTCTTGTCTATTTTGTAGTGCTAGATTTCAGAGCTTGAATTTCTGGCCCTTATCTGTGGTCCTGATAGGAGTATAACAACAGCTTCAGCTTGCATTTCCAGCGGTGTCTGCCATAGCGCTGATGTACCCTTTGTGTAGACTGACGCAGCTGGAGGTTGTCCTGATGAACCTGCACTGGATTGCGTTTAGATTCGAAATCGCACACTTGACATTGTCATCCCAAGGAAAAGAAGGTTGTGGATCTGGTAATAATGCCTTATGTAGAACAAGATGCTGGATGTGATGATTTCCTATGGAAATCCCTACCATTCTATGACTTGTACGAGTAGTTAAAGTAATATAATTGAATTGCATGTCCCTCTCTATCAATGAAAATGGCATATCTTTTGCCTTGTTTCAAAAATAAATAAATATTTGCATGTCTCCTGGTGTTAGTTGATGGAAAGAAGATATTGTGTTCTGTTCAAGTAATGTGAACAAATATGTTTATATGTAGAGACATAAATGCAGATTGGGTGCCAAAATCAACATAAAATTGCCAGATCAATAACACAAGCATAATGGCATTACAAGAAAAGCAACAAAACCATCTTTTCACCGTTCTTGTGAAAAGGAGATGAGCCAAGAACCATGCTTGCAAGTGGTAGAGGCCTATTCTTGTGCAGCTTAGCTAGCATTGGTTTATCATCAGTAATACATAAGCATCTGAACATTATGATTACATACTAGGAGTAGTTCCAGTTCCACACTATAGTTCAATAGTCAAAAGTGTAAGAAATGCGTAAGGTAGCTCCATAATACATGTTCCACAGAAAAGCATACAAATCATAAGAAGAAAGCTCGGCATCACAGTTCACCACCTTCAGGTCCAACTGTCTCTACAGATTGTAAACCCAAATCACCACCTCCTTCAGGTGGCACGATAATTTCAGAAGCAGGATCAGCAGCACCAAGAACAGCGCCAGCACCGGTAGCATGAGTCTCCACAATAGGTGAACTATTGAGCACCACAATGTCCTCTGAAGGCTCTTTACTGCCAGCTCCAGCCACACAAGTCTTCACGGATGGTAAAACCAATCCACCACCTCCATCATATGGCACGACGATGGCAGGTGTAGGCTCATCAGTACCAGCAGCACCTGCAACTGCATCAGTCTTCACAGAAGGTAAACAAGGTGGCGTCTTAGGTGTAGCGATATGACATCCATTTTGTACTCCGTCATCAGGAAACTAAGAGTCTTCTTCAACTTTGTGCTTCTGCGATTACAAGATAAACAAAGATTACAGCGAAAGCATCTGCGTGAGACGACAAGAACATACGTCATTCTGTTCATTTACCTTGTCATCTAGGATAGCATAAGTCACGGGATTGGAACCTATTTCATCGAGAATCCTCTTCTTCGCTCCTTCCCTTATCTCCTTCTGCATCAAGTTGTAATATTGATTACATGATGTTGATTGACAAATATATGCAAATGTTCAAAAGTTTTCGATATCGAACTACCAACTTTGAACGGATACCCATTGTTCTTAGTTATGGTATCTAGCCTAGAAAACAAGCTTCTATGCAATCGTAGTCTACAAAAAAGGATGCATACCCGAGATAAGAACTAGTCTACACATGACAATGTTGCACAATCGACAATAAAAATTTAACCGCGTCATCAACTCTATCATGTAAGTTCGGAGTGAATCTAGATACACTTGTTTCACATAAGCTAAAACATCTTATATTATGAAACGGAGGGAATAGGTATGAGTGTTCTAGTATTTCACAAACTGCCATTGCTGCCATGGGACAGAGATGACGGAAGCTCCACCGCCGTACAGAAGGTTGCCATGCCGATCTCGCCACCACCTATAGAGGACGGAGTTGAGGAGCTGGTTAGCAACAATATGGAGCGAGAGGCCAGGGGGTGGTAGTAGATGGGAAGAAGGGACTGAGCAAAAGAGGTTGTGTTTGCGTGGGGGGGGGGCTAGTGAGGGAGTTAAATCCAGCTTGTCTCAGAAGGAATGCGCTACCACGTGCACCCGCGCCTGCAAAACTCCCTCCCTCTCTCTTCTGCGGTAGCTACTGATAGTAGTACTCCAGCTAGCTTCATTGAGTTCTATGGTACTCCTACTAGTAGACCTTTACTACTACTACTAGGTAGACAAGCAGTACTTGTTCAGAAGAAGAAAAAACTAGATTAGCACACCGTTGTACAGTATTTCCTTGTCAAATCACTGGAAATGTCATGATGAGCGACATGTTTTTACTGGTAAAACTAGAAACATCGTGTTCCTTCCACCGCGTGCAGTTTCTGAGCGAAGTACTTACCAACACGTCCAACTTCTTCTGAACCCAAACTGTAGTGGAAAAGAAACAAAAAACTACGGACCTGCAAGGAGTAATACTAACAATACTACTATTATACAACATTCTGGAAGAAATTATGTACGGAATGGTAGTAGTAGAGTACAACTATACACCTAATAAGGTTCTTTTACAAGCTTGGTGAAATATACATACTTGAGAAACTACCAAGTGTACAAAAGGGGTTTTTGGTCATACAGAGTATTTTACAAGCCGGACCGGGTGTGAAACTAAATGTTGAGTACTCATACATCAGCTAAAAACCAGCCAAAAGAAAGAGTTCAACAGAAGGCCGAGACCAAATGAGTTATCCTTGAACAGGCTCGTTCCACTCCAAGGCGTTTGAGCAGCTTGGGATGAACCAAAATGGAGTCACCGACCATATCCAGCGAGTATTGGTGTAACATCTCAAAAATATTAAAGGATAATATCAATTACCAATCACCAAAATTAGGGTTAACAAAAGCTTTTACTAATAAACACTATATGAATGCATGTGTGTTTATTAATGATGTATGAATGCTTGTTATGCCATGTTTGTTATATATGTTGAGAAATAGATTAAGGATCAAAGCATTATCATTTAGGTCAAATCCAAACCAAAGCAAATCAAAGGATAATCAAATTATAAGCCATATGAGCTAATGGTAATTTTTTCCAAAGTTAACGCCTAGCGCACTTTGGGCATCTCTAGTAAATGATTTCAAACAGAAACAATTATATTTCTTTTCTCACCTTGCTAGACCAAGTGACAATGAACCCAAGTGAACTTTCAAAACTTATAGAAACAAATTCGAATTCTTTTAGAGGACATTTTAAAATTGAATCCATCATAGACATCAAGATAGCCATTTTTCAAAAACCACTCAAAGTTTCTCCACTTGACCAATCCTTGCAACCAGAGACACACAAGCATATGAACAACACACCCACCAAAAATAATTTGAAAATTCAAATGTTTAGTTCATGGGTGTAGCATCCCAATTGTCTAACAATTGTAATACTACTTGGTCTAGTAATATAATGGCTACTCCTACATATAATTGTTGCATCATAATTATATCATGCTCATGTCATCATGCCACCTTGCATTTGAGCATCATATAAAACCCTTTTCATTTGGTTCTTCTCTCACATGCATTAGTAATTGGAATTGGCTCTTGATATATTGTATTTGGTTTTTCCTAAATGCTTGATGCCCAAGTTGAGTTGGGGGCATATCTTTTATTCCAATTCACCACCTTTCTTTGTCACCACCTTATAATTCCACCATCATATGTACCCATGAGCTTTTGATTTCTTTTGGCATTTGATCTAGCTCATGTGAGTTGGGAGGGATCCAATTCTATTCTTTTGGGCTTGACCTAGATCCATATTTTGGAATGCATAAGAATAATGCCATGTTATTTATTATTGTTTTCACAAAAATAAGAACATGGCATTTAATTATTATGCATGGGCCATGCAAGAGTACCACCACCTTTAGCTCCTTTGTATTTCTCTTTGTTTTAGTGGATCTTGCTTTGTGGGATCATTTCTATCTCTCTCCACCATCCCCATGTTCCCAACAAAACCATTTTTCCCATCATGCATGATCAAGTGAGACCTTTTCCCATAAACCCCATCTCTCTCTCTTTTTCTTGAGTTTACCTTCACCTCACCTTGTGCTAAACCAAAACCCTCACCCCTTCATCTTGGCTTGATCTTATTAGCATGTGTTTAAAACCTAAAAACTCTAATCAAACCCTAACCCTAGCTCTTCTCTCTAATCCTCTCTCTTCAAACCCTAACTACCCTAGCTCTAACCACCCTCCCTAGCCGAGCCTACATTTCCACTCACACCATTTTTCCCTCTCTCCCTGCCATGCTAGCCCACGCCGGAGCTACCCCATCTACCCAACCCTAACCCGAGCCTCCCTCTCTAGCTAACCCTAGCTACACCGGACCTCCCCTCTCCTTTCTTTCTTCCTCCCTGCCATGATGGCCCTAGCCTGAGTCTGCCCCGCCTTGATCTCTTCCTGGCCCACCTGCCATGCCCCGTGCCTGCCCTAGCTGTCCACGCCAAGCACATGCTCGAGGAGGACAAAGGTGGCCGACGCCACCTTTATCTCTAACCTAATCCCCACGGCGCCTACCCCTTCTCTTCTACTTTTCCTCTTTCCCCACATTTCCTCTGCCTCCCCCAGATCCACCCCGAGCCACTGCACCGACCTCTCCTTCCCCTGCCACCATCTTCTCTCTCGCCGGCCACCGTCGGTCTCCACCTCCACCACTCGTTCTAGCTGGTGGCGTGGAGTTGTGGTTGTCGAGGAGGACCGGCGTGTACCTCTGTGTCGCCCCGTACGCGCCAACGAGGTGGAGAAGCCCCACGTCTGCCGCAGTACGTCGACACCCGCCAAAACCCTAGCTCCTCCCTGGCCTCTGCTTCCTCGCCACTTCGTCATCTCCCAAACCGATCCGCCACCATCAACCCCTCCGTGGTGAGTCCATCTCCCGCCTAGACACCCTCTGCCTCGCCATAGACCCCTATCCTTGCCGGGCGTTTCACCGAACGCTCTCGGTGCGCCGTGGCCGCGGGCGTCTGCACGTCGGTGCGTCGTGCCATGACTCACCTAGGCCCCGGTCGCCTACCTCTCACCATCCCATGCCCAACCGCACTGGTTACCGCCTCCGCGTGCGAGCCCCAAGTCCCCGATTCGAGTCCCCGCCACGCCGCGTGCGTCCACCAGATCCGTCAGACCGAGGAGAAGATCCACAGTAGCCTCGCCCTTTTTGCACATACCCCTCCAACTTTTGCCGGCTCAACCAGCGGTACACCGAGCCCCACTGGTCAGCCTCCCTGTCCTTTTTACAAAAGGCACCCGCAGTTTTACACACTCAACTCGCGCTCCAGACCGTCCCCACCAGTCAGCCTCTGCGGGCTCAGCCTCTGGCACGTGGGCCCATAACTGCTGGCCCCACCTGTCATTCCCAGAGGCTAGGTAAAGCCGCGGTGAGAAAAACCTTTTCTGTGCGCGTGTTGTCCCAGTCAGCAGCTGGCCCACCCGTCAGCGACTGGGTCTGTAACTGGCTGAGTAGCAAATGTTTCCTGCTTTTCTGTTTTTAATTAAACTTTTCCAGAAATTTTTTAAATTCAAATTCAAATCTGTTTTTAAATAAGTTTTAAATTATAAATCCAAATAATACAAATGATATATGTTTTGGAATCAGAAAAATGTGAGGAATTTAAATATACCATTCAAAATAATGTTTGAACACTTTAAATTTTCGAGATGTTTAAAATTACTTTAAAATGCCATTTTTCTTAATAAATTAATAACTTTAAATCTATAACTCCGAATTCAACAAATAATATGTCTAAATCGATCAGCACGACGAGCTCATTCTATCTATGCATTCCTTGTTCTGAATTAAAGCATGCATCATGCCATATTTAAAAATCAGAACTGTTTATGGCAATAAAACTTGACTAAATAAATAATAAAATGTTTTATTCTTGTACCCCACACCTCACCCATGCCATGCTACTTTAATGCCATGTAAATTGTGCATCATTCATCATGGCATGCTTGTTTGCTTGTCTCATTTTAATTCATATGCTTGTGCACTTTATTTATGTTGGCCCTTGTTTGTTTGGTTCTTCTTCGAATAGACGCCTAGTAGGAGAATTATCAGGAATCATAGTACTACCCAGATCCATCTCTCGCTTCAACTGAGCTGCCAGGCAAGCACTACCACATGCTTGCATACATACAGTACCTATTGCCTCTATCTTATTCTTGCATCATTGAGTCGTGATTGCATTAAATTAAATCCCAAGTACTACATAGCCTTTACTTTTAAACCCCAACGAAGCTTGTTCCTCCGTCCCATGAGCCATTACTACAGGAGTTGTTTGAGCCATGCGAGTCGTAGAAAAGCATGTGTAGGGTATGTGAGTGTCTGATGAATAACGAGGTACCTAAACAACATAACCTGAGTAGTAACGGGATAACTAATGACAGAGGCACCGGTGAGCAATATCTACTATTTGGTTTTTCATGCTCACTTCTGTCCCGTAGGACCCCGAGTACTTGATTCCTGTTCCTTGACTATTTGCACTATCCACATCCGGGAGGCCTTATCGACCCCCCTGAGCTAGAGCTTGATTCATTCATATTTATTGGGGCCACAATTAGTTTGGGGTTTTATTACTATTTTGTGCTTATGCCATGTTACTGTTTACTTACGATTGTGCGTGGAGCACTTGTACTGTTTTGGATCGTGACATGTTTTCGCTGTATCGACAAGCCCAGTCACATTTTCGGGTTCCCAGTCGTTTACCGCCGTCCACACAAACCTTGAGTCCGTCTCGGAGTCAGCTAGCTTCGTTGCGGGTAGCTTAACGGGGTGGCCACCTGAAATATTACTGAATCCTGTGATCGCTTTGTCGTGAATGCCTCGTCGGGTTTTGAGTTGGTTTTTCCGAGGTTGAACGAGTTTATGTTGCTATTTGTGCACCCCTGCAGGGTAAATCTTTCTGAAAGCCGTGTCCGCGGTTATGGACGACTTGGAGCATAGTTTCTCGATCATAGACAAGTCTAACTAAAGTACTGCTTTTAAATTGACTAAGTACCTGAGTAGTAAATAGTGCAATACTCATAGAATGGTTAATAAAACTACCAACGGATGGGGGTTGTTCGTCTGCTTCCTCGTTGGTAAGCGAGGAGGAGGATGGATCTGTTAATTATACTGTTATAACTGTTGTTCTTAATTCATGGGCATCTGTCTATCATTGGTTAGGCGGATGGTTAGCGAGTATCTTTAGACTTGTTAGTTATTATCTTTTGCTGCAATTGCGTCACCCCAGGTTGTGTCCCCTTTAGAGGCATAAAGACTTGCCGAGTACCCCTAGGGTCTCACACGATAAATTGTTTGATTCAGATGAACAGGTGTACTCACAAGATGGATACTGGGTGGAGGAGACGGATGATGTTGGCAACGATCACTCGGTGTAGAGATTCCGGGAACGGGGATCCGTGAGATCTGTGGGCGGGATGTGTTTATTTATGTTGCATCTTATGCCGATTTGCTTCTTATCCATACTTGGATCTTGTTTTCCGCTTCCGCCTGATACTCTGATGTTTGATGTATGAGGAGCTATCCTAAAATATTATCTCTATCTAGGATATCTGAATCTTGCCGTATGGCGTTGCAATATTTCTATTTCTTTTAGATGAAATGGCTCTGAGGACTGTTGTATGTGGCTTGCATACATACTCACTTGTGTATGTAGTTGATCCCTTCGCCTGCCGATTACGCCGCTCGTTCTTGTCCCGATGCTCTGAAAGTGGTTAGGACGGCCGAAAGTCTACCGTGAGTGGCCTCGGGCCCCACCGTACTATTTTAACCACTTTCGCTCATCCAGGCATGTAACTAAAAGCGTAATTCACCGAGGTAGTTACAATTGGTATCAGAGCCATCCCGCCCTTCAGGGTCTCACCCAAAATGGTCGTTGTCAGTCTAGCAAATTTTTTTGGTAGTTATGTATACTAGGGAAAAATAAAACGTGCGAGTAAGACTGCTTCCATTCTTCTTCTTACCCACCCACCCACCCTTTTCTGGTAAGGAAGTTTAACATTTTCAATCCTCTTCTCAAATTCAAACTAGGATTCACGTGTTCTGGGTTCCGTAGTACCTTAGGTTGTATGTGTGTGTATGTGTGTGTGTGTGTGTGTGTGTGAATCCCTTGTCTATCTGTTGCATCCAAATGTTATCACTATCTGCCTTTGGTTATCAACTGTTGGTACATTCCATATCGACAGGCCTTTGTAAACCGACACGATCTATCTGATTCGTTGTATACCGATGCGATCTGTCTTACTCTTTGTCATCCGACGTTATCTTGTTTGGGGTGTTCGTTTCCGTAGTTACTAATCTTTAGGTTCATCTTAAAAAGAAGGTTTTGGGAGATGTGTTTTGCTTATTCATGTGCAGAGTAATGATTTGAGTGCGGGATGGAGTCGCGACCATACCACTACTTTTATCATTCGCTTTTGTATATTGAATTAGTAGAGTTACTAATCTTGATTCGTTAAGTGGTTTTGCGCATATAGTGGTATTTTAATGCCGAAATTTGCGGAAAATTTTTCTTTGTTAGTTTGTGTACCACACTCCTTGTTCAGTCGTGTGCGATATGCTTAATATCTTCTAGGTGCCTTGAACTTTGTTGATATTTTAATATCATCTCAGTGAATTGTATCCTTTAATATTGGTTAATTCCATTTTGGTACTATTTTGGATTATTATCATTTTCCATTATAGTACTGACTTGTGTTTTATATCAATCACAGTATGGCACCACCACGCCATTCTGAGGAGGACATACCACCTGAACTGGGGGCTGCTTTGGCAAGTATTGCAAATGCCTTGGGCATTATGCCACAGAACCAGCAGCGCTTCGAAGAAAGTGTAAGGAGGAATGAGTTTGTTCCGCTACCTCCACCTCCCAAGCGTGGAGACATCAAGAGTTTCCTCAAGTTCAACCCACGCTAATTTGAAGTGTCTGATCAGCCACTTGATGCGGATGATTGTCTTCGTGAAGTATCAAGGTTGTTGATGACTGCGGATGTTCCCGAGCAAGAATGGGTCAAATGTGCCACTCACCTTCTGAAGGGAGATGCAGCTCTGTGGTGGACCTCTCTGGTTTTCAGCCTACTTGGGAGCAATTCACTGCGGCATTCAAAGAGCAATATCTGTCAGAAATTGTCATGGAAAGGATGAAGGAAGTGTTTCTTAACCTGAAGCAGGGCAATGACAATGTCAATACCTATATCAGAAACTTCATGAACCTTTCTAGGTATAGTGGCGATGAGATCTCTGATGACAAGAAGAAGCAAAAGAGGTTTAGGCAAGGACTCAATGCTTCCATCAAATATGCAATCACTCATGCAAGGCCGGGGTCTTTTCTAGAACTCCAACATACAGCTCTGCAGGAAGAAGCAAGTAGGCAAGAGTTTGAGGAGTCAAAGAAACACAGCCGCGATGCAGCAAGCTCTTCAGTTATGGCAGCTCCTTCTAAGCGTCGTGTCTGGGTTCCTAACACCCCACCGTCGCTCCCGGCTCCACCAAGACCGTCAAGCTACGTGGCAAGGCCACCAAACTCCTTCACTCCGGCTCCCAGGGGCTACAACCACAACTACCCTAGCGCGCCTGGCGGAGTCCCTGGCTACGTTGCTCCATGTCCACCTGGTGCTTGCTATACTTGTGGAAACACTGGGCATCAACACTGGAATTGTCCAATGAACAACAAAGCTCTTCCACCACCACCTCCAAGACCTGTGGCAAGCTCTTCTATGGTTCATGCACCTCCACCTCGGGCTCTCAACATCAACACCAAGCCTGGGTCTACGGTTGCTCGTGCCAACTGTGTCAACGCCGCTCAAGCTGAGCATGCACCTGGAGTTGTGATGGGTATGCTTCCTGTTAACTCAGTCCCTACACGAGTGTTGTTTGATTCTGGTGCTTCGCATTCTTTTGTTTCTCACAAGTTTGCGCATGAACATGATCTGGCTATGGTTCCTTTATTACATCGTCTTGTGGTATAATCTCTTGGGTCAAACATGAGGGCTGCTCATATCAGCCATGGCAATCAAATTAAGATTGGTGGCTCTTTGTTTCTGGCTTCCCTAATTATTCTGGGCAACTCTGACATTGATGTTATCTTGGGCATGGATTGGTTAACACCAAATGCAGCTGTGATTGATTATGCTCAACGTTCGGTTTCTCTAAAAATTCCTAAAGGCCATATAGTCTATTCTCCAAGTCTGACTCCTGCAATTCAGCTTTTCTCTTTGGCGGCTCTGAATGATGATGCTATGGAAGGTATTCAAAGTGTTCCGGTGGTCTGTGAGTTTCTAGATGTCTTTCCTGAAGAGTTGCCAGGTATGCCTCCGGATCGTGAGGTTGAGTTTGTGATTGAACTTGAACCTGGTACCGCTCCTATCTCCAAGCGGCCTTATAAAATGGGTCCTGCTGAATTGGCTGAACTCAAACATCAGCTTGATGAACAAGAGAAGTTGGGTTTCATTCAGCACAGTACTTCTTCTTGGGGTAGCCCAACCATCTTTGTGAAGAAGCGAGACAAGACTGATAGACTTTGTGTTGACTATCGGGCTCTCAATGCTAAAACCATCAGGAATAAATATCCCCTTCTGCGGATTAATGATCTCTTCGATCAGCTAGCTGGAGCTGTGGTTTTCTCTAAGCTTGATTTGAGAAGTGGATATCATCAAATCAAGATTCGCAAGGAAGATGTTCCCAAAACAGCTTTCACCACCCGCTATGGCCTGTATGAGTACACGGTCATGTCTTTCGGTCTCACCAACGCACCTGCCACCTTCTTGAGGCTTATGAACTCGGTTTTCATGGAATATCTTGATAAGTTCGTTGTGGTCTATCTAGATGACATTCTAGTCTATTCTAAGTCAAAAGAAGAACATGAAGAACACCTTCGGTGTGTCCTAAACAAGCTTCATGAGAACCGCCTGTATGCAAATTCTCCAAGTGTGAGTTTTGGCTGCCTCAAGTCACCTACCTTGGTCACGTCATCTCTGCCAAGGGCATTGCCATCAATCCAGAAACTATTAAGACAATTATGGACTGGCTTCTACCCATAAATGTCAAAGAAGTCCGGAGTTTCCTTGGTTTGGCCAGTTACTGCCGTCGCTTCATTCAAAACTTCTCGAAGATTGCGAAGCCTCTTACCGATCTCCTCAAGAAAGGCAAGAAATACCTTTGGACTCCTGCATGTCAAGCAAGTTTTGAAACACTCAAAGAGAAGCTCACTTCCACACCAGTCTTAGTTCCTCCAGATACATCAAAGCCTTTCCAGATATTCTGTGACGCCTCATTGCAAGGATTGGGTGCGGTCCTTATGCAAGAAAAATAAGTTGTTGCTTATGCCTCTCGACAGTTGAAGACGCATGAGATCAACTATCCTACACATGACCTCGAACTCGCAGCAGTTGTCTTTGCTTTGAAAGTATGGAGGCATTACTTGCTTGGCAACCGTTGTGAGATCTTTTCTGATCACAAGAGTCTAAAGTATATCTTCACACAGCCTGATCTCAACCTTCGTCAGAGGAGGTGGATTGAAACAATCAATGATTTCGATTTGACCATCAACTACACTCCGGGCAAAGCTAATGTCATGGACGATGCTCTCAGCCGAAAAGCTTATGTCAATAACCTCATGGTGGAGGAACAACAACCTCTCTTGTGCGAGGAATTCTGCAAGCTCAACCTTGAAATTATGGATCAAGGGTATCTTCGGAACCTTCTGGCAACCCCACTCTTGGAAGAAACAGTTCGCTCTATTCAACTTGGTGATCCTTACACTAAAAAGATCATCTCCAATATTCAGCTTCCGAAGTATGAGTTTTTCCACGTCGACGACCAAGGCACTCTTTTCTTTGAACACCGGATGTTTGTTCCGAACTACCCGGGTTTAAGAGAGCAAGTTCTCAAGGAGGCGCATGATTCTGTTCTTTCTATCCACCCTGGCAGCACTAAGATGTACATGGACTTGAAAACACAATATTGGTGGCCTGGGTTGAAACGATATTGTGCCAAGTATGTCTCGAAGTGTGATGTCTGCCGTAGAGTTAAAGCTGTCCATCAGAAACCTTCCGGTCTTCTACAACCATTGAAGCCTCCAGAATGGAAATGGGAGAAAGTAGAGATGGACTTCATCATGGGTTTTCCAAGGTCGCAGAAGGGCAACAATGCAATCTTTGTTGTCATCGACATGCTGTCTAAAGTAGCTCACTTCTTTCCCGTCAAGGAAACAATTTCTGCAATTCAGTTGGCGGAGCTCTATATCAACAGAATTGTCTCTCTGTATGGAGTTCCTCTTGAGATCAGTTCAGACCGTGGAAGCATCTTCACTTCCAAGTTCTGGGGAAGTTTCCAAAATGCTTTGGGAACAAAATTGAACTTCAGCACAGCTTACCACCCTCAGTCGCAAGGACAAGTTGAAAGGATCAATCAGATTCTGGAAGATATGCTCCGTGCTTGAGTTATCTCTTTCGGCATGAAGTGGGAAGAAAGCCTTCCTTATGCTGAATTCTCTTACAACAACAGCTTCCAGAAAAGTCTAAAGATGGCACCATTTGAGGCTCTCTATGGTCGCAAATGCAGAACTCCGATTGGTTGGTCGGGCGCAGGTGAAAGAATATTGTTTGGCCCCGACATTGTAACTCAAGCGCAGAAGAAAGTTCACATCATTCTTGAAAACCTAAAGATTGCTCAAAGTCCCAGAAGAGCAATTATGATAGAAAGCACACGGACATGGAGTATGTCCCTGGTGATCTCGTTTACCTTCGTGTCACTCCCATGAGAGGCACGCACCGCTTTGGTATCAAAGGAAATGGTTTTTGATAAATGCTTGATGCCCAAGTTGAGTTGGGGGCATATCTTTTATTCCAATTCACCACCTTTCTTTGTCACCACCTTATAATTCCACCATCCTATGTACCCATGAGCTTTTGATTTCTTTTGGCATTTGATCTAGCTCATGTGAGTTGGGAGGGATCCAATTCTATTCTTTTGGGCTTGACCTAGATCCATATTTTGGAATGCATAAGAATAATGCCATGTTATTTATTATTGTTTTCACAAGCATAAGAACATGTCATTTAATTATTATGCATGGGCCATGCAAGAGTACCACCACCTTTAGCTCCTTTGTATTTCTCTTTGTTTTAGTGGATCTTGGTTTGTGGGATCATTTCTATCTCTCTCCACCATCCCCATGTTCCCAACAAAACCATTTTTCCCATCATGCATGATCAAGTGAGACCTTTTCCCATAAACCCCATCTCTCTCTCTTTTTCTTGAGTTTACCTTCACCTCACCTTGTGCTAAACCAAAACCCTCACCCCTTCATCTTGGCTTGATCTTATAAGCATGTGTTCAAAACCTAAAAACTCTAATCACACCCTAACCCTAGCTCTTCTCTCTACTCCTCTCTCTTCAAACCCTAACCACCCTAGCTCTAACCACCCTCCCTAGCCGAGCCTACCTTTCCACACACCATTTTTCCCTCTCTCCCTGCCATGCTGGCCCACGTTGGAGCTACCCCATCTACCCAACCCTAACCCGAGCCTCCCTCTCTAGCTAACCCTAGCTACATAGGACCTCCCCTCTCCTTTCTTTCTTCCTCCCTGCCATGCTGGCCCCAGCCCGAGTCTGCCCCGCCTTGATCTCTTCCTGGCCCACCTGCCATGCCCCGTGCCTGCCCTGGCTGTCCACGCCGAGCACATGCTCGAGGAGGACAAAGGTGGCCGACGCCACCTTTATCTCTAACCTAATCCCCACGGCGCCTCCCCCTCCTCTTCTACTTTTTCTCTTTCCCCACGTTTCCTCTGCCACCCCCAGATCCACCCCGAGCCACTGCTCCGACCTCTCCTTCCCCTACCACCATCTTCTCTCTCGCCGGCCACCGTCGGTCTCCACCTCCACCACTCGTTCTAGCCGGCGGCGTGGAGTTGTGGTTGTCGAGGAGGACCTGCGTGCACCTCTGTGTCGCCCCATACGCGCCAACGAGGTGGAGAAGCCCCACGTCTGCCTCAGTAGGTCGACGCCCGCTGAAACCCTAACTCCTCCCCGGCCTCTGCTTCCTCGCCGCTCCGTCGTCTCCCGCACCGATCCGTCGCCGTCAACCCCTCCGCGGTGAGTCCCTCTCCCACCTAGACACCCTCTGCCTCGGCATAGACCCCTAGCCTCGCCGGGCGTTTCACCGAACACTCTTGGTGCGTCGTGGCCGCGGGCGTCTACATGTCGGCGCGTCGTGCCGCGACTTACATAGGCCCCGTTCGCCTACCTGTCACCATCCCATGCACAGCCGCACTGGTTACCGCCTCCGCATGCGAGCCCCAAGTCCCCGGTTCGAGTCCCCGCCCCGCCGCGCGCGTCCGTCAGATCCGTCAGACCGAGGAGAAGATCCACAGTAGCCTCGCCCTTTTTGCACATACCCCCCTGCGACTTTTGCCGGCTCAACCCGCGGTACACCGGGCCCCACCGGTCAGCCTCCCTGTCCTTTTTACATAAAGGCACCCGCAGTTTGGCACACTCAACCTGCGCTCCAGACCGTCCCCACCTGTCAGCCTCTACGGGCTAAGCCTCTGGCACGTGGGCCCATAGCCACTGGCCCCACCTGTCATTCGCAGAGGCTAGGTAAAGCCGCGGTGAGAAAAACCTTTTCTGTGCGCATGTTGTCCCAGTCAGCAGCTGGCCCACCCGTCAGTGACTGGGTCTGTAACTGGTTGAGTAGCAAATGTTTCCTGCTTTTCTGTTTTTAATTAAACTTTTCCAGAAATTGTTTAAATTCAAATTCAAATCTGTTTTTAAATAACTTTTAAATTATAAATCCAAATAATACAAATGATATATGTTTTGGAATCAGAAAAATGTGAGGAATTCAAATATGCCATTCAAAATAATGTTTGAACACTTTAAATTTTCGAGATGTTTAAAATTACTTTAAAATGCCCTTTTTCTTAATAAATTAATAACTTTAAATCTATAACTCCGAACTCAACAAATAATATGTCTAAAGCGATCAGCACGACGAGCCCGTTCTATCTATGCATTCCTTGTTCTGAATTAAAGCATGCATCATGCCATATTTAAAAATCAGAACTTTTTATGGCAATAAAACTTGACTAAATAAATAATAAAATGCTTTATTCTTGTACCCCACACCTCACCCATGCCATGCTACTTTAATGCCATGTAAATTGTGCATCATTCATCATGGCATGCTTGTTTGCTTGTCGCATTTTAATTCATATGCTTGTGCACTTTCTTTATGTTGGCCCTTGTTTGTTTGGTTCTTCTTCGAATAGACGCCCAGTAGGAGAATTATCAGGAATCACAGGAGTACTACCCAGATCCATCTCTCACTTCAACTGAGCTGCCAGGCAAGCACTACCACATGCTTGCATACATACAGTACCTATTGCCTCTATCTTATTCTTGCATCATTGAGTTACGATTGCATTAAATTGAATCCCAAGTACTACATAGCCTTTACTTTTAAACCCCACCGAAGCTTGTTCCTCCATCCCAGGAGCCATTACTATAGGAGTTGTTTGAGCCATGCGAGTCGTAGAAAAGCATGTGTAAGGTATGTGAGTGTCTGATGAATAACGAGGTACCTAAACAACATAACCTGACTAGTAATAGGATAACTAATGACAGAGGCACCGGTGAGCAATATCTGCTATTTGGTTTTTCATGCTCACTTGTGTCCCGTAGGACCCCGAGAACTTGATTCCTGTTCCTTGACTATTCGCACTATCCAGATCCGGGAGGCCTTATGGACCCCCCTAAGCCAGAGCATGATTCATTCATATTTCTTGGGGCCACAATTAGTTTGGGGTTTTATTACTATTCTGTACTTATGCCATGTTACCGTTTACTTACGATTGTGCGTGGAGCACTTGTACTGTTTTGGATCATGACACAGTTTCGCTGTATCGACAAGCCCAGTCACATTTTCGGGTTCCCAGTCATTTACTGCCGTCCACACAAACCTCGAGTCCATCTTGGAGTCAGCTAGCTTCGTTGCGGGTAGGTTAACGGGGTGGCCCCCTGAAATATTACTGAATCCTGTGATCGCTTTGTCATGAATGCCTCGTTGGGTTTTGAGTTGGTTTTTCCAAGGTTGATCGAGTGTGTGTTGCTATTTGTGCACCCCTGCAGGGTAAATCTTTCTGAATGCCATGTCCGCGGTTATGGACGACTTGGAGCACAGTTTCTCGATCATAGACAAGTCTAACTAAAGTACTGCTTTTAAATTGACTAAGTACCTGACTAGTAAATAGTGCACTACTGATGGAATGGTTAATAAAACTACGAACGGATGGGGGTTGTTCGTCCGCTTCCTCGTTGGTAAGCGAGGAGGAGGATGGATCTGTTAATTATACTGTTATAACTGTTGTTCTTAATTCACAGACATCCGTCTATCATTGGTTAGGCGGATGGATAGCGAGTATCTTTAGACTTGATAGTTATTATCTTTTGCTGCAATTGCGTCACCCCAGGTTGTGTCCCCTTTAGAGGCATAAAGACTTGCTGAGTACCCCTAGGGTCTCACACGATAAATTGTTTGATTCAGATGAACAGGTGTACTCGCAATATGGATACTGGGTGGAGGAGATGGATGATGTTGGCAACAATCACTCGGTGTAGAGATTCCGGGAACGGGGATCCGTGAGATCTGTGGGCAGGATGTGTTTATTTATGTGGCATCTTATGCCGATTTGCTTCTTATCCGCACTCGGATCTTGTTTTCCGCTTCCGCGTGATACTCTGATGTTTGATGTATGAGGAGCTATCCTAAAATATTATCTCTATCTAGGATATCCGAATCTTGCCGTATGGCGTTGCAATATTTCAATTTCTTTTAGATGGAATGGCTCTAAGGACTGTTGTATGTGGCTTGCATACATACTCACTTGTGTATGTAGTTGATCCCTTCGCCTGCCGATTACGCCGCTCGTTCTTGTCCCGATGCTCTGAAAGTGGTTAGGACGGCCAAAAGGTCTACCGTGAGTAGCCCCGGGCCCCACCGTACTATTTTAACCACTTTCGCTGATCTAGGCATGTAACTAAGAGCGTAATTCACCGAGGTATTTACAATGCGACCATTTGATCGAGCACTTAGTGAGCACAGTACAACCCTACCAAGTATACACTATTGTGATCAATCTAGTGGTCATCTTTGTACTCGACACAGTTCCACTACTAGCCCACGATCACCCCCAGTACCAGCCCGTGCGATTGAGCCTCTCTCACTCACCAATTGGACTAGTGCTATCCTGTACCCAACCATGCCATGCCGGCCGGACATGGACACGACGCCACAAGCCTCACCGCCCTCTCCCACGACCACTAGGAGCTAGACATGACCTCACCGCACCCCCAGTACATGCCTCAAGCAACGACAGCTAGTGGAGACGCTAGCATCGTCGCGCCCATTTATCTCCCTGCTATGCCGACGTGCATGACAGAGCGCCGAGCCATCTCGTGCAGCCATTCCGCGCCTCGCTCTCCCCTTTCTTAAATGCATTCGCTGCGTCGCCAGCGACCTCCTAGACACGCCCGTCTGACGTCGCACGCCCCGTGACCATCGTACGCCATGACGAACACCCACGGTACCCGAGCGGAGCATGGATGTCCACGTCCGATTAAGACCACACCTGGCCGTGATACTATGCGCATGACGACCGCTAGGGAACACCGCATTAACCTATGCCCTCAGCCATTGCGATAGCACCTAGTAGCAACGTCACTGACGAGCCCGAGCCATGCCTCACCGCTCCTCTCGCCGGGGTATAAATAGACATGTCCCCCTTCCGCCAAATGCACACCACTCGACTCACCTCTTCCCTAGAAACCCCTCTGACCCTTCCCCGGAGCAAGGCGAGAAGCACATCGCCGGAATTTCACCGGAGCCCGTTGTTGCTGTGGTGGAACGGAGCCAGCAATTGGAACCGCCCCAGGAGCCGCCGCGACCATCATTCGAACTGCCATCGTCTACCACCTCGTTCGCCCCCATCACCGGACCTAGCTGGAGCCCTGGTAAGCCCCCGATGACCCCCGGCGTAGATCTAGGGTTGAAATACCCCGCGCATGGTGCGACGGAGATGATGACGCTGAGCCGTTGATCGCGCTCTAATCGTGTGGCTGAGGTTCGCACATACCGCTTCGTGTTAGAATAGTCACTAACATGTGGGACCAGCGTTAGTGCAGCGCACTGCACATGCGCCGTGCAGTTGGGCCAGCCCATTATCGTTCCCTTGCACGCCCAGTGATTCAAATTTACATTTCCCTTTTTATTCCAAAACCCTATTTTGTCAGTGAATTTAAAATTGAATTTAGGAAGATTCACTTAACCAAATTGCATGATTCCAATTTTGTTAGAAAGGTAATGAAAATCGCTAAACACTCCAGTTGGATTCAAACAGTTTGAACTTATAGATCACCCATAGTAAAAATAACAAGGCAGAGACTTTTACAACTTCCAACATTTTTCTAAAATCAACTATACATGCTTTTGAGTTGATTCCACTTCTCAAAAATCACATTTGCCATGATCTATTTGAATATTTAAAAATATTTTGTTTTACATGTACTACTCATGGCCTAGTATTAAATGAATGCTATATAGTTATTTCTAGTCATATTAATTCTATTAAAAATTAATATTCAACTTTGTAAGATATGCCAACCACTTTAAATCACATTCCCAAGTATTGGAATATGTGGTGATGACATGTGTCCACATGATCCCATATTTTAATTGGAGAATATTAAATCTTAAGTATTTTTCAATGAGTAGAAATTACATTTCTAAAATAAGAGAAATAAGAATATGTCAATATTTCATGTAGTGATTGAGATGATGCTAGATCATCTAGTGTGAGCCCTTGTGTGCTAAATAGAAGTAGTTACGTATTGTTTGGTGATTGTGTACCTCGTATTTATTTATAGATGCCAGTACCGACCCGGGCTACGAGGAGGCAGAGTTCTACGACGAAGAAGAAGAGAAATTCTGAAAGGATATTATTTTCTCCTTATGTTTTTGGTGCTGATGACAACTTCTATTGTGGTTTAACTATCTGTCCAAGTTGCAGGGCTTATCTATGGACGTGCTTGATGGTGGACTTCTCTCTAGAAAAAGCTTGAAGATGGTGGCGCTTGTTTTCACTTCCTCTTGTCTTATTGTTTTAGGCCACCGTACTATCAAGAGGGGGTCCACCTTGGAAGGTTGTGGGAAATCACCATTTCATGCACAGACCCTATATGCACTTCCACAGCCATCCTAGATTTCATGTGAGAGAGTGTTCCCTGCTGCTTTGGGGGGGTTTCTGCCCTGACCGGTAGTACCGGTCAGGCGGCGGTAGTACCACCCAAGGAGTTTCTCAGGGCTGTTCGAGCGGAACTTCCGCTTGAAGTTTCGGTCCTAATTTCGATGATCCATATTTTTGTTTAGTAAGACTTCTGTCTAGTTATGCGTATTTGTCGAAATTAGAACCAGAATTTGGTTTAGTTGTACCGGCCTGACCAGCACCTGGCTCCTTGAGTGGTAGTACCGCCACGCCTGACCGGTAATACCGGCCACCTTCTGTCACCGTTAGTTCCGGGCCTTGTTCCGGCGCCAGGCTTTGCGGGTCAGTTAATCTTCTGCCTCGCACTGCCTATTTGCCACTAGTAGGACCAGAATTAGGACCGATATTTCCGGCCAGCTCTACGGGCCCGCTGACTGGTCAATTGGACCGTTGCATGGGCTCCGCTAGGCAGTTGGTGGCTCGCTCACCGGTACTACCGGTCCGCCACCCGTAGTATCGATGGTGTCTGGGCAGAAAATGCCCGTTTGGAGGTGACCTATTTAAGGCCCCCTTCTTCCTCCTCTCATCTCATCTTTTTGTTTTCTCTCTCCTCCATTAATACAAGAGCTTGACTTGCCTAGATCTCTCTCCCTACCCACTCAAATCTCTTGATCTTTTGAGGATTGGGAGAGGTGACCTAGATCTACACTTCCACCAAAGGAATCGTGATTTCCCCCACTCATCCTTCGTGGATCTTGTTACTCTTGGGTTCTTGGAACCCTAGACGGTGTAGGGTGATGACCCATAAGTATAGGGGGTGTATCGCAGTATTTTCGATAAGTAAGAGTGTCGAACCCAACGAGGAGCAGAAGGTGCTGGCTAGTGGTATGGATCAGGAATTCTCTGCAAATACTTAGCAAACGGATTTTTAGGGGTTTTTGATAAAGCAAGTAAACGAAGTACGAGTAAATAGAAGACAGTAGGAATAAATGCAGCAAGTTCCCAATCCTTTATGCAGCAAAGGACAAGCCGGGTGTATTACTTAAGATGACCAAACGTTCTTGAGGACATATGGGAAGACTGTCAAATGCTTCCGCTTCATATAGTTGATTAATCTTCTTTAGCTTGCTAAGTGTTGTGTGGGTGAACCTTTGCTAATGTACTGACCTTCCTAGGACTAATACATACTTGTGATTATACCCCTTGCAAACATCCATAAGTACAAGAAAGTAATTAAGGTAGAAACCTAACCACAGCTTTAAATTCTAAGACCCATACGTCCCTTATGCAATGGTTTCCTAACGGGGGTTCAGGTTTCTATCACTCCGGCAACCCCTACGATTAGTAGCCAAATACACAATGCATTACCCTAGGCCCATATAGGTGAAGTGTCATGTAGTTGACGTTCACATTACACCACTAGAAGAAGTACACCACAAATTAAATATCGAACCATTGAATCTTTCTCAACACAACTCCACTACTAACAACATGACTTCTCCCATGTCCTCAAGAACAAAACGAACTACTCACAAGACATCATATGGATCATGATCAGAGATGGAATAATGATGTATAACAATCTGAACATAAACAATAATTCAATGGTTCACTCAATAGCATCAACTACAAAGAGTAATCAACACCGGGAAAGTTTCCCCTAAGAACTATGCAAGATTCACCTCAATTTTTATAGCAATATGGAGATGGTGATGAGGGTGCTGATGGTGATGATGGTGGTGATGATGATGATGATCACGATGAAGTCCAGCTTGATGGTGGTGTTGATGGCGACGATCTCCCCTCTCTAGGAAGGAATTCCCCCGACAGAATTATGTCTACCGGAGAGATCTTTCTCTCTCGGTGTTTTCCGCCCTGCAGAGGCGGTGGAATCTTTATGTGGTCGCTCCCCGGGTCTTAGGGTTTCGGGAGGAATATATACCGCAGAGGGGAGCGCCATAGGTGGGCCAGGGCGGCCACACCACCTGGTGGCATGGCCTAGGGTGGCCCGCTCCAGGGTGTGGTGTGGGCCCCCTGTGGCCCATCTCCACTCCCTCTTCTAGTAGCCTTCGTCTTCTGGAAAAATAGGATTTTCCGTATATTTTCCCAGATTTTCTGATCTTCGTGAATTTTTCCTCCAAACAGCACCTTTTCCATCTGAATCCTGACTGCAGCGGTCCATGCTCCAAAAGTCATCAACCATGCAAAAACAGATGAAATAACATAAGTATCATCTCTTAATATGAAATATATCAATGAATAATAGTGAACTATGACATAGAATAGTGATGCAAAATGGATGTATCAGAGGGCATCCTCGGAGCTGGGGAATTTGTTGTGAAGCTCTGTGGTGTTGTTGAGGGTCTCCAATTGAGTTGTGGAGCCTCCCCTCAATCTCGTTGTAAAGGTTTCGGTTCGCGCCTTCAAGGTCACTGGTTAGTGGATTGTGTGGCCACCTTTGTCGTGGTGCTCACCGGAGAAGAAGGTGAGGCCTTTGTGGCACTCGGGTGACCTTGTGTGGCCCCGACACCTCTCCAACATAGACATAGCTTCCTTGGAAGTGAACTACGGGAATTACATCTCTATGTCCCCTCGTCGGTTCTTTCGTTCCACTCCTTTACTTCTTGCTATTACCGTCTTGTTTGCTTGTTGTGTTGCTTGCCATATAGGATATTCATGTAGTTGCATCTATAGTGAATTTTACTTTGTGCTAAGCCATAAAATTGCAAGAAAAGATTAAAAATTGGTAGTCTCCTATTCACCCCCCCTCTAGTCGACCAAAGTTGGGCCTTTAAATTGGTATCAGAGCCTCGGCTCTTACTTCGGGCTTAACCGCCTAAGACACAATGGCCGACAAAGATGGGAGTATGGGTGTAACCACCAAGAACTTGGCCTCCATGGATGACCTCAATCTTTTGGATACATCCATGATGACCAAGTTTGAGGAAATGATGACCCTCTCGCAATCCCTTAAGCCTACCCCCATGCTAGATACCCCTCATGATGCATCTCGTGCCACCGAAGCCCCTTCCACTCCCGAGCATGTGGTCACCCCCGGGGTGAATCCCGCGGCTGCCCCAAAGCACTTGGGCCTAGGCTTTGTGGCTCAAACCACCAAGCCGCCAAGCGAGAGCACCGAGGGTCTAGGTGACTCCTCCTCCAAAGAGGGAGACGGGGGAAAGGATTACTCGGCTGTACCACCACTGTTCAAGTACACTCCGGACCCACCTATCCCCATGCCGCACATCATACCTCAAGGAGCACCTTCAATGCTAGATACTTCTCACTTCGCCAATTGGCAATATCTAATGCAATCTCATATTTCCAGCTCTTCTATTGAATTGATGAGGATTGTGGAGGAATGTTTCTCTCCATATGATGCTAAGAAGTTGACCCGGGCCGAGGTCGTGGACAAGCAACTCAATGCCACCACTTTGGGGATGATCCAAAAGGCGTTGACCCCCAAGGACTTTGCTCACATTCACCAATTCTCCACCGCCAAAGAAGCTTGGGATCATCTCACCGAGTTATATATTGGGAATGCGAGCATTCAAAGCTCCAAGTTTGATGAAGTCAACAATGAGTCTGATGGCTTCGCAATGCAAGATAATGAGTCACCCGAAGACATGTATCATCGTCTCAAGGTTCTTTGTTGTACCATGAGGGACCTTGGAGCTACCTATGTTGATGACAAGTTCATGAAGAGGAAGTTTGTTCAAGCCCTTCTTCCCTTTAAGGAGCAAAAACTCAACTCTATCAAGGGAGAAGTAACTACCACACCATGTCCTCTCAAGATGTGTTGAGTGAAGTCATGCCATGACCATTGCCAAGAAGAATGCTGAGTCAGCTCGTGCACGTGCTTATGGGTCTCAAAAGTCGAACCTTGCCTTGAAAGCTCAAGTGGTGGAAGTTGATGAAGATGATAACTCTAGTGAGTGGTCTCAAGAGGACATCAAATATGCTTTCAATGAGCACTTGGCTCTAGCATCAAGGGCGTTTTGGAACAAACCGGCCCTGAAGTCAAGGTCAAGAGACAACCCAAGAATCTACTCAACCATGAAGGCTCCAAAGGCAAGATCTTGCTACAATTGCAACGACAAGAGTCACTTTGTATCTCAATGCCCCTTCGAGAATACAGAAGACAATGGAGGCCACCTCATTCGCAGTAACAAGGCAAGACCTCCTCACCCCTTGAACAAGAACTTCCACAACCAGAACCTTCCTAACAAGGAAAGGGCAATGGTGGTCCATGAAGAGTATTTCTCGGGCGCGGATGATGATAATGAGAGTGAAGGTCAAGGTGGAGAGATCGTGGGAGTTGCCGCTATTGCTACTTCATCTACCCCACTAGTGTCTCTCTTGGACTCTCCCAATGAGAACATCACCAACCGCAACTAAAAGTGTCTCATGGCTAAGGCCACCGAGGTAACTCCCTCTTCTAAGTCTCCTGCAAATGAACTTCCCTTGCATGACTGTAAGATCTCACCATAATAAGGTAAGATCCCTGTGATTGCAGTGCTAGTCCCTGGATCGAAATGCTAGCACGCACAGTTTAAGATGAAGTACACAGAAACAAAGGTCATTATTACATCGCATATCCAGGAATATAATGGTTCATACAACTCACTTAGCCCAAGGCTAAGACACAAGTTCACATTACATAGCATAATAATAATAGAGTCTTTAGTCTTCATGTGCCACAGGAAAGCATGTCGAGTGTAGACCCGCAACCCTACTCATCATCAGAGTATCCTGCAACATAATAAGTTACAGCCACAAGGGTCAATACATTTGGAATTGTATTGGCAAGTGATACCATAGATACTTAGTGTAATCCAACAACTACATGAATATATGGCTAAGTGGGGTTATGGCTGGCTTTGCAAAAGCTACTTTAACTTATAGTTTTTGAAGAGTAAGTTTTTCTCATTCAAACTCTAAGGTACCAATGATAGACATCACTGAACCTCTACCCATGTTCACCCACAAGTTTTAACTTAGAGAAATTTGGATGAGGAGATTATTGAACTACTTCACTGTCTTGAGGCTCAGAATTTGTCCATAACCGGGGACACGGCTAAGTACTTAGTTTTACCCTCTCGAGAGGTGGTGCACTTTCCCCACAAGACTCGACATGCATCGAGACAAGACCTTTCAGAAGCAATCCCTCAGACCACCACGGACGTGTTCCATCCTATCATATCTACCACCTTCTGTCTGTCTGGCTGAGTTCTTGCAACTTAGTTGGTCAAGGCAGAGCCCATATGCCATGTGGCTGCACTGGAAGCTTCGTGACAAGAATGTCTCCAATCTCTTTGTTCCTGGGTGGCCATCCACAAGTGTGATACACCAGCTGACCATAGACATGGCCCTTGAGTAACCACTCAACATAATCCAAGCAAGTCCCCTTCCACCCAGGTGTTTCATTAGTATTAGTTGTTTTATTAGTCAAACAAAATAATATCTTTCCATACTATCTTATATGTGTATTCCACCCACGAATTCTAATAGCATGGCTAAGCACTCTAGCATACGAAGTCTTTCAACCAGGAGATATTACCAAGATATAATCTATAGGATATCATAGCATAGTAACATATAAATAATCCTACCATGCTAAGATCTACCAAAATAACACTAGTGCAATGGTGAAAATAATAGGTCATAAGATGAAATATCACTTGCCTTGGTAGCTAGGGGAATAGGTACAATCCTCACAGCAACAAACTTCACAATCCACACAATCTACACAAGATCAATACAACAACAATAATTCAATCAATAAAACATTACAAAAACATGAATGCATGCAAAATGCAATGATATGATCACAGTTCTATAATTTACAGAGTCTACAGTACAGAGGGTAGAATACCTCATCTAAATGCATAAGAAATACCCCAAAACAATTTATAGAACAATTTTTATGAGCAAAATACTCCTAAAAATGTTCTGCCTATAAATCCAATTTTTTTTCAGAGGCAAAAGTGTGAAACAAGGCCTCCATAATAAAGGTCTTATTTTTGTGAATCCATAGACACCAAATTTACATTTTTCTGAATTGTGGAACAAAAGTTATGGATTTTCTAAGTTTAATATATAATCTGTCTATTTTTCTAATTAAACAGATATCCTAGCCGACGTGGCGCAATCTGATTGTCCCGTACCGGTTCGGTCGGATCGGCTGCTGCAGACCGTTCGATCTTAAGTGACTATGGACGGATCTGATTAGCCCGTACCGCTTCGTCTACGTTCTAATCTTAACCGCAGACGTGAGATCTAACGGTCCCTAGTGGCCTGGCCGGAGATGGGCGGCGCTGACCAGCTGCACGCGGTGGCGGAGCGTTGGCCGATGGCGGTCCGGTGTTTCTACAGGGGCAAGAAGACCGTGGACACGTACCAGAGGTCAAGGCAGTCGTGGCGGTCTCGATGGAGGTCACGGTGGAGGGAGGGGTGCTCTGCCTCGATCCCGATTCCTCACCGGAGCTCTATCGACGGCGGAGCTCGTGGCTCGGTGTCGGAGACGACGGCCTAGGGCTCGGACAAGCAAGCAACGGGGTTAGTGAGGGGCGCCTGGGTCAGCACGACCTAGCAGAGACCAAAAAGGGGCGGCGGAAACCCTAACCTCACCGGAAAATGTGATAGACGGCGGCGGCAGAGGGAGTTCGCCGGAGTAGACCGTGTCGTCGACTTGGAGCAAAAGAAGGCACGCGGCCGAAGTTAATAGACGCGCCAGTACATGGCAAAGGAGATAGGGCAGAGAAGAGGGCGCGGTGCGGCCGGAGCTCACCGGAATTGTCGTCGGAGTGGCGTCGGACATCGGCGGTTCGAGTTGGTAATTGGGGAGCCTCGGGGCTCTCCAGGGGAAGTGGCTGAGGGGAAACGGAAGGGGAGTGAGAGGGGATTAAGAAGGGGCGGTGATGGTGGCGATTAACTCGCGGTAACGCCCGCAATCAACCGGAGTTGGTAACGGCAGAGTAGGTGGAGGGGTGTTCGTCGCCTGGGGTTGAAGACGACGGGGTGGTGGTGACGTGGCATAGGGCCCAGTGGTAAGTGGAAGGGGGTGGGTTGAGGGGGCGTGAGAAAAGACAGAGAGGGTGAGAGGGAGGTCGGGTGGGCTGCTGGGCCGGTTTGGGCAAAAGGCCAGAAGTTGCTGCTGCTGTTTGAAATTTCTTTCCCTCCTTTTCTTTTTCTTTTCGAATTCATTTCTAGGTTTTGTTTGAATTTAGCAAATGTGCTCCAAAAAGTCTCAAAATTTCACAAAATTTTTGGAGGATAAATCTAATGCAAAGTAGTACATGCCATGATGATTTGAATGCAATGATGATGATTTTCAAATGAAAAATTTGGGATGTTACAAATCTAACCCCCTTAAGATGAATCTCGCCCTCAAGATTCGGGTTGGCTAGCAAATAGGTGAGGGTGATCTCTCCAAAGTTCATCCTCTCGCTCCCAGGTTGCTTCTGATTCAGTGTGATGATTCCACTGCACTTTGCAGAATTTGATTGTCTTGGTACGGGTAATTCTTTCTGCTGTCTCCAGAATCTTAATAGGTTTCTCTTCATAAGTGAGATCATTATCTAGCTGAACTTCCTCTAATGATATAGTGTCTTTCAACGAAGTTTCTTCCATCTCTGGGTGACACTTTTTCAGCTGGCTGACATGGAATACATTATGAACTGCTGACAGAGATTCTGGTAATTCTATCTCATATGCCACTTCTCCTTTGCGGCTCAAAATCTTGAAAGGTCCTACATAGCATGGTGCTAATTTTCCTTTGATTCCAAATCTTTTCACACCACGAAGTGGTGATACCCTAAGATAAGCTCTATCACCAACCTCATAGGTAACCTCTCTACGTTTTCGATCAGCATAGCTCTTTTGCCGAGATTGGGCTACCTTTAGCCTATCCCTTACCATCTTGACCTTCTCTTCAGCCTCCTTGATTAGGTCAGGCCCGAACAAATTTCTTTCTCCTACTCTATTCCATAGCAATGGTGTAGTACACTTCCTTCCATAAAGAAATTCAAATGGAGCCATTTCTATGCTTGATTGATAGCTATTATTGTAGGAAAACTCTGTGTACGGTAGACTTTCATCCCAACTGGATCCATAATCTAACACACATGCTCTCAGCATATCCTCTAATATTTGATTGGTCCTTTTTGTCTGCCCATCTGTTTGCGGATGAAATGCAGTGCTGAATTCTAACCGAGTTCCCAGTGACTCGTGAAGTTGTCGCCAAAAGTGCGAAGTGAATTGAGTCCCTCTGTCAGATACGATACTTTTAGGTACCCCATGCAAACAGACAATTCTATTCATGTATATCTTGGCTAACTGTGCACTTGTATAAGTGGTCTTTACTAGAATGAAATGGGCCACTTTTGTCAAGCGGTCAACGATAACCCATATAGAATCGTATCCGGATTTAGTCCTGGGCAGTCCGGTAATAAAGTCCATACCAATTTTATCCCATTTCCAATCAGGTATTGGTAGTGGTTGTAATAATCCTGCCGGTTTCTGATGTTCTTCCTTTACACGACTGCACACGTCACACAAGGCATTGTGCGCTGCTATGTCCTTCTTTAAATTATTCCACCAAAACCTCTCCTTAACATCCATATACATCTTAGTATTGCCAGGATGAATTGAATATGGCGAGTTGTGCGCTTCTTGTAAGATCAACTTCTTAAGTTCAAGATCCTGCGGAACACATATACGTTTTTCGTACCATAAGATTCCTTGATCATCTACATGGAATCCTTTTGCCTTGCCTTCTCTAACTTTACTTCTAATTTTTTCTATCTCCTTGTCCAACTTTTGAGCTTCTTGAATTCTATCCATTAGTGTGGGTTGCACTTCCAAGGATGCAAGGTACCCTTCAGGCACTATCTCAAGTCTTAGCTCTCTAAATTGGGCACACAACTCCTCCGGCAACTCTCCTTTGTTGAGGCCATTCACATAAACTTTGCGGCTTAATGCATCAGCTACAACGTTTGCCTTTCCAGGGTGGTATTGCAAACTTAAGTCATAATCTTTGATAAGTTCTAGCCATTTTCTTTGTCTCATGTTGAGTTTCTTCTGTGTAAAAATGCATTTCAAACTCTTGTGATCAGTGAACATTTCACAACGTTTTTCCATGAGGTAATGCCTCCATGTTTTTAGGGCGTGTACAACAGATGCCAACTCCAGATCATGAGTAGGATAGTTCACTTCATGATTTTTGAGTTGCCTTGATGCATAAGCTACAACTCTACCTTCCTGCATCAGTACACCTCCTAAACCTTGGTGAGATGCATCACAATAAACTTGGAAGTCTTTCTCAAGGTCTGGCAAACATAACACTGGTGCTGACACAAGTCTCTTTTTCAATTCCTGAAAGCTGGTTTCGCAAGCTTCTGTCCAATTAAACTTCTTCTCCTTCTTTAGCAAATCAGTCATGGGCTTTGCTATCTTAGAGAAATTTTCAATGAACCTCCGATAGTACCCTACTAGGCTAAGGAAACTACGGATTTCCTTAACTGATTTAGGAGGTTCCCATTCTGTCATAGCTGCCACTTTTGCTGGGTCAACAGCTATACCATTTCCAGATACTATGTGCCCAAGAAAACCCACTTCATTCAGCCAGAATTCACATTTACTGAACTTGGCATAAAGTTTATGTTCCCTGAGTTTCTCTAGAATCAGGCGTAGATGTTCTTCATGTTCTTTGTTGCTCTTGGAATATAGTAATATATCATCGATGAATACCACTACGAACTTGTCAAGGAATTCCATGAATACCTTATTCATCATGTTCATGAAATAGTCAGGTGCATTAGTCAATCCAAACGGCATCACTGTGTATTCATACAACCCATATCTAGTGGTAAATGCAGTCTTGGGTATGTCATGTTCTCTAATCTTTAGTTGAAAGTATCCTGATCGAAGATTAATTTTTGAGAACACACATGCTCCCTCTAGCTGATCGAAGAGATCATTTATTCTAGGCAGGGGATATTTATTCTTTATGGTCACTTCATTAAGTGAACGATAATCTATGCATAGCCTTTGACTTCGGTCCTTCTTCTCAACAAACAAGACTGGTGCTCCCCAAGACGGCGAACTTGGTTGGATAAATCCCTTTTTCAATTGTTCTCCCAGCTGTTTCTTGAGTTCTTTTAACTCGTCCACTGACATTTTATAAGGTCTCTTTGCTATAGGCCCCGTTCCTGGCAGTAGGTCTATCAGAAACTCCACATCCCTATCTGGTGGCATGCCAGGTAATTCTTCGGGGAAAACATCTCGGTACTCCTTTACTATTGGCACACTGTCTAGGCTAACCCCCTTAAGAGAATTAACCTTGCTCCCTTGGGTTCAAAGTTAGACTTGAACCTGATCCTTTTCTTTTCTAGGGTGGTCAGCATAATAGTCCGCTTGGCACAATCAATCACCCCTTCATAACGGGTCAACCAGTCCATCCCTAATATAACATCTAATCCTTGGGACTCTAGGATTATTAAACTAACCAGGAACTTGTTCTTTCCAATTTCTAGGATGATCTGTCGGCACCCAGAATTTACTATCATTTCTCCACCTGGGGAGCTTACTTTAATGGGACATCCAATGGTTTCAGTGGAGAGTTCGTTTTTGATTACAAATGCTCTTGAAATGAATGAATGCGATGCGCCAGTATCGAAAAGGATAAGTGCAGGAAAGGAATTAATCTTGAACTTACCGATCACGGCATTAGATCCTTCTTGGATTTCTTCCACATTAATGTGATTCACATGAACCTTTTGGAATGGGTTTGGCTTAGCCCCATCAGTCTTCTTCTCTAGGCATTCGTTGGCATCGTGCCTTGTCTTCTTGCACTTGAAGCATTCCACCTGACTGATGTCTTTCTTTGCTGGCTGACTGTGACGATTCTGACCATTTTGGTTTCCATGGCCATGCCCATTGTGGTTGTTCCTGAATCCACCTTTGTTATTCCCACGATGATTGTTTCCATCATGGTTGTGGTTATTGTTACGATGGTTACTATGATTCCCATTTTTGTGGAATCCTGAACTCCCACTTCCTTCGCCATGAGAGCGTTTGTGAGGAGATCCTGATCCAAACTTATCAAAATGGTGCTTCCTATTTCTACCCTCCACTTGTTTCATCTTGTTTTCTAGGATGGTAGCTTTATCACACAAGGATTGATAAGTTGGAACATATGCAACAGATAGTTGCATAGAAATTTCATCATTCAGCCCATCTAGGAACTTCTCCTTTCTCTTTGCATCAGTGTCAACATCATCGGGTGCATAACGTGACAAATTATTGAACTCTTCGATGTATTTAGAAATACTGCGGTGGCGTTGCTTGAGGTTATGAAACTCCTTTTTCTTCAACCCCATTATTCCAGAAGAGATGTCAGTGGTGCGAAACCCATCTTCAAACATTGCCCAAGTCACTTCCTCAATAGGGTGGGTAATTTGGAAATTATCCCACCAAGCAGCTGCATGACCTTCCAATAAGTGTGCTGCAAATCTGACCTTTTCTGCATCCGTGCATCCAACCGTGACTAGGTCCTTATTCACAGAACATAGCCAATCATTTGCTACCATGGGGTCAGTGGTACCCGAGAACTTAGCAGGTCTCAGCCTTAGAAATCTGGTCAGCATATCCAGAGGCGGTGGATTGTTCTGGTTGTTGTTATTATTATTATTGTTGTTGTTCTGATTCTGGGTTGCCATGAATTGAGTCATCATTTGCATCAATTGGGTCTGCGCAGCCATCATCTGCTGCATTCCATTGCCATTGTCATCCTCGTTGTTGCGTCAGGGAGGCATCTGTGGGTTTAATAAGGGTAAGTAATGATAGATAACCCCAAATAAAACAACAATCAAACAAACAAGCACATGTAAGTTCAACAAAACAGCAATGACAGAGTTTGCAAAAATAAACATACTAGCATAGTCACCCACAAGTTGGTATGACCTATGCAACTCAATAATAGTAGAACGATAGGTAGATGGAATAGCATCACTACTCCTCCATGTCGACTTCCTCCTCCACTAGTGCAAGTCCTGCTGCTGCGAACCCTGCCTTGTATTCCTCCAAGCTTGTAGTCAGAGCATCGATCTTTGTCTGTAACTCTCTCTTCTGAGTGCGTAGCCTCTCTATCACCTCGTGATCCGCTTCAAGCTCAATGTCCTCAAGCTCTAACTCAGTCTCCAAGTCTCTAATCTTCTTGTTCTTTTCCTGAACTCTCTTCTCTTGGCTCTTGAATTTCTTCTCTTGGTCTTCAAACTTCTTCTCCATTTCCTTGATTCGATTTTCCTGTTCCAGGAAGGCCTTGTCCTTCTCCTTAAGTTGGACTCATAGTTCGTCGTTGCTAAGCATCACATTAGTCCTATCAGTATCAAGGTGTCTAATAAGGCTCTCTAAATCCTGGAGGTAGTGACGCACGGGCTTGATGGAATCCTTAGTGGCCTCGTCCAACACAATAGGCTCTCCATCCTCGTCGCGCCTCCCAAAGAAATGGAAGTAGTGGCTCCTGATCTCAGAAGAGTGACGTCCACATAGGCGTCCCAACAGCTCCTGCATAGTGACGTCGAGGCCTCTCTCCATGTCATCAAGGAGTATCTTGAAGGCAATCTCCCCAGTTTGGGGCTCTGTCTCATGTCCTGGCTGGGTAACTCTGAATCCCCATAAGTCCTTCCTCTGAAACTTCCTCAGCTGAAGTCCCTGAATGGCAGGGATTGGAAGAGCGAGCACTTGGACTAGCTCCAATAGGCGAGTCCCAAAGCGAGTCCCCTTGAAATCCTCGGCCGTGCTGTAGACAAAATTTGGCATCTTTGCATAGTATGGAGAAATTTAGTAACACACAATAAAGAAAGTAAACACAAGTCACAAAAAAAAATTAAAAAAAAATCAACCAACAGAACATTTCAAGTAGCAATACATTATTCAACTCAAGCACTCAAGGTTCCAGACATAACTTATTTTTGCCATACCACATAAGTTGGTATGATCAAAATACTAACGCGATAAAATGCCAAGGGTGGTGGTCCAACTAATAACTCACTCCTTCTTAACCTAGGTGGCAATCTGGGCATCCTTGGCAGCAATATGCTTGTCTTGGTCACATAGCTCCAAAGCTAGGCTTATGATATCCTTACTTAGGCGTTTCACAGTGGTCTTTGAGTCCTGGACAAGACGCTTCTCCTCCTTGAGATCCTCCTGAGTATTGAGCATTCTATACTTGAGTCTCTCCCCAAGTTCCTCAATAGCTTTCCATGCAGCATTCCTTGCAGAGTCAAAGAATGACGGGTGCATTTCAGAGTTGGTGAACATGCAGAATCCCCTACTATTGGAATCGTCCTCCTTGTCCTTGTACAAATGGAGTTGCACCCACCAATACTCTTGTCCTTCGTCTATCATAGGAAATCCCTTGTACACGGCTTCACCATTCATCCCCAAGCCAAGCATGAGGTTCTTGAGTACATTGGGAAATTCTTTCTCACACTCCAGGGTCATAGTCATCAGTGGTCCCTTCTTGACAGATTCATTGATGGTGGACATCTACAAAAACAGTTGAGGGGGATGATTAGGGAAAGTTTTACGAGATGAAAAGACAAGTATAAGGTTGGAATATAGAGTTATTTTTCCTAAGGGTTTTCCTTAGTCTAATCCATTCTAGGGTCACGAACCTACAGGCAACATAGTGCTCTGATACCATCTGCAGATCTCACCATAATAAGGTAAGATCCCTATGATTGAAGTGCTAGTCCCTGGATCGAAATGCTAGCACCCACAGTTTAAGATGAAGTACACAGAAACAAAGGTCATTATTACATCGCATATCCAGGAATATAATAGTTCATACAACTCACTTAGCCCAAGGCTAAGACACAAGTTCACATTACATAGCATAATAATAATAGAGTCTTTAGTCTTCATGTGCCACAGGAAAGCATGTCGAGTGTAGACCCGCAACCCTACTCATCATCAGAGTATCCTGCAACATAATAAGTTACAGCCACAAGGGTCAATACATTTGGAATTGTATTGGCAAGTGATACCATAGATACTTAGTGTAATCCAACAACTACATGAATATATGGCTAAGTGGGGTTATGGCTGGCTTTGCAAAAGCTACTTTAACTTATAGTTTTTGAAGAGTAAGTTTTTCTCATTCAAACTCTAAGGTACCAATGATAGACATCACTGAACCTCTACCCATGTTCACCCACAAGTTTTAACTTAGAGAAATTTGGATGAGAAGATTATTGAACTACTTCACTGTCTTGAGGCTCAGAATTTGTCCATAACCGGGGACACGGCTAAGTACTTAGTTTTACCCTCTCGAGAGGTGGTGCACTTTCCCCACAAGACTCGACATGCATCGAGACAAGACCTTTCAGAAGCAATCCCTCAGACCACCATGGACGCGTTCCATCCTATTATATCTACCACCTTCTGTCCGTCTGGCTGAGTTCTTGCAACTTAGTTGGTCAAGGCAGAGCCCATATGCCATGTGGCTGCACTGGAAGCTTCGTGACAAGAATGTCTCCAATCTCTTTGTTCCTGGGTGGCCATGCACAAGTGTGATACACCAGCTGACCATAGACATGGCCCCTGAGTAACCACTCAACATAATCCAAGCAAGTCCCATTCCACCCAGGTGTTTCATTAGTATTAGTTGTTTTATTAGTCAAACAAAATAATATCTTTCCATACTATCTTATATGTGTATTCCACCCACGAATTCTAATAGCATGGCTAAGCACTCTAGCATACGAAGTCTTTCAACCAGGAGATATTACCAAGATATAATCTATAGGATAGCATAGCATAGTAACATATAAATAATCCTACCATGCTAAGATCTACCAAAATAACACTAGTGCAATGGTGAAAATAATAGGTCATAAGATGAAATATCACTTGCCTTGGTAGCTAGGGGAATAGGTACAATCCTCACAGCAACAAACTTCACAATCCATACAATCTACACAAGATCAATACAACAACAATAATTCAATCAATAAAACATTACAAAAACATGAATGCATGCAAAATGCAATGATATGATCACAGTTCTATAATTTACAGAGTCTACAGTACAGAGGGTAGAATACCTCATCTAAATGCATAAGAAATACCCCAAAACAATTTATAGAACAATTTTTATGAGCAAAATACTCCTAAAAAGGTTCTGCCTATAAATCCAATTTTTTTTCAGAGGCAAAAGTGTGAAACAAGGCATCCATAATAAAGGTCTTATTTTTGTGAATCCATAGACACCAAATTTGCATTTTTCTGAATTGTGGAACAAAAGTTATGGATTTTCTAAGTTTAATATATAATCTGTCTATTTTTCTAATTAAACAGATATCCTAGCCGACGTGGCGCAATCTGATTGGCCCGTACCGGTTCGGTCGGATCGGCTGCTGTGGACCGTTCGATCTTAAGTGACTACGGACGGATCTGATTAGCCCGTACCGCTTCGTCTACGTTCTAATCTTAACCGCAGATGCGAGATCTAACGGTCCCTAGTGGCCTGGCCGGAGATGGGCGGCGCTGACCAGCTGCGCGCGGTGGCGGAGCGTCGGCCGATGGCGGTCCGGTGTTTCTACAGGGGCAAGAAGACCGTGGACACGTACCAGAGGTCAAGGCGGTCGTGGCGGTCCCGATGGAGGTCACGGTGGAGGGAGGGGTGCTCTGCCTCGATCCCGATTCCTCGCCGGAGCTCTATCGACGGCGGAGCTCATGGCTCGGTGTCAGAGACGACGGCTTGGGGCTCGGACAAGCAAGCAATGGGGTTAGTGAGGGGCGCCTGGGTCAGCACGACCTAGCAGAGACCAAAAAGGGGCGGCGGAAACCCTAACCTCACCGGAAAATGCGATAGACGGCGGCGGCAGAGGGAGTTCGCCGGAGTAGACCGTGTCGTCGGCTTGGAGCAAAAGAAGGCACGCGGCCGAAGTTGATAGACGCGCCAGTACATGGCAAAGGAGATAGGGCAGAGAAGAGGGCGCGGCGCGGCCGGAGCTCACCGGAATTGTCGCCGGAGTGGCGTCGGACATCGGCGGTTCGAGTTGGTAATTGGGGAGCCTCGGGGCTCTCCGGGGGAAGTGGCTGAGGGGAAACGGAAGGGGAGTGAGAGGGGATTAAGAAGGGGCGGTGATGGTGGCGATTAACTCGCGGTAACACCCGCAATCAACCGGAGTTGGTAACGACAGAGGAGGTGGAGGGGTGTTCGTCGCCTGGGGTTGAAGACGACGGGGTGGTGGTGACGTGGCACAGGGCCCAGTGGTAAGTGGAAGGGGGTGGGTTGAGGGGGCGTGAGAAAAGACAGAGAGGGTGAGAGGGAGGTCGGGTGGGCTGCTGGGCCAGATTGGGCCAAAAGGCCAGAAGTTGCTGCTGCTGTTTGAAATTTCTTTCCCTCCTTTTCTTTTTCTTTTCGAATTCATTTCTAGGTTTTGTTTGAATTTAGCAAATGTGCTCCAAAAAGTCTCAAAAATTCACCAAATTTTTGGAGGACAAATCTAATGCAAAGTAGTACATGCCATGATGATTTGAATGCGATGATGATGATTTTCAAATGAAAACTTTGGGATGTTACAATGACCTAGAAGATTTAGAGGTTAAGAAAGGGATGGTGAGCATGTGTGAATCCATGAAGCATCTAGATGATGATACTAGAATGTTCTTTGAAACTCTTGCAAACCAACATGACCATGCTAGGGAAATGCTAGATGAGAAAGAAGAAGTTATTGACATGTTAGGTAAAAATGAGAGACGTTGTCGATAAGATTGCCTCTCTATCTCAACCCCTTGAAGATGAACATAACATGAGAATAACTCTTGAGGAAAGTGTGGCTAAACTTATTGATGACCATAATGCCTTAATAATGCAACTTGTTAAAGAACGAGATCACGCTATTGCTTCATTGAATGTCCTTAAAAATGAAAAGGTTGAGTTTGGTGTTGATCATGAATGCATTAAGGAGTTTGACAAACTCAAGGAGGAACATCATGCCTTGGAGAGTAAATTCTCAAGTCTCTTTGAGGTTCATGAGAGACTTCAAACCCAACCTGACAATGAACATTCAAATTCTTCCGCTATGCCTATTGTACATTTGCCTTATTCTTCTAACCCTTGTTGCAAGCATGAGAATCTTGTTGAGGAGAACAAGATGTTGAAAGATCAACTTGCAAAAGGGCAAGTTGCCATCAAAATGAAGAACAAGAGGAGGAACAAGAAATAGAAGAAGAGCAAGAGCCTTGCTCAAGTATCCTCTCTTGATTCTACCTTTGTGCAAAGTGATAACTTTTCCAGGAAGAACAATCCTTCTTACATTCTTTGCAAATCTTTTGATGGTCATGTTTATGCTAAGTACATTGGCACATCTTATACTCATGATTATCATTGGAACATTTGGGTACCTAAGACCCTTGTGACTAACAAAAGGGGACTCATTGCAAAATGGGTACCTAAAACCAAAGCTTGATTTTCTTGTAGTGCTTTGCTTCCGAAGGTGCAAAATGGGTGCTTGATAGTGGAGCTACAAGTCATATGACCGGATGCAAGTCTATCATGTCGGAGATTAGGCCAAATTTTGCCAATACTATGGTCTCCTACGGTGATAAAACAAGCTCTCGGGTATTGGGTTTTGGTAAGGTGGTAGTAACCCCGGATATATCCTTGGTTAATGTCATGCTTGTCAAAACCCTTGGTTACAATCTCCTTTCCATTCGTGCTCTTGCTATCATGGGTCTTTCATCTTTCTTTAATGAGCACTCCACGGTCCTCATGTGGAGCAAGTCTCTCATGGTGGCTTTCATTGGATACGTAGAGCATGACTTATATGTAGTGGATTTCTCTGGAAAGCCATCTACCCATGTTATATGTCTCTATGCGAAAGCCGATGTGGGCTGGTTGTGGCATCGCCGCCTACCCATGTAAACATGAAGGCTTTGCAAAGTCTCTACACGGGGGGCCACATCCTTGGACTAAAATACATTTCCTTTGCCAAAGATCGTGTGTGCAGGGCTTGTATTGAAGGGAAGATGCATGAGAAGCCTCACAAGATCCTTAATCAAATCACCACTGAACGGTGCTTGGAGCTTCTTCACATGGATATTTTTGGGCCTCCCTCTCATGATAGCCTTGGTGGGTAGAAATATTGTTTGGTAATTGTTGACGACTTCTCAAGATACACTTGGGTTTATTTCTTCAAGTTCAAGAGTGAGACTCAACAAACCGTCATCGACTTTTCCAATCAAGTGCAACGGAAACACAATGCTACTATCCTCACCATTAGAAGTGACAATGGCACTGAATTCAACAATTACACTTTGGATGAGTTTCTTAGTGATGAGGGGATCAAACATCAATATTCTACTCCATACACCCCTCAACAAAATGGTGTTGCCGAAAGGAAGAACCTTACTTTGATGGATGCAGCCTAGACCATGTTGGCGGAATTCAAGTCACCATATAACTTTTGGGCCGAAGGCATCTCAACCGCTTGCCATGCTACCAACCGCCTCTACCTACGCAAGAAGCCATCTCAACCGGTCGCAAGCCAAATGTCAAGTACTTCTAGGTGTTTGGATGTAGATGTTTCCTCCTCAAGAAAGGTGTACGCTTGTCGAAGTTTGAGTCTAGGGCTCAGGAAGGGACCTTTGTTGGGTACTCAAATCAATCCCATGCCTATAGAGTCTACAACAAATCAAGGGGAAGGGTTGAAGAATCTAGCAATGTCGAGTTCGATGAAGATCATGAGTCCCTTGTGAGGCAAGACGGTGTTCGTGATCCAAGTGATGATATTCCTCCCCAAGCCATAAGAAGAATGGGTGTGGGTTTCTTCCACCCCATTGAGGATCCCCTTATGGCCGAAGGAGAAAGACCATGCTCCACTCAAGCGGAGCCTTCACTCTCACAAGACCATCTTGCACCTCAAGGTCATTGCATCTCAAGTCTCTCTAAGATCTTCTCAAGATCTTCATGTACATGACTCTCCAAGGTCAAGTCTACCTCATGCCGATCAAGCTCTACCTCTCCAAGATTGTGACGCTCCTCATGTCAATGATGCTCAAGGTCAAGTTGAAGAAGTCCAATATAATGTCTCTCCACCAAATGATGATGTCTCTCCTTCAGTTGATGTTGATGAAGATAGTGATCAAGTTCGTTCATATAGTCAAGGCAGGGACTCGAACCGTGGTGATGACCAAGTGGTTGCTCAAGAATCTTGTCTTGAGGACCAAGCTCGTTGTCAGGCATACCATCTCACCAAGTTCATCAAAGACGGCCATATCCTTGAAAATGTTTGTGGAGATCTCAATAGGGGCTCCACTACTAGGAGACAACTAACCTCCTTTAGTTCTCATCATGCGTTTATTTCTCATGTTGATCCCCAAAAGGTCTTTGAAGCTCTTGAAGATGATGATTGGCTTGATGCTATGAATGAAGAACTTCACAACTTCAAGAATAACAAGGTGTGGTCACTTGTGCAAAGATTGTCAAAATGTGATTGGGACCAAGGTGGATCTTCAAGAACAAGCAAGATGCAAATGGTATAGTTGTCCGCAACAAAGCAAGGTTACTTGCCCAAGGATACTCTCAAGTTGAGGGCATAGACTATGGTGAAACTTATGCTCCCATGGCTCGTCTAGAATCCATTCACATGCTTGTTTCTTATGCTATCCATCATAACTTTAAATTGCAACAAATGGATGTTAAGAGTGCATTTATCAATGGTCCCTTAAAGAGTTGGTGTATGTCAAGCAACCTCCAGGCTTTGAGGACCCTCTCTTCCCGGACCATGTCTACAAACTCGATAAGGCATTATATGGTATGAGTGCCTTAGAGAGCTTTTGTTAGACCGTGATTTCGAAGTACGCCTCATTGACCCCAGTCTTTTTACTAAGAAAGTTGGAGGAAACTTGTTCATTTGCCAAATCTATGTTGATGATATTATCTTTGGGTCTACTAACAAAGCTTTTAATGAGGATTTTTCTAAGCTCATGACCGACCTCTTTGAGATGTCCATGATGAGGGAGTTGGAATTCTTTCTTGGCTTCAAAGTCAAGCAATTGAGGAAAGGGACTTTCATCAACCAAGCTAAATATGTCCAAGATATGCTCAAGAAGTTCAACCGTGATCAAGTAAATGGAGTCAAAACTCCCATGCCTACAAAGGTTAATCTTGATCTCGATCCCAAGGGTAAGGATATGGATCAAAAGCTTTATCACTCGATGATTGGTTCTTTGCTCTATCTTTGTGCATCTTGACCGGATATTATGTTGAGTGTGGGTATGTGTGCCAGATTCCAAGCCGCACCAAAGGAAAGCCACATGGTGGCGGTCAAGAGAATCTTTCGATATTTGGTTCATACCCCTAACTTTGGGCTTTGCTACCCCAAGGGAGCCAGCTTTGACCTCATTGGATACACGGACTCGGATTGGGCAGGAGACAAAGTGGAAAGGAAGTCAACCTCGGGTGCTTGTCAATTTCTTGGAAGATCATTGGTGTGTTGGTCCTTGAAGAAGCAAAACTGCGTGTCTATGTCCACTACCGAAGCTAAGTACATCTCCGCCGCAAGTTGTTGTGCTCAATTGCTATGGATGAAGCAAACCTTGAAGGATCTTGGACTCTCGTTCAACAAGGTGTCACTTCTTTGTGACAATGAGAGTGCCATTTCTA